>CM019065.1:343766586-344966586 GCA_009667805.1 Leptobrachium leishanense | reverse complement strand
TATCCAGAGAGCAGGCAATACGCCAAATCCTGGCGAATTGCCTGAACATACGGTGCCTGTTCGGTGCCTGTTCGAGGGCAGTGAAATCCCCATGAAAAAGCACTGCTTCGGCTATTCAGAGAACAAAAACCAGCAGTGAAAGGTTCCCCTAATGCCCTGCCATTCGGTGGTTTAATTCGGCAGGTTTATTCAGGCGAATCCCTTAGGCTTCAATATTAAAAATATTCCCGTTTTAATCCAATATCTAATAAACCGTTGATTATAAAATTCTGCAGTAAAGAGTCTCTTTATTTATAGAATTTTTTAGGAAATTTTAGGCATTTTTCTGTTAGTTTTTTTTAAGTTCTCTTATTTTTTCTGTAACAGCCCTTTTTATTATCATTCATTGGATCATATGTAAATTTCAAACATTTTCACTCAGTAGTTTCTTTGCAAACAGCTTTTCACTTTTCAAACATTCATGCAAACTGTTTTGCTAATTTATTCACTGCCTTCGTCTGCGGTGTCGGCTTTTTCCGGCGGCTGTGCTGTGTGTAATCGGCTCCTGCTTGGGTTTTTCCGGCGTCTTTGGCGGGTTAATCCAGATGTTTTTGCGGGTTTCGGCGTGCATTCGCTGGGGTTTTGCGGTGACTTTTCGTCGGGTTTGCGGCGGTTTTTCCCTGCGCTTCGACGGCCCTGTGTTGCTTGCTGAATACACCGCAGGGTCGCCGAAATGGGATTGCCGAATCGCCCCGAATTGAACAGAACGAAAAGTCACTGAACATGCGGTGACTTTTTGATTCTCTTTGAATAACCCTGTTAGTGGATGATGTCCAGCACTGAGGACCTAAAACAAATTAGTAATTGTAGCCAAGTCTGCCAGACATGTATTTATGTATCCATATCCAGTACACATGTTCAGAAGATATGAGCTGAGAAACTAGCTAGGTGTCACGGTGGCCCATGTCCGGGGAAATGTTGCACCTGAGCCCCATGTCTGGGGAAATGTTGCACCTGAGCCCCATGTCCGGGGAAATGTTGCACCTGAGCCCCATGTCTGGGGAAATGTTGCACCTGAGCCCCATGTCTGGGGAAATGTTGCACCTGAGCCCCATGTCTGGGGAAATGTTGCACCTGAGCCCCATGTCTGGGCAAATGTTGCACCTGAGCCCCATGTCTGGGGAAATGTTGCACCTGAGCCCCATGTCCGGGGAAATGTGGCGGCCGTCACAGCAGCTGATATCCAGAAAGTCTTATTCCAGGTACTACAGGACAAAGAATGGTGCTGCCCGCGAATCAGATGCAACATGCAGGAAGGACAACCAATCGCAGCACATGACCAGCTATCCTATAGCAGAGCAGGGCGTCTCCTCTGAGCACCAATAGGTAGTGCTGTGGCTCTATTTAAAGGGCTTCCTTTCTCTTAGCAAGTTGCCCTAGCGTGGTTCCTGTTACTCCTAGTGCCTTGTTGTTATTTCTTGATTCCTATTCTGACTAATTTCCTGGTTTATACGATCCCGGCTTGTCTCGACTTCCCTGTATTCTGGCGCCCTGATTTCTGGCATAGTATAACGGACCTCTATTTCCTTAACCCCTGCCTATGTGTGTTTTGTTGGTTTGCCCTGCTTAACCCGGCCATTACTAAGGACCGGCTAGCTAGAGCATTGTGGGTTACTTTATTCTGCAGGTTGTTTTTCTTTGCACTCCACCACTTTATTTGTGTTCATCATTCTCAGTATTACTGACCATAACCCGGCCATTTCTAAGGACCGGTTGGTCAGGGTCTGTTGGCTTACAGTCTGCAAGCGGGGTTACCCGATCCTGACACTAGGGAAGCAGGGTCTCTGTACCAGAAGGTAACTAGTTTGTGTAGTTTGGTTAAAACTTGCTCCCATCATCCCATGAATTTGAGGGGAGAGGTCTGTCTCCCTCCAAAGAAGGAGCTCGTAGCAAAGCAATATCCCATGGTGGAGGGGCTTAACCTGCTCACAACCTTTCTAGGTTTCTGTAATTGGCCTCATCAGGTTAGCACGTCCAATGGAACAACGCTTTATAGCAGAAGAACATCAAACAATGGTAATTAAGTTTACTCTTTTTACGTAAGGATAACTGTGGTACCATTGTTCAGCACTGTTCACCATTAGTTGCAGCAGATTTTCCTAACGTTCCCCCGACAGCCAGCATTCATTGTAGTCGCCACAACAGTGATTTTTACCAATATTTTTGCAACAGTGTTGAAAATCAGTGCATTATGAATAACGTGTGAGCAGCGACGGCTGATTGCTACATGTATGTTCAGTGGCGATTCCATTTACCAATACCTCATACATCCTTTGGTCAACTACCAACCCAATAGGTCCAAACACGTCCACCTAGTCCTCCTCTGTGTGAGACACATGCTTTAGATAAGCTGGAGCAGTGCAGTCACTGTTATCGGCAAAAAGAGATAAAATCAAAATGCTTGAAAATTAGGAAAAACTAAGTCTCCGGGAAAGATAATTACAGTGCAGACGTGCAGTGTTAAATTGTATGCTGTTAGGTTAATGTTGTGTTGAAAAGCTTTCCAAGTATATTAAATTCACAGTGAGCAAAACGAGTCGATTTACCCCATAATGTTTGGTTGTATGAAGCCAGGAATATTTCATTAGTGAGAAATGAGAAGTGAACTGAAGTCTCGAGCGAGTCCATGTCAAATATGTATCAAATCTAAACAGCTTTCTCAAAAGTCTGGTAACAATGTTATTGAGGTGGCCTTGTCCCTTACAATTCTCCACTCACTGACGAACCAATTAAGCAGCTATAAATGGCATTCAATCTACACGAGGAAATGTGAAAAGCAAAACACATCTCATAAACAACAATTCCTCACTAAGCCGGAGCCCTCACTATCATCTTCACCTAAGGTTACTTTCATTGCTTAATAAAGCCACGTCAGCTTGCTGGAGATATGACATTCAGAAGGTTATTGTAATGCACAGATAGGAGAGAGATTTGATATGAATCCCTTACACTGCTTGTTGGGATACAACTACTTCTTATATAGTCAGCAAAACATGTTTGGTTCTGTCTATTTCATACTGACTCCCATCCCATGCAGCCAAACATACACTTATACTTACTTACGTCTCCCTTCTCACTCAGCTAAACGCAAGCTCACTTCTATTTTACTCAGTCTAATACAAAGCTGTAAACACTGGCCCCCAGATGATTCTGAACTACAACTCCCATGATTCCCTGGCCACCTATTGCATTGGAAGAATTTCAAGAATTGTAGGCATCAACATCTGGGTGCCGTAAGTTTGACAGCCCTGGTCTAACACTCACCTCCATCTAATTCAGCAACATTCACACCCTCCCACGACACACACACACACAATTTATTTATTTATTTGCAAAGTATTTTACCAGGAAGGAAACATTGAGATTTCTCTCGTTTTCAAGTATGTCCTGGGTTCAAGAACATTGAAATTTTACAGTCGTTACAGAAATACAAAGCAATAAATGCAAGATATTAGAATCAAAACACAAATATACAAATTAACACAGAAAATAAATATGTAAGTAATGTAGTCACTATGTTACGTGTTTACAGGTGCATTCCGTATTGAGGTATATTAATAGGGAGCTCCTGAGGGACTTTAGACTGGGGGAAGATTTGATGGCTTCTGGGAAGTTATTCCTTAATTGTGGAGCTCTGTACGAAAATGAGCATCGACCCACTTTCTTTTTATATTGTGGTATTGCAAGTAAGGTGCCAGTCCTGGATCGGACAATGCTACTTTTTCACACTCGCCTTCCAGACCAAAACCCGCCAGCCTTCCCCCTTCACTACCATCCACTTTATTCTTTGGTAGCATATAAAACCTACGATACCAAATTATTTCCATTAATCCACTGTCATGAACCAGTCCTTTCTTGGAAAAATTATTTTCATTAATTGTACAGTAAAAAAAATAATTGTGGAAAATTATCAATGTATTTCTTATTGTAGTAGCCATATTTAAAAGGGTAACATTGCCATCTGCTGGCCAAAAAACGCTACTGCAGCTCAGGCTTTGAATTAGTTGGGGATCCATGCTGTAAACATGGCTATTCTAATTGTTTTAGCTCTTTGGCTTCCATACCTGAGGTGCCAGAACTTTAGGGGAACATTCTGGAGTAGACATGTGCATTCGTTTTAGTACTAAAACGATTTAGTCCGAATTTTGGGATAATTTAGTTTTCGGATGACTCAAGAGAAACGAAACTGCTCAGTACAAAAAACGAAAGAAACTAAAATAAAATGCACTACATTTTAGTGTCAGTCCTTTTTGTGATATTACATTGCTGAGTGAAGGAGACCAGCAATGAAGAGCGCAACATCCGAAGTTCTGCACCCTCCACATGCCAAATGCAGTAGGATGTTCTATACAGAGAGGGGCATTAATTAATGCAGGAGGATGTTCTATACATTATACAGAGAGGGGTATTAATGCAGGAGGATGTTTTATACATTATACAGAGAAAGGTATAAATTGAGGAGGATGTTCTATACAGAGAGGGACATTCATTAATGCAGGAGGATGTTCTATATATTATACAGAGAGGGGTATTAATTAATGCAGGTGGATGTTGTATACATTATACAGAGAGGGGTATTAATTAATGCAGGTGGATGTTGTATACATTATACAGAGAGGGGTATTAATTAATGCAGGAGGATGTTCAAAACATTATACAGAGAGGATCCTTTTCTTCTCAGCCCTTTAAATCCAGTGTCTGTGAGCGCGGAGATCGGCTGCTTGTTACATTATCTCTCAGTACAATGTATCAGGCTCAGCTGTTACAGTAACTGACTAACAGTGCTCAGTTTCAGTAAAACAAGGAAATAATATTGTTCTAACCTCTTAGTTTCAGTAAAACTAGTAAATAATATTTTTATATATAAGAGGTTAGAACAATATTATTTCCTTGTTTTACTGAAACTGAGCGCTGTGATGAGCGGCAGTCAGTTACTGTAACAGCTTTGCCCGACACGGGGCAGTATTACAATGTTGGTGCTAACTTAACCAGAGCTGTTGTAAACTGAAAACCTCCATAGGCTATAATAGCTCTGGGAAGTTTACAACAGCTCTGGTTAAGTTAGCACCAACTATATAATATGGCCCACATTGTGCTGAGAGTTTGAGATACTGTAACAAGCAGCGATCTCAGCCCTCCGAGGAGCCACTACAATAGTAATTGTATCCATTGGTTTTTGGATGAATGAAATTAGTTTTCATACTAAATAACTGAAAACGAATTTCTTTAGCAACTAAATAAATTGCATTTTAGGACTAATCCATTAGTTCAAAACGAAATTTTGTGCTGTGCACATGTCTATTCTGGAGCCCATTTACAAGTGAATTTTATAATAAACAAAATCCCTTTGCATTGTCCCAGCATATGACAAGATCGTGTATACTCGATATTGGGGCACCAACAGGTGCTTTAAAGATCGAGTATACTTGATCTCAGAAGTGAAGGATAAGAATTGTAAACCACATATCAATCAGAGGAGGCTGTATATTGCAAACTGCAACTGTAGTTAAAAGGAACAAATGCTTATCTTCAGCATAATGTTTCTTTTTCTAAAGATGCTTTTCTTCCTCCTTTTTATGTGAGGGGATCGGCAATCAAAAGACCCACTTTAGTTCAAAAACGGTGGAAAGTGCTTGCAGTTCTTCTATTTTAACCTACTTTGTGAAACTCATTTAGAGGAAATAATTATAAAGTAAGATATCAGCAAGATTTCAATAAAGGCCTCGTTAAATTATGATGATGTTACAATAATTACATCAGACCTAATTAGAACACATTTTACAAGATTTCCTAATTGTCATAATGTTTTGGGCTTCTATTGTGTTTTCATTGTTATTGTCAAACCCTTTTAATTGGTAATTGTATATCTTTTCTGTAAGTTGATGTAGAATCTCGTGTCATCTTGCTGCACTGTAGAATAGCAGAGTTGTGTCGGAGTTCAGCTTTTGTTTCTTTGTAGAGGAGATTGCCTTTGTTCATTCACGGCGTTCACAGAGTTCTTCTTTCAAACTGACTCGGTATTGTAGCATTTTTTTTTCCTCCATTCTTGCGTCGCTAAGGAATTCGAAATGTGGAACTAGGTCATGTCTTGAAATTAGACACATCTTTTCACTCAGCAAGTTTCACTCAGTGTAAAATTGTCTGTTTTACCTTGTATCGTTTGACCTTCTAAAAGCGGCATAAAGTATATTTAAAGCTAATGCTTTTCGAGTTGTTGATAGCTGCAAAATTGTTGCTCTGTGCACCTTGCTGGCAAAAAAAGCAACAACCATCATTTTATTCCAGGTAAAAGAGAACACGGAGAAAGCGTGTCTCCAGGAAGGTTGTACTTGGAAGAAAATTTAAGTTATATCTTGTTATCCAGCCAATAAAATAACATGTATCACTTGATCTCCATGAATAATTCACTGTTATTCACAGACAGGAAAAGTCAATGTTCTTGAACTCAGGACATACTTGAAAACAAGAGAAATCTCAATGTATCCTTCCTGCTAAAATATTTGATAAATACCGTATTTTTCGCTCCATAAGACGCACCTGACCATAAGACGCACCTAGTTTTTAGAGGAGGAAAACAGGAAAATAAATATTCTGAAATCAAATAGTATAATAATGGATATTGCCCCAGCTCCTCTCATGGATATACTGTCCCCCAGCTCATGGATACTGTCCCCCAGCTCATGGATACTGTCCCCCAGCTCATGGATACTGTCCCCCAGCTCATGGATACTGTCCCCCAGCTCATGGATACTGCCCCCAGCTCATGGATACTGTCCCCCAGCTCATGGATACTGCCCCCAGCTCATGGATACTGCCCCCAGCTCATGGATACTGTCCCCCAGCTCATGGATATGCCCCCCAGTTTATGGATATGCCCCAGCTCATGGATATGCCCCAGCACATGGATTTGCCCCAGCACATGGATTTGCCCCCCAACTTATGGATATGCCCCCCAGCTCATGGATATGCCCCAGCTCATGGATATGCCCCAGCTCGCTCATGGATATGCCCCCGCAGTGCATGGATATGCCCCAGCTCGCTCATAGATATGCCCCAGCAGCTCATGGATATGCCTCAGCTCACCTGTTGCCGCCGCGTTCAGTTCCTTCTGAGCGTGCGTCCGGCGGCAGGAAGCTTGGGCACTCGCCTGGGGGAGCCACGTGACCGCGATCTCGCGAGATCGCGGTCACGTGGCTCCCACAGGCGAGTGCCCAAGCTCCTTGCCGCCGGACGCACGCTCAGAGGGAGCCTAACGCGGCGGCGACAGGTGAGCTGAGGCATATCATGGGGCATTCGCTCCATAAGACGCACCCACTTTTCCCCCCACTTTTTGGGGGGAGAAAAGTGCGTCTTATGGAGCGAAAAATACGGTAAATAAATTTTAAGGTTATCATTTTGCTGTTTTTGATTCATCCCTTTCTTAATGTAAAAGGGAGATTGGTGAGGGCGATGTCCTCTGACGTTGGAACAGCAATGTGATGTTAGGCCAGTGGAGGAAATCTTCTGATCTCTCCACTGGCCCATACAACCAAGTCGCTGGCCTTAAATATCCTAGCTAAGGCTCGTGTCAGATGAGCGCACTGATCACATCCGTGTTGCCGCACATTTTAACGTCCGTGGTAGCATACAGTTCTGTAGTGACCGACACAAAAAGTATGTCCGCATAGAATTGCGAACGCACAACGGACGCGGCAAACGGACGCAAGATTGGCAAGAAAGTAAAACCGTTAGAACGGACGTGCGGAGTGCGCCACGTCCACAACCTCCGCATAGCTTTGTGTGTGAGTGATGGAAGTCAGACAGACTGCATTTTTGACGGACAAAATGGTTTTTCAATATTAATTTTATTTCCCATCTACATCAGTCAAAAAAAAGTCAGTCAAAAAAAACCGACCGTGTGGTGTCTACAGTATCATCAGTCAGAAAGTACATCAGTTGTGCACGGGCGCACAATGTGCTCAGAATGCGTTTGTCTGACATTAGCCTGAGTGGGATTTTTCATCCTGGTAGCCCACAACCATTGCAGCTCATCAGGTATTTACCCGGTTTGCCTAGTGGTCAGTCTGGCCCTGGAGAAAGCATCACAATGTGAATTACAGAGGTCAGAAGCAAGCCCCCAGCTAATTCTGAAATTCATGTATCTAATTTTATGAAGCTATGGCACAGATACCCATTGACATATTAACAGGTTTACATACAAAGTATAACAAGTTTAAATACAGTTAAAGGAATGCTGTAGACTTAATATTTTGGGAGAAAGATGACAGTGAGTTTGTTGCAGCAGAATTTGTTGCTCTGATGATCGGCGCATGTTGAACTAGCTAGCTCTCAGCGACTCGTTGCTGCTGCATCGAGAGTCTTGGCATTGTCAAGCATGCCCGTCTTACATCATTCTGGCAACACGCTCACCCACATACTTCTAGTGTTATCTGTAACACAAACGTTTTCAATAACTCCTTGTTCTACTCTGGCCAATAGTGTTTTTCAACATATGTAACATTTCCTCTTCCTGGGGAAGTCACCCTGGTGTGGTTTCGTTGAGCATCAGTGCTTTCCTTGATATTGCATGATGATCTGATTCAGAATGCTTTATTTGTTTTGCATAAGAATGAAATATTCCAATAGCACCAACGATTGCGAGTATGCAATAAGACAGGGGTCAGCAACCTCGGCCCTCTGCCTCTTTTTTGGAAGTACATCTTTCATGATGCTCAACCATTCATTAGGTTGGTTCAGCCTAATGGGGAATGTACTTCCAAAACATCTGGAGTTCCAGGGTTCTTGGTCTTCACACCTGGATATTGAGTACTGCATTTTGTGATAGAAAAGAATATCTGAGTTCAAAGAACACTGCTGGATCTACTGCCATTACAATTGTTAGCCTGGTACGGTCTTCTTTTTCTTTCATTTGCTTGTTCAGAGTGTTTGAAATCCATGTGACTAAGTATTGTTATTGGCATGAAGCTAGGAGGCACATATCTATCAGAGCACACGATGCCCAGTTATGACTCAGTCGCATGATGATGTTCTTCATTATTTTTTCTTTAATTACGAAATTCAGATCGAAGAAGAGACCAGGGAAAGCCAACGTGTATTCTGCATATGAAAGATGTTTCCCTATGGTATTATTTGCCAATTTAGCTTTGTCGGTTTGTAATACATCTTTTATATTAATTTGTTTGATTCTTCTGTATGAGCAAACCTACATTATGGAAAGAAAATGGCAAAATCAATATTTAATGATATTTTATCCTGGGGTTGTTCCTTTAGAATTCTGCATGTAACGCTGTACACAGCGTATCAATATATCTTTGTATCTTTGCAAATGTCATTTATTTGTGATTTAATTGGCACAGTGCTTCTGAAGTTCATTTAGATAAAAATACTAAATAACTCTTAATGTTTTGAGGGAGCCTTTTAAAGAGTTCTGATTCATTTGTGGAAAGGTATATATTGCCATTAGGAATGTTTATTTACTGTTGTTGTATGGAGCTTTTATTTAGGTCTGCGGATAATGGATTGGAGAATAGCGCATACTAAGGATTCAAATTCAGTAAGCTATTATTATGTTTTCAAGTAATTCAGGAGACCCTGTGGTGGCCACGTACTCTTTTGTCTGTGATATCCCATTAGGGGACGGATGTCGCATAGGTCTTAAAGTGGAATTTGGTATCTCATTCCTAGATTAAATATTGCAGCCAGTGCTTACCTTGATCCAGTGCTGATTTTTGACCAGAGTATTTATGACTGTTACCAACATTACGTTTTTGTCCTTTGCCCTCTGCACACAATATCATGGCCATCTTCCCAACAGAAATCGATCCCTCTGACCACTCCATTATCCAAACAGGAGTTGATCCCTCTGACTACTCCATCTACCGAAGAGGAATCAATCTTTCTGACCGCTCTGTACCAAACAGGAATTGGTCCCTCTGACGGCTCAATCTTCCATATAAGTATCGATCCCTCTGGTCGCTCCATCTTCCAAACAGGAATCAATGTCTCTGACTGTTACATCTACCAAACAGGAATTTATAGCTCTGACTGTTCTATCTTCCAAACAGGAATTTATAGCTCTGACTGTTCTATCTTCCAAACAGGAATCGATACCTCTGGTCGCTCCATCTTCCAAACAGGAATCAATACCTCTGGTCGCTCCATCTTCCAAACAGGAATTGATGTCACTGACTGTTCCATCTTCCAAACAGGAATCAATGTCTCTAACTGTTCCATCTACCAAACAGGAATTGATTTCTTTGACTATTCCATCTTCCAAACAGGAATCGATATCTCTGACTGTTCCATATTCCAAACAGGAATTAATGTCTTTGACTATTCCATCTTCCAAACAGGATCGATCTCTCTGTTCCATTTTCAAAACAGGAATCGATCCTTCCAACTCTTCCATTTTATAAACAGGATCTGATCCCTCTGAGTGCTCCATTTTCCAAACAGGGATCAATGTCTCCGACTACTTCATCTTCCAAACAGGAGTCAATCCTTCTGACTGCTCCATATTCCAAACAGGAGTCAATCCTTCTGACTGCTCCATCTTCCAAACAGGAATCAATCCTTCTGACTGCTCCATATTCCAAACAGGAGTCAATCCTTCTGACTGCTCCATCTTCCAAACAGGAATCAATCCTTCTGACTGCTCCATCTTCCAAACAGGAATCAATCCTTCTGACTGCTCCATCTTCCAAACAGGAGTCAATCCTTCTGACTGCTCCATCTTCCAAACAGGAATCAATCCTTCTGACTGCTCCATCTTCCAAACAGGAATCAATCCTTCTGACTGCTCCATCTTCCAAACAGGAATCAATCCTTCTGACTGCTCCATCTTCCAAACAGGAATCAATCCTTCTGACTGCTCCATCTTCCAAACAGGAATCAATCCTTCTGACTGCTCCATCTTCCAAACAGGAATCAATCCTTCTGACTGCTCCATCTTCCAAACAGGAATCAATCCTTCTGACTGCTCCATCTTCCAAACAGGAATCAATCCTTCTGACTGCTCCATCTTCCAAACAGGAGTCAATCCTTCTGACTGCTCCATCTTCCAAACAGGAATCAATCCTTCTGACCGCTCCATTTTCAAAACAGGAGTCAATCCTTCTGACTGCTCCATCTTCCAAACAGGAGTCAATCCTTCTGACTGCTCCATCTTCCAAACAGGAATCAATCCTTCTGACTGCTCCATCTTCCAAACAGGAATCAATCCTTCTGACCGCTCCATCTTCCAAACAGGAATCAATCCTTCTGACTGCTCCATCTTCCAAACAGGAATCAATCCTTCTGACTGCTCAATCTTCCAAACAGGAATCAACCCTTCTGACCGCTCCATTTTCAAAACAGGAACTGATCCCTCTGACTGCTCCTCCCACCCATGGTATCATCAAGCATTTATTACATTTATTGCTGTAATTCAGGTGCAGTTAAATTAGATGTCCATAGATAATATATGTCTGACTCTTTCCAGTAAATTAATATTCACTTTGCAAGCTAATTAGTTACATTTAATCATTTAGAATAATTAAATGGCCAAAATGCATTTTATAAAAAGACAATTATAATAATATGAATATGATGCTATATTTTGTAGAACACATTGTAACTAAAAGGCTTCTGAAATCTAAGTTATATTGACGAAGCGAGCCAGCCCTCTCACAGCACAGGGCCTTGTTCCATTGATAAGCGTAATAACATTGTTACCCTGATAGCATCTCGTCATTGAGGCTGCATGCTGCACATGCAAGGATTTGTGGCTACTTCTGTGAAATATTGAATGAATTTTGACGGGCCAGAAAAGACTACAATTGGAATGGAGAGATAATTGGATGCAAAACATATGCATTACAGAACCAAATTACTTGTACTGGTACTTGAAGACGATGCCAACCTGAGGATTTTCACTGTGCTTATGCAGGAAAGCATGTAGAAGATAAATATTTTCTCAGACATCTGTCAGTATACAAAAGCATTAAATTAGCTTGCAGAGTAGAAATGATTCTGGTTCATTATATTCTCATTACGCAGCTCTGGTTAAACAGCATAGAGAAAATATGTATCATGTGACGAGCAATCATCTGGCGTAAAAAGTCTGAATCATGATGATTATTTTTCACTTCCATCAAACATATAAAAAATTGTACTGTCTGATTGTTAATTAAGGTTAATAAAAGTGTATTTACTACTGTATCATTATCTCTTCTTAATAATTCTATTGACATCTTAGTCCCCAGGAGACTCCCAAAGCTTCCCACTCTTTGCTTTGCCCAATCTGATATAGAATACATCAACCTTTTGATAGGCACCACCAGTCACACACCTTGTATGTAGTGCGTGTGACCTCTTTAGGCAGGTAGGGTCTGCCACATGTCTCTGAGTGTACAAACTGGTCGTTGAGGCTCGTGGAGGTTGGGAATTTTGGCAACTGTCTTGCATTTGTTCACAATGCCATAGAACCTTAAAGGTCGGACCCTAAATCGCACACACACCATTTAGAGCTACACACATAAGCTCTCCAATCATAGTGAGTAGGATGACATTAATAACATTATCCTATAAATTGATGTCCGTACACACTATGAGAAGGCCTTCTTGTCTTGCTTATGTCTTGTGGAGTGCCTCATGTCCATACCAGAGATATGAGAACTGTGCAATCCGTATAAGTGACCACAGGCGACATTAAGAGAGCCCCTGCTATTCGCTCTGGATCATGTGAGTGGAAAATATTGCAATGATAGTATGTGTTGTACAGTGGTTCAGTTTACACTATGATGAGTCTTTGCTTTTTTTCAAGTATCTGTATTAGATTACGCATTGTCCAGGGTTTGCATTTTCCAAGTATCTAATTTTGGCTATTTTATGTGTAGAGCGCTGTGGCTTATACACATACAGGTCTGTTCAAAGAAAGGTGAACCTCAGGAGAATGATGGGAGAAGTGAAAATTTCGAGGTCAAACTAGCCAAACCAGAAAAATTCTCCCATTTATCTCACTTTCCAAATCGGCTATTTGGTCTAGATTGTTCTCTTCTCCTGATTTTCATGGTGCTTAGAGTTTGTTATTGTGGTGTGTCTTATGCACTACTTTGTCAAAGTTTTAGGGTATTTTTTGACCACCCACACTTACTATAACTATTCCTTACTATTACAAGTACTTACTATTCCTTTGTCAAAAGTGAGGTCAGCACCCAGGGAGCGGGCTGACGTCACCCTCTCTGACTGTGACCACCCACTATAGGAATGTGACAATAAGGAAAATCTACACTTATTAATATACATCTTCTTTTAGGCTGGGGTCAGACGAACGCAGAGCGAACACGCGTGCAGCCGCACTTTATCACGGCCGTAGTAGCAGCAAATGATGGCCAATGGTGGCCAATATACGAAGTACGGCCGCACGAAAGTTTGGCCGCGCAACGCAAGCGGCAAACGAACGCATTTTTTCGAGAACGTGATACCGCTAGTACTGACGTATAGAGTGCTCTGTGTCCGCTAGCGGCGTGTGTGTGTGATTAGGAGAGGTCAGACGCTGCTAATGTCCGGCCAACATAACGTCCAGACGCAAAAAGTGTTTTATTGATGATCCGTAAAAAATCACGCACGAAAATGCACATCGTATGACCGCTATCGCGTATTCTGTGAAAAAATACGTCCATTCGTTCGAACGCACTTTTTCAAGGACAGCGCGAAAAATGCGTTCGTCTGACCCTAGCTTTAAAGCGTTTTACAAACAAAATATTGAACCTAGAAGAAAACACTGGCTCATTAGAGATGGTTGTGACAATGTAGTTTTCCTTTTCACATACCTCAATACCTAAAATTTCAGTCCGCAAATTGAGAACACCATTAATATTTAACATTCCTCGTATCAAGTCAACAGTCTCCTTGTTTGGTTCGAATCCCACCCTTGTTGTAACCTCATCTCATGGTTCACTTGCCGTGGAGATACTGCAAAGACCTAGGGGGCCAGTTGGCTGAGTAGTTAAGGAGATGGCCCACCCTCGTCACAATCTCATCTCATCCTTTTACAGTTGTGATGTGTTGTGATGTGAATGGTTAACCTGCCGTTGAGGAATTTCCAAAACCTAAGTGGCAAGTTGGCTGAGTGGTTACGGAGATGGACTGCAGATCACCAGCTGTGCTCAGCTCACATTGGGTTCAATTATCACCATGATCGTATCTCATCGTTTTTCAGCTTTACAGTTGTGATGTAAATGGTTCATTTGCCGTGGAGGAACTGGCCTTAGTTGGCTGAGTGGCTAAGGAGAAGGACCACAGAGCACCCACACATGGGCTGGAATCCCCCTCCTATCATGACCATGTGTCATCCTTTTTCAGCTTTACAGTTGTGATGTGAATGATTCACTTGCCGTGGAGGAACTGCAAAAACCTAGGCAGCCAGTTGGCTGAGTGGTCAAGGAGATTGAGTGCAGATCACCATCTGTGCTCAGCACATGTGGGCTCAAATCCCAACCTTGCCACAATCATATCGCAACCATTTTCAGCTTTACAGTTGTGATGTGGATGGCTCATTTGCCGTGGAGGAACTACAAAGCCCTAGACAGCCATTTGGCTGAGTGGTTAAGGAGAAAAACTGCAGAGTAACAGGTGTGGGTTCAAATCCCCAGGAGATTGAGTGCAGATCACCATCTGTGCTCAGCACATGTGGGCTCAAATCCCAACCTTGCCACAATCATATCGCAACCATTTTCAGCTTTACAGTTGTGATGTGAATGATTCACTTGCCGTGGAGGAACTGCAAAAACCTAGGCGGCCAGTTGGCTGAGTTATTAAAGAAACAGACTGCAGAGCACTAGCGGTGCTCAGCACACATGAGCCCAAATCTAGGCTTGTGCACCGATTATTTTTCTTTCGGTTCGATTTTTCGGATTTTTAAACTTTTCGATTCGGCTCGTTTCCACTGTTTCGATTCGGTTCGGCTCGATTCGTTTTTCGTGTACATTTTTTCGGAATATCGACCATTTTTCGTATTTTCGTGTCACTTTGCTTGTTTTTTGTATCGACTTTTTGTAAGTTCGGAAATTTTCGTTTTTCCGGAACGTCTGTTCTCCTCGTTTCAAAGCAATAAATTTTGATTTGACACATTTCGAGTCCATTCGAAAATATTTCGTTTCGGCTCGGAAAACTTTTCGGATCTGCCATTTTCGGATCTAAAAATTTTCGGAAATTCGGCCGCATCCGAAAACACGAATCGGGAAATTTCGTGAAAATTCCGAAATTCCGAAACCCGAAACGCACATCCCTACCCAAATCCCACCCTCATTGTAATCTCATCCCATCCTATTTCAGCTTTACATTTGTGATGTGAATGGTTCACTTGCTGTGGAGGAACTGCAAAGCCTTAGGTGGCCAGTTGGCTGAGTGGCTAAGGAGGAGGACCACAGAGCACCAGCTGTGCCCTGCACACATGGGCCCAAATCACAACCTCATCTCATCCCTCCTCAGCCTTACAGTTGTGATGTGAACCAATTAATTAACACCATTAATATTTAACATTCCTTGTATCAAGTCAACATGGATCATCTACATACGTGCTATTTAAAAATACGGCAATGTGAATTCCAAAGGTCACTGACTTCCTAACGCCTCCGTGGATGCAACCAGGGCGAAAAGAGCAAAACTCGCAATTTATGATGAAACGCAATGTCCTTCAATTTATAGGCTATGCACGTGGATATTGGAGCAAAACATTTACGCAGCCTACACAAAACACTCACTGCCTCCCGTCCGGTCACATAGATACAAACATGCTATTTGCCATTCAATTTAGAGTAGGAATAAAGTCACTTTATTATGTAATTAAGCTAAATGATTTCTAAATGGCCAGTAGAATGGTGCAATAGGTGCTGCTAAAAATGGATAAGTGCCAAATTGATTTATTTGTATCACTAAGACATCTTAGAAATGCATCAATGTCTCTGTAGATCATAAATCATAAGAGTTGTGACAAGGAAACCAGGAATTGTTATAAATGGGATATACATAAGAGGAGAGCTCTTAAAACCCCAGGGAAATGTATATCAGCGTGTGTGTACTGTAGCTGTGTTTTGGCGCCTTAGAAGACGTGGCAAAAAGGAGATCTGTTACAGAGTGTATACAGTACACGGCTTGCCAATGGTGTTTGAAATAGGAGCGTCTTGTCATTTCTCTTTCGTGACATGCCACGCGTTACAGCTACGGCAGATCTCATAGAGCTCTAGCTTGGCAAAACAGAAACATTTATTAACGTCTGGAATGAAACTCAGCGTAGCGTAAATAAACAAGAAAAAGAGAAATTAGCATGATTAAACTGGAAGTCTCTGGGAGCGTGTGATTAATATCCGGAGGGATAATGTGCTTTTTGCTCTCCATGTTGTTTGAGAAGTCTCTCTCCACCCTGGTAATTAGAAAAAGAAGCCTGCTCAGAAACATTTAGATGTCTAGCACAAGCACAGCCTGAATCAGATATCTAATGCATCTTTGATCTCATTAAAGGGTTATGCCTCCAAATGATGTGTGTGAATAATAAACCTAATTTCCCATCAGACAGCAGTCACATGTCTTTGACGTCACTCAAGAGATACCTATCTCTTGACAGTTTCGTCATAGTAGAATCTCAGGGGATTTTTGTACATTTTGGAACATAATACGCTGATGTTACACCTAGTTTGGGAATTGTTGCAGAAGATGTCAGTTGCCCAAAAGTGCTCTCCCCTGTCCATGGTCCTGAAGAAGATCAGTGAGGCATCAGTGATTTCTAACTCTGTCCCTTTCAGGGATCTCAAACTCACGGCCCCCCAGATGTTTTTGCCTACAAGTCCCAGAATTCTTTGAATGCATTAGATGGCTAGGGAATCATGGGAGCTGTAGTTCAGAAACATCAGGGGGGCCAGAGTTTGAGATCCCTGCTTCAGATGTTTCTAAACTACAACTGCCACAAAATTCTGACCAATGCAATAGCATTCATGGAATTCTGAAAATTGTGGCCCATCACCATGTGGAGGGACTGAAGTCTGACATTCCTGGCATAACTGAGCAAAGTCGGACATTAAAAAAATATGCTTGGGCCTGAAACATTGCTGTAGTTGGGTAGACATAAATAATAGCAACATATCATAGATACAATAAGGGGGTTGTTCAATGTCGCTGACATTTCGGTACTCTCTTGTTCCCCGCACTTCCAACATTCTCTCCAGGGTCCCCGAAGTGCAGGGAGAACCCCCCGCACACCTGCCAAAATCCCACCGAAAACCCACCGGAACTGCCTAAAAAAACACCCTAAACACGTCAGAAAAAGCCGACGAGCCAACAATCACAGACCAGCCGCCAGAAAAAGCCGACAAGCTGACAAACTGGGTAAAAAAAAATATGATTGAAAGTTTCAAAATTGACACGATGTTTGCAAAAAAACACCGAACAAAATTCCTGGAATTTACATATAAGGTCCTATGAATGATAATAAAAAGGTCTGTTACAGATAAAAGAAAAAACGCTTTAAAAAAAAGGAAATGAAAGTTTGAAAAAAAAAACCTGAAAAATGCCTAAAAGATCCTACAAAATCTATAAATGATGAGACTTTTTACTGCAGATTAAAATGATAAATGGTTTATTAGATATTGGATTAAAACGGGAATATTTTTAACATTGAAGCCTATGGGATTCGTCTGAATAAACCTGTCGAATGAAACCACCGAACAGCCGGGCATTTCGGCAACTTGTCACTGTTGTTCGGTGTTCTCTGAATAGAGTAACCATTGCTTCTCTATGGGGGATTTCACTGCTGTCGAACAGGCACCGTACTTGCTGGCAGTTCGCCAAAATTTGGCAAACTGCCTGCTTTCTGAATAGCTGAATGTCCCCGAAATGTCACTGTACAGGGAAATTCCCTGTTCGGTGACATTCCGGGGCCAGATCGTCTCTCTCTGAATATCCCCTTTAATCTACCTTTGATGCACAATGCATAGTGGCTACGTTTTTTTTTTTGTGATTTGCAGAATATGTTGGCGCTCTACATATTATTTCCATTGTAATGCTGTATCTTTCATAATCTTTTTTGCCTAGTTTCACATTTTAGAAAAACATGTTTCTGAAATCTGTTTTTTTATGTAGTATGACTTTTATTTGCATACATGAAGCATAATACAGTGAGTACATTCACATATAAAAGAGTTAAGTGCAATTGAAAACAGTAAGTGGCTGTGGAGGATCGAACATCCAAGGCCACAAACTCAGGATACATCAGAAAGTCAACAAGAAAGGTAATAAAACCAGAAAATACATATAACAAATACATACATAAATAACTGAAATCTACCGAGCCACAGAACAGAGAAAGGAACAGCGCATCCCCTCCAAAACTTTAGGTAAGAATCAACAAGTGCAGAGCCCACCATAGCCACAGCACTAGTCAGTGGAGTCGTCCCAGCACGTCGATGTTTGAGCACAAAATCTGACCACCAGTACCATATTTGAAAGTACTTATCATACTCATTGCCAAGAGAGTAATGTAAATCCTCCAACTCTCTAGTGTGGTTGACCCTGGCTATCCATTCAAATACAGTCGGGGGTGCCATTTGCCTCCAATACTTCGGGATCAGCGCCTGTGCTGCGTTGAGTAAATGAATAAATAGCCAAGGATCTGACATACCATCCGTTTATTTAAAAAAAAATATTCATGAATGAACATAATCAAGGTTTGGTTATCTATATACCGAGGTATATGCGTCATTACAAATCACCAGATGGGGTTCGTTGTGCTCGACGATGGTAACTGCCTGGACACATTGGAGGCCAGAATGCCAGATGAGCTGAGCCTGCAGAGGTGGTACAAGGACAACCTCAAAAGGCACTTAGAGACAGGAGTGGTAAGCTGCTGGGGGACATACATCCATGCGTTTTTGTATCTGCCTTGTAATTATTGCATTCCCCTGATTTAAAATAGCATCGGCATTTACATTTTTGCTTCCAAAGAGAATGCAATCCATTCCGTAACTCTAGAATCAATAAACTGAGAACACAAGGATTATATTCTCAGCATTGAGTAAAGGGGGTAATAAGTGAGCATAATACTGATATATACAGTATATATAAATACACAGTATCTCACAGGGGTGAGTACACCCCTCACATTTTTGTAAATATTTTATTATATCTTTCCATGTGACAAGCAACACTGAAGAAATGACACTTTGTTACAATGTAAAGTAGGGAATGTACAGCTTGTATAACAGTGTAAATTTACTGTCCCCTCAAAAGAACTCAACACACAGCCATTAATGTCTAAACCGCTGGCAACAAAAGTGAGTACAGCCCTAAGTGAAAATGTCCAAATTGGGCACAATTAGCCATTTTCCTTCCCCGGTGTCATGTGACTCGTTAGTGTTACAAGGTCTCAGGTGTGAATGGGGAGCAGGTGTGTTAAATTTTGTGTTATTGCTCTCACTCTCTCATACTGATCACTGGAAGTTCAACATGGCACCTCATGGCAAAGAACTCTCTGAGGATCTGAAAAAAAGAATTGTTGCTCTACATAAAGACGACCGAGGCTATAAGAAGATTGCCAAGAAGACCCTGAAACTGAGCTGCAGCACGGTGGCCAAGACCATACAGCGCTTTAACAGAACAGGTTCCACTCAGAACAGGCGTCGCCATGGCGAACCAAAGAAATTGAGCGCATGTGCTCAGCATCATATCCAGAGGTTGTCTTTGGGAAATAGACGTATGACTGCTGCCAGCATTGCTGCAGAGGTTGAAGGAGTAGTGGGTCAGACTGTCAGTGCTCAGACCATACACCGCACACTGCATCAAATTGGTCTGCATGGCTGTTGTCCCAGAAGGAAGCCTCTTATTTATTTATAAAGTATTTTACCAGGATGGATACGGCCGGGTGCACATGAGCGCACTCAGAGTGGAAGGAACGTCCGCAAGAGTTGACGTTCCTTCCACTCGATGCCCGCCTGCCCCCCCAGCTTTGCAGCCCGTCGACGCGCATCCTAGCATCACATGGCTGTGCCGGGCGCCGGTAAGTGCGTGCGCATGGGCGCACTAAGTGCGCTCGTGTGCACCCGGCCTAAATTGAGATTTCTCTCATTTTCAAGTATGTCCTGAGTTCATCTTCTATTGTTTTCCATATAATTCCATATCCTGATAATAAAAGTTATGTTTTTGGAATCATTGATTAGTCTTGGAGTCTAGCACCAGCTTTGGTTAGTAGGTTTTACATAGTTACATAGGCTGAAAAAAGACATGCGTCCATCGGGTTCAGCCTCTCACACAACACCTACTGCTGTTGATCCAAAAGAAGGCAAAAAACCCAGTCTGAAATGCTCGCCAATATGCAACAAACTGGGGAAAAATTCCTTCTTGACCCCAGAATGGCGTCAGATTTCTCCTTGGATCAAGAAGCTTTTACCCACATATTAAATATTATAACCCTTAATATTCTGTGTCTGCAGGAAGTCATCCAGTCATTTTTTAAAAGTATGTACAGTCTCTGACCCAACCACCTCAACAGGCAGAGAATTCCACAGCTTTATTGTTCTCACCGTAAAATAACCCTTCCTATGCTTTAGGCTGAATTTTCTTTCATCCAGTCTAAATGGGTGACCTCGTGTCCTGTGTATAGTCCTGTTAATGAATAGGTTATCAGACAATGGTTTATAATGACCCCGTATATATTTATATAAAGTTATCAGATCCCTCCTAAGACCCCGTATATATTTATATAAAGTTATCAAATCCCCTCTAAGGCCCCGTATATATTTATATAAAGTTATCAGATCCCCTCTAAGGCCCCGTATATATATATATAAAGTTATCAGATCCCCTCTAAGGCGCCGTTTCTCTAAACTAAACAGGTTTAAGCTTGTTAGTCTTTCCTCATAACTTAAATCTTCCATTCCTCTTATTAATTTATTCGCCCGTCTCTGCACTTTTTCTAGCGCTATAATATCCTTTTTTAAGACAGGTGCCCGAAATTCGAGGTGACGGCATATTCAAGATGCGTCTTACCACTGATTTATAAAGAGGCAAAATTATGTTTTCATCCCGAGAGTGAACTCCCCTTTTAATGCCAATACCTTGCTGGCCTTGGCGGCTGCTGTTTGACATTGCACATTGTTACTTAGTTTGAAGTCTATGATTATTCCCAAATCCTTCTCCTGCTTTGTTTTCCCTAACTATGTACCATTTAGGGTATAAATTGCTTGTGTGTTCTTCACTCCAAAGTGCATAACATTGCATTAATCTACATTAAATTTAATCTGCCATTTAAGTGCCCAGTCCCCAATCTATCTAAATCCCTCTGCAGCGAAGTAACATCCTGCTCACATTGTATCACTTTTCCTAGCTTTGTGTCATCTGCAAACACTGATACATGACTTTCAATGCCTATCTCAAGGTCATTTATAAATAAATTGAATAGAATTGGTTTTGTATATTGATATATAACCTTCGCCAGAAGCTGTATCATTCTTTCATTGAGGTCTCACACTGAATTATGTGTACATGTAAGAGTGCTACGGTATTAGCATTCTAGCTAATCTAGATATGGTGTATTTATTATAGTATTGTGTTTATTCTAACACATCTTGAAAAGAGTCCCCCGTGGGACTGAAACATCAATTTTGTACTACCACAATAAAAACCATGTAGATAAAAGATTCCAGGAGTTCACGCCTCCTTGACGTGTTGTTTGCCCTCAGCGGTGGTCAGCATTGGAGCAATTAGAAGTGGATATCTTGGCTGTCTATCCCCTGGTGAATCTTAGATTCTATCACAGATAAACATGTTTGAAGGCTTTGCACTTATAACACACACTTGTATTTAATGCTTGCATTAACAGAGTAGACAACTGGAGTCATTATTTTAAATTCACTTAAAAGGCCATCAGGAGAGGGCGAGGCGGCTCACAATAACACTGTCAGGGTAATTCAAAGAGATTCGAAAAGTCACCGCACGTTCGGTGGCTTTTTGTTCTCTTCAATTCGGTTCCTTTTGCCGATCCCATTTCGGTGACCCTGCGGTGTATTCAGCAAGCACCACAGGGTCCCCGAATTGCAGGGTAAAGCTGCCGCAAACCTGACGAAAACTAACCACAAAACCCAGCGAATGCACGCCGAAAACCCGCAAAAACATCTGGATTAACCTGCCGAAAACCACGGAAAAACCCGAGCAGGAGCCGATCGCAGCCTCCGGAAAAAACCGACACCGCAGATAAAGGCAGTGAATAAATTAGCAAAACGCTGAAACGCAAAACAGCGAAACGCTGTTTGCAAAGAAACTACTGAGCGAAAAATTTTCTATGTAAATTTCAGACATTAAGTAAACTTAAAAAAAATAAATTGGACTTTTAAAAAAAATAAAAATCCAGAAAAATGCTTAAAATATCCTAAAAAATCTATAAATAAAGAGACTCTTTACTGCAGAATTTTATAATGAACGGTTTATTAGATATTTAATTAAAACGGGAATATTTTTAACATTGAAGCCTATGGGATTCTCCTGAATAAACTTGCCGAATGAAACCACTGAATGGCAGGACATTTCGGGAACCTTTCACTGCTGGTTTGTGTTCTCTGAATAGCCGAAGCAGTGCTTTTTCATGGGGTTTTCACTGCCCTCGAACAGGCACCGTATGTGCAGGCAATTCGCCAGGATTTGGCGAATTGCCTGCTCTCTGGATAGCCGAATGGCCAAGAAAGGTAACCGAACACTGATTTTCAGCGTTCGGTTACCTTTCTCCAGCCATTCGGATCTCTTTGAATTACCCTGTGTGTTCTTTAAGTTAAGTGAACTCAGCTTTTAACCCTCCAGGCCACTACTTCCAATTAAACCAAACTGTTCCAAACAAGAAAAATGCTTTTAATTAAATGACTCGTTTGGTATTCACAATATCATCGCTATCCGATATCCTAGCAAAATAATCGTGTACGTCTTTAATAATTTTCAAATATTAATGCACATAGATATTTAAATATGTGCAAATACATTTCCTGGGTAGATATAAACATGCAGATTTAACTCTAAATATAGTTTTGTATTAAATTAATTACCTGGTTCAAGTTTGTAAATGCTAACCCAATATAAGAAATGTTTTTTTTAAAAATTCATACTTCAGATAAATATTTACTAAAAGTAAAATGAGTAAAAAAAATGAGACCGATTCATGTTAAAAATGTCGACATTGCAAATATTAGTTTGAAAAACTGTGGCAGATATATATATATATATGTTGTTGTACTGTATTTGGTGTATTATATGCTGTGTTATTGAAAACACAGCTTCATTTGCCCTTACAGTAGTACTAGGGAGCAGCATAACACTGCAGACCGCACTGGAACAAATTGGTTGACTATCACCTAACCCTAAACCTGAGAGTAACCCTAACCCAAAAATAAGGACACTATCAGGGTAATTCAAAGAGATCAGAATTGCTTGAGAAAGGTAACTGAGTGCTGAAAATCAGTGTTCGGTTACCTTTCCTGGCCATTCGGCTATGCAGAGAGCAGGCAATATGCCAAATCCTGGCGAATTGCCTGCACATATGGTGCCTGTTGGGTGCCTGTTCGAGGGCAGTGAAATCCCCATGAAAAAGCACTGCTTTGGCTATTCAGAGAACACAAACCAGCAGTGAAAGGTTCCCGAATTGCCCTGCCATTCGGTGGTTTAATTCGGCAAGTTTATTCAGGAGAATCCCATAGGCTTCAATGTTAAAAATATTCCTGTTTTAATTCAATATCTAATAAACCGTTCATTATAAAATTCTGCAGTAAAGAGTCTCTTTATTTATAGATTTTTTTAGGATATTTTAAGCATTTTTCTGTATTTTTTTTTAAAAGTCTTTTTTTTTTTTTTTTTAAGTTTACTTATTTTTTCTGTAACAGCCCTCTTTATTATCATTCCCTGGACCTCATATGTAAATTTCAGACATTTTCCCTCAGTAGTTTCTTTGCAAACAGCTTTTCACTTTTCGATCATTCATGCAAACTGTTTTGCTAATTTATTCACTGCCTTCTTCTGTGGTGTCGGCTTTTTCCGGAGGCTTCGCTGCGTGTGATCAGCTACTGCACGGGTTTTTCCGGCGTCTTCGACTGGGTTAATCCAGATGTTTTTGCGGGTTTTCGGCGTGTATTCACCGGGTTTTGCGGTTAGTTTTCGTCAGGTTTGCGGCACCTTTTCCCTGCAATTCGGGGGCCCTGTGGTGCCTGTTGAATACACCGCATTGTCACCGAAATGGGATCGGCAAAAGGAACCGAATTGAAGAGAACGAAAAGTCACTGAACGTGCGGTGACTTTTAGAATCTCTTTGAATTACCCTGATAGTAACTCATACCCCGAAACAAGCATAAATAGTAACCCTAATACTAACCCTAAAACAAGTGCAAATATTAACCTTACCCTAAAACCACCCCTAAAATAAACACATATAGTAACCCTAATACTAACCCTAAACAAGCACAAATAGTAACCCTAACATTAAAACCAACCCTAAAATAAACACATATACAGTAGTAACCCTAATACTAAACCTAAAACAAGCACAAATAGTAACACTAACCCTAATATCAACTCTAAAATAAACACATATAGTAACCCTAATACTAACCCTAAAACAAGCAAAAGTATTAACTGTAAACCCTAAATCAAGCACAAATAGTAACCCTAGCACTAACCTCAAAACAGGTGCAAAGAGGAATCCTAACCATATAGAATACAGAAATTGTAACACTAAACCAAGCACAAATAGTTACCCTTACTCTAACCCTAAAGAAGTACAAATAGTAACCCTAAAACTAGCACAAATAACAACCCTAACTCTGAAACATTCACAAATAGTAACCCTAACACTCACCCCAACCCTAAAATGAAGCCTAATCTTAAAACAAGCACAAAGAGTAACCCTAACACTAACTGTGACAAAACGCCCCCCCAATGTTTATTTGCAGTTATTTTGCTTGCATTTCATTGTCTCTGTATATAGGGTAGAATGTTTGTGTTCTGTGTGCCCTATTACCTGATGTCTGTGTTCTACTAATATTCCCTTATGTGTTTATTATAGAGTAGTGTTTATGTGTACCTTCTCTCTGTATTAGCTGTCATCTGTATATTGAACAATTCTGTAGCTACACCCCTCTCCGCATATTGTATACTTACTGCTGTAAGAAGACTCCTGTAAACACTCCATTGTGTTGAATGTCTTTTCTATTGTCCAGTGGCTGGAGTCTGTTATCTGTAATGTATTCTGGAAGGGAGGGGTCACTCAACTGTGTGTATTTGAAATAAAGATTTGGATCTTGAATCTGCAAGAACTCCTCACAGTTTATGTGTCGTCTACTCTGTGTTGTACTAAATATCTCCTGTGTGGATACAAGCACCGTCTTATACAGTGGAAAGGGGCGCCCAGACGGAGGGTACCAAGCGTGAGGGTACCACGATCCGTAACACTAACCCCAACACAATTAGAAATAGCAACTCTAGCCCTAGTATAAATCCTTAACCCTAAAACTAACCCAAACCCTATAACACACATAAATAGTAACCTTAACTGTAATCCTAACCTGAAAACATGCACAAATAGTAACCTTAATCCTAGTGCTAATACTAACCCTAAAACAAGCACAAGTAGTAACCTATACTATCCCTTAAACCTACTACTAACCCTTACCCTAAAACAAACACTAGCAGGGTTATTCATAGAGATCCGAATTGCATTTACACAAATGTTAATAGCCCTGTCTCTATCTCAGTCCGTAAGCACTCCTGACGAGCCATTCCGGCGAAACGCGCGTCGGGTGCACTTGGCAGGCAAGGACTCTCTGTCTTTACCCTGGGAATTCGTATTTTTGGAACTTGAATATTTATACCAATTTCCAATTTTGTTTTTTCTTTACCATGCCAACTTGTGCAATTAATTGCAGTACGTCTACATTGGGCTATTTGAGCCAATTCCCTTAACAGAAGTATCTTGCTTTTGTCCATTCTGCCTCAATACATGCAGTATTCTATGGTCTTATATTGTTATTAGTATTTTCACTGCTTACAATACCTTGAAGTGACCCTCGAAGGTTACTTACTGTATTGATCATTGACCATTTTTCTGCCGCTATATACTACCTTCATTGCAGAATTTGTTTTTATGATATTCTGTTTTTGTGAGCACTGTCTATTTATGTTCATTTTGTTTATTTTTATATTGAGTTCATTAAAAGTTAATTATTAATCTGGTCTTTGGGAGACACTAGTACTCTGATATCTCTATCAGGGTAATTGAAGTTTTTTTCTGATTTAATTAGACCTGCATATGAGGAAGCTACACCCTTTTCTCAACACTTCCTCATTCAAATCCCTTCTGTGCAGCACTGCCTCCTGACTAGGGATGAGCTGTTCGGGTTCGGACGGTTCGGGGTTCGACCCGAACTTAGCCTGTTCGAGCAGATCGCGAACCCCGAACATTTCCGGGTGTTCGCCGCATGTTCAACCACAATGGACCACAATGTATTTTCCCACTGCCTGAAGCTCGTAATTGGCTACAACCTTGCACCTGACCACAGGTCTGGTGCAAGACTGGTTGAACACTATGCCAATCACCGCTCAGAGTCCCGATTGGGCAAATTTTGCCCAATCATGGGCTCACAGAGCTAAGTCGGACAAGTCCCGCAGCACACTATATACGGTTTCCACGCAGCGCTTCTGCACGCATTTCAGAGGAGATTTCAAAGGAGAGAGTTGTGTGTGTTGTTACTGCCGGTCTGCCACGCTACTGGGGGGGTCTGGGGGGTCTCATTTCGACCAAATATCAGGGAATTTAGGCGATGTGTGTCTTGTCACTGTGCCAGCAATTTTTCTTGGGGTTTACAACTTTATTTAAAACATTTGTGTATTGAGGTGATTTTCTGTGTCTTGTCACACTGTGCCAGCAAGTCTTTTTGGGTCTCATTTATACCAAATATCAGGGAATTTAGGTGATGTGTGTCTTGTCACTGTGCCAGCAAGTTTTTTTGGGGTTTACAACTTTATTTAAAACATTTGTGAATTGAGGTGATTTTCTGGGTCTTGTCAATGTGCCAGCAAATCTTTTTGGTGCTCACTAATTTCTTTAAAACACTTGGGAATTAAGGTGATCTTCTGTGTCTCGTCACACAGCCAGCAATTTTTTTTGGGGCTCACTAATTTCTTTAAAACACTTGGGAATTAAGGTGATCTGTGTCTCGTCATACAAACAGTACCACGCTGTATTTTGGGGCTCACTAATTTCTTTAAAACACTTGGGAATTAAGGTGATCTGTGTCTCGTCATACAAACAGTACCACGCTGTATTTTGGGGCTCACTAATTTCTTTAAAACACTTGGGAATTAAGGTGATCTGTGTCTCGTCATACAAAAAGTACCACGCTGCATTTTGGGGCTCACTAATTTCTTTAAAACACTTGGGAATTAAGGTGATCTTCTGTGTCTCGTCACACAGCCAGCAATTTTTTTTGGGGCTCACTAATTTCTTTAAAACACTTGGGAATTAAGGTGATCTGTGTCTCGTCATACAAAAAGTACCACGCTGTATTTTGGGGCTCACTAATTTCTTTAAAACACTTGCAAATTAAGGTGATCTGTGTCTCGTCATACAAACAGTACCACGCTGTATTTTGGGGCTCACTAATTTCTTTAAAACACTTGGGAATTAAGGTGATCTGTGTCTTGTCATACAAAAAGTACCACGCTTTATTTTGGGGCTCACTAATTTATTTAAAACATTTGGGAATTAAGGTGATCTGTCTCTTGTCACTGGCTGCCAGCTATCAGTGTGTCTCACTGAGTTATACCAGAGTTATTTAAATCTTTATACCAGAGTTGAATCAGAGTTCTGTATATATTAATCTATATATCACTCACCATGTCTGAAAGAACAAAAAGGACAGGCAGACGCTCCCAGCCACAGATAAAAGGGCAAGCAGCCCCTGTGTCGGGAGGCTGTGTCTCTGGTCGTGGTGGACGTGGTGCATCCTCTGCAGGGGCACGCTTGTCCTTTCTAACTGGTGCTGGCCGTCTTAAGCAGCAGCAGAAACATACAGAGGACTTGGTGGATTGGCTAACCAGGCCATCCTCATCCTCCGAGTCCTCTGCCAGCCAGGCTTCTAGTGCTTTACAGTCCACCTCAGCTGCCAAAGCATCTAATGCAGCCTCCATGTCCACAGCTACTCCTGCCGTAGCCTCGCTATCACACACGGAGGAGTCAGCTGAATTGTTTGACTACAATGAGAGTGACATGCTGCTTGAGGATGCGCAGCAAGTACAGTGCTCTGATTCAATCTCTGAGGTTGAGCAAGGGAGTATAATCAACCTAGAGGAAGGGGGTGCCAGTGATGACACACAAATAACTGGCACTCATGTTGCCCCAGCAGCTGCAGCATACTGCCAAGTTGGCTCCAGTGACGAGGAGATAGGGGGTGAAGATGACATTGATGATGATGAGGTCACTGACTCCACCTGGGTGCCAGATCGAACTGAGGAATCAAGTGAGGAGGAGGGGGAGGAGGAGGAGGAAACAGCAAACACGAGGCACAACATCCTCTGTGACCAACCGTAGCACAACCGTAGCCACTAGCCAGTCACAAGGCATCACATGTCAGAGCTGCTCCGGTGCAGAGCGCTGTTGTCTCAAAGAACACATGCAGGAACTCTGCTGTCTGGGAGTTCTTTAAGAAATCTGCAGCAGACCCCACCGTTGCTATTTGTAATCTATGTCAGAGGAGGCTGAAGCGTGGATAAATACGGACACTTGGGTACCACGTGCTTGAGGCGACATATGAACAAGTGCCACACATCCCGTTGGGGCAAAACTTTGCTTAGGTCCTCCTCCTCCATCTGTCTCTACCCACACTGTATGTCCTGCCATGCAATTGTCTACAACCTCCACCGACAGGGATGATGCTACAGTAATGGATGTACCAGCAGGTCCTTCCTCACAATGTGACATCATCCCAGTAGCTGAAGATTTACGTAGTCAGACTACGTTGCCGCAGCTGCTGCAGCGAAAGAAAAAATATAGTCCCAACCATCCCCAAGCACAGCGTCTAAATGCCAGCTTAGCAAAATTACTCGCATTGCAGCTGCTGCCTTTCCAGCTGGTGGACTCTGCTCCCTTCCGTGAATTTGCTGAATGCGCTGTACCACAGTGGCAGGTTCCAAAACGCCATTACTTTTCATGGAAGGCCATTCCAGCACTATACCAGCACGTGGAAGACAATGTTATCCAGTCATTGGGAAAGGCAGTCAGCAGCAAGGTGCATGTCACTTTAGACACGTGGTCCAGCAAGCATGGACAGGGTCATTACATTTCCTTCACGGCACACTGGGTAACTCTGATTGCAGCTGGGAGGGATCCAAGACGGGGCTCTGTGCTGGAGCTTGTTCATCCACCACGCCTCCAGAAAGCTGCTTGTATGAGGTCTGTCTGCTCCACCACCACCACCTCTTCCTCCTCCTCCTCCTCCTTCTCTGTCTCTGGCGAAGTGGCAGTTAAACCCACGCCTGACAGGGTCTCCGCAATGGCTCAAGCAAAAAGATGCCATACTGTGCTTGAGCTGGTTTGTTTAGGGGACAGGAGCCACACCGGGTCAGAAATTTTGTCAGCTCTGCAGGGGCAGTTGCAGAGATGGTTAACACCACGCCAGCTTGAGCTGGGAATGATCGTCTGTGATAATGGCAGCAACCTTCTCTCCGCCCTACGCAAGGGTAAATTGACGCATGTACCATGCCTAGCACACGTCCTAAATCTGGTGGTACAGCATTTCCTAACCAAGTACCCAGGGCTGCCAGAGCTTCTCATCCAGGCCAGAAAAGTCTGCAGCCACTTCAGACGGTCATTCCCAGCAAGCGTTCGCCTGGCAGAAATTCAAAGAGAATTCCACCTTCCCACAAACCGTCTGATCTGTGACATGCCCACCAGGTGGAATTCGACATTAGCAATGCTGCAGCGTCTGCACAAGCAGCAGAGGGCCATCAACGAGTACCTGTGTGAGTCAACTTGGTTTTTTTTCCCCCCGCAGTGGCTGATGATCAAGGATGCATGCACTGTACTGTCACCATTTGAGGAGGCAACGAGGATGGTGAGCAGGGACAGTGCATGCATCAGTGACACAATTCCTGCTGGAGCACACTCTGCGGGGAATTATAGATGTGGCTCTAGAGGCAGAGCAGCGGGAGGAAGAGGAGGCCTTCCCTAGCTCTCAAGGCCCCAGTCTTTCCGCAGACAGCATTCCAGCAGGTCCTACTCAGATCAGACAGGAGGAGGATGAGGAGGAGGACTATTTAAGTAGTGGGGGCATTGAAGGTGGGGATTCCTCAAGGCAGGGTTTTGTGTGCCCAGAAACAGAAGGGCTTGTGCGTGGCTGGGAAGAGGAAGTGCACGATACGGTCACCCTCATTGACCAGTAAGACTCGGCAGCTAATGCCACCTCCAACCTACGCTGCATGGGCTCCCTAATGATGCAAAGCCTGCTAAACGACCCCAGGATTTGTGCTATCAAGGAGAGGGATCATTACTGGTTGGCAACCCTTCTTGATCCACGATACAAGGGGAAAGTTGCAGAGCTCATCCTGCCTGCACAGAGGGAGCACAGGATGACAAAACTTGAGGACGCTCTAAAGCGAAACTTGTGTAACACCTTTCCAGGCACTGTTAGATTACCAAGTGCTGACACACGTGCTTCTGAGGCTGCAGGTGATCAGAGGAATAGCGGTGAAGGCCAGGGCCGCTTGACTGATGCATTTTTAAAAATTTTAGTCCTCGACGCCCAGGGACGTCAAATGTAGGCACCCAATGCCAGCGTCTTCACCATATGGTGCAGGACTACCTAGGGGCAAGGGCAGACCTGGATACCTTTCCAGCAGATGATCCACTGGCTTACTGGGTGTTGAGGTGGATCACTGGCCAGAATTTAGCCAATATGCTATGCAGCTACTAGGATGCCCTTCATCTAGCGTGCTTTCCGAAAGGACGTTCAGTGCCGCTGGAGGTTTTGTCACAGACAAAAGAGTGCGTCTGTCCACCAACTCTGTAGACCGGCTGACATTTATAAAAATGAATCAGTCCTGGATCAGCAGCTATCAATCCCCTGATGCTGAAGTAATGGAATAGATCGGGTATGTCCTCTTCTGCATTCACAAAACCTCCAGCACTGAGCTCTTCCACAATACCACAAAAGGGTTAAGGTGTGAAGGCACTTGCTGCCATGAAAGGCACAATATCTGGCTGCACTGACGCCCATTAAAAAAACAAAAACTTTTCAATATAGTACCACATGGTCCACCCTTGCACTCTTCCACAATACCACAGAGGGGTTACTGTATGATGATACTTGATGGCCTGGCATTAAAGGCACAATATCTGGGTGCACTGACGCCCATTACCACCAGATCAAAAACTTTTCAATATAGGACCACATGGTCCACCCCTGCACTCTTCCACAATACCACAGAGGGGTTACTGTATGATGATACTTGATGGCCTGGCATTAAAGGCACAATATCTGGGTGCACTGACGCCCATTCCCAGATTCATATCTTTTTAATATAGGACCGCATGGTCCACCCCTGCACTCTTCCACAATACCACAGAGGGGTTACTGTATGATAGTACTTGCATGCCTGGCACTAAAGGCACAATATCTGGGTGCACTGCCATTGACGCCTGTATCAGATTCATATCCTCAGAGGGGTTACGGTGTGACGGCACTGTTGCCGATGCTAAAAGCCCAATTTTAAAGCACCTATTATTACTTTCATCCAAAGCCTGCATAAGTTTCACAATAATTTAGTCAAAAAACCCACTAAACTTTTTCTACGCGTCCTAAAATGTCTTTTCATACAGGCTGCCGCCCCAAGCAGTTGTTTATGGATAGATTAAAGGAAAAGCATTTACCGTCATATGAAACGTAATTTTTTTGTTTTTAAGTGTTTCTATACATCCTAGAAATCCGCCACTACACGGGCAGGTTATGGGGACCTCCTAGGCACGATATTTGAAGGAATTTTTCGTTTTTATTTTTAACCCTTATTTCATGGAAAACTTACTGTCCCTTTAAAAAGTTTTTTTTAAAACTTTTTGTCCTTGTTTCCTGTCCCCCAGGGCACTACCCGGACCCCCATACACCTTTTATGGCAAATATGTAGCATATATGCCCTCTTGGAGGGCACTCTAATAAAACGAATTTTCAGCCCCATTGACTTGCATGGGGGTTCGGGTTCGGGTTCGGGTTCGGTCCCGAACAAATGGGAAGTTCGGGTTCAGGCTCAAACCGAACTCGGGGAGTGTTCGGCTCATCCCTACTCCTGACCTCTCCCAGATATTCAGCCTCCAAGGACTATGTATCCCTACCAGCGAACCCCCATTGTGGACTTTGCTCTACTACTGACCGGTAACCCCTTCCTTTGTATTTGATTAGTGTCTCCTGTTTATGTCTGCTTTTGGTTTATCTGAATAAACCCCCTGTTCTGTCCTTTAAACCTGCTTGGTCTCATACTCACTGCATCCTGGGTTCACAACCAAACCCCGCTGCATATGTTGCAAAGCCAGATCCCTGACACAAGCAAAAGTATCTACTAAATTCCATTGCTTATTTTTTAATGCACACGAAGCGATAAACTTTGGCAATCCATGTAGGGAACCTTGATCAATGGCAGGCGACATTTCATTGCCTGCCGGTCTTTGATTTTTCCACATCTGGATTGACGAAATATATTGTAGTTGCAACAGCAGCCTTTTTCAATGTTTATTGCAACAACAGCAATTAGTTGATCACCACCTGTGTTTGTTAACTCTGTATTAGCCCTGAAATTAGAAAGAGACAGAGCAGGTAAGGCTGGTGTCAGATGAGCGCATTTTGTACGGACTGTGCGCCCGTGCGGTACGGACACACTGTCTGACGGAAGACGCAGTAGTGGCCACACAGTCCGTTTTTTTTTTAATCTGACGTTAGTTTTGACTGATGTAGCAGGGAAAATAAATTAAATATGAAAAACATTTTGTCCGTCAAAAATGCTGGACGTATAAATGCCTCGTTCATCACTCAGACACAAAGCTATGCGGACGTTGCGGACGCAGCACACTCCGCACGTCCGTTCTGGCAGTTTTACGTTCTTGCCTAACTTGCGTCCGTTTGCAGCGTGCGTTGTGCGCCCGCAGTTCGGTGCGGACGCACTTCGTGCAGGGGGGCTCCATTCACGATTATTGTATGCTGCGACGGACGTTATTATGTGCACAACAACGCACGCTCACACTGCACTCGTCTGACACGAGCCTAAGATCATGAAACACCATGTTCATTGCAGGATGCTTCAAGCTGCCCATACCCCATAAGGAAGTTTCCCTAGCCTAGAACCATCAAATACATATATTTACACTGCACAGGTCTAAGCAGCATGATGGAATTATTCCACCATGGGTACCTAACTGTATTTAAGAACAGGGAAGGAGATAATAAATGGGAATCGTTTTAGTAACTGTGGAAAAACGACTAAGCATAAAGCTCAATATTTACCGACGTGCTTATCTAATCAAACCCTGATGGAACACTGTTGAAGCTTGTTACCATGGACGTACGGTGCACTTAAGTACTAAAAGTATAAAGAACTGGATTAAATTACCATCCAAATAAATCATTAGGATGTATAAATAGTAAGAGACTAAGTAAACTGAAATGACATTCTGTGTAGCTACCCTTTCAGAATGTGGAAGACTCTGCCAGGACGTGTTTTGTGTTCCCGTAGTCTTGGACGCTGGTGCTGTATCACCTTTCTACTCGGTTTACCTACATCTTTAGTTTATGTTTGCCAAAAGTAAACACATAAAGATTAAATCTCATTTATTTCCTTTGTGTAACGTGATATTAAGTTGTCCCAATTTCACAATATAGTTACAAGTGCCGGCTGGGTGGAGTAGAGGTAACATCACTGCTCTGCATGGAGAGAGCCTGTGGAGACATGGGTTCAATCCCAGCAAGAGCACCTCTCCAGTAAGTGTCCTTGGTACATAATCGCCGCATAACGGTACATACTCGCCACCCAGGATTTACTTGAAAACGAGAGAAATCTCTATGTATCCTTCCTGGTAAAATCCTTTCTCAAAAAAAGGGCCAGTTTAATCACTTGTTTGGGTTGTGCTGATTTTGTCTCGTGGAGTGCTATTGCTGGAACCTCATCTGATGATTCTTTAAGACCGTGTTTCCCAAACCTCTCCTCGGGACCCTCAACCAGGCCAGATTTTGCTGATCACCTTGGGGGAAAGCAGTCTGAATCCTGCAATCACTGAGCAGCAAATCATATCACCTGTGCTGCGCTTCACATATCTGGAAAACCTGGCGAGGTGGAGGGTCCTGAGGACAGGTTTGGGAAACACTGCTCTAAGACATCCCTGCGTTAATAATTGCAATGAAAACAAATATTATAGGACCCCATTAGATCGATATTTTCATAGACGATCTAGAAGATCATGTATCTCATCAGGTTTATTCAAAGAAATGTGAAACTCAGGAGAACTGGTAGAAGTGAAAATTCTAGGTCAAAATATCCAAACCAGAAAAATTCTCCTATGTAATGTATCTCACTTTCCAAATCGGCTATTTGGTCTAGATTGTTCTCTTCTACTGTCAGTTCTCCTGGTCTTCACCTTTCTCTGAATAACCCTGCCTGTGTTGTGACAGTCCCATGGAGGTCTACCACTGAAGACTTATCTGGAAATTCTCTTCTGGAACAACAATGGGTCACAGAAAGTGACTGAAAGCAAATATTATGAAACAATTAGTTCTGCGTTTCAGTGTAGTGGGTAGGTCATGATCAAATACCTCGTAGGACAGAGTGGTAAAACATAAAACATCATTTCTCCAGGAGCCAAAAGGAAAAGAAAAAAAGGATTAAGGCGTACAAAGCTCTTATGACTGGTGACCAGGTGTACCGCACGTTGGCTACATTTGATTTTCAGCCATTTCATGACAAAGTGTGCTCTGTGTCTGGTTGCTAAAAACACCTTACACATAATGATCCCAAGTGGTCGCTGTAATGATCACATCAGTCACACATCCACGTTGAAGCCCATCCCCAACGCTAACATGCCTCACATCAGCAATATTGATCCTGTAGCAGTGGTAGCATTGGAAAGGTATATATTTATTTTATTTATAAAGGATTTTACCAGGAAGGATACGTTGAGATTTCTCTCGTTTTCAAGTATGTCCTGGTTACATAAATACAAAGTAGTAAAATGCAAGAAATTAACACAAAACCAAATATACAGAATTAACAGAAAATAAATATGTAGGAAATATAGTCACTATGTTACATGTTTACAGGTGCATTCCTTATTGAGGTATGTTAATAAGTAGCTCTTAAGGGACTTTAGACTGGGGGAAGATTTGATGGCGTCTGGGAGGTTATTCCATAATTGCGGTGCTCTGTAGGAAAATGAAGATCGAGCCACTTGCTTTTTGTATTGTGGTATTGCAAGTAAGTTGCTGGTCCTGGATCGGAAGTTATAGGATGAGGGAACTGCTGAGGGAAGCAGCCTATTCAGGTAGGGTGGCAACTTCCCAGAAAAGCTCTTAAAGACCAGGTTGGAAAGGTGAAGGGTGCGTCTAGATTCCAGCGATGGCCAGTTTAGTCCTTTTAACACGTCACAATGGTGGGTCATGTAGTTCATAGTAGCACAAAGCGGCAGAATGAGTTATACAATGTAGTAAGTTTCTGGAGGTGCGTTTGCGGGGCAGCTGCATACACTACATCTCCGTATTCAATAGCTGGCATAAGCATTTGCTGTACAATCTGCTTTCTTACTGCGGGGCTCAGGCAGGATTTGTTTCTGTACAGGGCACCTAGTTTGGGGTAGAGTTTAGATGAGAGTTTTTCGATGTGGAGGCCAAAGGATAGATTTGGGTCTAACCACATACCTAGATATTTGAGAGAAGTGACTGTGGTCAGTGTGCCGTTTGATTTTGTCCTGACACATAGATGGGGTGTTGGCAATTTATGTAGTTTAGGTTTTGTTCCAAAGAGTAGTTCCAAAGTTCCAAAGAGAAAGTTCTTCTGTAATTTTGTTTTTTCTATCTTTCCACAAGATTATGTTTGCATTCAGAAAACTATGTAAGGAAATAAATAAATGAATATAATCAATAATATAATAAAAATATATAAAAAAATAAAAGAAAATAAAAATATCCTATATCCATTAGATTTGCTCTCTATACAATATAATGGAGCAGAGAATAACAGAAAAAGTACATTTTAACTGAAGATCCACAGCCGAAATGCTCTGCTTTAATGACATCTCTTTCATATAAAAATGAAACATAATGAAAGATGAAATACATTTATTAGATATAATATTTCAGAATAGTGGATTTAGTTATTGTCCTTGTCGTAACGGTTCTCCTGTGTATCTCCTGTCCGATTTTGGCAAATCAGCAGTTTGTCCGCTTTGACTTTCCACCTCCTCTTCTTCATAGTTTCCAGTTCTTCGGAAAATTCTCCTGCCGTCTCCACCTGGATTTTATTGGGTGTTTTATCTTCGATTATGATACCTAAAATGATATTCCTTAGGAACCTGCGGTGTCACGATGCTTCTCATGTACTGACATTCCTGCCGGCTCAGCCGGTTGCGGCACCCGGTTGGTTTAATCCATCACTAAACAGAACATTATCACTGCTCAATCATATGCGACCCTGACGGAGAGAATAATACTCTCCGGCTCGTTTTCTATAGATGTGCGCGACTTAATAATAGCTCAGGCTTCTCTATTCCTAGATTCAATAGTAGTGGGTTTTGAACAAATTGTCATTCTGTGAATTTCATTTTAATCTCATGCATAAAGCAATGAGATAAAATTAATACGGAATCTAGGTCACAAAGCATTCTGGATACATAGAGCTACCAGATGCTGTTTTCACGTAGCAATCACACGTTGTCAAGGCTCAGCCTTTTTTGCACAACGGCTCAAATACTGAAATGCTTGCTATTGCTATTTTAATTACGGCTAATGGTGTGTTCTCGCTTCACCCTGATCTACTTATAAAGCCCCAACCTAGGGCTCTATCACCTCCACATAAAGGAGGTCATAGCGTTGCGCCCACAACGCCTTCAAATCACTAACGGGTTAAAAAAAACATTAGCGCTCGTTAATTAGCGATTCGTGGTGCGAGTTTACTGTACTTTGAGCTCCCTATACCTAACATGAGGAGCACAAAGTGCTAGCACAGATTATCTAGCTTTAAGATCACTTGGTTCTAACTCTGGTTACTAAGAGCTGGCGCTAACTGAAAGTTACCACCAGCTCAGAGGTGTAGGTAACGGATTGCGCTGTTGCGGAATCTGTTACCTGCAGCTCAAAAACGCCCCCAAAAAATCACATACTCCACTCTCTTCCCACTGCGAAAATGGCGGCCCGATCTGCTGCTTCTGGCTGCCGGGAAAGGTTTACCATACTTCTTAGGAAGTCCATGTGTCCTCCTCTCTAGTGTAGTGGAAGGCTTGTACATCCGGAGTGGTTTCTCTGTATAGACTTTATTTTTGTGGTGTAGGCATATGATCTGGAAGAAATGCTGGAAACAAGGTATTTAATAGGGTCAAGGACCAATATCACAAGTTTAACAATAGAAAAATGTCTACATGTAATGACATTTTAATGTCATGTCTTGTCAAACAATGAAGATGTTGTTGATCAATGAGTTATTCCATCGCTGCTTATCTCAGTTACAGCGATCCTGCAGGTCCCTAAAAAATCTTTATCTATCCATCAATTTAAAGTTTATTATACCTATGCTCAAGTTCCTTACTCCACATTATTCATGCCATATGTAAAACATAAGCAGGACAGCGTGTATTAGCAGGCCTATTCACTAAAAGGTGAAACTCAGGAGAAGTTGCAGGAGAAGTGAGGAATCTAGACCAAATAGCTGATTTGGAAAGTGAGATAAACGGGAGAATTTTTCTGGTTTGACTACTTTGACTTCGGGTTTTTTACTTCTCCTGACAGCCAGTTCTTCTGAGTTTAACCTTTATTGAATAGACCTTAAAGTCTTCACACCCTTTCATCAATTTCTTCAGTAAGCATTGTTACCGTAAATATCTGTTTGAGAAATTGTAAATGACAAGGCGGACAGAATCATGTGTGAATCCGTGAAAGACTTCTTTACATTACAGCCGATGTTCTAGAAAGGTTTAACACGTCCTTTTCTCTTATCAGAGACACGGCCGTCCCGGCTCCACTGTAGCGTTAGTAGCACTTTTTGGCCAGGAGATGGAGCCACCTGCCTTTGAAATACTTGATACAGTACAGAAATGTGTAGGGATTCTACACCACATTTATGTGTATAGCTATATGGTTATGTATATATTTATGTGTTTGGCTACTGTAAAGTGGTTTTCCATAAAACCACTCGTTCCTGACAGTGGTCTTACAGAAAACCATTTGGTAGCAAAGGAGTTTGTCATTGTGCTGTCTAATGTATCCACGTGACTCGTGAGATTCATAATGGTGTAGGTGTAATAGCTACCTAAGCTTCAAAATCACAAACCCACCCAATTCCTAATCTTTGGACTGGGAATCTATGGAGCTTTGTTCAGTGTTAAGGAGGGGAGGGGATTGAGATCATTGAGAGGAGACAAAATGGGGGGTATTCAACTGGAAAATAATTGTCATTATTTTGCATCCTTTTCAAAGTTTAAAGAATAGCTTTATAGAGTGTGACAGGAGCGAGAATATATTTAGGGGACAAGAGAACAAAACAAGAATAACGGTTTAAAGGTTTCATTTAATTGTGCATATTGTGCATGCTCAATGTTTTATTGAACTGGAAAGGAGTCCAGATATATTTAGATTATATTAAATACTGAGATCCCTCAATGCTCTGTGTTTCTAATAATACATTGCTTGGTTCCTCGTACCTATAGGAATCTACTAAGAGTGCATCCAGGCCATTCTGACAGTACGAGGTCTCACACAATTAAATGTGTCAATCTTATCCATGGAGGGTGAATTGGCCCGAGACTGGGCTGGGGATTTTAGAAGAACATAGGGGATTGATGTCATAAGGATGTGTTAATTGGAGGACCCTGGTGGCCAGAATCGAGCAGATGTACCATATCCGGGCGAATAATTAAATTGTACTGTAAGAAAATTAATTGAGTGGGAATTCCACCAGTGAGGCCCAGTAGGGTGATACGACTGTCTGAACATGACGAGTTTGATTACTAATTAGTAATAAAGAAGAAAAATAACAGTAAACCAATCAAGCACAATGATGCTTCTGCGATGGGCTGAATGCAAATTTATTCATAGACCTGTGCTTCGTATGCGTCTGTTTATGTTTAATTTCCCCTAATTTCTCTTCCTTCAAACGATCACTTAAAACGTTCCTATTTAGGGAAGCCTACCACCCAACTCACTGACGCAACCATCAATCACTCTCACCTTGCAGTCCTCTCCTCCTGTTTCCAACCCCGACCCTTCTAGATTCTAACTAGACTAGCTAACTCAGCTCCCCACTACCTGTCCTCACTAATCACCAAATACACCCCAGCCCGCTCCCTAAGGTCAAACAGTGACCTGCGCCTAGCTTCTCCCCGCATCACCTCTTCCCATGATAGACTGCAGGATTTCTCACGCGCAGCCCCCACTCTCTGGAACGCTCTCCCTCGTACTGTCAGACTTTCCCCTAACTTCTCTTCCTTCAAACGCTCCCTTAAAACATTCCTATTTAGGGAAGCCTACCACCCAACTCACTGACGCAACCATCAATCACTCTCACCTTACAGTCCTCTCCTCCTGTTTCCAACCCCAACCCTCCCAGATTGTGAGTTCCTACGGGAATAGGGCCTCATCTCCTCCTGTACTGTTTGTCTAGTATTGTAACCCTGTCTATACTGTGCCTATTGTACAGCGCTGCGGAATATGCTGGCACTTTATAAATAAAGAATAATAATAATAATAATAATAATAGATTGTGAGTTCCTACGGGAATAGGGCCTCATCTCCTCCTGTACTGTTTGTCTAGTAGTGTAACCCTGTCTATATTGTGCCCATTGTACAGCGCTGCGGAATATGCTGGCACTTTATAAATAAAGAATAATAATAATAATAATTTCTATAAAATACAAGGGTGAGGTGCCCAAATAATAATTTCTGCACAATTAATCTTAGAAGACAACAAGAATCTTTGAACAAATAAACTGTAGCTGGCATCATGTATGTGAACAAGGCAAAGCGGTAACAGGGTTGCAAACTGTAAGTATGAACATTGTATTGTTGTATGAATCATTGGAGAAATGTGAAGGAATTGCGCATTTTGATACAAAAACAGCTTAGAAGCATGGAATTAGACTTTTTTTTAAATTCAGCTATTTTGCCTTAAAATTGATAGTTCCTTTGCAATAATAACGAAGGGGTCTATTCACCAAGTACCAACATTGAACGCAATTACAGTGCTTTGCATGTTGGCCCATGTCTGCTAACTTCAGCGACTCCATTTAGCTGAAAATTCAGGGAATTAACCATTTATCAAAGGGAATATTTTTAACATTGAAGCCTATGGGGTTCGCCTGAATAAACCTGCTGAATGAAACCACCGAACAGCGGGGAACTTCTTCAACTTTTCTCTGCGGTTCGGTGTTCTGTGAATAGATTAACAATTGCTTCTCTATGGGAGATTTCACTGCTGCCGAACAGGCACCGTACATGCAGGCAATTCGATAACATTTGGCGAACTGCCTGCTCTCAGAATAGCCGAATGGCCCCGAAATGTCACTGTATGGGGAAATTCCCTGACATTTCAGGGCCAGATTGTATCTCTCTGAAGTATGTGACATTGGCCCCTCTGGAGCCCATGAGCACCTGGTTGTATATGTGTTTTTTGCTGCCGCAAAAGGGACGGTTGTGCATCGAGTCTGTCTTAGCAATTGATAAAGAAAGCCACTGGAACTCATCTGCTATTGTCCAATTGCTCCAGATAAATGATTTAATACTCATTATTCTGATCTATTTCCAGACGCAGGTGAGACAAACAGAGAAAACATACCTGTAAAAGAAGATAGTCTGGTCTGGAAAGACTGAAATGTGATGTATGGAGCAAGGTTAATACTATTCATTGCTTTGGAATTACATTTTCAACGAGAAGCTTGAGGAGATCATGGATTGTGATTCACAAAATGATGAATTCAATGGCAAGACGACGCTAAAGGTTAATCGTGAAGTACAATGTCACAAAACAAAGGTCATAGGAATAAATACGGTATATACCATCGACACAAAACTTTCTGGCGACGTCATAGGATAACATGGAGATTACTTAATTACCACTAACAGGTAGTAATCAGCGCTAATGGAAGCTAATTAATCCAATGCCTCCAATTAAAATGTGTATGTGGGGGCGTTTGGTGTCACTAGCCCTAATGTACACATTCTGGTCCGTAATTACATCTTTTAACAGAACAGAGTATGTATTTGTTTCATAAAGCTCTCAATATGGATAATTCACCTTTACGCTGGTTATGTAATGTGGGTCAACACGTCAAAAGAAATTGTAGTAAAAAAATGAAATATGCAGAGATACGTTATTGTTTTTTACGTAAATAAGGTTTTCCCCCCATAAGAGAATAATAAAGAAACAAAAAACAGAATAAACATAAGCACATATCAGTCAATTGGTAATGTTGTCCAAGAGTGAAGATGATCAAATAAAACATAAAAACACCGGACACCCTTGAACAGAACCTCGAACAAGAACCCTGGTGGGATCGGGGTTAAAAAAAAGGGAAGAAAGAGGGGGGGGTTAACCACCCAACCCCTAAAAGAATCAATCAAGGATTGTACAATGTAACAGCACATGTGCATGGGACACACTCTTACTAACGGGGGTATGTGATTTGAGAAACGTAGCAGTACATGAAGTATAATTGGGTGGCAGAAATTGGACTAATTCAATGGGATTAAAAGAATCTTTTTCAGAGCACACAACCATCAATACCGTTATTTTGTTAAGTGTATACTCTATTAAAAATAGTGTCCCTTTCTGCCCTTAACCCATTCACTACCAAGGAATTTTCTAAAAAGCATGTCAAGAGCCAGTGGCTTATTGAAAAATAATTTTTACGTATACAGTAAGAAATATTTGGTTATTTTCCCAATGTATTTCTTAGTGTAATAACATATTTGGCCAGAAGATGGTGCTATCTACTGCCAAATGAGTTACAGCCGTTACAGTTGCAGCTCCAGGTTCCCTGCATCAGCTGCTGAATGTCCGATGTCAGGACATTCAATCAGCTGATTTTACGGTTTTAGCCCTTTGGGCATTATGCGCACAGGACTAAAACTTTGGAGGCACCTTCTGCAGCCCAAAAGCAAATGAATTTCACTTTCTTTTGGACTGCAGATCGAGATATCTCGATAACGGGCACTGGATGGTGCCTTTTGAAGCCCGGGCTAACAGAGACTGCTGACAGTGTCTGTCCAATTATTGGTTATTATTTTTTTAGTTTAGGTGAATGTACTCACCTATTCTCCCTTGCCACATGCACTGCTCCTTCTCGACAGCTCAAGGCATTCCGTAATGCAGAAGTCCCTGCAGCTTTCAATGAAATTTGCGGAGTGTAGGCGATGCAAGTTGTTCATCGCTCAGGACTTGTGTACTTTTCTTACGCAAGTCCCGTAGTCCCTGAACAGAATGCGTGCATGTCCAGAACTGATCCATCGGCTGCCTTTCTCAGTATAGCAGCTATTGACAGTGGTCTGTGAGAGGTGACCAACCTGGTGATTGGCAGCTGGGAAATTCAAAATCTAGGCTTCTGGTGACGCTTCACCAAGGATTACAGCAAACTGACACTGTGACGGGGGGGGCACTCTATAGACCCTAGCCACTTTAAAAAGCTATAGTGGTCAGGGCATGTCGAGTGATCCTTTAAAAGCTCTATCATTGCAGAGCCCAGGCATGAAGTATGCCAACTTAGCAAGACTTTATGAAATGTCCAGTCTGCTATCAGTGTGTGTGAGCAGACATTGCAATCAGTACTTTAATGAAGTCCCGACTTAAAAACAACTGTACGGTGCTGCAGTCAAAAGATGTGTGAATAATGTGTGCTCATGGCAAAGCGTTCCATTAACGAACTCATTAACCGTCCCCATCTCTAATAAATTTGCTTCAACCAATTTAAAAGAATTTCAGCGAAAAAAAAGTAGGACAAAAAACCCCTGAAGAAAGCAATGGCTTTCCAGTGTGTTGAATAATGTAGTAATTTTGACCTGAGATAATAGAATAATTAACTAAATGACACCATGTGTAGCGCTTAATTAAAAATCAAATGAGATGACGTAATATTTGGAAACATTACTGTAGTCATTTTCAAGACATGGTTCTTTTATTTTTATCGTAAGAAAATTATACAGAGAGAGAGAGATTGACACGGCCCTTAATCATAATCAAATCCTGCATTGGAAATCCTTCTGACATGCGGTAAGCTATGAGCGTGTGTGTTCGCATTGCTAAATAGACACGCGATCGCTAACCGAGCTGCATGCCTCTGTTTATTATTTTGCTACAACGTTTAAATGGCAGAGAAAGCCTTGATTTAAGCGGTAATTGAAGGGACCTGTTACTAAAACTGCGTAACTCTCTTTTTCTCACAACAAATTACATTTGCTAGCGATTTGAAAACTGTTATTTTAAAAACACCTGTGACCTTTTCTTTCATGTAATTAAGGATTTTATTATGTATTTTTCGATTCCAATTTTTTTTTTCTTTGCAGAGCAGGATAATGCGCTTGGATTTCGTTCAGAGTAAGAATCGTGCAAATGAAATCTATCTCTTCCTCCAGCAAAGGTCAAAGCGCAGTCATTAAAGCAAACCACAGAACATTATGTAACAGATTACCGGAGAAAAAATTCTCGGAGCTGTTTATGCACATGTTAATGATGAAAAAAAAAATCATAAATATTGTGACATTTTGGATATGTCAATTTATAAATGTGAACTCAATCGTAGGTGGTCTAACTGGAATGTTTATTTTCTTTAGACGTAAACATTCTCCTATTCTTCATATTTTTATCTTAGAAATACTTTGTATCATCGTTACTTGTTTTTAAACAACCTGGAAAGACAAATGAAGATTTGCAATAATAGCAACAAATGTCTTTATTGTTTAGGCATAATCTTTCTTTATTATAATCCATTATGTGGCTTTTAGGTCCTTCATTCCTAATCTCTGTTCTGCAGCATCAGAATGGTATCTTCTTTACAGTTTCCTGGACATGTGAATGCACTTTATATGAATTGTAATCTGTCTGAATTCTGGGTGATATGCGGATTTATCCAAAACACAAATCAAGAAATGGGCAACTCACTGAGGGGACCACAAAAACGAATCCAAGGGAATGGTTTTGGTTTATGCAATTTGTTTTTGGTTTATCATTTACAAGTACAATTTGTGGGTGAACAAAGAAAGGAAAGAGCCTTTGTAAGAGCCGCAAGGGCTCAATGCCACAAGGGCATACGTTGACCAGCTCAGACAATTTGTGGGTGCATTGCATTAAACTTAAATCAGTGTAGATGGGCTGCTTGGAAGTCCAGCCCCTCCTACCCCCAAACCCAACTACCCATGGCTAGGGCTTCAGAGGGATGAATCAGAGTAGATAGTCTGTTTGACCTGGGGGTCAAGTCCTAACAAAAGAAGTGCGGGAACTCTCCAAGCTTTCTGTCTTCCAATTAGCAATTATGACCTTGCACATAACGCAAACACTCCCTTAAATCTAATATATTTATGTGTGATATATATATATATATATGTGGAATTTAGCAAAAATATATACTAAATCCTATAGATATTGCAACTTAACAGGGAAATATATGATTGAATACAAGCTTTTTAGTGTATGGGACCAATGGGAACTCAGTTTCCTCTGCAATAAAAGTGGAGGAACTGCGTTCTCAAACTTTACCCCTAGACTTGACCCCTGGTTTGACCTCTTCTGTTTTAACCCATAACCATTGGACATGGAGGTACAGAGGGGATGGGGTCCCCATTACATTTACTTCGAGGAGCAGGTAGGCTCTGATTAACCCCTCAACCACTGGTCACAGGTACCTAGTCATCAGGGGACAGAGGCTCCCCATATCTCGGTGAGTCATGAGAATCGAGAGCAGATGCACTTCGTGGTAGCCCACCCACGCTTCCCATTAGCTTCTCACATGGTGCCAACAGAGTTTAATTAAATATTTAACTAGTTTATGGTAACAAGCTAATCCATGTGCAGCAAGATTCAGCAAATACCAATACCTGTAATCTGGTGACTCTAATATCTATCTGCAAGGGGTTAATCCCATTTATTGAGGAGATTCAGGAATAATACGCTGCTTTTCGTCTTCTTTGCCCTCTTAGTTCGTGGTCCTCTCTGCTGTTCTGTTGAAGAGAAAGATGATCAATAGAATTTTTCAGAGTGAAAAGACAGAAAGCGCAGCTGTAAAACTGCACAAACACAAAAGTAAAAAGTTAGTATAATGATTTATATTTCATGTTAATAATCATTATTTATCCGCCATGCATTTTAAAGATCATTTAAGGAGAATCACAATGCAGCTGGTGGTAGAGAGAAAATATTGAAGATATGATTGAAAGCTCCTAGGATTTGCCTTTGACTCCTGAAATCTGACAGACTTTCACATTGTACTTAGATTCCTTTTGCCTTTTCAAACTACACTGATTCCGGAATATTGATATTCTGTCTTGTTGGGCCAGAGGTCGAAGGCAAGATGCAGCGATCGGGTCATCCATTGATTCGGCCTGACGTCCCGGTCAGCGTGCTCTTAGAGGGAGTTTCACACTTGTTTTATGTGGATTTACACACACTTTTTTTTAATCAATCTTTAGCTTAACATTTAGAGCAAACAATAGTTAAAGAATAAAAATAAAACAAGAAGGAACAGACAGGGAAACGTAAGAGTATGTGCCACTCAAATTACAGTAATGCATCATCAGTATAGAGATATCGTCTTATTTTGCTTTGATTGTAGCAAGATGTCTCCACATTTTCGCTCTCGCTCACGATGCAAACCACTTTGCATACCTTAATTCATCATCTTGTGCCTTTGGATGACATTTGGTCTTGATGGCTTGTGGGGTAGATGTGTGTGTGTATATATATATATATATATATATATATATATATATATATAAAGTTCACACAATTCAGCACACATCCATGTAGTAAGTGGATACTTATCTTCTGCCTCGGTGCTATATCCCAAGAGGTACATACAGGACTGCCAAAGAGAAAGGGCGAACTCAAGGTCTTCGTTTTAAAAGATAAAAAACTTTTAATCAAAGATGCATTAAAACCAACGTTTCGGCCTAAGCATAGGCCTTCTTCAAGGTAAAAACAAAACCGCATCGTATTGTGTATTTATAGTCTAGATCATTACAATAATTACAAAACATTACAAACCAGCCGGGTCCAATGTTGCGCCGGTTTCAGAGACGCCCTCCCGAAAACCGGAAGTGACGTATCGTATTTAGAACCGCGCACGTAACGTCCAGCTAAAGACGTGGATACCATGAAAACAACAGCGTAAGTCGTCATAGCAACCCGACATCAAAACAAGAGCAGGATGCCGGACTGACACCAATACAGAGGGGAGCGCAGCGAGAGGAAAAAGATATTAAGATCACATATATATCTAGATGGTTTATATTCCTAGGTCATAAAAACATTCAATATTCCTATACAGATAGGATAAAATGTGTATATCTAACAGACAACAACGTGAGTCGTCATGGCAACCTTCTGCCTAAAACAGTTACAAGTAAAAAAAAGGGGAAAAAGAGGGAAAAGAGAATTCCCCGCGGGGGGAGGTGATTAGGGTCGTGTATTATAGCAATACTATGCACTGTGTTATGATTATGTTTTCTATAAACATAAAAAGTATGTATATATATATATATATATGTGTTTAAAGAATACATATAAACAAAAGTGAAAAAATGTGAAAAAAGTAGTAAGTGAAAAGTGTAGAAAATAAGTAAAAAATATATGTGAAAAAATATAGATAATATGTGAAAAAATACATATATATATCCAAGATATGCAAAGATCAACCTCTAAGTCCTCTTGCTGTCCTATAGTGCCAGTTAGGATGCAATGTGTTGTCAAGTCCACCTAAATTTTCATGGAAGCGTTACATTAAGGCACATACAGGGTTATTCAAAGAGATCCGAATTGTGGCCGAAAGGTAACCGAATGCTGAAATTCAGTGTTCGGTTATCTTTCCTGGCCATTCGGCTATCCAGAGAGCAGGCAGTTCGCCAAATGTTAGCGAATTGCCTGCACACACGGTGCCTGTTCGGTGCCTGTTCGAGGGCAGTGAAATCCCCATAGAGAAGCAATGCTTCATCTATTCAGAGAACACAAACCAGCAGTGAAAGGTTCCCGAATTGCCCTGCTGTTCGGTGGTTTCATTCGACAGGTTTATTCAGGCGAATCCCATAGGCTTCAATGTTAAAAATATTCAGTTTTTAATTCAATATCTAATAAACCTGTTGATTATAATATTCTACAGCAAAAAGTCTCTTTATTCATAGATTTTGTAGGATCTTTTAGGCATTTTTTGGGGTTTTTTTTAATCATTTTTAGGGATGTGCTTGGCTGAAAAATTTGTTTCGTTTTGTCTAGCTTAGTTTAGTTTCGTTACGTTACGTTTTTAAATAATTTCGTTTTAGGAATTTCGTAACTAATTTTGTTTCGTATTTCGTTTAGTTTCGAATAGATTTGAAATTTCGAATCGATTCGATAGTTGTTGATATCCATTTGTTCTATTCAAATTCGATAGTTTATATCAATTATTCAAATTTTTCTTTTATGATGGTGACACCGTGTAAAACGAAATAAATTTGTTATATACCTTTTCAAATTCGTATCGTATCTCTTCGTTATTCGGAAGTACTTCCGAAATACAAATTATCAAATTTCGTTCTAAATTCTGAATTTGTCCGAAACGAATGCACATCTCTAATCGTTTTTTCTTTTTTCTGTAGCAGCCCTTTTTATTATCATTCATTGGATCTTATATGTAAATTTCAGACATTTTCGTTCTGTAGTTTCTTTTCAAACAGCATTTCACTTTTCAAACATTCAACCGTACGGTTTTTTTTTTTCACTCCATTCATCTGCGGTGCCGTATTTTTCTGACTGCTGCTCTGCGCTGTGATCGATGGCTGCTCGGGTTTCTCCGGCGAGTTTGGCAGGGTTAATCCAGATGTTTTTGCGGGTTTCGGTGTACATTCGCCAGGTTTTGCGGTGAGTGTTCGTCGGGTTTGCAGCGGCTTTTCCCTGCACTACGACGGCCCTGTGGTGCTTGCTGAATACACTGCAGTGTCGCTGACATGGGGTCGCCAAATCGCACCGAATTTAAGAGAACGAAAAGTCACCGAACGTGCGGTGACTTTTCGATTCTCTTTGAATAATCCTGATAGTGTCAGTCACACGACAGAAACATTTTAGCATGTGAATCAAGGTGACCTGAGCTGAGTTAAAGCAGCTGGACATTCGTAGCGTTACCATTCCCAATGACAATTTGTTAGATGCACTTAATGGTTGAGTAAAACTCAGTAGATGCTAGATGCATGAATAATTTGAAGTCAAGAGTAATATAAGGAGCAAGTAGGACAATACACTGCGTAAAGTGTCAATAATCCAGATTCCTGACAATTCATTTTGCTATGAGGATTGATTGTTACCACGGATGGTTTTAGGCTGTCTATTGTCTTAGCCAAAGGTTAGGATTGTTGGTAGTCTGTGGGTAGAACCCAGGTGACAAGCCCCGGATATATAATATGCAATGTGTGGGTTATGGGAGGGATATAAGCCAGCCATGGGGAGAGTTTCAGGCCTGTGTTTCCATTAATCAGAACTGATGTGTGTAGCCGGGGCCATTTTGTTTCTCCACACATGGATAGAGTTAGAGTCAATATCCTTACTGGCTTCTAAAACTATGACTATACACGAGTTGGGTGGGAGATGCTGTCTGCCATCTGTTCTATTGCACTATAAAGTCATTGTGGGTCACCCAGGGGGTCCCATAGCCAGTCTGGGCTTGATAGTGAAGCAGGGCCAGACTGACAACTCTTTAGGCCCTCAGCCAATGGAGATAATGAGGCCGCCCATTGTGCCTGACCCCATGCAGGCCACACCCACATACAAGCACCGCCCATATGTATGTTGTTTTATTACAGAATTTATGTCTCCTCACTATTTTCAAAATGAAAATATGGCAATGACACAAACACTGACAAAACACAGGGACGCCCCCAGAAATGGGCAAAGAGATTGACGACACTAAGACACAGACACTGACAAAACACAAGGACGCTGACCAAGCCTTGGTGGAGGCCTCATGGCCCCCTCTCCTAGGCCAGGGCCCTCAATCAATGCCTTACTGCCTTAATGATCAGTCCACCCCTGTAGTGAAGTGAGGAAAAAGCAGTAAACATATCAATCCACTGTGTGTCATGAGCACCTTGTACGTAAATCTGCCAGTTCCTGAATATATGCAAAGTTTACATCACATGGAAATCATGCATTGCACGTTCTAAGTATATGCCTCCTGTTTGCTAGCAATAAAGTGCATAGCTTTTGAAGAATTAGTACAAAAATGGGTATTCAGTATAAACCTGGTGTATTTTCAGTGTGGACTGAGATAGAGGTGGGAATGAATCACTAATTCAAAGACAAACATCCTGACATTGAAATGAAATGACAAATCCGGTCTGTGATTGATATTGCATTGGAGATGTGTAGGCACTCGTTACATAACTGCAAATGGCTCATGTTGTGCCTTGGCAGATAGGAGTTTGCAGAGTTTCTAGATTTCTTGTGATTTGTTACATGTTTTGATAATTACCCTTGGTGCTATTTCTTTTCCATGATGTGCGTCCCCCCATGTTTAAATTGGTTGCAGTTCAAAGAAAACTAGCATTTCATCATAGTGTTATGAGCAGCAACAGCTGTTTAAAGCAAAATACATAACCTTACACTCCTTGGGAGTTTTATCGCTCGTAGTTAAGATGGTAAAAAAAAAATATATTAAATTCTAAGCCATATCTCTACCTTAAGAGAACTCACTGCTCTTTTATTTTTTAACTCTACCAGCAAAAATAGCAGATCCTGCCCACTGATTGTTTTATATCTTTTTTTTTATTCATCTTTATTTTACAAACATTGTAATCGAAATTACCACCTACTGGGATCAATTTATTACGATCTGCTTCACGATTTACAGTTTATGAAATGATTCATAGAAATGGCGGCTTCTAACAATTCACACGATTTTTAAAATGCTCTTTTTCTATGAGTGATGGCAGCCGGCAGCACAAAACATGACTTTATAACAGTTTTACAAACATTAACCCTCAGCTCATTCATCAAACTATTCCCTTATTATCCTTTGCAGTTGAATCGCAATTTCTCAATGCGCCACAATGGAAAAATATTCATTCAATTACCTTCGATAAGCAGGTAATAGTATTTCAAACTAGTCTCGTTTATTCTCCTTTGTGTCTCCATCCAAAGAAAGAGAACGGGTCCTGTAAATCTTTGCTATGCCACTTACTGTGTCATTCTAAAAAGATCTGACATTTTGGGCCATATTACAATCAACACGCTAAAACAGGGACGCTAAGGAGAAAAAGCGTCCCCGTTTTAGCGTGATATTACGGTGCAGGCGCTAAACCAGCAGCCTGCATTTAACACGGCGCTAAGCCTCAGGATGCTTGCGGCAGCGCTAAGCTCTGCCGCGAGCATCCCCTCCATGAAGATCCGGCAGGTCGGTGTAGTGATTCGCAGAGGAAGACTGGATGATTTTTTTTCCACAGTCTCTCTTCGCTCCCGGCGGCAAGATTAAGCAGATGGAGCCTCCGTTCTCACACGGAATGAGAGGCGAGTATGTGATTTTTTTTGGGGGGGGGGGTTCAGCTGGTGCTTACTGATTCCTTTGGTCTCCCAGGTCCCTGCTCGCAAGGAAGACCCCAACGACAAGGGACTGATCCCTATTTTTAATCCATCTCAACAGAATCTCTCTGCAAATATCTCTCATATCCTTTGTCCCAATGTGTGGACAAGAACTCTTTATAATGCTGCACCGGCTGGGTGAAGTAGAGATAACATCACTGCTCTATAATCGTGGAGACACAGGTTTGAATCCCAGCAAGAGCACCTCTCCAGTAAGTGTCCTTGGGCAAGACATCTAACGGTACAGACTCGCCACCCAGGACATACTTGAAAACAAGAGAAATTTCAATGTATCCTTCCTGGTAAAATCCTTTCTAAGAAAAAATAATTTGGCTTTGATGTTCAAACATTTAAAAGGGAGTCATGAAACAGTTTGAATAAACTTGTATATCGTCTTCCAAGAGAGCTGAACTGCCCTGACATTGTCACCAAATATTGACGAATTGCCAGCGAAACAATGATCTTCGGCAGCAGTGAAATCCCAACAGAGAAGCAATGGTTAATCTATTCAGAGAACACCGAACAGCAGAGGAATGTCAGTGAAATGCCCTGCTGTTCGGTGGTTTCATTCGGCAGGTTTATTCAGGCGAATCCCATAGGTTTCAATGTTAAAAATATTCCCGTTTTTCTTGAATATTTATTAAACCATTTATTCTTTTAATCTGTAGCAAAAAGGTCTATTCAACTATTTTTTTGAATTTTGTAGGCATTTTTTGACTAAATCCCCCCCGATTTTATTTTAACCACTTCACTGCTGAGCTATTTTACCTCTGTGTGCTGAGCTAATTTTTACCGTTTTTACTCATCATGTTTAAACTCGATTTGAAGTCATGTTTTATTGTAGGACCCAGACAAATTCTATATTTTTCAGAAGACTCGGCAGATTCATAATATTTCATTATTATATGTATACGTCATACCCTGCCTGAATGTTATAAGAAAAAAATGCAATACAATTTGAATTTCCAATCATCTACAGCGTGGAAAATGATTTTTTCCCCACATTTTATCTTCCAAGCTGTTGCGGTTATATATTCTATGGGGTATACTTGTTAAAATTTTTTTTACATTTTGTAAATGCATAGCACGATGACGCCAGTCCTGGAGTTAACCCCTAACTGCCACCAATGGTGGAGATAGGGGGTTCCAATGAACCCTCTATCTCCCGATCCGTGGCAGTTAGGGGTTAATGTTTGGTATTGTTGGATTGGCCAGAGCATGGCCGTTCCAACAATACCAAACATGAGTATGAAAAAAAGTTTGTAAAAAAAATAAACATTAAAAATAAAAATAAAAAAATTTAAAAAAAATTATAAAAAAAAAAATTATTTTTTTTTGGTTTGTTAATGCAGCAATATTGTTCCCATTTCAATTATAATGTGAACAATGATGCTGCACTAACGATTTTTGTATGCGGTGCGTTTGTTAAAAATCGCGTAATTTTCCCCAAAAAAAAAAAATGTAACGAGACCCCATCTCTAATTTTTTTAACAAGCGCACCCCATACAAAATATAACCGCAATTGCTCGCATGTTAAAAAAAACAAAAACACTTTACACGTTGTAAATTGAAAATTCATATTTTATTGCATATTTTGTTATAATATATGCAGACAGGACATAACGTATACATATAATAATGACATATTATGAATCTGACGAGTCTGACGGAAAGAATATATAATATGTCTGGGTCATATACTAAAATAAGCCTTAAAAACACGTTTAAACATGATGAGCAAAACCGGTAAATATGACCTCAGCACAGAGGCGGGAAAAGCCTCAGCAGCGAAAGGGTTAATGTTTACCTGCTGGCTCTGCTAGGATCACCAGAATCAGGGCCCTCCATATGTTTTGGAACTATGTTTCCCTTGAGGTTCAGCTAACCTGATGAGGGGCTGAGCAATGCATCATGGGAGATGTATTTCCAGAACATCTGGAGTGCCATGGCTTTCTACCTCTCACCTAATGGATGGCTGGGTGTCTTGGGTATGGGACATATTTAACATAGGGAATTATTTACACGGCCCTGGTGTTGGCTGAAACTGCTTTAAACTATAAACATAAGCTTTTGAGAGTTTTTCTCTTTCTCGGGTCTGAAGCAAAACCTGAGAAAGAAAGTAAAACTCTTGAAAGCTTGTATTTTAAGTATAAGGTCAGTACAATAAAAAGGTATCATTACACCACATTACTCTGGGAATTTGGTATATATATATATATATACACATGTATATATATGTATACATATATAAATTAGTTTTTTTCAGTGGTATGGTTTAGTGGTGAAAATTATTAGTGCCCCCCTCCCCACGGTTTGACTGTGGCATCTTATGTGCCCTCTCTATATATTGCTCCTAGAGTCACCACTGCTGGAGGTTTCGCTTCCAGGGTGACGTGTTAGTGTGACGTATCCTGTGCATGTGCAATATGTGGCTGAGGTGTGACACGCATGCTCATTGTGGAAATCTTCAGTGAGTTCCCTCACTTTTTTTTCCCAGGACTTGACCCCTGCCTTGAAGGTTCTGGCGCAGTCCCATAATTATAGTGTCCGGTGATCAAGCCTTTCCCTCTGAAAGATCAATTTTCATAACTTAAACATTGATTTTGGCTAAGGTTTCTGGACTTTTTGTACGGTGTCTGAAGTACGAGCTCCACTGTGACATTTTGATTAACAGTAACACTTGAAATACTTAGGAAAACATAATGAATTGCCAAGCTGTCAATATTCATTCATATTAAATGAGGTTAAGAGTTGCCAAGAAATAAATCTGCCAAGAGTACGCACATTAAGGTTAATGCTCTAGTCTCTCGTCCTGCTGCCGTCATTGATGGAGTGATGTCCGGCTATGGACAGTTTGAAAGTATTAACGCATGTGTAAAGCTCTTCTCTTAACTGCACATGGAGAATTATGCCGGCATAGAATCTCCACTGTCCTTATGGAAGATAAAACATTGTGCTTCGTAGACTGCTTTCCAGGGAGGTGTACGTCAAAGATGTGCTCTGATCATAGAATGCCCTTTGTACAACACTTGTAGCATTAAAAGCTTATTCTCGAGACACGATGGCACGAGCAGGATTCAACCCAGTGGCATAACTAGAAACCTGAGGGCTCCGGTGCAAGAATCCACGAAGGGCCCCCCCTCCCCCCCAAAAAAATTCTATATTTTTACTCTTTTTTTTTTCATGCAAAATAAAAAAAGATAGCTGACATGGTTATATATTGCCCCCAGCTGACATGGTTATATATTGCCCCCAGCTGACATGGGTATATATGGGCCCCCAGGTCTCACGGGTATATATATGGGCCCCCAGGTCTCACGGGTATATATATGGGCCCCCAGGTCTCACGGGTATAGGTATATATATGGGCCCCCAGGTCTCACGGGTATATATATGGGCCCCCAGGTCTCACGGGTATATATATGGGCCCCCAGGTCTCACGGGTATATATATGGGCCCCCAGGTCTCACGGGTATATATATGGGCCCCCAGGTCTCACGGGTATATATATGGGCCGCCAGGTCTCACCTCTGCTGGTCCCAGGGCAGGCTCCGCCGGCATTGTTCTTCTCCTTGACGAGCGGCCGGAGGAAGCATGTGTCTTGGCCGCTCACCGGAAACCACCTGACCAGCGCAGAGGTCTCGCGAGAGGATCTCGTGCGCTGGTCAGGTGGTTCCCATCCCACGTGAGCGGCCAAGCTGCAGGTCAGTGGCCGCTCGCAGGGAGAGGGACGGCCAGTGCGCGGCTCCCAGATTCCGGCGCTGATTCCGCCTTGTTCTGATTAGGGATGAACCGAACACCCCGAGTTCGGTTCGGAGCTGAACCCGAACTTTCCAAATGTTCGGATCCAAACCCGAACTCAATGGGACTGAAAATTTGGTTTTTAGAGTGCCCTCCAAGAGGGCATATATGCTAGATATTTGCCATAAAAAGGTGTATAGGGGTCCAGGTAGTACGCTGGGGGACAGGAAACAAGGACAAAAAGTTTTTAAAAAAACATTTTTAAAAGGGACAGTGAGTTTTCCATGAAATAAGGGTTAAAAATAAAAACCAAAAATTCCTTCAAATATCGTACCTAGGAGGTCCCCATAACCTGCCCGTGAAGTGGCGGATTTGTAGGATGTATAGAAACACTTAAAAACATCTCATGTCAATATAGAATGGAGATGGGAAGAAAAGCTTGGAAAATGATAAGAATGGATTATAAAGGTGTAAAGCATGATGACTGCTAATAAACCGGTGCAAACATATAACTGATTAAGCTAGAATGTACATGGGAACGATTTGATAAATAGCCACTTATCATAGGTGCCAAATCCCCTTCCACACGCACTACCTTGATCGAGAAACGAAAATGTGTAAACACAACGCAACTCTAGAGATACTTTGGTATATGGTCAAAAAGGAGTGTAAGGTTCTGTAAGGCACCAGCGTGACAGGCAAGGTTCCGAACCCAGGATGCAGTGACACACGGAGACCAGGTTAGGGAAAACAGGGGTTTATTGTCAGGTTTCAGATAAATAATAAGTCCAGGTTATGCAGGATGAAGGGTAGCACTTAAGGAGAGGGACCAATGGAATAAGCAATCTTAGGTGGGCACGAAGGGATGCTGGAAACAATACAAGAAGACACAGAGGGCAGACACACGGAGGAGACTTACTGGGGATACGAGACAGGACAGGAAAAGGGCTGAATGGTTTCTTGAATGCTGGTATTTCAGGAGGCAGATGAAACCGCGGGAAACCAGGATGCAGGGGTCTCGAGTGAAACCTCTGGAAGTCACGGGATACAGGGGTTTGACAGAATAGTCTCTGGATGCAGAGGGTAAGCACAGGATAGTTCTGAGTCTCAGTGTGCTTCGCTTGCTGGCACTGGAACCATAATGCTGAAGCATTGCCTTCTGGGTGCTCCACCCTTAAGTAGGCAAACAGTCACTTGATTGCAGGATTAACAGGTGCTTCCAGTGCTAAGAGCAAGGTTGGACATCCTGAAGGCAGTGTTATGGAAGTGCTGCCCTGCACTCATGACAACGCAGCACCAGGTTTGTCTTTCTTCCGTTTACGGCGGGCTTTACGTGGGGTGCTGGGGGGCTCAAGACAGGGGTCCTGACAAGGAGGGAGTCGAGCACAAAGGAGATGACAGCACCTATATTATTATTGTCATGGAGGTACTAGAAACTAGATTGTTAATGGCGAACTGTTAAATCCTCCTTAGTTTATAGGACGTGTTTCGCAGGTCCTTCGGCTGCTTTTTCATTATACTGGTGTGAATGATCTGACCAAAGGTTTGCGTTATTCAATGCAATTTATTCAGACCGAGAGGGGCCGGGTTGCATCCATACAATTTAACCATTGACCCAGTGGTGTATTTTGGCCTAGGCCAACACTTTCCAGGGGGTGGGGGCCCGCACTGGTGGCCCCACCCCAAAAAAAATATATATATATTTTTTTACTTTTGCAAAGTATTTTTCCAGGAAGGATACATTGAGATTTCACTAATTTTCAAGTATGTCCTGGGTAGGCAAGGCCTAGCTTTTCACTTTCCAGGGGGCAGCAAAAAACCTCACCACTAAGGCTAGGGTCAGACTAACGCATTTTTCACGTTGTCCGTGAAAATGTGCGTTCGAAGAATGGACGTATTTTTTCACGGAATACGCAATAGCGGTCATACTATGCGCAGTTTCATCCGTGATTTTGTACGGATCATCAATAAAACACTTCTTGCATCTGGACGTTATGTTGGCCGGACATTAGCAGCGTCTGATGTCTCCAATTCACTCACACACGCCTCTAGCGGACACAGCGCACTCTGTACGTCAGTACTAGTGGTTTAACGTTCTCGAAAAAATGCGTTAATTTTCCACTTGCGTTGCGCAGCCGGACTTTTGTGCGACCGTACTTCGTATATTGGCCGTCATTGCCCGGCATCTGCTGCTAGCACGGCCGTGATTAAGTGCGCCAGAACGCGCGTTCGCACTGCCTCAGTCTGACCCTAGCCTTAATGGGTTACTCACAGAGCACCGAAATGACGCCAACATTTTGGTGTTCTGTAGTTCCCTGCACTTCGGGGAATAAAATTTCCCCACCCTGCAGTGAATTCACCATTCACTGCAGGGTCCCCAAAGTGCAGGGAGTCAGCCGCTGAATGCTGCCACCGCAAACCCGTGGCCTGCTGTTTTCAAAAGAACTACTGAACGAAAATGTCTGGAATTTACATATAAGATCCTATGATTGATAATAAAAAGTTCTGTTACAGAAAAAAAAACGCTATTAAAAAAAAGGGGGGGGGGAATTTTGCTGAAAAATTACTAAAAGGTACTAAAAAAAATCAATAAAGACTTTTTACTGCAGATTAAAATAATAAATGGTTTATTAGATATTGCATAAAAACGGGAATATTTTTAACATTGTAACCTATGGGGTTCGCCTGAATAAACCTGCTGATTGAAACCACCGAACATCAGGGCATTTCACTGCCATTTCTCTGCTGTTTGGTGTTCTCTGATTAACCATTACTTCTCTATGGGGATTTGCAATGCCTTCAAACAGCACCGTACTTGCTGGCAGTTCGCCAAACTTGTGTGTGAGCATATCACCAGAGCAATGGTGTACTTAGGGGAGTGGCGGAGGGCAGGCCGCCCCAGGTACCAGTGATTATTTGGGTGTCATTAGGGGGTACTAGGAGGTGCCACTGTCACTGTGTGCCAGCTTTGAGCTGTGTTCTCAAACAACGAGCAGCGGAGCAGGGCGTTTGCATACGGAATAAAATCGAATAGAATAAAAATCCCGCTCTCCTCCCTCCATAGCTCCTCCCCTGCCCCGCAGCAGCTCTAGGAGAGGGGAGGGGATGTGATTTGTGTGCAGAGAGAGAAGATGACAGTAAATGGCAGGTAAAGGGGGGGTATCAGCAGAATATGAAGCCCTGTCCGCTTACTGCTGTTTAAAGTGGACCTTTCCTTAACCAGCACTGCAGTGATAGAAATTTGTCATTGAGCTGCCTGGCTCCTGGTGAGGCTGCGTGCGTGCAGGTCACGTGGTCCGGCCAGTCAGGTGGTACTGAGTCTCAGTACCACCTGACTGGCTGAACCACGTGACACGCACGCAGCTGCCCGCCTTTTCGTTAACACGGACTCTCACTCTATTCTGGACTGAACACCCACCAGGAAGGGAATCAAAGCCACGGTGCACCCTCTGGCAGTGGCACCCCACTGCTGACAAGATGGCTCCATGCACAGGCACAGCCGCGATCCTAACGTGGCCTGGAGGGACCTCCTGCTGAGTCCATACACAGTCCCTACTGACTCTGCACACAGCCCTACCGCAGACGGAGGCCGGTAAATATAAAATAAATAATTGCTGTGTGCTCATATTCACTCGGTTTGCTGGGAGTCTTATTGCAGTGGATTCTGATGCACTCATACACACCGCACATTGCATTGCTGTGAGTTTTCTTGCTGTGGATTCTGTGATACACACTGCATATTACTGTGAGTTTTATTGCCCTGGAGCTCTGGGATATGCTCATACACACTGCACATTACTGTGAGTTTTATTGCTGTGCAGTTCTGATATGCTCATACACAGTGCCCATTTCTGTGGGTTTTATTGCTGTGCAGCTCTGTGATACACTCATATGCAGTGCATGTTTTTGTGGATTTTATTGTTCAACCAATTAGAGCAGCTGTGATCCAGTATACTTGACATGCGTGGCTGTTCTTTGTAAAAATGCTTGAATTTAAACATTTCATAATTTTATTTATCTCAATAGATACATTTGAAATGGTATACAAAATATACAAGTAGGCACTTGGTATCCACTTTTAATATAAAGAGAGGAAAAGGTGGAGCTCTAAGAGGAAAAGGTGGAGCTTAAAGAGGAAGGGTGGGGATTAACCAGGAAGAGATGTGCCCTTGACAGGAAGGGGTGCCTCAAATTTAAATTTGGGGGTGCACGAGTTTAGTCAGGCCTAGGGCAGCACAAAACCTAAATACACCACTGCATTGACCATTCAAGCGAACAGAATTCCTAATCCCAAGATTTATTATTCTCACTAAAAGCAGGTACTGGAGAAAAACCCCATCTGCAAAAATATAGATTTTTCCCCAAAACATCCTGTCTCTATTCCAGTGTTGCCAGTAACAGGGAGCTGGTAAAGGAAAATAATGGGGTGCGCTGATACCCCCTTTTTGGATCCCTGTTTGGACCAAGCCGCTATACTAGTAGCTAGAGTCAGAATAATTGGACGTCACAAAACTGGACATCGTAACCACTGCTGGTATCAGCTCCTGCAGTCCAAAGGATTCCATGAAGCCAAGTGTGACCGTGCTGCTAAGTCAAGGCCCGAATATGAACTTCAGCCTCTAGGTTAATGGCTGGAGCTGTCATCTATTATGGCTATGGCCATTATCTTACCAGTAAGCTTGGAAAAGAGCCCTGGGTGTTACATGATTGTGCACAATAAGCTACTAATAAAGTTCTTCAATTGCTGCATACACCCCTCCACCAAGAAATGCTCCAATGGATAGCATTAGCTGCATATCTATCTCCAGAATATTGGCATAAACCTAAAGTGAAGGAAACCACCTTCTGTCCAGACGGTCAGGAAGGAGCTGCTTTATTTCATTGCTTTTGGAGCTGCCCAAAGGTGTGTGACTTTTGGAAGGAGGTAATATGGTTTTAAGCAATACTCTTCATATGTCATTGCCCTCCACTTCTGAATTAGCAGTTTTCTGAATTATATTTAATGCGGCCCCCCCAAGGGCTCTAAATTCATCCGATAACCACTAACAGCTGCTAGAAAAACAAAGATAATTACTTATGATCCACCATTCATATCTTTATGCAAAAATATTTTATCTTTTGGATGGACTGGCTAGAGGCTCCTCAATTTAAGGAGAACAATATAGCCAAATTTTATGGGACTTTGTATATCCTCTCCAGAGACTTCAGATCCAAATATGTAACAGCTTCAAATATGCCGCTTCCAAGGACGTCATGATCTACACATAGGACACATAAGGAAAAAGCAGGGGTGGGGTGAAAGCTGGAGGGGTTAATTATTAAACCCATCTGACTCCCACTCATGTTTTTTGTTCAATTAGTGACTTCTCTTTAAATGATCTCATTTTTCATCCTAGTGGATCCAACAAGAAAAATATTTCTCAACAGTAAATTATATTTTATCACTTATTTTTATTAAATGCCATGAAATTTGCAGTGAGTTATATGTAATACAATGCCTGGCCCAAATATTTTGTTGGAGCGTCTTTTGCTTTAATTAAATGGCACCATTTTGATAAGCTCATGCAATGTCACAGCATTTATTTCCCTCCAGAGTCGCATTAATTTGTGACCAAGATCTTGTATTGATGATGGGAGAGTCGCAGCGCTGCGTAAAGTCTTCTCCAGCACATTATCCCAAAGATTCTCAATGGGGTTAAGGTCTGGACTGTGCGGCGGCCAATCCATGTGTGAAAATTATGTCTCATGCTCCCTGAACCACTCTTGCACAATTTGAGCCCGATGAATCCTGGCATTGCCATCTTGGAATATGCCCGCTGTGCCATCAGGGAAGAGAAAACCCACTGATAGAAAAACCTGCTCATTCAGTATATTCAGGGAGTCATTTTTTGCTGAAACATATTAATCACTACAGTAAATATACATTGTAAGGCTCACACCTATCTTCTTAGTTAAATCCACACCGGGACTTTTTTTGTTCAGGCAGTGTATATAGATGCGTAAAATTAAGTTCAGCCTTATTTTTTTGAGTGTTAGACCTCAGCTTTCGTGTTGTTGTAGACTGAAAGGAGGATTATTCACTAAAAGGTGAATCAGTTGCGAATTGAGAATATTTAACCAATATACCCAAATATGATTTTTTGGTTTAAAATTTACAATTTTCCAAAAACTCACTGCTTAGGGTGCCTTAAGGTGCTAATGATTCCCTGTACCCATATGGTGTGTACGTTTCAATGTGAAAACAGGGTTATGTTACCATTGCAGAAGCAGTATTCACAATTATATTACATTATGGAAACTGTTGACCTAATTAATGCTGAGTAGGATCTCTGTAATTGCTTCGAGGTATGCTCTCTGTTATCACGACACTCCAGAGCATCGTGTGTATTAATCATTTACGGCCTTCTGTTGTATTTGTGTTAAACTGCTATAACCATGTAACAAAAAAGCATATTTAATTCATGACAATAACAGGTTTACTCAGATTCAGGCTGGGGTCAGACGAGCGTAGTGTTCATGTCCGTGATTGCGCCTAAAAGTACGTCCGTGATAGCATGAAAGAAAGTCCATTGGAGCCTGTTACACAAAGTACGTCCGCACTGAACTGAGGATGCACCACGGCCGCGGCAAACGGACGCAAGGCAGGCAAGAACGTACAACCCCTAGAACGGCCGCACAAATTGCGCTGCGTCCGCAACGTCCGCATAGCTTTGTGTGTGAGTGATGGAACGTGGTCAGACGGACTGCATTTATACGTCCAGCATTTTTCACGGACAAAATGGTTTTGCTTTTTAATTTATTTTCCCTCCTACATCCGTCAAAATATACGTCAGTGAAAAAAACGGACTGTGTGACCACTACTGCGTCATCCGTACTGACGATGTCCGTGTGCACGGACGTACAGTCCGTAGAAATCACGCTCGTCTGACCCCAGCCTCAGGCCAAATATTCAATTCAGTGGTGTAACTAAGGCTAGGGTCAGACGAAAGCAGTTTTAACGTGCGTTTAGACGCACAAAATCACGGCCGTGCTAGCAGCAAATGATGGGCAATGACGGCCAATATACAAAGTACGGTCGCACGAAAGTCCGGCCGCGCAACGCAAGTGGCAAACGAACGCATTTTGTCGAACGTCAAACCGCTAGTATGGTCGTACAGAGTGCGCTACGTCCGCTAGCGGCGTGCGTGCGTGATTTTGAGATGTCAGACACTGCTAATGTCCGGCCAACATAACGTCCAGATGCAAAAAGTGTTTTATTGATGATCTGTACAAAATCACGAACGCAAATGCGCATTGTATGACCGCTATCGCGTACTCCGTGAAAAAATGCGTCCATTCGTTCGAACGCACTTTTTCACAGACAACGCGAAAATGCGTTCGTCTGACCCTAGCCTAAGAGGGGTGCAGGGAGTGCCACTGAACCTGGGCCCCTGAGTCCGGAAGGCCCACAAACGGCCGCCGGGGCTCATCTGGGCCGCTAGAAAAGGTAACAAGTATATATTTTTTAATATAAATGATGTTAATAGAATCATTTTTATCTTTATCTTAATTGTAACTAAATGAATTATTATTTTAATATTTATTTTAATAATATTTTATTTTATACATATTCGTGAGTTTTATTGCTGTGCAGCTCTGTGAGATATACAAAGTGCACATTACATAAAAAAATGGGATGGACGGAAGTGGTCATAGTGGACCTGGAAATAAATGGGACACTGATTGTCTGGTGTCGACACTGTGGACCTTGAGGGGAACAAAAACAAAATTTATTATCAGGGTTATTCAGAGAGCGGTGAAAAGCAGGAGAATGACTGGAGAATGGAAAATTCTAGGTCAAAATAGCCAAACCAGAAAAATTCTCCCTTTTATCTCACTTTCCAAATCGGCTATTTTGACCTAGAATTTTCCATTCTCCAGTCATTCTCCGGCTTTTCACCGCTCTCTGAATATCGTGGCATTGTGCACTGAAAAGGGGCTCTGCCCCCAAGGACATGGGAGGATGCTTTGGACCCAAAGTAGGTCTGTCCCTCGTGTATCATTATTATGTCTCATATTTGAACTTCCCCGTTGTGAAGCGCTGCAGTATCTGCTCCTGATATATAAATGCTCCAACCATCACTGCCTCAAACAATCACAAAAATGATGGGCTATATTCCGTAGATGGTGCTAACTTAGGCTAGGGTCAGACGAACGCATTTTTCACGTCTACCGTCAAAAAGTGCGTCAATGCGTCCGAACGCATTTTTTCACGGAAGACGCGATAGTGGTCATACGATGCGCAATTTCGGCCGTGATTTTTTACCGATCCAAACCAGGAAACTTTGGGGGTCTGGACCTTATGTAGGCCGGACATGAGCAGCGTCTGACGTCTCCTAATCACGCACACTTGCTGCTACTCGGACGCAGCGCACTCTGTACGTCAGTAGTAGCGGTTCGACGTTCTTGCAAAAATGCGTTCGTTTGCCGCTTGCGTTGCGCGGCCGAGCTTTCATGCGCCCATACTTCGTGTGTGGGCCTGCGTTGGACGTCATTTGCTGCTACCACGGCCGTAATAAAGTGCGGCTAAATGCACATTCGCACTGCGATCGTCTGACCCCAGCCTTAGGCTAGGGTCAGACGAGCGCAGTGCGAACGCGCGTGCAGGCGCACTTAATCACGGCCGCACTAGCAGCAAGTGCCAGGCAATGACGGCCAATATACGAAGTACGGTCGCACAAAAGTCCGGCTGCGCAACGCAAGTGGAAAACGAACGCATTTTGTCGAGAACGTAAAACCTCTAGTACGGTTGTACAGAGTGCGCTGCGTCCGCTAGAGGCGTGTGTGCGTGAATTGGAGACGTCAGACGCTGCTAATGTCCGGCCAACATAACGTCCAGATGTACAAAGTGTTTTATTGATGATCCGTACAAAATCACGGATGCAAATGCGCATCGTATGACCGCTATCGCGTACTCCATGAAAAAATGCGTCCATTCGTTCGAACGCACTTTTTCACAGACAACGCGAAAATGCGTTCGTCTGACCCTAGCCTTAACCAGAGCTGTTGTAAACTTCCCAGAGCCATTATAGTCTATAGAGTTGTTAAGTTTACAGCAGCTCTGGTTACGTGAGCAGCAACTTTGTAATATTGTCCGATGTGTTTGAAAAAAAATATTGTTCGTCCAGAAGAATAAAAACAAACGTACCAGACATTAATTCGAGGCCAACTATTTAATCCCTTCATAAACTTCTATATGTGACGAATGCATTAGTACCAGCTCTTAATGCATAACGTTCCAGTCTCATAGCACATCAGACATTCCTCAGCTATTGTACACACTTTCCTTCATCACTGCCCATGTTTCTCTTTTTAGCATCAGACAATTGCATTGAGAGAAAACTAGAAAAAAATTCTGTTACAGGTGAAACTATTTTTCCAACTTCAATAGACATAGAGGTCACAAGAATGAGACACAGAACCAATTAGCTTCTCTTATGAAATCAGGGCGCTGGCCTTGGAAATCATTATGTACAGTAACCATGTACCTTTTGAAAGATTATTTTCTTTCATACAGATTCAAACACACTTCTATTTTGCATTGTGAATGTAAACAAGAAACATAAGCCTTTGCTTTTTTTTTAAAATTTTACATCTGTGTGATTTATCTCTTAGGCTGGAGTCCCACTAGCGCACTTTTAACGTGCGTTTAGGCGCACTTAATCACGGACGCAGTAGCAGAAAATTACGCGCATTGACGGCCAATATACGAAGTCCGGCCGCACGAAAGTCCGGCCGCGCAACGCAAGTGGAAAATGAATGCATTTTTTCGAGAACGCAGAACCGCTAGTACTGACGTACAGAGTGCGCTGCGTCCGCTATCGGCGTGTGTGCGTGATTAGGAGACGTCAGACGCTGCTCATGTCCAGCCAACATAACGTCCAGACACCCAAGGTTTCCTGGTTGTGATCCGTAAAAAATCACGCACAAAAATGCGCATCGTATGACTGTTTTCGCGCATTCCGTGAACAAATACGGCAATGCGTTCGGACGCACTTTTTGTTTTGACGGTCGCTGCGAAAAATGCGTTCGTCTGACCCTAGCCTTAAACGCCAATGTGTATAACTTATACAACTGCACTTACATATTGATTGATGTATAAATAGTATATACTGTATACATATTAATACTCACCGTTTATGTCTTCTTCACTGTCCTGCATTTTGTTTCAAGAACTGCAACAATTTGCTCAGCTCTCCAACTTTTGATATTCACGAGGAAGCCATCTGTGCGGGATCCCCTCAAAATTTTGGTGGTATAGCCAGGAGTCAAGTCAAGGGGGAATGCAGTTCCTCCATTATTTCTGTAGAGGGAACTCAGTTCCCATTGGTCCCATACACTATAATGCTTGTATTTGGGTGTTCAGTAATAGGATTACCTAATAAGATGCAATAAATATTGGATTTATCATATATTTTCGCTAAAATCCACATATATTCATAAATATATAATATTTTAGTGTATGTCTGAGATAACTGCGAGTTAATAATTGCTAATTGGGGAAAGAGAAATCTTGGTGAGTTCCCATACTTCTTTTATTTTACTTGACCACTGGGTATTACACACTTAATGCAAATGCATAATACCATTTTTCCAATTGAACCTAGCAAGATCAGTTTATTAGTTACAGGTACTAACACAGCACCAACAGGTTCCGTAGCGCTTTAAAACAAGGTAAGCACCAGTGATGTGCGGTGAGGTCAGTGGCTGGTGAGGCACTGGCTAGTATCAGAGCTAGATACAGGTTATGTAGGTTCAGGTTCAGTGCTCCTTAGGATCTGGCTGTTCAGTGCTCCCCGGGATCTGGCTGCTCAGTTCTCCCCAGGAACTGGCTGCTGTCAGTGCTCCCCAGGATCTGGCTACTCTCAGGACTCCCCAGGATCTGGCTGCTCTCAGGACTCCCCAGGATCTGGCTGCTCTCAGGACTCCCCAGGATCTGGCTGCTCTCAGGACTCCCCAGGATCTGGCTGCTCTCAGGGCTCCCCAGGATCTTTCTGCTCTCAGGGCTCCCCAGGATCTTGCTGCTCTCAGGGCTCCCCAGGATAATTAATTAATTACACATATTTTAATAACCACTTAATGGAATGGTAGGTGATGCCCTGCCTCACCTGCCGCCCCTAACTGCACGTCTCTGGTAAGCACAAACATGAGACATAATAAATAAAGCTACATTAGGTACAGATGACCCAGCCCACAGGATAATTGTTCTGCTAAAACAAAACTTGAAGCAAGTGCTCAGCCAGAAATCCTGTGAGCTTACAATGTAAGGGTTAGAGGTATGTGAAACAAGAGGAAGCAGGGGAGGTGGGGGTGTGGAGCTGGTGGCCAGAAATAAGATAGCTGGGATTGCATGGGAAGGGCCAGAAGCTTGGGCTTATTAGGGTAATTAAGAAAGTGGGCGCAGCTGGAAGGGAAGCTACAAGTTTTAGACCAGGACTGGGTGGGGTGGGACAGCAGAGTAAAAATGCAGGCTCTGAGGATGATGGTGAATGTTTGCTTATGTATGTTACCGTTACCCTTCATGACATGTTAACTGAAGAAATCATCTTCGGGGTGATTAATTGGAGCATAAATTCTCTTAATACAACTGATCCTTACTTAAATAAATGTAAACTGGGGGATCAATCCCACCCCCAGTTCCTACGCCCATGGCATAGGTTGTGGGAGCAGCACAAGGTCTAAAATATGATGTGCATGCAGTGCCTTTCCATAATTGCCTATAAAAATTATCCCTTTAGGGAGTAATGATATTCAATGGAGCCATCACATTTTGGGCCCTATTGTCCCAATGCAAATATGTCTTTAGCAGCCTGGAAGGAACGCTACTTTAACTTACGTAACTTTATAAATTGTGTACACAGTGAATGGAGAGAATTCTCAATGTGTTATCTTTAAAAGTTCGAGGGTTTGTATTAAATTATTCCATTACACGGTCCATTATGGAATAATGTGAGAGCATTTTTGCACAGCAGCTGTTCAAGTTTGCATTAACGAAACGGTGTGGATGAATTTTGCAGCTGATAATCAGTTTCGTAATTCCAATAGCTTTTTCTTTGTACAAAAATCTGTAATTTTTATTAGAAAGTCAAAAAGACATAAAATGATAAGTCAGGTTCACTAATCACACTCACCAAAAGCAATGGCTTTGCCAGGACTGGTTAAACCTTACCAAACCTTCCATGACCTCCGTAAATATGGAGAGTACAGCTTAAAGGAATACTCCATTAAAAATTAAAGTTCTCTTTTTTTTCCCTAATTGACAGAACAGAGGCTGCTGGCAGTCTCTGTCCAATTATTTTGGCTTTTTTCCCCCTTTTCCAGTGTTTTTGCTTACCTTTTCCTCCCTCGCCACGTGCAGCTCCTCATCTCCAGCTCAGAGACTTCACAACTCCGAAGTCTCCGAGCTTTTCTATGCTAGTTGCAGCCCGTAGGCAAAGTACGCAGCCTAACGGACCTACGCAAGTCCTGTAGAGCTTGTGCACAAGGATGGATCGGGGCTGCACGTGTAGATCCGATCCATCGGCTTTCTCCCAGACAACCCCAGACTTCGCGAGCAGTCTCAGGGACGAGACGTCAGCACGCATGAGCATGCTGACGTCTTGAATGACCGAACTAGTGACCCACAGCTGGGAAGTTCAAACCTTCTGGCTGCTTGGTCCTGCAGGAAGGTGGGTGGGGGGTGGATCTCTCCACTTCGCCCTGCATTTTAAAGAGTTTGGGGGACCTGGCAGGATGGAGGATACTCCACACACCCTGGCTAGTTTGAAAAGCTAAACTGGTCAGGGTGTGCAGAATATCCCTTTAAAAAAACAAAGGCTTAATATCTAATTAACCATATATTCTTTTCATTTGCAGCAAAAAGTCTCTTTATTTTTTGTTTAAAGATTTTTTAGTCATTTTTTTTAAAGTTTTTTTCGGCAAGCTTTTTTTCAGCCTTTTTTATTTTTCTGTTACAGCCCTTTTTGTTATTATTCATACGACCTTATATGTTAATTACAGACATTTTCGTCCAGTAGTTTTTTTAAACAGTGTTTAAAATGTTGAAAGTTTCAATAATTTTTTTTTTTTTACCCCATCCGTTGGCTTGTTGGCTTTTTCCAGTGGCTCGTAGGCATTGTGTTCGGTGGATCGTCGGCTTTTTTTGGACGCGTTCGGCGGGTTATAGGATACAATAATTTTTTTTCAGCTTTTCTTTCTTTTCAATTCGGCGGATTTTCCCTTCCACTTCGGGGACCCTGCGGTAAATGTTGAATTCCCCACAGGGTCGTGCGAGGAATGAAAGAGCACCTCTCTGAATAACCCCTTTAGTCTAGTTTTTATTAGTCGCCGAAAAATGTAAATGGATTTTCATCATAGTTTTAGGGCTCTATTACATTCTTCGCGCAAACGTTAACGCCCGTGCAAAAACACATTTTTAGTGTTTACGCGAGGGGCAAAACCCTTTTGCGCTGAATGTCGTATTACAACGTCCGCGCAAAAAATGCACGTTAACGTCTACCGCTGGTGAACCTGCGCGAACGCTGCGATAGCGTACTGTACTGCGCGCGTCCTATTCTTAACATTGTGAGCGCAGATGCGTTTGTGCGCTGGTACGCGGATGGTATTACAATCTATGCACAAAATTTTACGCACAGCGTTTGCACGCATAATTTTAACACCTATGAAAAGCTGGTGTTAATGGCAAATCTGAACGTCCTGGCCGTAACCAAATACACCAGCCCAAAAATAAAAATACAGCAAAGTATAGTTACACATTCTACGCATACCCAAACACTAAAATCTAGAAGTTGTGCGTGTTTTTTTTATTGATGCAGCATATATGCGCAGATTGACTTTGACAGGCGCAAAAACTTAACAGGAGACAATTGTGGTTCTTTATTCTGATTGGCTGAATCGCATGAAAAAACAGTCCGCACACCGATTTCTGCGCGCAACGTTGCTGCGCGCGTTTTTGCACGTCCGTTTTCTGCGCGTTATTTTTTGATGGATGAAAAAATGCACGAGGATTGTAATACCTGCGTTGGTTTACGCGCGTTAACGTTTAATGCTGCGCGCAAAAATTCACCGTTTTGCGTGCGTTTTTGAGTGAAGAATGTAATAGGGCCCTTAGTCATTATAGCTAAGCTTTCCTTTAGTTACAGTTTAGATTTCATCACTGAAGAAATGTAGTCGACTGAGTCTTTAACGAAAAACCATTAGTCAATGAAATTAACACTGTTATCACCAGTATTTTCGTGAATTTTTTTTTGCTACAATGACAGAAATCACTAACTTTTAATAGCTGCACTAAACATAGCCATAAATCAAGAAAGAAAAAATTTGGCTGTAAAAATTTCCGGCTGTGAATACAGAGATTAAAAAGTGGCCTTTAACACAAGGAACGCCTCTACGTTCTGAACTGAATGTTCCTTGATATACACTGTGCCAGTCTTGTTATGTTGAGCATAGTTCTTTGATAAATGGCTGAGCTGCCAACCATATGACTCAACCATGTACGAGGTGAGCTTTGTCACAATGATATAAGAGTTTTTAAGAAACTCTAACACAATAGCGGTGCAGAGGAGAGTATGCCACAGGGCACAGTGATTCTTCAAATGCCAAGGTGAAAAATGGAACTGCTGGGTGTATACATCAAAGAGATTTAAAGTTGTTTTTCTCTGTAAAAAGGAGTTTTATACAATTGATCTGCGTTACACATTATTAACTCACTTAATGATAATTATTTGTCAAATCCATACAATGTTGTGCCCTGCTGTTCATTATGTGAAAACTTTCGGGGGGACCATGTCATTTTAGGAGTAGGAGTAGAGCCTAGTGGTATCATCAGGGACAAAGTTAAAGGGACATTTTAAGGTTGAAATGTAAAAGGGAGGGTTGGGGGGGGGGGCTAAACATTAACCCTATCTGCACCCTTCCCTATTTCAAGTTTAGATATTTTTAAAACATACCTTGCAATTCTCACAATTTTCCGGACGTGACGTGCTGCCGGCTTCCTGCAGGCTGCAGCACATCATAGGAGGATTAAGCCAATCAAATGGTTGAGATGGAGGGAGGTGAAACCCTAATTGGTTCCTGCTTCCGGTGCGTAAAGCTCAGGTAAGCGCTCGCTGATCTTAGCTTTTAGGCCAGACTAAACCCCTGTGTAACAGAACCTGGGGTTAACTGGTCTCCAGCTTGTGGACCAGACCCAAACCCATTACTGCATCCGTCCCTTCTCTCCAGCCAAGCTGATCGGCAGCACCTTTCATTCTCTCACAACCCTCAGCCAGAACTTGAGTGAGTGCTGTATATTTCTAAGTATCTCTGACCAGACACAGCTTAGTGCAGGGAAGTAGTAATATATTTTATTGAATATGGGAAGCGGGGGGAGGTAACATGACGTAATCAGCAGAATACATTGTCTACATGAGGGGGGGGGGTGAATTCCTTCAGGAGATGCAGACACCTGATCAGTTATGCTAGAAGAGATTAGCAAACAGACACATCAGATCAATCTGGGGGCAAACAGATAGCAAGAACAATAAGTCTCCATTATATCACTAACACAAACCAACACCTAAAATACAAACAGTTTCAAGATAGATGCCCATTTAAGGCCATTGTCCTCAGGGGCGGATCCAGAGCCTAGTCTCGGGGGGGGCACTGACAGAAAATGATTTATTATGAGTCTGACAGGTCTGACGGAAAATAGGATATATAATGTGTCTGGGTCGTATAATAATCAATGACTTAAAATCACATATAAACATGAGCAAAACCAGTAAAAATTAGCACCGCACACAGACGAAATGTCTCAGCAGTGATAGGATTAATTTAAAAAGAAATAAATCCTTTTTGTTGGAAGCGGATTTATGGGTGGCCAAATAAAGTATTTTTTGTTTTCCAGGGGAGGAGGGGTCAAATAAACTCAGTTTGGCAGGCTTGTGTTGTTGCCCCCAGCAAAAAAATCTAAATTTTTATGAAGCAGGGGTTGGGGTTCTTAGCATTATATATAATCTGCTGTACATACAGACTGCCGCTGGGCGCTGGCACATCCCAGTCCCAGCAAGCACTCAGGTACACTCCCAGTCCCAGCAAGCACTCAGGTACACTCCCAGTCCCAGCAAGCACTCAGGTACACTCCCAGTCCCAGCAAGCACTCAGGTACACTCCCAGTCCCAGCAAGCACTCAGGTACACTCCCAGTCCCAGCAAGCACTCAGGTACACTCCCAGTCCCAGCAAGCACTCAGGTACACTCCCAGTCCCAGCAAGCACTCAGGTACATTCCCAGCAAGCACTCAGGTACACTCCCAGTCCCAGCAAGCACTCGGGTACCTTGAGTTGGGCTATGGACAGCACGGACCGGGTCGGATCGGATGCCCCTGTTCTGTGTCTCATGCAGGCCAGGCACACTCGCTCTGCGAGTGTGCACGCAGCAGCCACAACGCACTGGTCTGGCTGCAGTGAAATGTGGAGCCTCCTGCTCATTCCCGCCCACGTGACAGCAGCCCGGTGCACTGAGTCACTGGCATCATGTGACTGCACTAGCTTCCGGATTCGTGGCTGAACGATCGGCAGGGGGAGAAAAAACAGGTTGGGCAGGGAAGCACACTGCGCACTGCGGCCGGCCAGCAATTCAGCTTAAGGAAAAAAAAGGCAGCCTCCGTTAGTTCCTTCAATGCTGAAAACACCTCCTCCTGGCTCCTGCACTGCCCTATGCACCACAATAACACCAGCAGTAATATTTTCTCGGGGGGGCAATTGCCCCATTGCCCCCCCTGGATCCGCCCCTGATTGTCCTTGAGAACTGGCTTTGCCACATTGGTCCGCGATCTCTTGGCAGAAGGCCAGCATCCACTCCTATCCAATAGGCACAGAGATCCTGCATAGCGTGGCCAAGGAAGTTGAGGGCACAAAGGTAGAGGGAGCTTTTGTTACACCCTGCAACTGGAGGGTTGAATTAACACTCTGAGAGGCCTTCCCTGGAGGAAAGAGAGGCGTGAGTACTCTCAGGGCGCTCTGTCCACTTAATTTAATTTGAGCAGTCAAAATACCTAGGGCAGTATTACAAAGCTGGTGCTAACTTAGCCAGAGCTGTTGTAAACTTAACAGCTCCATAGACTAAGGGCCATATTACATAGTTGGTGTTAACTTAACCAGAGCTGTTGTAAACTTCCCAGAGCCATTATAGCCTATGGAGGTTTTAAGTTTACAACAGCTCTGGTTAAGTTAGCACCAACATTGTATTACTGCCCCTAGAGTGTCCCTTTAACTCCATTTTTTTCTGTAAGCAGTGGAATTCATGCCATTTTCATATAAAATTCCAGTTTCACAGTGGATCATCACTACCTCAAAGGGCCAAAACAATGGGAAGGTAGATAATAACTGTACCAGGGATAAAAGCAGACCATATAATGTCCTAGGTGGATAAACAGCTCTTGTCTCCATAGCAATATCTATAAAAAAGCTGCGTAAATAATTTAAAGAATTAGCTTTGAACGGGTACTAGAATAGCATTGACAATGCTTTACCGGTGTTTATAGAAATCTTATTATTATGGTTTGATTATTGGGGTGGCTCAGCAAATCACTGCAGAAAAAGCTTTTAAATCAAATCATTTTTTTATGAAGGGTTTTCTTTGCAATCGTATGACTGTTACTCATTATGGTTTGGAATTCAAGGAGCACCTTCAGTTATTTTATTTCTAAATATATTTTGAAGAGATATAATCACAACCAACAGCTGAACTTCTTCACTGAGGAATATCTTGGCCTTGGCTTCAAAGACCACGTGGCGCACGAACCCTGCCGCTGTTATAAATCAACATGTTTGCATCTGAAAACACAGTTATCTTTCTTTCTGTGGGACTTCCCTCTTTTATTCCACATTTCAAAGGTTCTGGAAGAAAAGTTCTGCAACGCCTGCTGTTCACTTTTCATTTCAAAATTTAAGTTAAGAATAGTTTTAAATTAAGCATCAAACGTTACATTTTTATCAATATTTACCCATCTCCTTGGCTCCGTGTTTGGAGGATCCTGCCAATCGCTTTGTATCGGTCAGTGTGTGTGTGTTCCTGTAGCGGGATATTGGGGTTTTCAGCTGTTCTTACTGATAAATAAAATCCAAACAACATCGATATTAAATTAGTGAATCCAGCCGAGTATGGGCCATATTACCTACTTGGTGCTAACTTAACCAGTGCTGTTGTAAACTTCCCAGAGCCATTATAGTCTATGGAGGTTTTAAGTTTAAAACAGCTCTGGTCAAGTTAGCACCAACTATGTAATACTGCCCTTTGTGTTTTACTTAGGAATTATTTCTTACATCAGACTAAAAGTCAAGCTCTCGATCTCGGGTCTTATTCAAACTGAGTTGGTAATAAAGAGATGCTAATGGAAAATTATGTCGCAAGCCGCTATCTGTTAGCGGTTCATTTTTATCCGCTTTTACAAGTGAGTGGCTGAGTTAGCAGCACAAATCTTAACCTCCCTATTGTTTTTTTCTCATGTGTGGCTCGGGGTTAAATTTCACTGCTGGAAGCGGTAACCCCGAGCCACACTCAGGCTGGATACATACCTTTACCTGCGCTCCCGCAATCACATTTTCCTCCAGCCGATCGCAGCGTCCTACTTCCTGGTTCCCTTCACCAGGACGATGCGATCCGCCAGAGGTGACTGTGAGGGACAGCGAGGGAGCACAGGGACAGGTATGTATCCAGCCCGAGTGTGGCTTGGGGTTACTGCCTTTAGCATAGAAATTTAACCCCGAGCCACACTCTAATCCCGCCAGGGGGCCGAAATAAATGGTATAAAATATGTCAGAATCGGACCGCCAGGGAGATTAATTGGGAGCCACTAAGATTTACCACCATCAGTGACACAGAGACCAGAGAGAGTCACCATTCCTGAACAACTGGCACTAATGATCCTGACATCCAGTAAAGACTGGATCCCTCTAGACTGTAAGCTCCTATGAGCAGGGCCCTCTACACCTCTTGTTTCCATCCTATGTGTCATGCCTCAGCCCTAGAAGCCTGCTTGTAGCCACGATGTTGCTGCTGGCTTTATTTCTGCATACCACTCAGGGGTTCATACCTGTGCCAGATCTGTGTGGGTGTGCATAAAAGCTGGGCATTCCCTTCTATCGTCGCTCTGTCATTTTGCTGTCCTCCCTGTATATGTGAGGTTCTGTGAACTGCCTCCCCCTGTATTGTCAGCATTACCCCTTTATCCCTTGTTGTCCTGTGGTTCAAGAATCTTTGGCTCCTGTTGCTGGACTTACTGCATAGCCCACTATCCAGTGGACTGGAGATCTGCCTGGGTTCCTGTTATCTACCTTACCTGTGTTCCTGCTGCCATAGGTTTTGTTGCTGTGTCCAGTGGAGTCAGCAGCTTCCTGACTATGTGGCCCACTATCCACCGGGGCCTGAAGACCTTCGTGGCTGACAGACACCCTTCCTGTGCCAGCTATAAGGACCTTCTATCAAGGTATTGCTACCCAGACCCTTGCTGCTTCAAGTGCATTCTCCAGACTGCTTCAGACTACATAGCTCACCATCCTCTGCTTGGCATCATTATTGTTTATGTGTATTGGACTTCATATATGCAAAGACGGTGTCAGTGTGCTGTGTATTTTTAATACATTACATTTCCTGCATTCAAGTCTCCTGTGTCTGCTTGCCAAGCTCACCCCCAGCGCTTGGGAAACTAAACCTACCATAAGGCCCTACCATGGCTCCATCCTGGCCCGAGCCTGACACTATGTCCATTTATCTGTATCTCGCTCCCTTTGGTTATTGTACAGCGCTGCGGAAACTGTTGGCGCTATATAAATGATGATGATAATAAGAGGACCGGCAAGAGGAAGCTGGGAACTACTGTATGTTCTGGTGTTCTTCCCATGAAAAAAGAATGAGGCAGATCACACCAGCCACTGCACCGTAGGACCAGATGTTTACGATCTTTTATTTCTTGAGTTAAGGGATTTTGCATTTGCACAGCAGGTTCTGAGAGACAATATGTTTTTTTAAATACTGGCTTCATACGTGAATAACAAGACACCTTGGAATCGCTCATTATTCTCCTGCTGGACACAAATTAGCCCTTTGTAAACGAAGTATAAAAAGAGGTCTATACAAACATTGACAAAGCGCATTGTCCCTAGTGGCCTGCTTTACAGTGGGTCCACGCTCAGGTCTCATAGGAAGTTTTAGCTTGATGGGGCCTTTACAGAGAAGACAACAGCGCACACAAATTAGTCTATCACCCAAAAAGGCAGGCCAGAACTGAAATGCCAAGGAAGACTCCTCTGCACGAGAGGTGCAGTAACCTTTGATGATTGGTTTGGCCTTCATAGGCCTCGTTAGCATGCTAAAGGTCTATGGGCACCTTGAGCTGGGGCTCCACATCTGGATTACCCTCTAAAACGATAAAACGATAATTGTTCTTAACTACCAAATTGATGCGTGAATTCAAGACCTTGGAATCATTCAATATTCACCTGCTGGACACAAATTAGAGCTTCTTATACCAAGTATAAGAAGTATTAATTTACAGGAGGCAGGTGCAACAACCAAGCCGCAACAGAAGCATGTGGTTCCGCTGGAATAGGATGAGATGAATGTCAGAATATGAACCCTGTTTTACTAAAGCAATAATATAAGCTCAAGAAATATCCTTGTATAACAAACAAAGAACTATTGCGTTATTTCACACCAATGGTTTTATGTTGCTACAAGATAAGATTTCTTGAATATTTCACAGTTAAGCTGTAAAGTCATTTGAGGAGAAGATAGAGACACAAGCCCAGTCAAGGATGATGTTCTCATGCACAAAATGTTTCTGCTCTACTTCTTTCTTCTTGTAGCGTCTGCCCAGGTGTTTATTCTGCTGAACATAAACGGCTTATGATGGAGTCATTTTGTCTGCATAATTGCATACCTGTATAATCAATTCATACATAATTAACGTGAAAAGGCTTGGTATGTCTCGGCAAAACAAATCATTTGCACACCGATGGTTGAGCATTGTCTCTCAGCTTACTTTTATTCCATAAAAATGGAGAAAATGAAAACTTGTCAAGATAACAAGTTGTATACAACAGTGGATTGCAGTACACAGGGTGAACAATGGGACATGACAGTCACTGGCCCTGTGTGGAATGTCACACACACGGAGCTTCATTTTGGCCTCCTTCTGAACATCAAAAAAACCAAGCTCATGTCCGCTGAGAAAAATGGGAAAATCAAAATAGCCAGTGACGGTGAAGAGATTGAGGGCTCTATTACATTCCTAATGCAAAAATGCTCGCGCAGCGCAGGTTTTTTTGCGCACAGCGTCAAACGTTAACGCGTGCAAATTAACGCTGGTATTAAAATCCGAGCGCATTTTTTCATCCGTCAAAAAATAACACGTGTTAAAAAGACGCGCAAAAACGCGAGCGCAGAAATCGGAGGGCGGACTGTTTTTTCACCGGATTCAGCCAATCAGAATTAAGAACCACAATTGTCTTCCGTTAAGTTTTTGCGCCTGTCAATATCAATCTGAGTATATATGTTGCAGCAATAATAAAAACACGCACAACTTCTCAATATTATTGTTTGGGTATGTGTAGAATGTGTAACTGTACTTTGCTGTATTGTTTTTTCGGGCTGGTGTATTTGGGTTCGGCCAGAACGTTCAGATTTGCCGTTAACACCAGCTTTTAAAAGACGTTCAAATTATGCACGCAAACGTTGTCGCAAAAACGCATTTGCACTCACAATGCGTGCACTAACTTGCGCTCGCGCAGGGTTCGCACAGGGTCACTCGCGTTAGACGTTAACACACATTTTGTGCGCAAACGTCGTAATGCAACGTTCAGCGCGGAGGCTTTTGCCCCTCGCGTTATTGCATTTTTGCGCATGCGCAAAATTGTGTGCGAAGAGTGTAATAGTGCCCTGAGTGTATGCATGAACTCGCCTTCTTAGGATCACTGATCAGGAGAAGTGTTTAATCCAGTGCAGTAATAAAACATCGAATTGCACTGGTCGTGCCACAATGATGAGCATGGAATTTATTTGGAAAAGCAAGGACATCAGCTTGAAAACCAAATGCAGACTTGCTACCTACGTACACAAAAGCTGGACTGTGAAAAAGCTGGACAGAAATTAAAAGCAAAGCGTTTGAGCTGTGGTGTTGGACACGGATCCTGTGAATTCCATGGATAGACAAAGTGACCACTAGGCAAGTACTAGAGCGTGTAAACCAGATACATCACTGGAAGGTAAAATCACAAAGTTAAGGCTTGCATATATTATGTTATTCGACCAATCTCTCTGGAGAAGGATATTATGCTCGGAATGCTTAGTGGAAAGAGAAAGCCGGGCCGCCAAGGTGGACACCATCAAAGCTGATACCAGTCAGAACATTAACCAACTGCAAGAAACAGCCCAGGACCGAAAAGTGTGGCAACAGTTGACTCACAAAGTAACCAAGAGTCCGATACGAATGAACGGATAGAAAAGAGAAGAGAGTGGAGCGGCACAGTGTGTCCCAATCAGTGACGTGCGGTGAGGTCATTGGCTGGTGAGGCACTGGCTAGTATCAAAGCCAGATATACACGGGTTACATAGGTTCAGGTTCAGTGCTCCCCAGGATCTGGCTGGTCTCAGTGCTCCCCAGGAACTGTCTGTTCAGGGCACCCCACAATCTGGCTGCTCTCAGTGCTTACTAGGATCTGGCTATTCAGTGCTCGCCACGATCTGACAGCTTTCTGTGCTCCCAGGATCTTTGTCGGCCTCCAGACAGGCAGTCTAGTGTGACACTGAGGCCACACCTGAGCACAGCCCCGTGCCCACTGATTGTCCTGCACCAATCAATGCATGAGAGGCGTGCCTCCCATGCAGGCATTTTTTTGAATGGCTTGGACCAATAGTGATTTCCTATTGGTCCAAGCTATTCCATTGCTCTTCCAGGGCCTCAGAGGCACTGGGTGAGCAATGTTCAGGAATTGGGCAGTGCTCAGATGTCTTTTCATTGAATACACGCGCCACGCTGCACACTTCTTGGCAGCCTACGTGATTTGCAGAAAGTCCTGCTATGCAAATTGCATACACTCAGCCAGGCTGCTGAAGGGAAAAAAAAAAGTGCAGCAGAGAATGGACAGAGCTGACAGGGAAACGTGAGCAAGTGAGTTTGACTGTGCAACTGCAGCCCTTAATGGCAGGTGAGGCTCTGCCTCACCTGCCACCCCTGACCGCACGTCCCTGGTCCCAATGTATCCGTCGTTGGTGCTGCAGCCCATGGAGATTCGCTGGAGCAAAGCTGGACCCATCAGCAATGGCGGGGAGGAGGTTAGTAAAACTTATGTCCAGAAGACACTGAAAATTCCAGGTTTCAGAGTGTCCTGGATTTCTGAATTCCAGATACGGATTGGCCAATCTGTATTTTAAACTACTTAGTCATGTCTTTTTAATGGTAGCTAATGGCTTATTTAATTACAACCTGTGCATGCACCAGATGTTAAACAACTCTCCTTTCTGTTTTATAACCTGCAATGTGTTAATTCAACCCCCACTTTTTTCCGCTCTAAAAAACAAACATAGGTTTATGTTGTTATGCTTTGAGCGTTCCAAACTATACACAGTTAGAGCCCCGTCTCATCCAGACAAATAGTGTTATGCGCGCCAGTTTGTGCTGTGATAAATGGCCTGCCTATCGGGAGACATTTGGTTCGTTTTGCATTATGTATAACTCAATAAATCTGATTAAGGAAGTGAAGATGAAAATTACGTTTGGCAATCGATATTAATTGCTGTACTGGTCATGTCTCATAAGTTTTGTTATTATTTGAATTCAATTTTATTTAATTCCCTTGCTGCCTTGGATTAAATTAATAATAATGGTTTCCAAAAGAATATAAAAATTTCTTGCAGACACGCAAAGCATTTGGCTTCAGTTTGACTAAATAACAGCATTAAATGCATGAAAAAAATGTTAATAGAATAATGAGGCTGGACAGCAAGACCACACGTAATATTTAAAAGGACGTTCTATGCATAAATACTCTTATTATTTCCAGGTCAGTATTAATATGCTCTCATTAAAGGCAAAGTACCTTTTTTTGTCTGAAGAAACTTCAAACAAAAGTTGAAATAATGCACTTATTCCACAGCAAAACTACCCAGCTGATCCACTCATTGTGATACCTCCCTGTATTCCTGATCGAATCCAATCACATGGTTCTTACAGTGAAACGTTTGCAACACAAATGACTATACACAAAAAAATACACAATTACGTACACAAATATTAATGAAACTATCACATTCAGGCAAGTCGTGTGGGTGGAGTAAGCAGGGCACGGGCCGCAAGGTCCCTTGCTCTAAGGCTAGGGTCAGATAAGCGCAGTATTAACGTGCGTTTAGCAGCACTAAATCATGGCCGCGCTAGCAGCAAATGACGTCCAATGCCGGGCAGCATACGAAGAACGGCCACACAAAAGTGCAGCTGCGCAATGCAAGCGGCAAACAAACGCATTTTTTCGAGAACGTGATACCGCTAGTACGGACGTACAGAGTGCGCTGCGTCGGCTAGCGGCGTGTGTGCGTGATTAGGAGACGTCAGACGCTGCTAATGTCCAGTCAACATAACGTCCAGACGCAAAAAGGGTTTTATTGATGATCCGGACGAAAATGTGCATCGTATGACCGCTATCGCGTATTCCGTGAAAAAAATACGTCCATTCGTTCGAACGCACTTTTTCACGGACAACGCAAAAAATGCGTTAGTCTGACCCTAGCCTTAGGGGCCCCATGTGTCCCATTGTCTGGCAGCATACAATTCATGCCACCTGCACTTGTGCCACCTGTAACAAGGAGAGCTGGGCACCTGGAACAGTAGGTGCAGCACGTGTGGATCCAGCTATCAGGATATGATATCCATATGGTGATGAGATCGAGGGGATGTGCTTTGTTTTCCTTCCTCTCTGCTCATTTATATGTCTACCATATATTTATCTTCACAGCAAAAGACTGTATACCTGTACCTTTCTGCCCAGCTAAATATACCAATCTGCCCAGTGGCAGCTATATTCTGAGTTTTTTTCTCCCAGTCCAGCAGAAAACTAATTGTACAGTAACATAGACCCTGAGCGGTCTGTCACATTTGGTGTCAGTGGTGGGATACTTCTTTAGGGAGATCCAAACCATCACCAGGACATTGTGTCCTGACCTGGACACGTTCTGGATTCAATTACCATGACGCAAGTGCTACTTTCCCATTATGCTGTAACCCCTGAGTTGCAACTTTGTAAGGAAAGGATCCAGAGTCCCTTATCTAGAACGGACCAGCAAACTGGACCAGGCTTGCACTAGCTAAGCTAAGGGTGCAATTACCACCGCTTGGGAGGTAAACCATCAGCCTGTCCTCTAAGAACAATTCTACCTTTATTCTGCTACTGATGTGCAAAATTAGGTACAAAACCGAGAGAAACGGATTTGCATAACTTTCAGGCCGGCTGGTATACAATGTGCTATCACCACATACTTGGTCCATATCACTCTGGTGCAGCACATGTAACAAGCAGAAGGGATACCTTGAGTGTATTGAGGCAATATTTGAATTTGTGTCCCATCTGGTAAAAAATGGGGATGTTGGTCCTTGACTACTTTAGACTATCAGGGTTATTCAGAGAGAGGTGAAAAGCAGGAGAATGGCTGGAGAATGGAAAATTCTAGGTCAAAATAACCGATTTGGATAGTGAGATGAATGGGAAAATTTTTCTGGTTTGGCTATTTTGACCTAGAATTTTCCGTTCTCCAGTCATTCTCCCGCTTTTCACCTCTCTCTGAATAACCCTGTATTTGTCAATCCGTCAAGAAGTAATATACGCCCAGCACGCAGAACGTAAACCTTAAAGCCGCTGTTTGAATTTCCCTATGGAGATCCATGTAGATTATCATCATTGCAATAGGTAATTAATCCCTGAAGATGTTTATCAACTGAAAGATTCACTTTACACACGTTTACTTCAGTGAAATGGAAGCTTTAATTACCAGAAGGAACATTGGCCACTCAAATGCCCTTATTTCTAGTACACAGTACATTATGAAGACCGGCAACCTCAAAGTAAACAAGACGGTAAATGACATTGATCAAAAGATGTTTTAAAGTAAATGCAATAATGAAAGTATAAATGGAATGCTGGGGCTAACGAATGCCCAACATAGAAACAAACGTCATTCAATAATGCATCATTGTATTCAAAGAGGAGAGTATGATGGATTTAAATGTTCAGTTGATGGTATTTTCTTTATTATATAAATGTTAATGGACAATATATCATGTATGCTTTATAAATGTTTCTATGGCTGTCTATCAATTTATTTGCCTTATATTGTTTAGTGTATTCAGATACCTGCCACTAAAAATGACTATAATAGGTACAATATAAACTATTTTGTTTTGTTAAAGGAGATATATATATATATATATATATATTATATATAAAAATCTCAAAATGAATGTAACACCAAGAAAGAGCACTCCATATTATTGACCACCTTCTTCCATCATTTTCTGTGGAAAAAAAACACAGTTTTAAAAATGCTCAAAAAAACCTGACTGAGGTAAAATGATGGGGATTGAGTTCACAAAGTTATGATCATAATTTGCTTAAGTCTGTCACAGTCGCCAATGTACCCCATCTTTGACAGGTCCTATCTAATTTGGCCGAGTCCACACTTACAGGATCTACTCACCCTGGAGCTCCCGGCAGCTCGAGGCCTTTATAGGTTGTTATGGTGGAGCACCTGTGAACAGGGAGGGGAGCACACCAAATGGGGGTTGTCAGCTCCCTATATATAAAATAAAAAACAGAAAAAGGTTGCACTCAACCTCAAAACTAAGCGGGTGCATCTAAGACATCAAATACAAAACACCAAGAAAGAGCACTCCATATTATTGTCAAGTTAGATAGGACCTGTCAAAGATGGGGTACATTGGTGACTGTGACAAACTTAAGCAAATTATGATCATAACTTTGTGAACTGAATCCCGCGGGTTTTTGATGAGTGTTCGGTGAGTTTTCGGTGGGTGTTCGACCCGTGTTCGCCAGGTTTTCTCTGCACTCCGGGGATCCTGCTGTGAATGCTGAATTCACTGCAAGGTGGGGAACTTTGATTCTCCGAAGTGTAGGGAAGCGCGGAGAATGAGAGAGCACCGAAATGTCGGCGACATTTCGGTGCTTTCTGACTAACTCCTATAGAAATGACTGTTCATATATCACTAAGCAAAAACCCCAAAAATTTACCTTTTTACACGTTCCCACCAACTTCTGAGGCGCACTGATATCTGACCAAATTACTACTTCAGTGGAGCAATTTTAGGGAGCTACACTCATACAATTTTACAGTACAGTTACATACAGGGTTATTCAAAGAGAATCAAAAAGTCACCGCACGTTCGGTAACTCTTCGTTCTCTTCAATTCGGTGCGATTTGTCAATCCCACATTGGCGACCCTGCAGTGTATTCAGCAAGCACCGCAGGGCTGTTGTAGTGCAGGGAAAAGCTGCCGCAAACCCGACGAACACTCACCTCAAAACCCGCCGAACACTCACCGAAACCCATAAAAACATCTGGATTAACCTCGCCAAACACGCCGGAGAAACTCGAGTAGTAGCCGATCACAGCGCAGAGCAGCTGCCGGAAAAACCCAACACCGCAGACGAATGGAGTGAAAAAAAAAACAAACAAACAGTACGCTTGACTGTTTGAAAAGTGAAACGCTGTTTGCAAAGAAACTACAGAACGAAAATATCTGAAATTTACATATAAAGATCCAATGAATGATAATAAAAAGAAAAAACAATTTAAAACAAAAAACGGGAAAAAAAATGGTTGCAAAAAATCCCAAAAAGGCCTAAAAGATCCTAAAAAAACTTTTTACTGCAGAATATTATAATCAATGGTTTATTAGATATTGAATTAAAACAGGAATATTTTTAACATTGAAACCTATGGGATTCGACTGAATAAACCTGTCGAATGAAACCACCGAATGGCAGGGCATTTTGGCAACTTTTCACTGCTGGTTCTTCTTCTGAGTAGTCAAAGCATTGCTTCTCTATGGGGATTTCACTGCCCTCGAACAGGCACCGAACAGGCAATTTGCCAACATTTGGTGAACTGCATGCTCTCTGGATAGCCGAATGGCCAGGAAGGGTATGTACACTTACCGGTTACCTTTCGCCAGCAATTCGGAGCTCTTTGAATAACCCTGATAGTCACATAGGCTGAAAAAGACATGCGTCCATCAGGTTCAGCCTTTCATACATCATCATCATGTTGTTACAACATATTACAAACATCACAGGACTCCTACTTTCCACCCAGAACTTCATATCACATGTCTTCTCTTGTCCTGGGGTGAGAAGAGAAACAGCATACCGTCACCCTTTCGACAATACTAGACTTTTTATTGAACATTGCTTTACAGCGTATAAGATTAAATAAGAATAAAAGGCAAAGTAATGTGCACTTATCAGCCGAAAGCAATGGAGAGTCATTTTTTAAATGTATTTATTTTGCAAAGAATGCCTTTTCGATATGATCATCTCTGCAGTGTAGATAAAAAGTAAAGGTTATCTTTCTTCACGGCATAGCTTTTCCTTCTATGGTTGGAAACATTGGAGCAGACAAATTAATCTTTCTTCTTTGATACAAAATCATAGTTTCTTATTTTGTAAAATTCAAAGTAACTTCCAGCAGTAACTTCCAGCAAAAAGCATCAATTTTTTGCAACACTTGGCATTCTACCATATAAGGAAGAATTCAGCTACAGGACTGTCCGCTCACTCCAGACTGTGTTTACTGAATATCAGCCGCTACAATGTGATGAGTCTCAAACGTAAGATGTGCTCTTGGAAAGAAATAAGGAATTTGTGGAGCAGGAAAGAGGAACTAGCCTTCAAAGAGCAGAACACAATGAAACAGGAACAAGTCTAGATAAGCTAAAGATCAGGGTGACCAAGGAGTAGCAGGATTGTATCCAAGCCAAGGTTCAGAGGATAACACTTGGATAAGAACCGGATATGCAATGCATGTCAATAAGAAACACAGAGTAGCTCAGGTCAAAGGCATAAAATAAAGGCAACATGCAACCCATGCCCCAGACTCCATAGGTCTCTGCCTACACAGATGCTTGAGCACTCGTGCTTAATATCAGGATTTGTGGTGGGATAAGTTGTCTATTTTCTGAATGTATATAGGATATAGACATCTTAGAGAGAGTTCAGAGAAGGGCTACTAAAATGGTGTACGGCTTGAAGGAGAAAAGTTACCAGGAAAGGCTTAATGATCTTAACATGTACAGCTTGGAAAAAAGACGAGACAGAGGAGATATGATAGAAACATTTAAATACGTAAAGGGAATCCACAAGGTAGAGGAAGGGAGTATATTTAAACGGAAACAAAGTAGCAAAACAAGAGGACATAGTCTTAGATTAGAGGGGCAAAGGTTTAAAAGTAACATCAGGAAGCATTATTTTACTGAGAGGGTGGTGGATACATGGAACAGCCTTCCAGTTGAAGTGGTAGAGGCCAAAACAGTAATTGAATTTAAGCAGGCATGGGATAGGCATAAGGCTATCCTAAACAAAAGATAAATCCAGGTAAAGTATCCATGTAATTGGGCAGACTAGATGGGCCGAAAGGTTCTTATCTGCCGACATTTTTCTATGTTTCTATGTTTCTATTACTTGTCGGAAGAAGAACATACCAGGAAGATCCATGAATTGTAAAAACCTGCTTCCACCAATATGTCTATTAAATATATATATATATGTGTATTTTATATATATAATATATATATATATATATATATATATTATACAGTATGTATTATATTTATGGATCTATATCTTCTTTGTTTCCATTTTACACTATATTTGTCCAGCTGTGTGTGTTTAGTTTTTCAGGCGGCGAACTAGAAGGGCAAATATCCCTTGTGTTTGGACCCAAATGAGAATCGTAATGTTAATCTAGCTTCAGGTGTGTACCGTAGGGCTCGATTTTAGTATTTCCAATAACACGCAATTACTTTCTGATTTAATCCGATCTTCACAATCACCAAGAAAAAGATACGAGTTGACCCGAAGTTAATATGGATAGATGTTTTCAGCCACTAAAGGGACTGATTCCAATAAAACCATATGGATGTCACCCTTGTTAATTAAATGCTTAATAATAAATATATTAATTTTTTTATTTATCGTTGTCACTAATTATCAGGGGAATTGATTTGTAGAGAATGAAATATCACACCTGCAGTATAATTATAATATATAAATATATATATATTGTGATTATAGCCACTGGACAGACCATTCACTGTTTGAAGCTTTACTTTATTTTCCAGCCACAGTACAGGCAGAGTGTTCAAAATAAACACGTATATAAAACAAGAACAAAATCAAAAGCCTACTCCACATTCAGAGACTAACTGAACATTTGTTCTCCCCTTTGTGATAATACTGGGAAGCTAAGTCGCTTACAAGTAAAAGCAACAAAATAAAGAATTTGTTCTTCTTTTCAGGAAATCAGAGCTTGTTTCCTCCTTTGATGCTCCCACTCCAAAGACTGCTCTCCAAGACTGAAACCTAGTGCCTGCAGAGGCAGGGCAGTCTTAATCAAGAGTCAGCTAAGAATTAACACTATAGGGGAAAAGGGCTTTCTCCACCCGCCTGCTGACAGAATGGTGGTCTATCACCCTGCCCCTAATCACATTGTCACAATATATATATATATATATCTATATATCCTCTGTGAAGCAGTTCTCTGAATTGCTGGGATGTGTAAATGACTTCTGCAATAATAAACTTTAGATATAACTCCAAATATTTACTCAATTCCCCAGTTCATGATAATGAAGCCTTACCCAAACACTGACTTGGCACCATCCTCATCCTTCTGGTCTACCTTACTTCTCTATTATACTATTTGACAGTGGTTCCCAACCATGGCCCCTAACAGGCCAGATTTAAAGGATCACCTTGGGGAAATGCAGACTGAAACCTGCAATCACTGAGCAGCAAATCATATCACCTGTGCTGTGCCTCAGCTACCTGGAAAACATGGCTTGTTCATCGGACCTGAGGACCAGGGTTGGGGATCACTGCTCTATGGCCTTTATTTACGTCTATTTTTGTGTTTACTCTGTCTACTGTTTTTGTAACCTGAAGTGGCTAGGGTCAGACGAACGCAGTGCGAACGCGCGTGCAGCCGCACTTTATCACGGCCGTAGTAGCAGCAAATAACGGCCAATGACGGGCAATATACGAAGTACGGCCGCACGAAAGTGTGACCACGCAACGCAAGCGGCAAACAAACGCATTTTTTCGAGAACGTGATACCGCTAGTACTGACGTACAGATTGCGCTGCGTCCGCTAGCGGCGTGTGTGTGTGATTAGGAGACGTCAGACGCTGCTAATGTCCGGCCAACATAACGTCCAGACGCAAAAAGGGTTTTATTGATGATCCGTACAAAATCACGGCCGAAAATGCGCATCGTATGACCGCTATCGCGTATTCCGTGAAAAAATACGTCCATTCGTTCGACCGCACTTTTTCACAGACGACGCGAAAAGTGCGTTTGTCTGACCCTAGCCTTAGTGATCCTGCATTTTTAGAGAAAAAGATCTAAATAAATTTGCCATACTTAAAAAACTTTGCCTTGGTTCCGGATCTTAACCCCTTCACGATCGGGATTGAGCTATCTTGCCTAAAGAGCTAAACTGTATAAAAGCTGCTGAAGAATGTCCTGACATTTAGCAGCCGATGCAGGGAATCTCAGGCTGCAGCTGTAATGGCTGTAACTCAGTTTGGCAGTAGATTCTGCCATCTGCTGCTCACATATGTTATTACAGTAAGAAATACCCTGGGAATATGCCCAAATATTTTAATTAAAAATTATTTTTTCAAAAAAAACACTGGTCCCTGACAATGTTTTTTTTTTTAAAAAAAAAATCCCTTAGTAGTGAAGGCACTAAGTTTTGATTGCGTGATATAATAGATTAATATCATTTTTCTGTCACAGTGAATCAGGAGAAATTATATTCATACTCCAGAGCTGAATTTATCTCTGGTCTTAGGACCTGGCTCTGAGAACTGGAATTATATCATTAGTCTTTGCTCTGAATTCATTAGCCCAGCTCCAGATAAAGAAATAAACATGAGCATCAAGAGTTCCTAATTCAGTCTATTTGAACTTCACAGGAACCAAGACAGATACGTGGATCACAAGTATTGAAAGGATGTTCATGTAGGGCTCCCCAAAAAATATTCTATCTACTACCAACTGCTAGGGATGTGCGTTTCGGGTTTCGGAATTTCGGAATTTTCACGAAATTTCCCGATTCGTGTCTTCGGATTCGGCCGAATTTCCGAATCGGGTCGGACCCGAAAACCAATAGATCCGAAAAGTTTTCCGAGCCGAAACAAAAAATTTTGGATTTTTCGAATGGACTTGAAATGTGTCAAATCGAAATTTATTTTTGCTCTATTCATGATTTCGGTTCCATTCGTGATTTCGGTTCCATTTCGGTAATTCTGGAAATCGTATATTTAACTATTATCGGTTATATCGCTGATTCTGTAAATTTTGTATTTGTAAATGCGTATCACTTGTTTCTTGTGGCATTCGGGTCAGTTTAGCGTTTTTTAAATCATTTGTTAATTTTTTTTGTTCCTTGGCTTTCATACCATTTTAATATGATTAACAGGGTTATCCAAAGAGATTCGAAAAATCACCGCACGTTCGGTGACTTTTCGTTCTCTTCAATTCGCGTTCCTTTTGCCGATTGCATTTCGGTGACCCTGCGGTGTATTCAGCAAACACCACAGGGCCCGAATTGCAGGGAAAAGCTGCCGCAACCTGACGAAAACTAACCGAATGCACGCTGAAAACAAGCAAAAACATCTGGATTAACCTTCGAAAAAGCCGAACAGGGGCCGATCACACAGAGCCGAAGCAGCTGAGACGCAGAGGAGGCAGTGAATAAATTAGAAAAACCATTTGTATGAATCTGGGAAATGAAACGCTGTTTGCAAAGAAACTACTGAGCGAAAATGTCTGAAATTTTCACAGGAGGTCCAGGAATGATAATAAAGAGGGCTGTTACAAAAAAAATAAGTAAACTGAAAAAAAAAATCAAAAAAAATTCGGACTTTTAAAAAAAAAAAAAAAATCAGAAAAATGCTTAAAGTATCCTAAAAAATCTATAAATAAAGAGACTCTTTGCTGCAGAATTTTATAATGAACGGTTTATTAGATATTGAATTAAAACGGGAATATTTTTAACATTGAAGCCTATGGGATTCTCCTGAATAAATTTGCTGAATTAAACCACCGAATGGCAGGGCATTAGGGGAACCTTTCACTGCTGGTTTGTTCTCTGAATAGCCGAAGCAGTGCTTTTTCATGGGATTTCACTGCCCTCGAACAGGCACCGTATGTGCAGGCAATTCGCCAGTATTTGGCGAATTGCCTGCTCTCTGAATAGCCGAATGGCCAAGAAAGGTAACCGAACGCTGATTTTCAGCGTTCGGTTACCTTTCTCAAGCAATTCGGATCTCTTTGGATAACCCTGTATATAAAGTTGTGAAATGTATATTCAATTATTCATAAGAAAAAAAGGATCTTTATTTTTTTTTAAAACATATTTTTTATTCGTCTTGGATCATCATACAGAAAGACATACAGAGAGACATCCTAATATACATCATTATCAAGTATTCAACTCGTATATAAACATGGCATCCAGCGGTTGAAGAAGTTCTTGCACACCTCCCGTTAGAACCAAAGAAGACTATTCCCAAAATGAAGTGGGTCGGTTAAGTGTGGGCATCTATAGGGTCTGAGGGGAAGGAAGCTAGAAATCGGGATAAGGAGAGGCCAGGGGGGTCTGGAGGGATGGGTGGGGTACCTCGCAGCATCTGAAGTGAGTACCAAGGGGTGCAGAAAAAGGTACGACGTAAGGAGTCCTTAGTTTCGCATGGCAGGGTGCGAATTAGGGGGGTCCAATTGGTAAAGAAGGACTGAGTCTTCTTTTCTTGCTGCGTCGCAGCCTCGATCCAGTCCGCCAAAAATATGGCGTAGATTCTATCGTAAACCATGCGAAAGGAAGGAGGGGCAGCTGAGATCCATTGCGACAAGATCGCTTTCTTGCCCGTTGCAGCTAACAGGGTGAGCCAAAATCGATGGGACTTGTCAAAAGGTCTGGGAGTGCGGGGGGTCGGACGATTAAAGATGGCCCATTCCGGGGGGTAAAAGGAATTTCTAAACGAAGAACCTGTGAACCAAATCGCCGTATCGTGTCCCAAAATAGTTGGATAAAGGACACGACCATAAGCAATGTCGTAAATCAGCATTAGCTCCCTGACATTTTAAACAGTTTGCGGTTGGTGACAATCCTGCGCGAGCCATTCTGTCGGGCGCCATATATGCTCGATGGAGTATTCTATAAAACATGTCCCAGTAGTTTGCAGAGGGAAGGGAGTGTCTGGACAGTAAGGTGGCCCCAATCAAATCCTGCGTGGAGAGCTCGGGAAAGAGTGTGGTCCATCTAGTTATTGCTGTCCAGGGGAGTTTTGTGGGTAGCAAAGATTGTAAAAGTGCATATATAGTAGAGGTAGAGGGAGGAGACAGAGGGCGGGCAAACAGGAGCATGTCAAGTGAATTGGCTAGGTCATTGGAAGACAATGTGTTCAATTGGGCAAGGAGAAATTGCTTTAATTGCAAATAATACACCGGGTGTAAGTCTAAGGGTGTAATTCGGTCTTTCAGGGTCGTGTAGGAAAACGGCAAGCCTGACACTCCATCGATGTAGTGGTGCAGCTGAGTAAAACCGCGGTGGGCCAGAGTATGAAAAATTGGAGCAGGGGAGGCATTTTGAAAGTGGTGTTGTGCAGAACAGGTGACCACAGAGTCGCACTCCAGGTGAGCTGAAGGCGTCTGCGAATTTTGATCCAGGCCAATTTCGTGGAGGATAATAGTGGGTTAGAACGAAGACTAGGGGGGAAAATGGGCGAGCTTTGATGGAGGAACGCCGATAAGGAAGAGGAGGGAAGCAGCGCCTGCTCAACCTGCAAGGGCACGAAGTGTGAGGTACTGTTCAGCCAGTCAGCAGCATAACGGTATAGGGCCGCTAAATTGTAGTCAATTATATTTGGAAAATTAATACCTCCCCTAGCTATCGATTGTTGGAGCTCAGGGAGTGGAATACGTGCCCGTTTACCTTGCCAAATGAATGCCGCATATAGTCTATTTAATATACGGAGATCTGTGGGCTTCAATAGTAGAGGCAAAACCTGTAGGGGATAGAGTAATTTGGGGAATAAAGTCATTTTAATAAGTGCAGCCCTACCCAAATAGGACAGAGGGAGAGAACTCCATGCTTCCAAGAGTAACTTTGTTTGATTGATATGGGGGTCAATATTAAGGCTGTATAATTGAGAAAGGTCCGCCGGCAGTGCGATTCCTAGGTATTTAATGAAAGGTGTAGATGCCCAGGAGAAGGGGAACTGTCTGAGCCAATCACCTTGTGGCTTTGATCCCAGGGGCAGAGCGACCGACTTAACGTAATTAATTTGGAAACCAGAGGCTGTGTGAAATTAATCAAATAAGGCCAACAATGGTGGAATAGCAGATGCTGGATTCGAAAGAAACAAAAGCAGATCATCCGCAAAAGCCACCACTTTTAGTGTCACCGAGGAGGACAAACTAATACCCAAAATTGCCGGGCACGTCTCTATAATGCGGAGGAGGGGTTCTAGGGCAAGGTTAAACTGTAATGGTGATAAGGGACACCCCTGCCTGGTTCCTCTCCCCAGTACGAAGGGGGCAGAATTAAGTCCGTTCGCTGTGAGCACTGTGGAAGGGCTGTGGTAAAGCGCACGAAATAGGGACAGGAATACCTTTCCACAGTGGTGGAACTTAATAAATCTCTCTAAATAGGCCCAGGATATCCTGTCGAACGCTTTGTCGGCGTCGCAACTCAGTAAAAGATTTGAGGCTTGTGGTGTAAGGGAGGAGGACCATATGGCCGCTATAGCTTTGCGTATGTTTGTGGTAGAGTGACGGCCAGCAAGGAAACCCGTTTGTTGGGAGCCCACCAGACGGGCCATTGGTCTCTGTAGGCGGCCGGCCATGATGGTGGATAGCAGTTTCAGGTCAGTGTTTAACAGTGCAATAGGCCGGTAGGAGGTGACCAGAGTAGGATCCTTTCCAGGCTTGGGGATAACCACCACCCTGGCCTCATTAAAAGTCGGGGAGGTTCCTCCCCTTGTAGAATGTTATTATAAAGTGAGACTAAGTGTGGGACCACCGAGCCCGAAAGGAGCTTGTAATATTCTGCCCCAAATCCATCTGGTCCTGGGGTTTTCCCATTTTTGAGTGAAGTTATCGCTTTTTGGACTTTGATGTGGGAAATGGGCGCTGAAAGGGCATCCCTTTCAGTTGGAGATATTTTTGGGATTTGCGCTTTATGAAAAATACTTAGTTGTGTCGGACAGTCGTCAGGGCCCGCCTTATAGAAATCAGCGAAATATTGTCGGAAATACCCCGTAATAGCCACTGGGTCAGTAAGTAAGGCACCGTCCGTGGTCTTAATTTGGGAGATAAAGGGTCTGGTCTGGGTTTGGGAACGTACCAAGTTGGCCAGGAGGCGACCATGCTTGTTACCAAAGCGATAGAACCGGGATTTCTGATGTTGCCAGGAGCGCTGCGCGTGGTTGGTCGCTAGGATATCGTATCTGGATTTATCTTGCTTGTACGTCTGCAATGCAACAGGGGTTGGGTCAGTCAGATAAGCTCTATAACTCCTGAGCAAATCCGAATGAGCCTTAGTAAGATGCAGAGAGTCCTCTTTCCGCTTCCGGGCCGTAAACTCCATGATCTGTCCCCGAAGTACTGCTTTTGACGCAGACCAAAATAAATTGACATCCTCTACATGGTCAATATTGTCGTCAGTGTAATTATGCCAGGCCAACTCAACGTGTGATGTAAATTTACCGGACGTCATAAGATGGGAAGGGAAGCGCCAGTTTCGGGAATAGGACTGTGGGTTTCCCAGTTTCATCTCCAGTGAAACCGGGGCGTGGTCAGTGAGCGTTATTGGGCCAATCTCTGTGTGTAATGCGCGAAGAGTAAGTGAGTCCGAAATCAAAAAGAGGTCTAGGCGCGAGAACGATTTATGGGGGTCAGAATAAAACGTAAAGTCCCTGCCCGTTGGGTTGTGCATGCGCCAGACGTCAACCATGTCAAAATGCGTCATAAGGTAGGTCGGACCTGTGGGTTGTGAGCGCCCTCTGGGTATCACCCGGCTCGGGGCTCGGTCAAGTATCGAGTCTGGCACGTCGTTAAGGTCCCCTCCCACTATTCTGTGAGAAGCGTCGTGGAGATGGAGTAACGGGAGTAGCGTTTTATAGAATGGTAAATTCGGGCTGTTAGGGGCATAGATATTGAGTAATTGAAACTGTTCCTGTCCAATCTTAAGCTTTAGGAGGGAGTACCTGCCGTCCACATCATTAACCGCTACCATATCAGAGCATGGAAGTCTCTTATGTAAGAGAATTGCAGTGCCTCGAGATTTTTGAGTGTAGACCGAGGATGTTTGATATCCCACCCAAGGGGCCCGTAGCGCTTGGTCTGATTTAGTCCAGTGGGTTTCTTGGAGGAAAACAACATCGGGGTCTAACCTTCTTAAATATTGGAGTACTTTTTTACGTTTAATTGGCGAATTAAGACCCTCCACATTCCAGGACACAATCTTAAATAAATCACGTGTGAAGATTTGAGGCCCAGCAGAGGGTGGGAGTGTAGTACTAGTGTCGCGGGTCATGGAGGATGCCATAATCGAGTTTGAGAGGATGCGAAGTAGGAAGCAACAATAAAGGGGCTTAGGGGCCGTCCCAGCAGCGGACCCCGCACCGTTAGTATACTATAAGACGTCGGTACCTGTTGGTGTATCAGTAGAAGAACGATCCAAGACATTTTAACTATTAACAACCTAAAATAAACATAAGAACATCTACATCTGTCCCAAAGTAGATTAACCAGGGATTGACCAGAAGAGAGAAACAACATGTAACACCGACTCCAAACGCGGTCTCGCAGAAAAAAAGGAAACCTAAGCCCACGTCCGCGTCTCTGAACAATGGGATCGACCGTCCAGTGTGTAATAGAACAAAAACTCAGAATAATTATGGAAACGAATGAATCGTACAAACTGTAAAAAGGGATGGAGACAGCCCAGTGGTGGATTCTTTCAAATCGCGAGTCCATCACTGCCATGGTGAATTTGTCCAATGACTACATCGCTGAGTGATGGGTTTGTCCGTGAAACACATGGAGAAATCGAAAACTACTACAAGAACACCGTAAAGAAAAAAACAGAACAACATTAGTGGGTGTCGATATTCGTGGTATATCCATAACAAAGCTGTTGCAGCCCTCATGGGGGAGGCGTAGCGTGGCGGCGTTGCTGATGATCTGATCCGTCTCCCAAGACTGCCGAAGCATCGGACGGTGTATCGTAGAATGTAACCTGTCCGTGAAGGTGCACCCGAAGGCGTGCCGGATATTGTAGGGTGAATCTGATGTTGGCCGCCGCCAACTTCGTACAGACAGGAGCAAACGCTCTGCGGCGGGCAGCTAGAGACGCCGAGAAGTCCTGAAAAAGACGTAATGTAGTTCCCTGATAATCCAAGGAGCCGGCCTTTCTGTACGCCTGTAGAATGTTGACTTTATCCATGAAGTTGAGCAATTTAAATATGACCGTGCGAGGACGGGTCAACGATGGGGAGAGATCAGGCCCCAGTCTGTGGACTCATTCAACTACCAGGGGTACATTGTTAGCAATGCCCAAAGCTGCAGGAAGCCAAGTGCTAACAAAGTGTTGAAGTTGTGGGCCTTTCACGGTCTCGGGGAGCCCCACAATGCGTAGATTATTTCTGCGGCTCCTGTTTTCGAGATCATCAATTTTATCTAGTAAGGTGGAGAGCAAGGAGTCGTGAGAATCCACGGTTGTCTGAAGAGGAGTGAGCCCATCCTCCAACGCAGACACTCTGTCTTCCACCTCCGTTAAACGTTGGGCTTGAGAAGTAAGTTGGGAAAGCGCCAGTTCGAGGGACGCTGAGAGACGGCCCAGCTTTTCATCTAGTAGTGGCGAAAGCATTGCTGTAAACTCAGCCATTTGAGCAGTGGTTGTAGACGTAATAGCCAATTGTGGACTAGATGGAGCGCTTCCTAGGTCCGGAATCGAGTGGGTCGGAGATCTGGCCTGCGCAGGGGCACCCCTTCCCTGCCCCTTGGTCGGTTGAAGTCTGGAGGACTTAGAAGCGGAAGCAATAAATTTGTCCATGGTGACGGGTGTTATCAGAGACCAATTACAGAATAAAATGTATGTTAATTTGGCCGCCTGCGTGTACAGGTCCGTGAAAAAATTTCTGATGGCAGAGTGTTTGTGACACGTTCCCCAGACAGCCGAGAAGGCGACAGACAAGGAGATAGTAGGTCCAGTATGGGCCACCAGAAAAATCGAAAACTGCGGCTACCCGCCAGGGAGGCCCACAATTCCCTAGTAGTGTCCAGAAAAATTTGAAAAACGCAGACAGTGCAGAGTGTCCAGAGAAATTATAATGTATAGACAGCGCAGAGTGTCCAGAAAAATTATAATGTATAGACAGCGCAGAGTGTCCAGAAAAATTATAATGTATAGACAGCGCAGAGTGTCCAGAAAAATTACAATATGCGGACCGTGCGGAGTGTTTAGATATCACCTGAAAAATTAATTAGGGCCCATAAAAATTTGCAGGTATAGTGGGTCCCACAGGGACCACCAGAAAAATTGAGCGAGCAGCGGGCCGCACCAGGTCCACCTGAAAAATATTGTGGGTGGGTAGCCAGGTAACTGTCAGCGGGCAGCCAAAAATGTTTCCAGTTAAAGTGCCCCTGCTGCGAGGAGTTGAGTCCTGTCCAGATGTACGGGGGTGGAGTGCTGGGTAGTACAGAGAAGGGACGAGCACCCCAGTCCCGGCCGCTCCCCCCCTCCCACCGGGGCAGAGGAGACTGGTAGCGCCCGCTCCCGGTCCGTCAGGTCTCCCCAGAGGGATCACCCGCGATGGCGGCTCAGGAAATAAGCAAGTACCTGCGGTCCACGTGCGGAAGTCGGATTCGCCCGGGAGGCCCCAGCACGAGACGCCACGCTCGGAGGCACCGCGCGTAGGCCTCGACTCGGGCTGTTAGTGGCGGAGCCGGCGGGTGTTCGATGGCACGGCAGTGGATCTGCCCCCTGCGTCTCCCCTGGCTAGGCAATGAGTGCCGGACACTTCAGGCTCCAGCTCAAGAGAGCTGTGGGTTGCGCACTCGCAAAAAAGGGTGAGTATGGGAACGGCCGATTCTCGGCCTGGGTACCTCCGAGATTAGAGAGGGGTGAGATGTCCTGATCCCAGGCGATGTGGGAGCAGGGATCACCCCAAATGTCGATGAGGGGAGTAAACAAGGAGCCGAAAGATCCTCAGTTTCGGAGCCCTCACCGACGGAGCTCAGTTAAAAAGCGGCCATTTTCTAGGTCCGCTTCCCGGAAGTCCAAGGATCTTTATTTAATAAAAAAAAACATGATAGAATCGCTAGAATTATCGTAGACACTTTGAAACGAGGAGAACAGAAGTTCCGAAAAAATGAAAATTTCCGAAATTTCCGAAAAGTCGATACAAAAAACGAGCAAACTGACCCAAAAATACGAAAAATGGTCGATATTCCGAAAAAAAAAAAATGTACACGAAAAACGAGCCGAACCGAACCGAATCGAAACAGAAATCGGTCGAAACGAGCCAAATCGAAAATTTTAAACATCCGAACAAATCGAACCGAAAAAAAAAATCGGTGCACAAGACTACCAACTGCTTCAAGAGTCTCGTTACAGCTGCATAAAGGATTTTCAAGTAATGAAGATTTTTTTTAACCTCTTCACTACCAAGTGATTTTCTGTAAAACCACTGGCAGGACCTCTGGTGCTTTTATGGAAAATGATTTCCCATTACCCACACAGTTAATACATACGGGTCGTTCCTCTGTATATAATATATATATTCACTTTTGGTAAGTCTTATATGACAGACTGAGGGCAACCTCTGCTGGCCAAAAAGTAGATTGTAAGCTCTTGAGCAAGGTCCTCTCTCCTATTGTTGTGTGTGTAATGTGTATGTATATTTGTTATTCTGGCTTTCCCATTGTACAGCGCTATGGAACTTGGCGCTTTATAAATGCTTGTAACTGTAACTACTATATTTGCATTTACAGTTTGGGCTCTGTGTTTCTATGAAGGAAAACCAAACCTGCAAGCTTTACAAATCATTTTAACAAACGGCTGTCATTTTTGACGTGTTCAAACTTTAGTGGCACATTCTGCAGTCATTGTCTAATGAATTTCCTTTGCAATAAACTAAAATCTTTGTGTCGCTGCAGAATATGACCAGATAAAATATACTTCCAATAACCCACATACTGTGGATTTGGTAACAAAAACAACCACAAAGCTGCAACAGCTACAGCAAGTGTTCATATTCGCAGCTAAAAGTATTGAGAAATGATGCAGTAGTTACAAATTTGTTTTATGATTATGTGGTAACTGCAGGATAGGGTGCAAAGGGTTAAATTTATCCCAGCAATTCAAAGAGCTCCTGCCATGATCTACAATACCTGTTGATAATATTGTCATTAGACTGTTGTCAACACAAATGGGATTGCCCATACAGGACGTATACAACAAAGCCCAGGAGTGAGCTTTAAATAAATGAGTAAATAAATTATAATATAATTAATCTTTCTTGGTAGGGCTAACTGCGGAAATACTATTTTTAAAAATGAAGAAAACACAGTTAAATTGTTGATAATGATGCTTTAGTCACTTTGTTTTAGGGATGTACATGGCTGAAAAATTTGTTTAGTTTAGTTTAGCTTCGTTACGTTTTTTAATCATTTAGTCTTTGGAATTTCATAACTAATTTTGTTTCGTATTTCGTTTAGTTTCGTTTCGGATCGATTTGAAATTTCGAATCGATTCGAATTTCATATATCAATTCGATAGTTGATATCAATTTGATAGTTCATTTCAAATTCAATAGTTGATATCAGTTATTCAAATTTTTCTTTTATTATGATAACACAGTGTAAAACGAAGTAAATTCGTTATATACCATTTTATTTCGAATTCGTTTTGTATCGATTCGCTATTCGGAAGTACTTCCGAATACGAATTATCAAATTTCGTTCCAAATTCTGAATTTTTCCGAAATGAATGCACATCTCTACTTTGTTTCCTCCATCACCTTTTGTAAAAACTGACATTTTTTCCCATGCTGTTTACTATTGGGTTGTCCACCCTCCACTCATCATCCAATCAAAATTGTATCATACTGTACAGAATCATTAAGGAACAAACAATTTCCGTGCTGATTGGTTAATGCACCGAGCAACATTAATGCTTGACTTTTTCATGACAAATCTTAGAGAAAAGAAGGTGGCAAAATAAGGAGAATCAAAAAACCCAGGGGAAACCCAGGACAGTGTATTTGTCACGGTTCCCGGATCCCACCAGGCAGTCCTTAAAGCCCAACACTCCACAGAGCCCAAAAGCTACCAGCAGGGTAGCCGTAGAAGAATCCCTAACTGTCTGGTCCTTAGAATTGGCCAGGTATACTAGCTAGACAGAAAGGGTTAATCAAAGACAATGTTGTAATACAAAACCAGGTCAGCAACACGGGGGTAGTCAGGCAAGCCACAATCAGGAATACAGAGTATAGAATAGTCAAATGGAATAGTCGGGTCGATATCAGTGCAGAAGCGTAGTACAAGTCTAGGGCAACGGAAGGCAGAATAGTCAGAAAACAAGCAGAGGTCAATAACAGGTTAAATCAAGAGAGAATTCAGGTACAAGGAGCTCAGGTATGGATAACCATGATCTGGCACTGCTTAGAAGGAACTGTTGATTTTTAAAAGACCTTCACCAGACCGCGCCCCCCTCTCAAGCCGCACCTCATGCAGCCACCTCCCTGCCTGTTTAAATTTAAACCGGGTGTTGGTGAGCGAGCAGCATCAGACATGCTGCCCTCAAGCACACCGGAAAGGCTGGAAGCCCCCAACGTTACAGTATTGCGCTCATTACAGTGTGATTACTAGACAACTACACTCGTTCTTGGATGTATTGATATTTGAAAGGATTTTGGTAGACTTGCTGATTTGTCGGAAGAATAAATCAATGAGAGGACTGCTTGATGAATTAACTGAAAAACGAATCTTATTGGAAAGAATTTTGTTCTGGCAATTTGTTGTGGTTCACGTCAGTAAAATTTGTGGTTGGATTGCATTAAATTTAAATCAGAGTGGGTGGGCTGCTTGGGGTTCTCCGATTTGTGACCGCCATTGAATCATTTCAGACCCAGGTGAAACTGTTTATGAACCGGAGGAAACAGAAAAGGTTGCTAATTGTGAATTTGCAATTTCTGCTAAACACAGGGGGAAAAAATGACCACCATATATACACACCTATTATTTAACCTTCATTTATTTTAGTTTTGACTCCTTTGCTACTAAGTAATTTCTTATAAAACCACTCTCAGGAACCAGTTGTATTTCGGAAAATCACTTTTCATTATTATATACAATAAAAAGTAAAGTTGCCTAAAGTTACAATGTATTTTTAATATAGTAACCCTATTTGACATGCAGACAGTGCCATCTGCCAACCAAAAAGCATTCCTGCAGCTGTGGCTTGGTGCTGAATAAGCTGGGAATCCGTGTTTTAGACACACAGGGTTATCCAAAGAGATCCGAATTGCTTGAGAAAGGTAACCGAACGCTGAAAATCAGCGTTCGGTTACCTTTCCTGGCCATTCGGCTATCCAGAGAGCAGGCAATTCGCCAAATACTGGCGAATTGCCTGCACATACGGTGCCTGTTCGGTGCCTGTTCGAGGGCAGTGAAATCCCCATGATAAAGCACTGCTTCGTCTATTCAGAGAACACAAACCAGCAGTGAAAGGTTCCCCTAATGCCCTGCCATTCGGTGGTTTAATTCGGCAAATTTATTCAGGAGAATCCCATAGGCTTCAATGTTAAAAATATTCCCGTTTTAATTCAATATCTAATAAACCGTTCATTCTAAAATTCTGCAGCAAAAAGTCTCTTTATTTATAGATTTTTTAGGATACTTTAAGCATTTTTCAGATTTTTATTTTTTTTATTAACCACTTGAATGCTAAGGACGCGCTCAGCGCGTCCTCAGCATTCCCGCTGGTGTGCTGAGGACGCGCTGAGCGCGTCCTCACATTGGGGTCAGCGTTCGGCCGGGTTCCGGCCGATCGCTGGCCCCTCCGGTGCGGGCTGACATCCTGGATGTCAGCCGCGCATCCGGACCAGCAGCCGCCAGCATTAGGTGTCATCGCGGGGCGCGATGACACCTAATTCAGGCGCCCCCCCCCGCATGTGCGGAGGAGGCGCCTGAAAGGGAGGGGGGGGAGGTCCTTCGGACCTCTCTCCCTCCCGATCGGCGGCGCACAGGGGATTAACCCAGGCATCATTTGGAAGGGCACAGCCTGCCCTTCCAAATGATGCCTGGCATTAACCCCTGGGGAGCTGGATCGCGAATCGGCGCTGAAAAGCGCCGGTTCGCGATCCTTTCCCGGAGCTGGCCGACATCTTGGATGTCGGCCAAGCCTCCGGGAACTCCCCCAGAGGACTGGCGTCATCGTGCGTAGCACGATGACGCCAGTCCTAGAGTTAACCCCTAACTGCCACCAACGGTGGAGATAGGGAGTTCCAATGAACTCCCTATCTCCCGATCCGTGGCAGTTAGGGGTTAAATTTTGGTATCGTTGGATCGGCCAGAGCATGGCCGTTCCAACGATACCAAACACTACAGTGAAAAAGTTTGTAAAAAAAAATAAAAATAAAAAATTTTAAAAAAAATTAAAAAAAAAAAATTAAACACTTTTTTTTTTTTTTTTGGGTTTGTTAATGCAGCAATATTGTTCCCATTTCAATTATAATGTGAACAATGATGCTGCACTAACGATTTTTGTATGCGGTGCGTTTGTTAAAAATAGTGTCATTTTCCCCAAAAAAAATGTAACGAGACCCCATCTCTAATTTTTTTAACAAGCGCACCCCATACAAAATATAACCGCAATTGCTCGCATGTTAAAATGTGGAAAAAAACACTTTACACATTGTAAATTATTGAAAATACATATTTTATTGCATTTTTTGTTATAATATACAGACATGACATAACGTATACATATAATAATGACATATTATGAATCTACCGAGTCTGACGGAAAGAACGATATATAATATGTCTGGGTCATATACTAAAATAAGCCTTCAAAACACGTTTAAACATGATGCGCAAAACAGGTAAAAATGACCTCAGCATAGGGGCGGGAAAAGCCTCAGCAGCGAAAGGGTTAAAAGTCAGATTTTTTTTTTTTTTTTCAGTTTACTTATTTTTTTTGTAACAGCCCTCTTTATTATCATTCCCTGGACCTCCTGTGAAAATTTCAGACATTTTCGCTCAGTAGTTACTTTGCAAACTGCGTTTCATTTTCCCAGATTCATACAAATGGTTTTGCTAATTTATTCACTGCCTCCTCTACGTCACAGCTGCTTCGGCTCTGTGTGATTCGGCTCATGTTCGGCTCCTGTTCGGCTCCTTCAAAGGTTAATCCAGATGTTTTTGCTTGTTTTCAGCGTGCATTCGGTTAGTTGTCGTCAGGTTTTCGGCAGCTTTTCCCTGCAATTCGGGGGCCCTGTGCTGTTTGCTGAATACACCGCAGGGTCACCGAAATGCAATCGGCAAAAGGAACCGAATTGAAGAGAACGAAAAGTCACCGAACGTGCGGTGACTTTTCGAATCTCTTTGGATAACCCTGACAGAGTTTCATATGTTCAAACTGGTTTTATACCTCGTCTGTCATGCCTGAAGTGATAAAACACTTGGGGAATGTTCTGGACCCCATTTGCAAATGAATTTAATTTGCAATAGATTAAATTTCTTTGCATCTTTCCAGAATTAAAACAAAATCGAGTATACTTGATCTAGTATACTCGATCTTGGAAGTGAAGTGTAAAAAAGCCCGTTATATCTCATGAAAAGAAGGAGGAAAGGCTAAAATTACAATTATTTCTAAAAAAAAAACCTGATTAACAGCATTTTCTGTAAGATGTAGGTCTATGGGAACAGAACCTACTGGGAAAAAAAATGCAGTTTGCGCAAGGCAGTTACAACTGTGATGATATGTATGTTATGAGTATAGGTTGATAACATCCCAAACAAAACTGAAACAAGAAAATACATTAACGCCCAGAGATTGAGCTTGATGTGTGACACTCCTCGATTTCACTGGATAATATCATGTTCAATAACAGATGGCCTGGAGCAGTGACTCCACCATAAAAAGCAAAACTCACACTCTGGAGTTTCAAATACAAATTCAGTTAGTATTGCTTAATGTATCTGCTGATCATTTAGTATCGACGTTGCCTGCATTACCCTAAACACTTAGCGAGGTCACCAAGCTGCCAATTTACTACTTAAAATGATATCTATTACAAACTCATTTACACTTGCGGGGAGATAGGCGCACAGAGCAAAAGAGTAAAGGGAATTGAGAGGTCAGAATGTTTGTAGCCTCGGGTAACTTAATGATATCATGTTCAACAAATATCTGGAAGCATTTCGATCTCCTTATTGCTGTATAAGTTCTATTCACAGTTACCCAGCATGCAAGGTTACATTTAGCCTATTATACGGACAATGCATTTTGCTACATCTCTGAAAACAAATGAAAAATATAGGGATTCATTTTGTTGTTGTTGTGGATTAAACTAGATAACATTAACATAATCATAAACAAAAGCCTCTGTGTTACTTTGTGGCACCAGTGACAGGAAGACTTTAAAGTCTTAATTCAGTAAAGCTGTCATTCCACGTTGCATAATTGTATCATCTTAATGTTACAATCACAAGTATAGCAGTACTTAATGTTACACTTCTTGTTTAGCAGTTTTTAGATCAGAGCTGTGTTGTAGAAGCATGTTAAGGAACCTAGGAAATCTTCTGGATGTTCCATTAGCGGTGAGGAAAGATAGTCTTGACTGCCAGTGCTATTGTAGCTCAGTCTAATGTATATGTTAAATAGGGATGTGCGTTTCGGGTTTCGGAATTTCGGAATTTTCATGAAATTTCCCGATTCGTGTCTTCGGATTCGGCCAAATTTCCGAATCGGGTCGGACCCGAAAACCGATAGATCCGAAAAGTTTTCCGAGCCGAAACGAAAAATTTTCGGATTTTTCGAATGGACTTGAAATGTGTCAAATCGAAATTTATTTTTGCTCTATTCATGATTTCGGTTCCATTCGTGATTTCGGTTCCATTTCGGTAATTCTGGAAATCGTATATTTAACTATTATTGGTTATATCGCTGATTCTGTAAATTTTGTATTTGTAAATGCGTATCACTTGTTTCTTGTGGCATTCGGGTCAGTTTAGCTTTTAGCTTTAGTAGTTTTAGCAGTTTAGTTTTTTAAATCGTTTTGTTCATTTTTTTTGTTCCTTGGCTTTCATACCATTTTAATATGATTAAATAAAGTTGTGAAATGTATATTCAATTATTCATAAGAAAAAAAGAATCTTTATTTAATAAAAAAAAACACGATAGAATCGCCAGAATTATCGTAGACACTTTGAAACGAGGAGAACAGAAGTTCCAAAAAAACAAATTTCTGAAATTTCCGAAAAGTCGATACAAAAAACGAGCAAAGTGACCCGAAAACACGAAAAATGGTCGATATTCCGAACAAAAAATGTACACGAAAAACGAGCCGAACCGAACCGAAATAGAAATCGGTCGAAACGAGCCGAATCGAAAATTTTAAACATCCGAACAAATCGAACCGAATCGAACCGAAAAAAAAAATCGGTGCACAAACCTAATGTTAAAGCATCTCTAATGTGTCTTATGTTTATGTAGGAATTTCATATGTGATGGGTCGTTTGATATTGGAGTTGTGTGATTGTGGTGGGGGGCTGTATGTGTGATATGAGAATTGAGCTGAGGTTGAGGTGGATGTAGTAGAAAACCATAAACCGAGGTGGTTATACGTATAATTTGGCTAATGCAATCACCTATGAACTCACTCAAACAAGGGCCTTACTTGGCGTTATGTGTATGCTCCTAGTAGGAGCTAATCCACAAAGATGTAGTAAAAATGTGTCCAAATAATAGAAGAGGTCCTTTAAAAAAAAAAAAAGTTCTAATAATAAAAAATAATTTAAAAACTGTCTTTTAAAAAATAAAAATATAAAGATTTTTTTAAGATTAGTTAAAGAGATAGTACATTTATTACATTGAAACCTCTTGGATTCATCTGTTTAAACTTGTTTTACTGAAATGCCAGAAAATCAGGTAATTTGGCTGAAATTTTGATGTAATTCAGCATTCTGTGAATGGATGAATCGATAGTTTCCAATGGGACAATTTTGGTGCCGCTGAATTGCAGCGAATTGCACAGTATTTTGCTGTCATGTTGCCTGTATTTGGAGAATTGACAGCTAGTAAATACATGAATTGCCCCGAAATTGCACTGACTGGTGAAATTCACTGTTCGGTGCAATTCGGTGGTAATTTCGGAGGTTAGTGAATCACATCCTAAGTGATTTTCAGTTGGTTTTCTTAGCCCTCCTTTATAAACTATAGGGGTTATTCAGAGAGTACTGAAATTCCAGTGAAATTTCGGTGCTTTCTACTTCCTTCGGCAACTTCAATTCGCAGACCTTGGGGTGAACTCAGCATTCAACGCAGGGTCCCTAGTACGCCGAATCAGCACGCCGAACACATCCGATAAATCACTGAAAAACTGTCAAAACAATCCGATAAACCACTGAATGCAGCTGACGAATTGCCGACCAGACCCCTGAACGACTCTTACCAGCCTCCAAATGCCGACAGAGAAAGCCAACCAGCTGCCAAACAGGGGTAAAAAAAAGAAAGAAAAAACCCTACTGTTAAAAGGCATTTAAAAAAAAAATAATGCTTGAAAAAAATGTATAAGGTCCTATGAATAACAATAAAAAGGTCCATTACAGAATAAAAAGAAACACCATTTAAATAAAAACAAATTGGAATCAAGAAATGTGTTTTTTTTTTAGAAAGGATTTTACCAGGAAGTATACATTGAGATTTCTCTTGTTTTCAAGTATGTCCTGGGTGGCGAGTATGTACCGTTAGGTGTCTTGCCCAAAGACACTTACTGGAGAGGTTCTCTTGCCGGGATCGAACCTGCATGTGTCTCCACAGTTATAGAGCAGTGATATTACCTCTACTCCACCCAGCTGGCACTGAAAAAATCCTGAAAAATGCCTAAAAAAATTCTAAAAATTAAATTAATAAAGAGACTTTTTGCTGCAAATGAAAAGACTAAACGGTTGAATAAAAAAATGATAAAAAGGGGGATATTTTTTTACATTGAAACCAATGGAATTTGCCTGTTTAAAGCTGTCAAAAGAAACCAACAAAAATCTGGGCATTTCGCCAACTTTCTCCTGCTGTTCGGCGTTCTCTGAATGTATTAAGCGGTATTTCTCTATTAGGGATTTCACTGCCGCCGGACTGCACCGTATTTCGATGGCAATTTGCCAATATTTGGTGATCTGCCAGCTTTTTGAATAGCCAAATTACTAAGAAATTGCACCATACAGGAAAATTCACTGTTCGGTGAAATCTTTGAATAAGCCCTTGCATCTTAGAATATACATATTAAAATATTCAGAAAAATAAGGATGTATATTACATGGGCCTCAGCTTTTCTTGTCTAGATAAGTATTTTCAGATTATTACAATCTGCTAGAAAAACCTCAAATAATTTATCTACAAAATAGACTATAATGGTGACTTAGGTAGATAAATCATATTTGGAACAATACCTAAACTACATAAATTGCAAACTCCCCATCTATGTGTGGGGACAAAATCAAGTGGGACGCTGACCACAGTCACTTCTCTCAAAAATCTAGGTATATGGTTAGACCCAAATCTATCCTTTGCCCCCACATCGAAAAACTCTCATCTAAACTTTACCCCAAACTAGGTGCCCTGTACAGAAACAAATCCTGCCTGAGTCCCGCGGTAAGAAAGCAGATTGTACAACAAATGCTAATGCCGGCTATTGATTATGGAGATGTAATATATGCAGCTGCCCCGCAAACACATCTCCAGAAACTTACTGCATTGTATAACTCATTCTGCTGCTTTGTGCTACAATGTAACTACATGACCCACCACTGTGACATGTTAAAAGAGCTAAACTGGCCGTCGCTGGAATCTAGACGCACTCTTCACCTTTCCAACCTGGTGTTTCAGAGCTTTTCTGGGAGGCTACCACATGTACATATTTCCTATGTATTATTCTGTATATTTTCTGGGAGGCTACTACATGTACATATTTCCTATGTATTATTCTGTATATTTGTGTTGTTTTTTTAATATATTGCATTTTATTACTTTGTATTTCTGTAACAATTCAATGTTCTTGAACCCAGGACATACTTGAAAACGAGAAAAATCTCAATGTATCCTTCCTGGCAATATACTTTATTAACCACTTCAATGCGGAGTACACGCTCAGCGCGTCCTCCGCATTACTGCTGGTATGCGGAGGACGCGCTGAGCGCGTCCTCCCTTTGGGGCCAGCGTTCGGCCGGGTTCCGGCCGATCGCTGGCCCCCCCGGTGCGGGCTGACATCCTCGATGTCAGCCCAGCATCCGGCGCCGCCGCCGCTGAAATTAGGTGTCATCGCGGCAGCGCGATGACACCTAATTCAGGCGCCCCCCCGCATGTGCGGAGGAGGCGCCTGAAAGGGAGGGGGGGAGGTCCTTCAGACCTCTCTCCCTCCCGATCGGCGGCGTTGCGGGGGTTAACCCAGGCACCATTTGGAAGGGCACAGCCTGGCATTAACCCCTGGGGAGCTGGATCGCGAATCAGCGCCGGTTCGCGATCCTTTCCCTGAGCTGGCCGACATCTTGGATGTCGGCCAAGCCTCCGGGAACTCCCCCTGAGGACTGGCGTCATCGTGCGTAGCACGATGACGCCAGTCCTAGAGTTAACCCCTAACTGCCACCAACGGTGGAGATAGGGAGTTCCAATGAACTCCCTATCTCCCGATCCGTGGCAGCTAGGGGTTAACGTTTGGTATGGTTGGATCGGCCAGAGCATGGCCGTTCCAACGATACCAAACACTACAGTGAAAAAAGTTTTTTTTAAAAAAAATTAAAAATAAAAATAAAAATATATTTTAAAAAAAAATTCTAAAAAAAAAAATAAACATTTTTTTTTTCTTTTTTTGGTTCGTTAATGCAGCAATATTGTTCCCATTTCAATTATAATGTGAACAATGATGCTGCACTAACGATTTTTGTATGCGGTGCGTTTGTTAAAAATCGCGTAATTTTCCCCAAAAAAAAATGTAACGAGACCCCATCTCTAATTTTTTTAACAAGCGCACCCCATACAAAATATAACCGCAATTGCTCGCATGTTAAAATGTGAAAAAAAACTTGTAAATTATTGAAAATACATATTTTATTGCATTTTTTGTTATAATATACAGACATGACATAACGTATACATATAATAATGACATATTATGAATCTACCGAGTCTGACGGAAAGAACGATATATAATATGTCTGGGTAATATACTAAAATAAGCCTTCAAAACACGTTTAAACATGATGAGCAAAACCGGTAAAAATGACCTCAGCACAGAGGTGTGAAAAGCCTCAGCAGCGAAAGGGTTAATAAAAAAATAATTTGTTATTTTTGTAACTGACTGTAATCACTTGAAAATGCTTATTCAGAGGAATTAAATTGAGGCCTTGGTTAGTGACGTGGTTTGGTTTTCATTGAAGGATTGATGGGATGTGTAAACAGCCTGAATTTCTATTACAGCTCTGATGGTTTATATGGCAAATGTGAAGCAGCACAAACAAACATTGAAAGGCTTCCCATAATCCTATTACCGCGTGCGTGGCTAACCAAGCATAAACTATATTAAAATGCAAAATAGAAATTTGATTTTATTAAAAGAATGAAGTAACACGTCATCAGTGTTTATATATCAGTCCAATCTGTTTAGCACCATTGATACTTGTGTAAACTGATTACGTATTAATGCCCCAGGTGATTAGCCATCTAATTCAGAGTCTCAGATGGATGAGGTTATATCTGTACAAGGTAAACGACTTTGGATGTTATTGTATCTCGGTTTACCTAAAGCCCAGAGAGATAATATTACTCACTCAATAGTCATAAAGATACATTTTGGCAGCAAAATTGGATTTGAATGGATAATGAATCTTTGACAACAATGATTGATACATTTAATATGCCTGTGGGTTCCAGAGTAAACACCAGTGCCACATGTTACCAACACCGCACCGATTATTATCACACGCTGTACCCTAAAGCACCCAAGCTATGTTTTTTTTTAAATGCCCAGGTGAAAACAGCCCTGAGGTGCAATCACAACATTCATAAGGTTTTAACAATGAACAATGAGTTTACAGCGTCATCATCTAGTAAAAGGAACACTGTATGCCCAAAAAGAAAAACAAATAGGGGAGTTAACTATAAACTCCTGCTGATACCCACACAATTATTTGGGGGGGGGCGACATAAAGTGTTTGTAGAGCTAATATCTTTCACTTTGAGGCAAACATCACTTCGCTACACACATGCAATGCTGTGCAACCAAATGTTTCTCAATGTTTTGCACTGAGAAGCATTACATACTGGCTGGATGAATACTCGTAGAGTCAGCCGACTCCTCCTCAAAGGACGTTCATATGCGATAGTCAGGGCCGGTGCTAGGCTATTCTGCACCCTATGCAAGACCAGCTACTTGCGCCCCCCCCCCCACAGAAAAAAATTGTCAACTGTTGAAATGCGGGGGGAACACACACACTGTGGGTGGATGGTGGTACACACACACACTGTGACTGTGCCCACAGTCATTCTGTGCCCGTCTTACCCCTCCAAAGGTTGGGCCTGGGATAGGTCTGTGCCTCTTTCTTTCTTTCCTCTGCCCTCTGTGCCTCTTTTTCTTTCTTGATTTCTTATGTGTCTCTTTCCTTCGCCTTCTCTTTCCTCTGCCTTTCTTTCATCTGCCTCTTTCTTTTCTTTCTTTCCTCTGTGCCTCTTTTTTTCTTTCTCTTTCTTTTGTGTCTTTTCTTTCTTTCGAGCTTTTCTTTCATGCCTTTATTTTGTCTTTCTTCTGTGCCTTTCTTTCATCTGCCTCTTGTGGTGCCTGCACATCTTCTGGTTGCACCTGCGCGTCACCATAAAACACTCACCTTCTGCACCGCTAGTGTGGGTCCGCTTTGCGAGCCGCCACTGCCGGCTACACAAGCAAACAATGAAGAAGGGGTACAATATTGGAATCTGGGCTGGGGGCCGGCTGCGCCCCTAGGTTTCAGTGTGCCCTAGGCGGTTGCCTAGCTTGCTTAGTGGAAGCATGGGCCTGGCAATAGTGTACTGTTATCCTAATTTTAAAGCTCAAATAAACTCAACCCTGAAAAGGATGTCTAGTAGCCTCTGATTTATGGTCTTCATTGTGGAGGGGATACCTAGGCTTTGGCATGCTGGTGCAGCAGCCGGGGACCTGTGGGGGAGACTCCTATGACCATGAAAGTGGTGATTGTGGCTAGACTGTCGCTTTAAGGCTAGACTAGGGATGAAGTTATCATGTTAGAGCGTTTCCCAAACCTGTCCTCAGCACCCTCAACCAGGTCAGATTTTACAGATCGCCTTGGGGAAATGCAGACTGAATCCTGCAATCACTGAGAAGCAAATCACATCACCTGTGCTGTGCTTCACATATCTGGAAAACCTGGCCTGTCAGTGGGTCCTGAGGACAGGTTTGGTAAATACAGTGTTAGGGGGTGATGTAGGAGGTTAGAGCTGGAGGCTGATTTAGATTTAGGCTAGATGGGAGTATTATATACACTTTAGGACAAGACTGTCAAACTTCAGCCCCCCTAGATGTTTCTGAACACCAACTTCCATGATTCTCTGGCCATCTATTACATTCAAAGAATTCTGGGATTTGTAGGCCATCAGCATCTGGACAGCCAGATGTTGACATACTCGCTTTCAGATTTAACGTTACAGTTATTTCTGTTTTGGTGGTATAAAGGTTAAGGAGTACGTTGCTTCTAGTTGCTATATGGACTGTATATATCAGGGGGCATCAACCGTGGTCCTCATCTTGACCTGGAATTACAATTCCCAAAAGGCTCAGCCAACCTAATAAATGGTGGAGCATTGTGGAAGATGTAGTTCCAAAACCTATGGAGGGACAGGGGTAAAAATGACCACTGGTATTTATAAACAAACGCTGAATTCCATAAACGTCACTACTGTATGCTCCATCTTTAAAAGGCTTGGAGTTACAGTTTAACCCTTTCCTACCTCGGGCCGGCCTAGCATGCCCTGCTGGCTCACTATACTCGCTTATGCCCAACCTTCCCTGTGCACTGGCCCAGCGTATCATTGGCTGCCGCGGGACTGCCTGAAATCAGGAAATCAGTGCAATGCCGACCCATCACTTTAAAGACTGCCAGCGGGGAGGTCCCCAGCGGCAAGGGGTTAATGCTTTTCAGCATTATTAGCCACGCTATAATTGGATTTTTTTTCATGAAATAAGCTTATAATGCAAGATTAGAGCAAAAAAAACATTCATTTCAATCGTATGAAAGATAAAATAGTGGTTCCTGTTCTGCGAATCGCGCAAGTAAACTCAATGATTTATACCAGAATGTGTATTGTGGGTCCTCTTCCGAATCAGATGCTTTTCACCGGACATGGCAGCATCTATCTCGCAACAACGTGTCCATTAGCCCTTAGAACACAAGCCGTCCGGCTGGACATTAACCTTTTCACAATTACTTTTTCCTACTAGTACCTTTGGAACAGAGATTTTCCATTGCGATAAACGCCGTTAATATATCCCTGTGACATGGGGTGTTATTTGTGCCAAGATCTTCCATGAGAAATTAATGGAGTGAAAAAGAAATAGCACTTGGCATTTCTCCAGACAGAACATTTTTTCCTAGAGCAATGGAAGCAGAAAGGATAGGTGTGTGTGTGCTTTTATTCCTCTCTAAAGACAGACATATCACCTATTTACACATCTTTTATGCCCATTTATTGTACCGTAAGTGTCTGAACCTTGAAACTGTTTAAACACACTTTCGAAGTAAAAAAAATAAAATAATTAAACAGAAATGATAAATAATAAAAAAGAATCAAACAAAAATGATTTAAAAAAAAAAAAGAAGCTAGAAAAGTGTTACGAATCCATTCCATTACTGTGACCTACTACTGGTAAATGACTTTCTATGGTAACATACATTAAAACGATAATCTATACCCGGCATCTTAAACTCACCCCCCCCCCCAGAATCTTGATGAATCAGCGAGTTAAACCATGTGAGTCCTCCACAGGGTAGAGCAGGCTACTAGTGCTGTTGCACGTTCTTAGCTCCCTCACAAACCTTGGGCTCTGTTACATACTTGGCACTCAGCTGTGTGAGCGATAACGTTCACTTAAATGGTCCAAGCGCGGGGCACTCATATTACATTCCGAACGCTAACAGGTTAAAAAAAACATAGAAACATAGAAACATAGAAAAATGTCGTCAGATAAGAACCTTTCGGCCCATCTAGTCTGCCCAATTACATGGATACTTTACCTGGATTTATCTTTTGTTTAGGATAGCCTTATGCCTATCCCATGCCTGCTTAAATTCAATTACTGTTTTGGCCTCTACCACTTCTACTGGAAGGCTGTTCCATGTATCCACCACCCTCTCAGTAAAATAATGCTTCCTGATGTTACTTTTAAACCTTTGCCCCTCTAATCTAAGACTATGTCCTCTTGTTTTGCTACTTTGTTTCCTTTTAAATATACTCCCTTCCTCTACCTTGTGGATTCCCTTTACGTATTTAAATGTTTCTATCATATCTCCTCTGTCTCGTCTTTTTCCAAGCTGTACATGTTAAGATCATTAAGCCTTTCCTGGTAACCTTTCTCCTTCAAGCCGTACACCATTTTAGTAGCCCTTCTCTGAACTCTCTCTAAGATGTCTATATCCTTCTGGAGACACGGTCTCCAGTGCTGCACACAGTACTCCAAGTGAGGTCTCACCAGTGCTCTGTACAGTGGCATGAGCACTTCCCTTTTCCTACTGCTAATACCTCTCCCTACACAACCAAGCATTCTGCCAGCATTTCCTGCTGCTCTATTACATTGACTACTTACCCTTAGATCCTCTGAAATAATGACCCCTAAATCCCTTTCCTCCGATGTTGAGGTTAGGACTGTATCAAATATTCTATATTCAGCCCTTGGATTTTTACGTCCCAGGTGCATTATCTTGCACTTATCCACGTTAAAACTCAACATTAGCGATTCAGAGCTTGCGCTTTTCAGTGCAAGCTTACTGTACTTTGCGCTCATCAGGGGTGGACTGACCCATCAGCCTCTCGGGCGCCGTCCGAGGGCCCAGATGGTGGGGGGCCCGGATCAGGAATCGGCAAGGCTCTTGCACTGTCCGCCGCGATGCCCGCGATTTACTCTCTGAGATCTGGACGGAAGAGCAAGGGAATTCAGTTCCTCCTGACTCCTCCTTGACACTGACGTGTCACGTGATTGTGGGCCGTCCGTCCACGCCTGTGACTTTGCTGACTGCTGCAACAGAACACTGTGTGGCAACGTGACCAAGGAGCCAGCAGGCACCGCGCATCAGAGCTCCCTCTCTGCCGGAAGCTCAAAGCTGCCGCCCAGTATAGCACACAGAGGTGTGGAGGAGGAGAGGCTGCGTGCTGCAAGGAAGAGGCCGTTAGAAGAGCAGCTCGGAGAACAGTGTGAGAGACTCTTCAACAAGCACAGCATGTGATATGACAGAGAAGGTATGTGTGAAGGGGAGAGGGGAAGGGGCACTGGCGTGGGAGGGATGACTGCTGTGCCCAGGCTCATCAACTCCTTTCTACCGTACATGAACCCTTTGAGTGCTACATTTTAATATATGTAAGCTCAGGGCTCACAATCTCCCTGGCCAAGGGAGGAATTCCCTATCTGCCTCCGAAGATTTCAGCCAAGTAAACTCTGCTGAGATACTATAAATCAGACTGAACCCCGTCCTACCCTCAGCTCCTAGTGCAGGAGGGAGGAGGAGCAACTCAGTCGCACATGCACAGTGCGTTTTTATGTATTCCACAGAATACACACTGATTGGTTAGCTCAGCGTGCCTCCTGCGGTGGGCGTGGAAAACGCCAAGAAAGAAAAGCAGGTAAATATGAAAAACACATCATATCAACTTGCTTTTTATGACTGCCGTATGACACTACTGACTCATTCAAAAGGCATTGAATGTTTTTAAAAGGCACACAGACGAAGCATACATGTCCCTTTAAATAAAGTAAAAAGAGAAGTAGAAATGGGAAGTGCTTCTCAGAGCATGACTTGCTAAAACTATTTAAGGCATCCCTTTTCCTGTAAAGTAAACTGCTTACATGATGACAAACTAAATATCTCCAAACATCCCTGCAGTTTTAAAGTGAATTCCAACACGCAAATTTTGTGCATGATGAGTTTGCTTTCTGGAATAGATACAACCAAGGGTATGAGACCCTGACCTGTGAAAACTATAGCACTTCCTAGGTTGCATCACTGCATTGGTTAAAACATCAATAAATGTGTGGATTAACCCCTTCACGATCAAGCACTTTTTGATGGAAAAAATATAACATTTGCAGCATAGGATATGAAGTTAATTAAATATAGAGTAAACATAAAAAAAATCTGCATAGAAATTGTTGTTTTGAAATAGTTAAAAAATGTAAAATAATGTAAATTTGCTCATTTTCAACTTTTCATGTATTGTTTATCTTTCACAGAAATATTGCAGGGATGAAAGGTTCTGAACTCTAAATGGTGTCCCCTATCTTACACAATTTCACATGAGGTCTTCATTAGCAGCATACAGGAAATCTAGATGGTAAATTCCCACGGGAATAGGGTCCTCATAGCTTCCTGTATCTGCTGGCAGGAATACTGACCAGCCTCCTGTATGTATTGTAGAATTGTCCTGTCTTTACCCATTGCACCTTGTACAGCGCTGCGGAATGTGTTCCCGCTTAATAAATAATAATAAATAGACTTTGTGTTAAATACGGTAAATGTGTCAAAGCTAGATAATAAAAATTCAGATCTCCTGCTTATGGTGATTTGTAGTGATCATAATGAGATTATTAGCAATGCAGCTTCCACACAATTCCAAAAAAAATTAAAATAATTTCTGTATGTGGCATAATGCCTGTGTATGGAGATTACGTTAACACCCTGTATCTGTACTGTACAGGGAGATTTCAGTCATTATAACCCCTGAATCTTATCCCTGTACAGCAGCGAGTGACCCCAGAGTTCTCCATGTATTCTGCCCACTCCCTGGCTGCTGTAATGTATCAGTATATTTTCTGAGCTTTTTGTTACAACAGGGGGGTTTATTCAGAAGGAACAAGCAATATGTATATACACGAGGGACTGGACAGGAAATGACTGGACTGGGGCACAGGGAAGTCTGAGGCTGGACTGGGGTACGGGGAAGGCAAACATACCCCCATTACACTGCGGCGCTCACACAAGAGTAGCGAGGTTGAGATCTTGTTGGACAGAAATATCTGCTTGATGGTAGCAAAATAAACAGTATTTTCAGACTTCTACTCCAAAGCCAAGGAGTACGACAGGACAACTGAACTGCTACTAAGCTCCAAAGGTTTCGAGACCAACGGACAACTTAGAGCACACAACAATACAGTGGGCTGCAAGACTGGAGTGGGGGTACCGAGGTAGTTAGTTCGACAGTCAATGTATTGTGCAGACTGCAGGGCAGTCAACGAACGGACAGACTTAGCATTTTATGAGAAACGTAAACGGTATGTTGTACCTTGTAATCACCAGGGTCTATTGACACACATAAAGGCTTAAGGATTGTACAAGCCCAGGTACACTTGGCAAATTGAGCAAGATGAACATAAGCAGAAAACAAGAGGTATTTCGTAATTGCGGATTGTACAAGCGTACACGATCGAATAACATGAACCTTAGACTAGGGACCTGCGAAGCTTCGAAATTCGATTCGAAATTGAATCGCTGGTCGAATTCGATTTGAATTCGAACTAGCAGCTCGATTCGAAAAAAATTTTGAATTTGGAAGATCCCATCCAGCTCACCTGTCACCGCCGGGTTAGGCTCCCTCTGAGCGTGCGTCCGGCGGCAGGAAGCTTGGCCACTCGCCTGGGGGAGCCACGTGACCGCGATCTCGCGAGATCGCGGTCACGTGGCTCCCCCAGGCGAGTGCCCAAGCTTCCTGCCGCCGGACGCACGCTCAGAGGGAGCCTAATGCGGCAGCGACAGGTGAGCTGGGGCACATCCATGAGCGAGCTGAGGGCAAATCCATGAGCGAGCTGAGGGCAAATCCATGAGCGAGCTGGGGCAAAGGGCAAATCCATGAGCGAGCTGAGGGCAAATCCATGAGCGAGCTGAGGGCAAATCCATGAGCGAGCTGAGGGCAAATCCATGTTGGGGGCAAATCCATGTTGTGGGCAAATCCATGAGCTGGGGGACAGTATCCATGAGCTGGGGGACAGTATCCATGAGCTGGGGGCAGTATCCATGAGCTGGGGGACAGTATCCATGAGCTGGGGGGCAGTATCCATGAGCTGGGGGGCAGTATCCATGAGCTGGGGGACAGTATCCATGAGCTGGGGGACAGTATCCATGAGCTGGGGGGCAGTATCCATGAGCTGGGGGACAGTATCCATGAGCTGGGGGGCAGTATCCATGAGCTGGGGGACAGTATCCATGAGCTGGGGGGCAGTATCCATGAGCTGGGGGGCATATCCATGAGCGAGCTGAGGGCAAATCCATGAGCGAGCTGAGGGCAAATCCATGTTGGGGACAAATCCATGAGCTGGGGGACAGTGTCCATGAGCTGGGGGGCAGTATCCATGAGCTGGGGGACAGTATCCATGAGCTGGGGGGCAGTATCCATGAGCTGGGGGGCATATCCATGAGCTGGGGGACAGTATCCAAGTATTCGATTCGATATTCTATTCGAGTTCGAACCATTACAGCCGATTCGATTCGTGATTCGATTCGAGCGAAAATTTATGATTCGCAGGGTCCTACCTTAGACCTGGAGCAGAACCCCGATAAGGCTGCGGATAGTACACCAAAGCAAGATGGGAATATCCCCAGGAAGCGAGTAAAACCCCAAGCAGCTTGCATAGGGTTAAACGAACGACGCACCGTACTAGCAACCGCTATAGCACGTAATATGAGAATGGTCAAAGACAAGCCGGGTCAAAATCAGGAATCGTAGACGTAAATGGGTCGGCAACAGAACAGCAACGAATACAATAGGAAGCGATGCGGGAACAGAACTCCACGTCAGGGCGACGAGGCAACGCCACACGCCCTGCTTTAAACCCGGCGGCTCCTCGTGACCATACCAGGCCCTGCCCCCTCAGACGCCGTTCGGCCATTACAAGGTGCTGGCACTCGACCAGCCAGTGGCACCAAACTATGCCCAGACCCCCCAGAAAGCACAGCAGGGGCTGAGGATGTAACAGGTATAGTCTCTGGTTATTGAGGGTTGTGGAGTATACAGCAGATAGGACACGGTTGGGGGGTCTTGACAAAGGATATGACATGAAGCAGGATACACAGGACACAGCTTGACAGTGGAGAGCTGTGTCTGGGAAAGCCTCTTGATACAGCAGCACTGCATCATGGGAAGTTGCCCCTTAAGTAGGGAAACACAGGAAAGCAATTGAGGCACCTGTGGCTGCTGCAGTGGTTGTCTGGGGTAATGCAGGCATACCAGAAAAAGGGTTGCCAGGGCTGTCAGGCTGGAATGGTCACATTACATGACGGCGGTGATGCGTTACCTGAGATTGGGACTGATGGAGTGTGACAGAACCTACCGTCACTTGGGCATCTGGAGGGGGCTGTGGGCTATCCTCCTGCCCAGCGACTATGGCCCGTGAAAGAGACCATTGGGGGAACTGGTGGACCTTTTAAATATTTTGGTTTGTCATGGTTTTAAACATTCCCCAGCAAACTAAAGTTATTCTGATGTCTGTGTGTTATGTGTGTTATGTAGTTATTATAGAGTCTCTCGTTGTGTATATTGCGTACATTCCCTCAATTATCTAACCTCTCTCTGTGTAGTGTGACCTCTGTATTAGTACCTGCTCTCTCTATTGTGTACATTCTCTCTATAAGAAATTCCTTTTGCTTACCCTGTTTTCTCCCTCTCCCCTTCTCCTCCTAGGAAATCCCATTGTCCATTGTTTGAAGGTCCTGTGCAGTTATCTGATCTGTGATGTTATCTCTTTGATTGTATGCAAATGTATTGGTCCTTGACTGTACCTGTGTGACTCTGTGAATAAACAGTCAGTTCTATTCTGACCAAGCTTGAAGTCACGACTCATGATTTTGGGGTAGCAGCCATCGTCTGCTCGCTGTGCCAACGAAAGGCTCCAGGTCTACAGCTTCGGCTTATATCTGGGGATGCTAGCCAGGCTCTCTACATGCACCTGCCTTTAAGCTGCGGCTAAGGTACTGGAGAAAGGCGTGAGAGTCACGAGGAGAACTTGGGTATCTAGCGAGGAAGCAGCCTTTGACAGATGTGACCCTGTCCGGACACAGAGATCTGTTACATGGAGTAATAGGAATAAGATCACATAATGATACTGCACACCAGCCCTTAGCAAGCTCTGTCAGTAGAGGGCGACATGGCTGCATCCGGGCACTGACACTGGCGAAGTAGCAGCAGCAATATCTCCTCAAGGGAAGAGACCAATGCAATATCCACCCCCTGCAGGGATATCAAAGCCAAAGTGCACCTGGTCTGTACAGGTTCCATTAAATTACCATGGTCTATTCCAGTAATAAACATTTTAACAAAGTAAACATTTTTTAAACCACAAAACTGTGGAGAACTGTCAAGGGAATCACAAAATTCATGTTGAAAAGTGTACAACTACTCCAGTTAAATTGAATCTTCCAGTTTTTGGTTGGTTTTGTCAAAAATATGCAATTCCACTGTCCACCATAATTCCCGGCTGATGAACAGAATCTGGATTAGTCATAGAGCACTTAATGAAACATTATAGAAAAGGGCCTTTTAAAGATGTAAGCTATGATGTCATTATGTTTATGCTGTCGCAGAAAGAGGCAGTGATCCATTACATGAAAATGTCAGATCATCTCCTGTGCTCCGATCCCCATTGACGTCGGACTGCAATTAAATCATGCACATCAAACCATCTCAGAGTATAAGCCAGCTCTGTCAGGGCGCCAAGTGCCTATTCTGTGTTTAAATGGTGTTGCAGAACACACTCTCTCTGTATCCCACAGGATGGTCTCGTGGTATATCAAGACGGAGTAATTATATTTTTCTTGTTTCTAAGGAAGCAGACACGTGCTGCAGGGTATTGAAAACATCTCCACCTGGGTTCTCAGCTGCATCTAGTACCCTGCCTTATCATTTATCAGATACCAAGTCATTACTTGTCACACGTAGCCCAGGAAAGGGCTTTAACCTGCAGTATGCCAGACTGCAACCTCCACCAGCCTCAGCCAGATTTGTCCCATAAATGGCGTTAGGTGTGTTTCTTTTTTTTGTATTTCAAAATTTTATTTTGCAATAAACAAAGGGTCACAGACCGACCAGTCAGGTGGCCTCACAGGGCCAAATAAAATACTCACAAAGAAAGCACAGAAAACATAAAGGGGGATCTCATAGGAAGCAACAGAATATCGAAAATTAGGGGAGGGGGGATACAATAACAGGGGGGGTGCAGAAGCTCGTCAGGAGGGTAGATCCAGCAAAAACAAAAGAGAGCAATAGTGTTCGCCGAGGGGGCACCAGGGAAAAAAAAAAGAAAAGGGGAGAAAGGGTAGTGAGGGACTGCCAAACAAATCATGGCATTCCTGGCTCACCCCGGCAACCGAAAGGAAACCGAGGGCCATGGAAGGGGCCACGTGGCCGGGAGACCTGTGGCCAAAAGGATGGACAGAGCCTAGGTAGCAACCCTAGTGGCTCGCCCAAGCTACTTCCCAATGTCCCACACAAAATTTTTTTTATTAAAAAGGGGGGGATGGGGAGTCCCAGTGCTCCAACAGACGAACAACATTGAGCCCAAAAAGTCAGCAAGCAGGACCATAAAATCGTGCAGGAGTACATAAAAAGGGGGAAACAAAAATTAAAAGGCTAGGAACACAGAACAGGCATGTACAAAAATCACATCTAGTCCCAAAAATCAAAACACGTCCTCAGGTTGCGTCAAAATAAAGCAAAAGTCCTCCGATAATAACAATGGTGTCCCAGAATAGGGGGGGGGGTGGAGATCTCATACATAAAGTTGCAGAAAAAATAGAAAGTCCTCAGCAAAAGGAAAAAATAGGGGGGGTCTCGGAAAAAAAACTCTGCATGTGAGGGGGTGAATGACAGTGGGGGTGAAAAAACACAGCAATGGCGACAGAAAGTGTCTCATCAAATAGCAGGGGGGGTGTCATCATGGAGGGGGTCTTTTCTCAGAGAATAAAGCACGACACAGTGGGACATCAGCCAGTGTCCAGGACAATAGAGGGAGTCATGGCCTGCGGGAGAACGAATAGGAAGCTCCTCCAAGAAAGCACCAGGTCAGCTACCTTTTCATCTGGATCACCGGGGAGGTGTGCAATCGCAAGAGCCGGAACGACAGTCCCGGGCAGCTTCATCTTCACAGGCAGCACGGGAGGTCCCTCCACCACCACCAAGGGAACCGGGGCCACCATCGATCCATGGACAGGCAGTTCTCAGACATCAGGTAAGGTAGCCCACGAGATCCGAGCTCCCCATCCGGAGGTCGCCATGTGTCAAGGACTTCAACAGGTCCAGTGTAGTCCCGCATCCGCACGACAGCACCAGGCATCTTGCATATCACGGGCGGTACCACTGGCATCCGCATATTCACAGCCGCAGCAAGCTCCTCCGTGCTTGCCAGCACTCCCACAACAACTCCGCCAGGCTGTTCCGCCTCGGGCCGGCCACCAATGGAGCACCCGTCAGCATCCGCAGGAAGAAACCAGATAAGGAGCTCGGCCCTCCACATCTCCCGCATGTCAGCCAGCAGAAGCCACAAGTCGCCTTTCGTAGTGGGTCGCGAATCCCGCTCGTCCAGGACCCTCTACCACCCTCATCTCCCGGTATCCTCTCTCCATACCTCCAGGTAGTCCAGTTCAAGGCAGATGACAGTCTGTAAGTAGGCCTCAAGATGGCCGCCGCGGTTTCACACACCAGGTTGGGGAGAAAGAGTGCCAGAAACGTCTCCCACCACTGCAAAAACAGCCGCAGGGTAAGGCAAGCTGGTCCCAGATCCCTTATAAAGCAGCCCGAGGAGAGTGAGCCGCGGCCGGGGAAATAAAAACGGCCGTGGACACAGATTCCTGCGGCACAGCTTGGAGCACATCAAAAAGGAGACCACTCTCCTCGGCTCTCAGACACGCCCCTCAGGTGTGTTTTAAATATACGTTTACAATGCTAATTACAAGTAAAGATGGAAATATAACTATCTATCTATCTAGGGCTCCCATCAGGGAGGTGACAGCCTGTGATATGTTCAGGGACCCAGAGGCTGCAGGGGGCCCTGCCCCTTCCGATACCCTGTTCAGTTTGTCTAAATGCCACAGATGTAAAGGTTCCTCCATGTTACCCAGTACTGGCCCACCAAGATACCAACAAATTTTCCAGTTGGCCTGTAGCATCCGGCGGGGCTGGTAAGAGCACTCATATTCATCAGTGAGGGAGTGATTAGAGTTGCAGGAAGAACGCTCTTTTGCATAACGGAACACTTTTTATCCCCTTGCTGGACCACCAGGGCTTTAACCCACTTCCTGTAAGATAAAGTATGCAGGAGAGGAGTCAAAAGGTTCTATTTATAATTAGTTTAAATATTTCTTATGGCATCTATCGATCAATCTGAACACTCCCAGTAGGACAGCATGGCTAGGATCGGCGGAACCAGAGCACAAATGAAAGGCTCCATCCATAGTATACATTAGACATATAGGGCCCTATTACATGCCTCGTGCATTTTTTTGCGAGCGTGCAAATGCGCATTTGCGTGAGGGTCAACACCATTTGCACGGAATGTCGTATTATGACGTTAGCGCAAACGATGCGCGTTAATGTTTAGCGCGGATGGACCTGCGCGAGCGTTATGAATAGTTAACATTGTGAGCTCAAATACGTTTGTGCGCTGGTACGCCGATGGTATTACAATCCATGCGCAACCGCTTACGAAGAACGTTTGCGCGATAGCATAATATTAACGTCTTTCAAAAGCAGGTGGTAACTGAAAATCTGAACGTTTTAACGCAATATACCAGCATGAAATCCCCAGAACCTTCTGCTGATGAATCCCCAGACAACGACAAGGAAAGCTCCAGCACCCAGCCCAGACTCTGGCAAGAAGAGGAAAAGGACGGTGCTCTTCTCCAAAGCGCAGACCTATGAACTCGAAAGACGGTTCAGAGCAGAGATACCTGTCAGCACCTGAGAGGGAACACCTGGCCAGTCTAATCCGACTCACCCCGACCCAGGTCAAGATCTGGCTCCGGAACCACCGGTACAAGATGAAGAGGGCCAGGGCAGAGAAAGGTATGGAAGTTACCCCTCTTCCTTCCCCTAGACAGGTAGCAGTGCCAGTCCTAGTAAGGGATGGCAAACCATGCCACACGTTCAAAGCTCAGGACTGAGCAGCTACCTTCCCGGCTGGCATCCCATTCTCTGTCTATAGCGCCCAGTCCTTACAGCATATGCAATACAACACCCAGTACGCTCCTCACCATGGACAAGGGGGGCCTGGGGAGTCGCGGAGGCAGAAGCCACAGGACGGGAAGGGCCCCCGGGGCAAGACCAAGCCCGGGGACCCCCCACCGCCTCTCGCAGCACCGACAGCACCAGCCGCAGGACGGAGCACCGGAGCCACAAAGCGTCCAAGTGGCGGGGCCGCCAGAACCGGGAGAAGCGCTTCACCTTCGTGCTGGCCGTGGTGATCGGGGTGTTTGTGGTCTGCTGGTTCCCCTTCTTCACAGAAGCCCCCTGTTTTCCCTGGTGGCTTGTCCGGGTGTAAGGTGGCTTAAAATAGACAAGAGGTTTCCTGAGGTCAGTGCGTGGAGGCCAGGGAGGGGGAACCATCTGTGCACCGTAACACTGCCAGATCCCCCAAATGGAAACGATCTCCCCATCCTCCTGACCCTCTCTCCTGGCACGTAGTGGGCAAATATTGGGATGCTCCACTAATGACGTGAGGAAGGTAGTGATTTTATAGAGGATGTAAATCCTCCATAACTTGATGCTATGTAAATCCTCGTTCGTCTGACGGACTCGCGCTACACAACCTGCTGATTTCTGCACGCAACGTACTTTTGCGAGCATTTTTGCGCGTCGTATTTGTGCACGAAAAGTTTTGACAGATGAAAAAATGTGATTGGATCGTAATACCACGTAAATTTTCGCTCTATAACATTTTTTTCGTGTGCAAAAAAAATTCCGCTGCGCGACTGCAATTGCGCAAAGATTGTAATAGGGCCCATACATGGCCAATGGTTTCGGTTCGGTTCATCTTCAGAAATTTCTGAATCCAATACTTTGAACGCGGAAGCATTCACACTTGGAAATTTCCTTTTGGGACCAATTTGAAAATAGCAGCCTCATATGCTATCAAATCACTTTGGAAAATTCAGATTATTGTTTGTGCTTGTTTTTTGGATTATCTTTGGGGTTACGGTTATATTTAACGTTAGGGTTACTTTTAGGTTTAGCGTTATTGTTTCTTCTTGGTTTACATTTAGGGCTTCTTTTAGGAGTAGGATTACATTTAGGGTTAGGATGAGGCTCTGCGTTAGGGTTACTGTTAGGGCTAGGATTAGGGTTACTATTTCTTCTTGATTTATGATTAGGGTTAGGGATTTTGTATTGCACAGTTTGTTATTTTCAGGCATCCAAATTAATTCAAATTGATCCAATTATATTTGGAATATAATTCAGATCCATTAGGTAAATTTATTTTGGAAGAATTTTGTGTTAACCAATAATTAGCTGTATTTATATTTAGTCCGAACTAAACTGCACAAATCTGGTATTCATGGGGTCAGCCATGAGCGACAGGCAGAACCAGAAGTCTGTGTAGGGAGCTGTAAAGGAAAACACATGCGTTTATGGAGGGAGAACCCACTGACTTTACATTTATCTAGTAATAATAACTCAATATATGTAGGAATTAAATAATGCATGTAAATAAGAAAAATGCTTGTTTTCACACGTTGAACTGAATTTTTTTTTGTGAAAGGATTTTACCAGGAAGGATACATTGAGATTTCTCTTGTTTTCAAGTATGTCCTGGGTGGCGAGTGTGTACCGTTAGGTGTCTTGCCCAAGGACACTTACTGGAGAGGTGCTCGCTGGGATCAAACCCATGACTCCACAGGCTCTCTCCATGCAGAGCAGTGACATTACCTCTACTCCACCCAGCCGGTACTAAATTAAGAAATTAAGAAAAGTTTAAAAAAATAACTAACATATCCTTTCCTATTCTTTAATTCCAGGCTTTACTAACATCACTGCAGCCTCCACTCCACAAATAACATGTACCATAATCATAGACGTCCCATGGATTGTCTCTAGTGCACTCGGACACACCTATGGGTTTTGTATTCATCTCTATCAAGTTTAAGATACAGAGAAAGAAAGTTTTTGTGTCTTTGTAAACACTGTATGGCTGCTAAGCAATAAGATTAAGCATTTTTTTAAATGTAACTGACTCTTTAAAAAAATCCCCCAAAAAAAATTACTTTATTCTAGTTCATCATACTGTAGTGTATATATATATATTCCATAGTCCTGTGGAATTCCCTTTCCACTAGACCGTGCCCTAACATTCACTCATTTAGACGCTCCCTGAAAATCCACCTATTCAGAGAAGCCCTCAAGCCCTACAATCAAATGTCATAACTCAGCACCACCTCAAAGGTGTTTCTCAAACTGCACTCTCTTACAACAGCTCTGACCAAGCACTTCAATCCCCCTCATGTCTCCACGTTCCCAATACCCATATAGATTGCAAGCTCCCACTTGACCAGGGTTCTCCAAACCTACTGGATCATATTTGTCAAGTTATGTTCCGTACAAACGCATTTATGTTCTAATGCAGTAGTTCCCAACCCTGGTACTCAGGAGGACCCACTAAGGCTGACGTCAGATGAGCGCCTGTACTGACATGCCTTCCGGCGTCCGTTGCAGTGTTGTGACACTGACGGGAGCCGGCCCCACACTGTTGCGTGCACACGAATTGCGCGTCAGAGCAGCATTGCTGCGTCCGTGCAGCAAGCCTCCCCGGTGAAGCACTACGACGCACGTTCGAAGGGGCTGCATAGGAGGATTGCAGCGTTGAGCGCACTGTCATGTTCGTTAGCAGATGGGTTAATATTTGACCTAGAAATCACTTTTAATATTCCTTTGGGATACTTTGTAGCTTTCTAATTCATTTTCTTTAAGCCCCAGCTTACCAGTGCAGGGTACGCATCACACTTCTTTTCTTTTTTTCCTTGTCTTTGTATCCTGTTGTACAGTTCTAAAGACTACTATGACACTTTGGTACATTTTCATTGATTTGGCATCATTGGTAATCCTGAAACTGACATTTCACGCACTGGTTCTTTTTTTTTTCCAGGACATGTTTACCTGCCGAGCTATTTCCCGTCCTCCCCATTTTTCTCTAAATATTTCACTTCACAGGGATGTTAATCTTACATTTGGACCTGATCCCCAATTCTTCCTTTGATGTCAGCAGACAAACTTACATAAATTTCCATCTTTGCTTCCTGTGCCGCCCGGGTAACATTTCTCTGCAATAAATATTTATCCCAGTTTTTATTATCAAGGCTGTAACGTCAAAATATTTCTAATAGACTATTTATAAAATCCTCCCATTCTATGGTTGTATAAAACAATATAATAAAAAAATATATGTAATTAACCACGTAAATTGTAACGTTAATATCTCATAATTGGATAAAGCTGAGTGTCTGGCCAACTGTATAAACATTTTAAGTATCCAAGCAAAACTATGTTTAATGATAAAACAGAATGTCTGTGTCTGTGTGTATGCGCGTGTGGGTCTGTGTGTGTAACCTTATCGTCTGGAATGCAAAACTATGTATCATACATGTCAGAGTGTTATGCAACTTGCACGGTTTACATTTTACATCTAAAACAAATATATCTTTACTGAAACAAACATAAATGTCCACATTCCTCCTTGTAATCTCTATATATTTATACAGGTGAGAGTTGTAATGTACACTTGGCTTTGTGCTATGTTAGAAAATGAAATACACTAATGCAACCTCTACTTCAAGGGAGAATTGCTTGCTGCTGCTGCGGCTGAACCGATACATCAATAGTTCTACCTACAGCGCGATAAAGATACATTCTGTGTGTTTGTACAAAGAAGCAATAAATAGTCACCCAAGTTATATATGTCAAACTGATCTTTTTTTAATGTTTTCTGCAAAATGCGATTAAGCTGTTAATGTTTGTGCCTGGATACGCTTTCATTAACAGTTTGCTTGCTTCTGTTGTAACTCGACGTTAACAGCAGTTTACTGAACTTTTACGTCTTATAGATACATGTATATAAATCGTTTGTAAGAATGTGACTATTTTAATGTTTTTTTCCATGTCTTTCCAAAAGGATACCCCAAGCGTCCACAAAGGGAAAATACTCTGGCAGAGGCTCATAGCTGCTAATCATCATTTAAGTCAGGTGTTAAATCTTTGAATACGTGCTTGGGTGCAGTGGTGTATTTAGGTTTTGTGCTGCCCTAGGCCTGACTAAACTCGTGCACCCCCTAAAATAAATTGGACACACTCCTGTTTAAACAGCCAGACACTTTCTGGTTTTAAAGATGGCTGTTGCTATAATGCATTGGCATTTAGTGCAGTACAGGCTGCATGGAGAGGCCTGCCAACAAGTTTAGGAAACTTTTGGGTCCCCTCCAAATTTAGAGATGACTTCTGTATTATACATAATAATACACAGAGAGGACACAATACAGGGAGTCTGGGATTTACCAATATGTCTGCATTACACATTATACACACAGAGGACACAATACAAGGAGTCTGGGATTTACTTATGTCTGTGTTACACAATACAGAGAGTCTGGGATTCACTTTCGTCTGTGTTACACATATAAAGTAAAACCGCAAAAAAACAACTAGAATAGTAAAAGGTATGATCGCATAGCTCATTGACAGAGACACTCACACACATATGGAGGAGCCCCTATAAACATCTGCACACCCCGAATATGGAGGAGGGTCTAAAGACATCCAGAAACAACCTACAGAGGATTCCATAAAGACAACCCAAACCCAGTATATGGAGGAGCCCCTAAAAAGAGGGAGATTAGGGCAAAACAGGGACAGAGAGATTTGCTGCCAAAATTGGGGCTGCCCTTAGTATATAGGATACTTAAAGGTTAACTAAAACTGAATAACAAGCACCACACTGATATCACCAAAATCATTTTATTTTAATTTTAGTTGAAAAATACAAATTAATGATTAAATCAGGACTACATGACATGTATTGTGGACAGTATATATGGAGAGAGGCAGTATGGTGACAGTATATAGAGAGGCAGTATGGTGACAGTACAAATGGAGGGAAGCAGTATGGTGACAGTATATATGGAGGGTGTGTGTGATGTGTGTTAGCTCAAACATTAAAGGAGGCACCTCTTATCAGATCAGGATGCTGCAGAATGCCTGTCAGGTGGCATCATCTGGTGGTAGTGTAATAGATGGGCCATAGGGGCTTGCTGGGCATGCTGGGAAGGGGCTGGAGGCCAGCAGTATCTCTGGGGTCCCTGCTTCCTGAGTCCACAGCCTGTCATTGCTGTGCGCGGGCAGTCGGCTCCTCCCTGGCTGATGTCAGCTGACGGGGCGTGGTGTCAGGCAGTGATTGCTGCTCATCGAAGCCAGCCTGCCCTCACTGAGCCCTGGCACTGCTGCAGGGCCAGTGAGAAGCTTTGTCTCTCCCCTACCAGCTTTACAATTGTTGGGTAAGTAGTGCGGTATGCCAGCAGCCAGTGAAGGCCTGGCTGCTGCTTGCTTTTATAGCAGAGGCGTAACTAGAAACCTCAGGGCCCCGGTGCAAGAATCAATGAAGGGGCCCCCCTCCGTGCAAGAGAATTTTGCATTTTTACTAAACTTTTTGCAAAAATACCTGTATACAGGTCTCCTGCACTATCGTCTAGTATCCCTATTATATATCTATTAGCTGTGGAATTTAATGCTATGGTAATATTAATATAATAGGATACTAGGCGATAGGTTATAGTATTATTAGGTTTTGAAACCAGCAGTTTTTGGATAGTGCAGGAGACACGTGTCGTATACAGCTATTTTTTGCACTCTTAAAATGGCCATACAATTTGGAAGTATTTTTAAAGAACGAGTTATGGATCCTCATATAGATTTCTCTTGTTTTATGTTACCTCATCTAGTGTGTCACCCCTCTCCTCTTAGATTGTAAGCTCTTGAGCAGGGTCCTTCCTCCTTCTATTCAGTGTGTGTAACATGTATGTTTATCTGTTATTCTGTCTCTCCCATTGTACAGCACTAAGGAATTTGTTGGCGCTTTATAAATGCTTGTAACTGTTACTGTTATAAGGTGGAGTATTAATTAAGATATAGTTTAATAGCCCTCTCCCCCTTTTATAACCCTTTTTTTAATGAAGTTTTTTCATTAATGGAGTTTTAACAAAATGTTTTTAGTAAGAATGAAAAACTCCCTTCCCTTTTATTTTTATTGTTTTGTTTTTTTTTCGATATGTCGTTGTCCTGTAAAAGTTTGCCTGTTTGCTATTCTCTCAGAAGTTTATTTTTTGACGTTGTGTCTTCTGGTGTGACATACATGGGTTGTTATCTTATCTTATTATATGTAAAATAAAGAATTGCAAAAATAAAAAAAATAAACTCTCTCCATTTAACTGAATGGGTTAATAAGCTGACCAGACACTGCAATGAGACACCAGTAAGTGTCAGACTCATGATGGATAGCCAAACAAAATATAACAAGGCCTCTGCTGCCTAATTAACCCTTAAGGACGAATGACAGAACTGTTCCATCATGAATGCCCTAGGTCCTTAAAGGGATAACAATCCACCAGACTGACACACAGTAGCTGCTGTTTTTGCCACCCCACTGGAAACTGCCGCCCTAGGCCTAGGTCTTTGCGGCCTAGGCCAAGATACAGCACTGCTTGGGTGAAGTGCTCATAATTTGGCGTTATATATACACAAAACAGTATATATCTCAGTGAGAAAATTATGTTGTTCAAGCTATTTTTTGACTCAAGGAAACATATGGTATGAACGTAATAAAAGCTCCTCGGTGTATGGGCTAAAAGGGAACTCTGTTCCTTATGAGAAATTGGTGGAGGAGCAGCATTCCAACTTGACTTGACCCCTGGGCTCAACTATACATCATCGCTTGAGCGAGTCTCATCTTGCTATATGTCGTAAATGAACTCAGAAGCATCTATCACTGAAAACGTATTATAAAATTATATTTATTTTTATTGAAGATGACTGGCGAGTGCACCTTTTACTTATTTCCTACATTATTATTACTATTTTTATTTATTAACCCCTTAGATGCAGGCAACGTGTGGAGAACTCCATGGGGATCCCCGCTATATCCATTCAGCACTGTATCCAGGGACCGCCCCCCACCCACTGACTTCACTGCGCATTGACACAATGATGTCCTTTTTTTTTTGAGAAAGGATTTTACCATTACCAGGAAGGATACATTGAGATTTCTCTCGTTTTCAGGTATGTCCTGGGTGGTGAGTATGTACCATTACAAGGTCACTTACTGGAGAGGATCGAAACCCATGACTCCACAGACTCTCTCCATGCAGGGCAGTGATGTTACCTCTACTCCACCCAGCCGGTACTGGTACCAGTTGGTGGAATTGACCCTTAACCGCCAAGGGATTTCCTATGGAAATCCATATGGTGGAGAGGGGGGGGGTACGATCGGTGGCAACTAGAGGGACATGTGTTTGGTATCATTGGAACGGTCAGAGCACATTGCAATGCGAAAAATGATGTTGCACTACGTTGTAGCTAAAATCACGTATTTTCGCAGAAAAATAAAGTAACGGGTTCCCATTGGTAATTATTTCTAATAAGAGTACCCCATAGAATATATAACAGACTCGGATGATAAAATGTGGAAAAAAATTATTTTACAGGCTGTAGATGATTGGAAATTCACTTTTTTTTTTTTACATTTTTTGTTATAGCCTTCTGGAAAGACATGATGTATACATATAATAATGATGTTATGAATCTGCCGAGTCTCCTGAATAAAATGATATATAATGTGTCTGGGTCGTACAATAAAATATGACTTCAAATCGCATTTAAACATGACGAGCAAAAATGGTAAAAATTAGCTCCGCACACAGAGGTGAAACGGCTCAGCAGTGAAGGGGTTAAGCACCAACACATTCTGCAGCGCTGTACAAAGGGTACAGCGGGTAAAGACAAGACAACTGTGCAACACACCGAAAAGGCAAGTCAATATTTCACCAACAGATACAGGAGGAATTTAGGTCCCTATTCCTGTATACAATATACACAAACATCCCAAATACATATTTGAAGCCGGAGGAAACACGCTGTGCTCTGTTAGTAGCAGAAGTATTATACTAATATTGTATAGAGCTGATATGTAAATACTTTGCGCTATGTCTGTCATCCCTTTCCTTTATGCCACCTGTCAATGAGACTTTCCAACAGATGAAACAAACACTTTAGATGTGGCGCTGATTTTAGGAATGTGGCGGTGGGGGGGTGGGGGGTATTGTGCTTTCTCTGCATTTGTTCCATACGTTCTCCAGCAGTAACAAAGCATCCACAAGATGCGTGAAGACGTGGCCCTTTTTTTTTTCTAGTTCAATACAGGTAGAAAAAACTATTAAGTTTATGGATTAAAAAAAAAAAATATTATAAACTAAGCTGAATAAATATTTAAGGAAAAAAAATAATTTGAAAACTGCCCCGTTTATAGTGCACATGGCAGCTGTGACCTGGATTTTGTCCATACATTAATGCTCAGAGACAAAACTATGGGGTTATCTGCTAAACGCTGGTGTTTGCTGAAGTTGCAAAAACCAGCTGGTATTGCAAAGCCGAGAAACACTGGCGTCTCTAAAACTAAACAGCAAAAGGAGAAAATTTACAGTAAAGTTTCCATTTTGCTCTTTGGTTTTAGTTTTCGAAGCACCGGTGTTTCTTGGCACTGCATTTTTAGCCATTTGTTGCAACACTGGCAAACACCGGCACTTAGTAGATAACCCCTTACAATACATACAATAAATGATCCTATCACATTCCTATAATTAAAGAGCTTGTGCCCAGTGTACAGACACTAACACTCATCAGTAACACTTCACTAGTTGTCAAAAGATTGTTTTATATTACGTTTCCTTTTCAATAGTTTCCCAATACCTGAATGGAAGGAGAAATTGTTTATATACCGGGTTATTCAAAGAGAGGTGAAAAGCAGGAGAATGACTGGAGAATGGAAAATTCTAGGTCAAAATAGCCAAACCAGAAAAATTCTCCCATTCATCTCACTTTCCAAATCGGTACTTTTGACCTAGAATTTTCCATTCTCCAGTCATTCTCCTGCTTTTCACCGCTCTCTGAATAACCCTGATATTGTATTTATATAGATATGTTTTATATCATGAAGTCTAATGTTAGTATACATGTATCTGCCTTTACATGACACATACAGGGTTATTCAGAGAGAGACGATCTGGCCCCGAAATGGCACCTAACAATGAATTTCCCCGTACGGTGCCATCTCGTGGTCATTTGGCTATTCAGAGAGCAGGCAGTTTGCCAAATATTGGTGATTTACCAGCAAAATACAGTGTCTGTTCGATGGCAGTGAAATACCCATAGAGAAGCAATGGTTAATCTATTCAGAGAACACCGAACAGCAGTGAAATGTCAGTGAAATTCCCTATTGTTCAGCAGGTTTAATGAGGTGAATGCCATAGGTTTCAATATTAAAAATATTCCTTTTTTTATTCAATATCTAAAAAACTGTTTATTTTTTTAATCTGCAGCACAAAATCTCTATTTTTAGGATCTTTTGGGCATTTTTTGGGCAACATTTTTTTCAGTTTTTTTCTAAATAGCGTTTTTTTCTTTTTTCTGTAACAGACCTTTTTATTATTATTCATAAGACCTTATATGTAAATTCCACAAATTTTCGTCCAGTAGTTTTTTTCCAAGCAGCGTTTCAATTTTGAAAAACTTTCAAGCGTATTGATTTTTTTAAAAATATATTGTTATTGGAAAGCGGTACAAAAGCAGGTCAACAAAATAAATGTATATTCCTTTTCAGCAATATATGAAGTTAAAGAAGAAAGGAACGGGCTTTCCCAAACCCAGATAGAGCACGACAGTATAGAAGGAAGGAGAAGGAGGAAAAAGAAAGAGAAGGGGCGCGAGGGAAGAGGGGGGAGAGGGGGAAGAGGGGGGAAGAGGAGGGGAGAGGGGGAAAGGAAGGCGCGGAAGGAGGGAACATCTGTCACATGTTAGTTGAGGTCTGACAATAAGTATTTAGGCAATGCGCCAGTAATCAAGGTCCTGCTAAGCAACAAAAGCTACCAGTCTCCAGATCAGGATCCCATCTGCTCCAGCCACAGGGACCAGACTTTATAATAAGCAGGTAGAGTATGGTTAGACACCGCAGTGAGTTTGTCGATCAATTGTACATCCCGGAGTTTAGGGTGAAAACGAGTCAATGCAGGGACCTTGGGACAGGTCCATCCCTCGGCCAGAACCCTGCAGGCTGCCAGAGTGAGTTTAGCGAGTAATTTGTTTTCAGGTCTGGAGAAAACTGGGAAGGGCCTGGGGAGTAAGAAGGGCCAAGGATCCATCGGGATCTCCCTAGCTAGGACCGCCGCAATAAGCGTATGAGCCTCCTCCCAGAACTTCTGTAGGAGGGGACAAGTCCACCACCTGTGAATATATGTGACTCTGGCACCACAGCCCTTACAGCAAGTATGCAGGGTGGAAGGGGACATACGTGATACCTGAGCTGGGGTCACGTACTAGCGGAAGACTGTCTCAATCAACTGTTCCTGGTGTGTCATGCAAACAGAGACCGACTTCATGGTCTCCCATATATCAAACCATTCTTCCGCCTCTAGAGACTCACCCAGGTCAGCTTCCCATGCCGCTATATAGCGTAATTCCTTCCAATCCAGCAATGTAGTGATCATATTGTAGAGCGCGGATATGAGACCTTTCGGGTAGGAGTCCGTGAGGCAGAAACGTTCAAAAAGAGAGGGACGTGATAGCGCTGCCACCTGGTTATAAGGGCGGGTTGCGAAAGCTCGTAGTTGGAGATAGCATAGAGGGTGTGCTTGCAGTCCCGGCGCTGGTGGTGCAAGTTCGTCCATCCGGAGCAATGTGTCCCCAGCAATTTTGATACTTTCAAATTAATTTTTTTTCACCCCGTTCGTCAGCTTGTCAGCTCTTTCCAGCGGGTGGCCGGCGCTGCGTTCAGCGGTTTGTCGGCTTTTTCCGGACGTGTTCGGCGTGTTTTTTGCGGTGATACAATCCGATTTTTCTGCGGATTTCTTTCAGTGAAGTTTCAGTGGATTTTCGAGTCCCTTCCCTGCATTCCAGGGACCCTGCGGTGAATGCTGAATTCACCACAGGGTCGGGAAATTCGATTCCCCGAAGTGCGGGGAACGAGAGAGCACTGAAATGTCGGTGGCATTTTGGTGCTTCTCTGAATAACCAATAATGTAATCAATTGACCTGAATTGTTTAACAATTGACTTTCCAGTAACAGTATTGAAATATTTGTATGTACAATATTCGTGCGTGCGCAATAAGATATTAATACTTTGTTTGAACAGAAAGACACCTTCTTTGTTTAGGCTGTGGCCCAATTGTGGTTTTATGTTCCCTTTCTATTCTGCCACTTTATAGCTCATCTCTACAATATCTTTACTCTGCAGTGTATTAACACGTGCAGAATCTATGCGTGTGAATATTTTTTTAGGCGGCTAAATGAAATGAGATACTAAGCTATTGTGTTACAAAGGAATCGCAAGTTATAGAAATTTGACCAAATGTAGTCAGAGTGAAACAATCAGGTCTATTCACTAAAAGGTGAAACTCAGGAGAATGGGCAGGAAAAGTGAAAATTCTGGGTCGAAATAGCCAAACCAAAAAAATTCTTCCATTTATCTCATTTTCCAAATCGGCTATTTGGTCTAGATTGTTCACTTCTGCCAATTCTCCTGAGTTTCACCTTTAGTGACTAGACCACTAGACCTGAATGTCCAAATATGAAAATGTTCCCAATTCAGCTGCGTTGGCATAATAAGTGTAATTTAGTGAATAACCCTTAAGGAAAATGGTTGTAGAATTTAAGGGGGAGACCGTAACATTGCTGATAAACATATCAAAGTTGAGCACACACTGTGCATTGTAGCGAACTAGAATGCTGCTTATATTGGTAAAGGACATAAGATGCCGTTTTGGAAAATATTTTTCTTTGATTGCCAATTAACTGAAGAGGTTCTTCGCTAACCTCTGAATTGGCCCCAAATTGCACTGGACAGTGAATTTCACCGTTCTGTGCAATTTGGGGCCACTTAGTCTATTCACTAAGTTGTCAATTAGCCAAATAAAGCAAAATATGGTGCAATTCGGCAGTGTTTGGCAGCACTGAAATTGAGGTCCTGTTTTAGTATGACCCAGACAAACAATTTTTAAAAAAAAAAAACACTTTTAAAAATAATTTCTAAATATATTTTGACACCTTACCTGGTCAAGTTTTATACCATTGGAAAGGCCATGCTCTGGCCTTTCGAATGATACCAAACATGACTCTGCAGCTGCTACCAATCAGGAGTCAGAGTTGTCCAAATGACCCCCATATCCCCACTTGGCAGCTGGGGGAGTTAACTGCCCACCTGATGTCATCGCGCATATGGCGATGACTTCAGTCAGCAGGGGGAGGCCCTGGAAGCTTGGCTGACATCCAAGATGTCAGCCACCTCTGGGAGAGGAACGCAATCCTGTGCTGATTGGTGCTGAATGGCGATTCGGTGCCAAAGGGGTTAAAGAGTGGCATCGCTGGAAAGGGCAGACTGTGCCCTTTCCAGCAGTGCCCCTTTTTTCTTTAACGCCCTGCCGTTCGGGAGGGGTCCATTGCCCGGCGATGACGTCAGTGCGATGCCCGAGGACCTTAAAACCAAAGGTCTGACTTCAAGGAAGTCAGACCGCCATGGCACCCCAGTCAGAGAGGTGAGTGTAGGGAGGGAGGGGGGTTAGAGGACCATGACATACATGCTACATCCTTGGTCCTTAACGGGATTATTTCCCAGGATGTGCCATGTACGTCACTGGTCCTCAAGGGGTTAAACAGGCGATGCCCATAAGATTCAATGTAAAAAGTAATATCTTTTTTATTTTCTAATTATTTTCTAATTTTATTTTAAAGACCATTTATTCTTTTCATTTTTTGCAAATACCCTTTTATGTTTTAGAACATCTTTTTGTATTTTATATGGCATTTTTGTTTCTTATTTTTTTGTAAAAGACCTTTTCTAAATTTTGGAAAACACCATTTCATAATTTTTTTTTACATTTTTTGCAGTTCGGCGGATTGCCAATGACATGATATTTTGGTGCTTTGTGTATAGACCCGCAAGTATTTCAATAACTTGAACCAGAAAGGTAAGTGGCGTCTAGTTAATGAGTTACATTCACTAAATCTCCCTGCTAGATCTAGAAACAAGCTGTGAATGTGGATCTATCCGGCTTAAAAAGTTATGATCACCAAGGGTTGGAATCCCTAAACATTGCATTTATAAAGAAGTGACTGTTAGTGAATTCAGCCCTTGGTGATTTTACCTTTTTAAATCTGATAGATCCCCTGAGATCTCACAGCTTATTTCTAGATCTAGCAGGGCGTTTACATGAACCTAGCCCATAGGTCAGCAACCTTGGCTCCCTGATGTTTTGGGAACTACATTTCCCATGTGGCTCAGTCAGCCAATGGGTGACTGAGCATCGTGGGAGATGTAGTTCCCAAAACATCAGGGAGCCTAGGTTGCTGACCCCTGACCTAGCCCAATGACATAGAACTTATGCACATGTTTATAAAAACATTTTTTTTCCTATGTTAATATTTGAATAAGGTGACGGTTGTTTCCAAGGTGTGTTTGATCAGTGCCAAGGACCAGAACAGTGAGTAATATGGAGAAAGGGAGCAGTTTGGCCGATAGGTGAGGGAGCAAAGTGGATGATTATCATGTGATCTTTTGAGTTCCAGTAAATCTTTTCACTTCTGCAGGTGTCCTTTGTAATAGTGTATCAGGCATAGTTATAGAAGGATATAGCCAAGAAATTAGAGGTAAGGAATAGTGACATTTGCTTTTTGCTAGTGAATGCTGCACTAGGATTTTTTTTTTTTTCACATAAGCAAATATCTTACAATAGTACACAGGGGTGATACAGACGTGAGTACAATATCGGAGCAGTAACTTTAAACAAAGAAAAGGTTCAGATACAGGATAATCAAGAAATACACACTTTATGTAGTGCAGAATGCGTGAGCACCTTACCCAAGGAGTGCAGGGCTTAAATAAGGGTGCTAAGGGGTGAACACATCTCCTCCTTGCCTCAGGTGAAACCCCCATCTTTGCAGGTATAGTCTAGAGTCTGGTACCCAACTTCCTGTTACTGCTATCAGGCTCTGTACCCTGCATGCCCACCGGTGCTTAGGACGCCACGCCAATGAAGATGCTGGATGCCAATCCCTTGCACCCACAGACATCAGTGGTCATCAATTCAAGATTCTGGGGATCAGGGGTCGCTTTGTGAATGGTGGCCTGTAACTGTGGGCAACTGGTGGATGTCAAGACACTGGTCTATCCACACAGCTTGGGAGAAAGGCCCGGTCGCGACTGGAAACGTGACAACTGTTGATGGCCCTTCATTCCCATTACTGACCTGGTGATTATTGTGTCTACCAACCGGTGTACATTGGGATGTCGTGTTATGGATAAAACGCATGCTTAAATATTGGTTAATGAGGCATTCTGCACCAAGGGGGGGGGGCGACCAGAGGTATTAAAGATTAAGATTATGGACATATTGGCAGGTTCACTCGTACAAACAGTTTTGGAGGCCACGAAAAGCACAAGAATCTCCCCGCTCCCAGCTTTCACACATATATATCTCAGTCAGCTTTTCACAGTCTCAGTCTGTTTAGATGCAGCTGTCATTCTGAATATTCTCAGCCTGACAGTAAGCCACATATGTGCTGTGCCTGCATTTATCATGAAAACCGCTGATTTAGTCTTCGTCCATCAGCTTCTGTCTGCTCGAAGAACCCTCTGAGAAACCAATCACACATTTACACGAACCTCTGTGCCCTGCATGTGATTAGCATTCGTTTATTCCCTATGGGTACCTGTGAACACAAGCTTCAGACATTGTTTTCTGCTTCAATACCTGGCACTTGCATTCATAGGAAACCAGTCTTGCTTGACCGCCTCTCCTCATATGCTTGCTGACCTGCACATACACACAAAATGTGTCCCTCTAACGCCTCACCTTGATTGAAATAGAGCATTATTATTAGGTAAAAAAAATTACACACGCTTTGGTATTCGATTACTAATCAAGTGAAAAGCAAATGATCACAAAAGTATACTCAAATCCATAATCATTCTGTATAAACGTACACCTGCTTATTTCCAATCTCAAAAAAAGCATGTAGAAAACAAACAATCTGTTAGCGTAGCAAAGCACTAACCAGTGGCTTAGAATTGCACTATCATCCACTATAGCATATCACGCACTTGATACATACCCGGTAACATTGTGTCAGGATAGTGAGTCACCCAGCACGAAGACAAAACCAAGTTAAGTGATGAAGCCCTTAACCTGGACAGGCCGGTCCTTAGAATGTCCGGATCTGAACTGAGGAGAGAATATAAACAAGGAAAAGACAAAAAAGGACTGAACCCACAGGGACTAGAAAAATATCGTAGAACAAATACAAAGTCAGAAATTGGTACACAGAATCTGTATAGTAAATAACCATACAGGGAAAATAGAGCAAAAACAGAGTTCTTACTTAGCCAGGGGTCAAACCAAAGGATCACAGATATACAGGAACACGCTGAGGGGTATATTGGAAACCACGGCAGACCATAGAACTCTTTTAGTTGCTCCTATTTAAAGCACTCCGAGGTCTGACTAGGTGGAGCAGCCCCAGATGCTAGATTTCCAGAATGGTGCCCTCTCTGCCCAGGAAGCCTAACTGCAGCACTACCAGCTGGCACGGCACATTGGCTCATATGTAATAGCAATAGGTCAGTAGGACTGATCTAACCCTTGTTTAAAGGTTGCTTGATGCCTCCAGAAAAAAAATCAAAGTAAAAAGTGGGCTTCCCATATAGTAGTATATCAATTATCTGATGGGCTACTCTAGAGAATGGAGCCCAGATGTTGGTTCATCGTTTATAGGAGTGGTTCCCAATCGCGGTCCTCAAGTAGTCCCAATAGGTCAGGTTTTTCAGATATCTGAACCACAGCACAGGTGATATGATTTGCTGCTCAGGGAATGCAGGATTCAGTCTGCATTTCCCCAAGGTAATCTTTAAAACTTGGCCTGTTAGGGGGACTTGAGGACCACGGTTGGGAACGACTGGATTATAGCGTCTAGAAAGTGTTTAAGCTCTGATCATTGGTGGTCAGGTGGTGGGACCTCTGTGAAGACTCCAGCAACAATCTGTCTTTCTAACTGGACTCCGAGGACTGTTTTTTTATTCTGCCCTTTTGACCAAATGTTCTCCTCATAGCGCTACGGGAGGACAATGAGGCCTTGATAGTCCTGGTATCTTGCAGCCTGGGTACACTCATTAATATGGTGCTGCAGGAGAACTAAGCTGTCCTTGGTGGTGGTAAGTGGCAAGAAGCCCCATCAGCCTTCTACCAAGAAGTATCTCAAAATTTTTTGTAATCAGAAAAGATGAAAACAGGTTATAATGATTGACAAAAATGAATAGATATGTAAAATAGTAACCAAGCCGCGTTTCACCCATGGCTGACTGATGAAGTCGAAAGATGAAACCAACCAAAACCGTCCCTAATACCAGCAATGTTACAATCACTTGTGTTACTATATGTCTTATCAGCTCGTATATTTACAGTTAAAAGGGACACTCTTCTCATCCTGACTACTTTATTGTTTTAAAGTGGTCAGAATGTGAGCAGTGCCTCCCCCTAGCTTCCCCCAATTTGGAGAAAACACTGGGTGATTGTCTCGTTTCCATCGGTTTCAGCCGCGCCCCCTGGTGGTGGGAGCGATCCAGGCCAGCTTTTCCATGTCTGGGTCTAGCTATTCCGCCCTGTGCCTCTCCTGGGTTTCGCTGTACTGTTCAGGTCTGGGATCACATGTCCTAATTACCCAGTCCTGTTCTCTATTTAAATGCCAGCAGCAAAGAGGCTCATTGATCTGGCATGAGTTCTGTTCTTGTGAGTTTTAGTTGTGACACCTGCTCCAGTGAGTTCTGGATCCTGTGTTAATGCAAAGCATTCTTGTATATTGATCTCGGCTTGTTTGACTACCCTATCTGTCTGCCCCTCTAATCTGTATTACTGATCTGTTGCTAACCTCTGCTTGTCACGTCTGACGTTCCTTCCTGGTTCTGTATCCTTGGCTTCAGTCTTGACTATTCTTGTCTGTTCCTTGTTTCTTGTGTTATGTATTTTGCTCTCCTTAGTTCAGAGGCCAGTAAAAGGACCTTTATATTAGTTCAGGGTGACCTTTATATCACTTCCTGTGTATTTGTCTAGTTAACCCACGCTCTTCCTCCTCTCCTGACTCTGTTATTCTTTATATGGTTTCCATTAGGCAGAAGTTCCATTGAAGGATCTTCCCCCAGCATAGGGATTTCTTTAGATTTCTTCTATGCCCCCCTGCCCCTCATGTTACAGTCTTGTTATTTTCCTGTCTAGAACCTTTATTGTCTATATATGCTGTATCCACCTCTTCAGCCAGCAGCTAACCTGCCTCAAGGGCTACATCCCTCCATGACCCAAGGCCGCATGCCCCAAGCAAAGGGTCAGCGTAACAGTGATGTTGAGAAGTTTCCTCTGCCCCAACCAGCATCACCAGCAGCTGGGATTTTTTAATTTTCCAGCTGATGGCCACTAGATGCTGAGAGCATGATGATGGCACCCTGCCTGAGACCAATCGCTGTATCAAACGGTCTCAGAGCAGCAACGATGAATTGGATTTGGACGTGCATGCAGATCTCCGATCCATCGCTTTGCTCAGGTGCTCCTGAGTACCTAATGTGCGCAGCCTCAGGGACTTCTAGGTTTGGGAGTCTCTGAGCTGAAAAGGAGGAGAAGTGCCTGTTGTGTGAGAAAAGATAAATAAAATCACCTAAAATAAAATTAGAATAGTAAAACGTAATTGGGCAGAGGCTGACAGGAACCTCTGCCCAATTATTTAAGGGCAAAAAGGAACTCTATTTTTCAACAGAGTATCCCTTTAACTCAGTGGTTCCCAAACGTGGTCCTCAAGTCTCCCTAACAAGCCAAGTTTTAAGGATTACCTTAGGGAATTGCAGACTGAATCCTGCAATCACTTAGCAGCAAATCATATCACCTGTGCTGTGCTTCAGATATCTGGAAAATCTGGTGTGTTGGGGGTACTTTAGGACCGCCATTGGGAACCACTGCTTTAAATGGTTAAACTTTACAATATGCATTCCAGTCCAACGGAGTCAAAGTTAAGCTGTGCCGAATGCAAACCAGGGTCATTTATTTTTAAGGATTAATACATATTAGAGGTTTACTTTGACAATGGCAGGTGAGACAGTTTTATGGTCAAGTGGCTAATATCAACTGGTGTATCTTTTGCTCACACCCTTTGTTGCTATTACTAGGTTGCATGAAGAAAGCACTCATGCAGCTTCTCTAAATATGAAATCATTAGACCACATTCATCAGCAATTCCAAACCCGACTTCCATAGACCATTCTTCTGCCATAAACAGAAAACCTTAATGATAACACTGACTTCTGGCATTCACAGGGAACAGGAACATACTGTACATAAAATATATCAATGTCCCTCGAGGCAACATAAGTCTGGAACGAAGGTTGTCACAGAAAATGCCACAGGGGTGTGTAACATATTGTGCATTGTCTAAAGTCTGGTTATTGCAATTATTTTGATTAGTATCCAGAAAAGATTCCTTGCAGAAAATATGTATACCATTAAGTACAAAAAAAAATCAATTTAATAGAGAAACATACATAATCTATTGTACCCCATATATGTAAATAAATAAAATAGTCCATACATGGTGCTTATTTTATATATATCACCATAAGCCTCTCACCCATTAGGTGTGATACAGTCCAGTATATTGCCATGAGCAGACATGGGTGTTCATTTTCTGGACAAATTGAGATTTATCTACACTTTGGGTGACTCTAAATTTGTCTGAAACCTCAATCAATGCAGGGACACCTCTGTGACTGAACCGGGGGAGAACATTGTCACATTGAAACTATTTCCATTTGGTGCATCTGCAAGAATAATTATCAGGGGCATTGCTTAAATTAAAATCAAAGGGGTTGGCAGCTCATGTACACGTTATACCAACACCCCCCCCCTCCATGGCTGGTGGTGGGTGAGGGGTTAAATCTGAGCAGGTTGCCTTACCTCACTGGAGATGGGAGTCCAGTCCAATTGTTTATTGATATTGCCTACATCTCACAAGTCAGAGGATTGGATAACGAATGCTCTAATTTAACCCCATTGAGGCTGGACAGGTCTAAAGAAATGGCATGCTTCATACAGATGTCTTTTTGCTCTCTATTTTGTCCCTCTCTTTTAGCGGACACCGTGAAAACTACAAGAAATCAAATAATGTTCAAAATATGCATAAACACAGTCCTTTACATCATTAACAGATCACATTGTACATGTAAAGGGATATAAAAACAACATTATACACAATATAAAACAAATACAGAGGTAAATTACCGTGTGCGCCTCTAGACCACATGCACATAAATTGTTCTTTTGAGGAGTTATACAACACACTGCTCTCTACTCCAGCAGTTGCAGCAGCTTTCTAACTAAGGAAGTGCTAGTTTTCATACCTTTAAACATGAAGGGAAGACACGTCTCTAAAACACCATGTCCCTTGACAGTTACACCCTTAAAATAAAGTTGTTGGTACAGCCAAGGCAAATTGGGCTTGGTACGATGGAGGGTGTAAAGCAGCGTTTCCCAAACCTGTCCTCGGGCCCCTCAACCAGGCCGATTTTTACAGATCACCTTGGGGGAAAGCAAACGGAATCCTGCGATTACTGAGCAACAAATCATATCACCTGTGCTGTGCTTCAGATATCTGGCAAACCTGGCGAGGCAGAGGGTCCTGAGGACAGGTTTGGGAAACACTGGTGTAAAGGCATGAATAGGCATTTTTTGAAAGAGGGTGGGAAAAAAACACGTATGACCTCTGGGCTTACAGACACCAAGAATCAGCTGCATAATAAAAAGGAGAGGCCAGGAATGAACATTAAATTGGCAGCTCTCAAGGGAAACTGGGTGTGTTTATATGGCAGCCTTTATTGAATATAGGAGCCGAATATGACTAGGTAGAACAAATCCTGCTTCGTCAAATAAGGAAGAAGAATAAGAAAGTTTCAGACACGTTTGAGCCTAGACATATACCACAGATAGCTGGACAAGTCAAGCTCCAGGACATCCAGATTTATGCAATGAACATTGAATAGAGGCCAGATCATGTGATTAGTGAGAGGGGAAATTTAGTCACTCGTTGACTTAAGACCACATTACTTTGTGACTGAGTTGTATGTCATTTTGGACACAGATTGGACGTACTCTGTTCTTATCGTGCATGCGTTTTAACGATCCACGTCGATTGGCTATCAGGGGAATCGATTAGTAGCTCTAGTGAAATTGGAAAATAATTATCAATGTTACATAACCTGTTCCAAGTCAAGGATAGAGTTGTTGTTGTGGTCAATAAGGTCCCCTCTGTGTCCAATCTAGGCGATAGAGACCCATGTGTCTACCAATGTCTGAATGGATTCGGTTCACAATTAAATAAATATAATTGTGTGTAGTTGTCACGCTCATGGCAGCAAGTTCCACAGGGGTCTGGCCTCTTTATATCCTGTCAAGCATCTTGTCTGCATTCAAACCAAATTCTGCATGCCTGAACGTGAAACCTTCATACTATTTGGTAAGGAGATTCCTGTTCTGTTATAGAACTACCTGTACATACTAGGGATGGACTGATGTGATCTTTTGGATCAAGAGCCCATCTCATGATTTTCAAGGGACCCTCGAGTCTTTACCATGCCTGTCCACCAGAGGCGAGCCATGGTCTAGCAGCTGTTCAGCATGGTCTGTGTGCCGCCATAGCAGGAGGAGGTGAGCACCCCATGAATCAAGGAGCAACGAATGGCAGAGACCATGTGGTTTCTCCAAGAGTTCTTTTGCGAGGGCGCAGTGAATCGAGATGAGACTTCGCTTCATTTGGAGTATAGGATCGGGACTTGGTATCGGCTGACCCCAGATATTATTAGTATTATTCTTTATTTATAAAGCGCCAGCATATTCCGCCCAATACAATACCTGGATTGGGACACAAAAGCCCAGTTAGGACATCCATAATATATACAATTATAATATCGCATAAGCATGAGCGATGCCTTGTTTCATTCAACATCTCTTTTCACATACACTGATCAGATACTTTACATTATGGGGCCGTTGCACAAGATCTTTTTGGATTTATTTAAATATATTATCTTGTACCTCTAGGTTTTTGTTTTCAGTTAGATTAACGATGAAAAAGAAAACAAAACCACAGTCACCTAGGTTGACAAAATCTGGTATTCTGTGTAATACTAGGGGGCTTCCACTATTGTCACATAACATCTTCGTGGGTTTTTCTGCTTTGGTTTACAGAAAAAAATGTGTTAATGTGTTTACAAATTTAAGATCATAGATCGTTCACGTGACAATAGGAAAGTGCACTGAACTGTCTGGAAATTACCAGTATTCACATGACTGTACTTTGAAAAGTCATTTAGAGGAAACACATGGGGAGGGGGGGGGCTACAAAAGTGTCATTAGCAAAAAAGTAAGTTGATCTAATCAAGGTACAGATACATGGTAACCAAACACTTGATTTTATATGGGTATAATGATTGTGTGACTTTTTCAAACCATAATATATATTTTTTAATATCTTGTTTAGTGCTTGGACTAATTGTCTCTGCCCTTTGATACTCTGTGCCTTTTAGGAAGATTGCAGTTTTCGTTAGTTAATAATTGCCATATATGCTTAAACCAAATATAAACGCAAGAGTTGAATCACCCGACTGAATAGTAAACCGGTTATTCATTATAACATCGAGGCCGGGGTCGGACGAGTGTTTTGCAGAGCGAAGGAACGTCTGTGAGAGTGGACGTTCCTTCCACTCTGACACCCGTCTGGCCACCTCGCTGAGCGCAGTTAGTGCGCTCAGCGCTGCAGGGCTCGATCCTCCTATGGAGGATCACACTTTGCAGCCCCGTCGAACGCGAGTTGTCGCGCTTCAACTGGGAGGCTTTCAGAATGTCCACAGCATGCCTGATGAAGCACACACAATTTGTGTGCATGCTACAATGTGTGGCCGACCCAGTCGAACGCTGCGAAGGACGCCGGGAGGCACGTCAGTAGGGCCAACATACAGTAGTGCGCTCGTCTGACCCTGGCCTAAGGAGTAATATGTATTCTCGACATGTAATAAGAATTAAAGGTACTAAGCCTTTGGTGGTTACATTAGGAACTCGAATTCAGAAAGTGCACGTTAATTATTCTGATTTAAAATCATACAATAGTGATAAGATCTATGAAATTTAACTGGCCTCATTACTCCACCAGTCTCCCTCTTTAGGCTAGGGTCAGAGTGGGGCAGTCGGAACGCGCGTGCAGGCGCACTAAATCACGGCGGCAGTAGCAGCACATAACGGCCAATGACGGCCAATATACGCAGTACGTGCGTACAAAAGTGCGCCGACACCACGCAACCGGCAAATGAACGCATTTTTCTCAGAACGTGAAACCGCTGCTACAGACGTACAGAGTGCGCTGCGGCCGCATGGCAGCGTGTGTGCGTGATTAGGAGACGTCAGACGCTGCTAGTGTGCGGCCAACATAACGTTCAAACAGCCGGATTTCCCTAGAATTGCGTTGGTGAGTACCTGCGACTGTGCGACTGTGGTCGTCTGACCACTTAAGCGTATTCCGTGAAAAAATGCGTGCGCACGCATCGACGTACATTTTGACGGTGGCCGCAGAAAATGCGCTCATCTGTCCCTAGCCTTAAAAGTTCATTGTAACTGATTCTGAGGAGGTTGTAAAAGTGTAAAGATCAGATATTGGGTTATATTTAATTCCTTTGAGTTCTAATTATAGTTAATATGGTCAGCGATGCAGATCCTGCACGTATTTCACTATCTGTTTAGCATTGTTAACACTATTCAGCCTGGATGTCATTAAATAGAACTTTTTCAAAGTTTTGCCAAACTTAGGAAAAGGAAACAACAGCCTGCACAAAGAAGAAGAAGTGTAACAAAGAATTAATCAGACGGCGAATGAACAAAGGAATTGTTACAAATGCAATTGTATCAAAGAAGATATAAAAGAAGGAATACTCTTCAGAAGATGAAGAACAACACACTCAATGAAGAGAGATTAGTAGAGTGATTTAAAGGAGAATCTCAGTTGTTTTTGACCTTTAATCTAGAATCTGCCATGCACTGTTATGCGAGTACAACACTAGTGCAGAAGCAGGAATCGACACATGGATTAAGATGGTAGGCAAGAAACGTGTCAAGGTCAGGATCGAGGGAGAAGTCGCCATACTCTTTTAAATAGGAATAACTTGCTAAACATAGGAAATAAATACTGGATGTTAATATGTTCCTTTAATGAAGGAAAAAATGGAAAGGAAGAACATATGGTATCTACAATTTGGAACATGAGAGTGTGAGCAATCCAAGAGGAATATATATAATGATTTAAGAATAAGAACTTGCTGAATGAAGAAATAACACTACATAGAATGAAGACTGGTGGAAGGAAAACATACAGAATAAAGGAAGAATACACTTAGGGGGTTAGTCAGAGAGAGGTGAAAACCAGGAGAATGGCAGGAGAAGAGAAAAATCTAGACTAAATAACCGATTTGGAAAGTGAGATAAACGGGAGAATTTTTCTGGTTTGGTTATTTTGACCTAGAATTTTCACTTCTCTAGTCATTCTCCTGGTTTTCACCTCTCTCTGAATAACCCTGTAAATCAGTGGTGGTTCCCAACAGTGGTCCTCAAGTACCCCTATCAGGTCAGATTTTACAGATCACCTTGGGGAAATGCAGACTGAATCCTGCAATCACTGAGCAACAAATCATATCACCGGTGCTGTGCTTCATATATCTGGAAAACCTGACCTGTTAGGGGTACTTCAGGACCCCGGTTGGGAACAAATGCTGTAAATGAATGTGTAGCAACACAAAGAAAATAAGCATTTGGACCAATGGAAGAGCGTCACTAAAGAGAAGGGAGAACAAATGTATTGCAGGAAAAAAACACAATGAAAGAAGAAAACATTTATTGTTGCAAACACAATAAACTTCGATGATCCAAACAGGAAAACCCAAAGAAAGGCAGATGGGTTTTCATCAATTAAACTTGCCCTGCCGATCCTTGATTTTTCCTATTCTGATTGTTGAAGTTAATTATGGTAGCAACAACAGTGATTTTGCCTTTGACAATGCTATAGCCCTGAGAGTAATGGAAGGAAACAGTGAAAAAAGGGAATAGAAACAGACTACCGGAATAAGAAACAGTGTTGCCAGATCAGCCATATTTTCATGAAACTTCTACATCAAGGATCTCAAACTCTGGCCCCCCTATCCGAACAACAACTCCCAGGATTCTCCGGACGTTTATTGCATTCATAGATTTCTGGGAATTTATTTATAAAGTATTTTACCAGGAAGGATACATTGAGATTTTGCTCGTTTTCAAGTACGCCCTGGGTTCAAGAACATTGAAATGTTACAGTCGTTACAGAAATACGAAGTAATACAAAGCAAGATATTAAAAAAAACAACACAAATATACAGATTAACAGAAAATAAATATGTAGGAAATAGTCATTATGTTACATGTTTACAGGTGCATTCTGTATTGAGGTATGTTAATAGGGAGCTCTTGAGTGACTTTAGACTGGGGGAAGATATGTGGTGCTCGGTAGGAAAATGAGGATCGAGACACTGTCTTTTTGTATTGTGGTATTGCAAATAAGGTGCTGGTCCTGGATCGGAGGTTATAGGACGAGGGAGCTGCTGGGGGAAGCAGTCTATTCAGATAAGGTGTCAGCTTCCCAGAAAAGCTCTTAAACACCAGGTTGGTAGGGTGAAGGGTGTGTTTAGACTCCAGCGATGGCCAATTTAGCTCTTTTAACATGTCACAATGGTGGGTCATGTAGTTACATTGTAGTGCAAATGAGAATGAGTTATACAATGTAGTAAGTTTCTGAAGGTGTGTTTGCGGGGCTGCTGCATACACTACCAGGGTAATTCAAAAAGATCCGAATGGCTGGAGAAAGGTAACCGAACGCTGAAAATCAGCGTTCGGTTACCTTTCTTGGCCATTCGGCTATTCAGAGAGCAGGCAATACGCCAAATCCTGTTCGGTGCCTGTTTGAGGGCAGTGAAATCCCCATAAAAAAGCACTGCTTCGGCTATTCAGAGAACACAAACCAGAAGTGAAAGGTTCCCGAAATGCCCTGCCATTCGTTGGTTTCATGCGGCAGATTTATTCAGGAGAATCCCATAGGCTTCAATGTTAAATATATTCCCGTTTTAATTCAATATATAATAAACCGTAGACATGTGCACAGCACAAAATTTCATTTTGAACTAATGGATTAGTCCTAAAATGCAATTTATTTAGTTGCTAAAGAAATTCGTTTTCAGTTCTTTAGTATGAAAACTAATTTCATTCATCCGAAAACCAGTGGATACAATTACTATTGTAGAGGCTCCTCAGAGGGCTGAGATTGCTGTTTGTTACAGTATCTCTCACTCTCAGCACAATGTGTCAGGCAAAGCTGTTACAGTAACTGACTGCTGCTCATCACAGCGCTCAGTTTCAGTAAAACTAGTAAATAATATTTTATATACAAGAGGTTATAACAATATTATTTCCTTGTTTTATTGAAACTCTGAGCGCTGTTACAGTCAGTTACTGTAACAGCTGAGCCTGATACATTGTAATGAGAGATAATATAACAAGCAGCCGATCTCAGCGCTCACAGACACTGTATTTAAAGGGCTAAAAAAAGGCTCCTCTCTGTATAATGTATAGAACATCCCCCTGCATTAGTTAATACCCCTCTCTGTATAATGTATACAACATCCACCTGCATTAATTAATACCCCTCTCTGTATAATGTATAGAACATCCTCCTGAATTAATTCATGTCCCTCTGTGTATAGAACATCCTCCTCAATTTATACCTTTCTCTGTATAGTGTATGTGACATCCTCCTGCATTAATACCCCTCTCTGTATAATGTATAGAACATCCTCCTGCATTAATGCCCCTGTCTGTATAGACCATCCTACTCAGTAGGACCTACTGCATTGGCATCTGGAGGGTGCAGATCTTCGGAATGCAATGCTTATCCAGCACAGGAGAGGGAACTTTTACCTCAACTTTGTATCTCTGTGGGGGAGAGAGACAGGAATATAAAAGCAGGGGAGAGGGAAAATATTAACGTAAATCGGTCTGAAAGCTCAGAGAAGAGATGACTGGTGCAAATTGATTTTTATAATAAAATAAAGCACTTTAAATCCAGGGAAAACATTCAAATAAATCACACTGAAGGCTCATAATGACAGAGTAAGTGTGAGAGCTGGATACTAAATGTATCAGATGTAAAAAAAAACAAGCAGCACTGGGAGAGGAGAGGAACTTTATATAAAACGTGTATTATAGATGAGGAAAGGGGGATAGTGTTCCTGGATAATATAAAATGTATCAGACCTAAGCCCCTATAATGTAGAGCGGGAGGGGAGATAACACACGTTTTATAAAGTCCTTCTCTTCTCCCAGCACTGCTTGTTATAAAGGGGTTTTTATTATCCATCCCTCCTCTGTCATTAGCTTTCAGTGTGATTTATTTGAATGTTTTCCTTCTCCAGCTGCTTTTATCATCTTCTCTGCCTCATAGACATTTATTTATTTATAAAGGATTTTACCAGGAAGGATACATTGAGATTTCTCTCATTTTCAAGTATGTCCTGGGTTCAAGAACATTGAAATGTTACAGTTGTTACAGAAATACAAAGTAAAACAATGCAAGATGTAAAAAACAAAAAACAAAACACAAATATACAGATTAACAGAAAATAAATATGTTGGAAATAGTCATTATGTTACATGTTTACAGGTGCATTCTGTATTGAGGTATGTTAGTAAGGAGCTCGAGTGACTTAAGACTGGGGGAAGATTTGATGGTGTCTGGGTGTATTCCATAATTGTGGTGCTCTGTAGGAAAATGAGGACCGAGCCACTGTCTTTTTGTATTGTGGACAATCATGGGTTAAGTAAAGGTGTCCTCTCCTGTGCTGGCTGTCTGTGCTGCAAGTGAGTATTCTGGAGCTCTATCACTGTCAGATTTTCGGGTAGGGGTCGGGAAGGATTACGCATACAAACCTTTTCTGTAGCTTTGCGATGTTGTTCTCTTCATTGCTGGTCTCCTTCACTCATCAATGTAATATCACAAAAAGGACTGAAACTAAAATGTAGTGCATTTTATTTTAGTTTCTTTCGTTTTTTGTACTGAGCAGTTTCGTATCTCTGGAGTCATACGAAAACTAAATTATCCCGAAATTCAGACTAAATCGTTTTAGTACTAAAACGAATGCACATATCTAATAAACCGTTCATTATAAAATTCTGCAGTAAAGAGTCTCTTTATCTATAGATTTTTAGGATATTTTAAGCATTTTTCTGTTTTTTCTTTTTTTTTAAAAAAGTCAGATTTTTTTTATTTTTAAACCTTACATATTTTTTCAGTAACATATCATTCCCTGGACCTCATATGCAAATTTCAGACATTTTCGCTCAGTAGTTTCTTTGCAAACAGGGTTTCACTTTTCAATCATTCAAGCAAACTGTTTTCCTAATTTATTCACTGCCTTCTTCTGCGGTCTCGACTTTTTCCGGAGGCTTCGCTGCGTGTGATCGGCTCCTGCTCAGGTTTTTACGGCGTCTTCGACGGGTTAATCCAGATGTTTTTACAGGTTTTCGGCGTGCATTCGGCGGGTTTTCGGCAGCTTTTCCCTGCACTTCGACAGCCCTGTGGTGCTTGCTGAATGCACCGCAGGGTAGCCGAAATGGGAAAGCCGATTTGTACCGAATTGAAGAGAATGAAAAGTCACCGAACGTGCGGTGACTTTTTGAATCTCTTTGAATAACCCTGTACATCTCCGTATTCAATAGCCGGCATAAGCATTTGTTGTACAATCTGCTTTCTTACCGCGGGGCTCAGGCAGGATTTGTTTCTGTACAGGGCACCTAGTTTGGGGTAAAGTTTAGATGAGAGTTTTTCGATGTGGGGGCCAAAGGATAGATTTGGGTCTAACCACATACCTAGATTTTTGAGAGAAGTGACTGTGGTCAGTGTGCCATTTGATATTGTCCCAACACATAGATGGGGATTTTGCAATTTATGTAGTTTAGGTGCTGTTACAAAGAGCATTGTAACAGTTTTGTCAGTATTTAGAAAAAGTTTGTTGTGTTTGATCCACTTTTCTACCTCTGTGAATTGTTCTTGCAGCACGGCCTCCAGCTGCGGGAAATTTGGTTTGCTGGTATAGATTACAGTGTTGTCTGCGTACATGTGTACAGTTGAGGCTTTGCAGACATTGGGCAGATCATTTATGTATATTATGAATAGGGATGAGCCGAACACCCCCCGAGTTCGGTTCGAGCGCGAACCCGAACTTCCCATTTGTTCGGGACCGAACCCGAACCCGAACTCCCATGCAAGGCAATGGGGCTGAAAATTCAGTTTTTTAGAGTGCCCTCCAAGAGGGCATATATGCTACATATTTGCCATAAAAGGTGTATGGGGGTCCGGGTAGTGCCCTGGGAGACAGGAAACAAGGATAAAAAGTTTTTTTAAAAAAAAAAAGCTTTTAAAGGGACAGTGAGTTTTCCATGAAATAAGGGTTAAAAATAAAAATGAAAAATTCCTTCAAATATCGTGCCTAGGAGGTCCCCATAACCTGCCCGTGAAGTGGTGGATTTCTAGGATGTAATGAAACACTTAAAAACAAATAAATGACGTTTCATATGACGGTAAATGCTTTTCCTTTAATCTATCCATAAACAACTGCTTGGGGCGGCAGCCTGTATGAAAAGACATTTTTAGGACGCGCAGAAAAAAGTTTTGAGTTTTTTTGGGCTAAATTATTTGAAACTTATGCAGGCTTTGGATGAAAGAACAATAGGTGCTTTAAAAATGGGCTTTTAGGGGGGCGTGGCCTGACCAGCTACAGAGATGGACGTGTAGTGTGAGAGCTCCCGATACTGCCGCTGAATCATCCGCCATTACACATCAGCTAGTGGATATGGTACGCTCCTCTACACGCAGGACACCCGGGAAACACATCAGCATCCCAGGAGGGACACCAGCAAGCCCTATTACGGCTTATTTTGGCTCCTCACGATCGCGGCCTGCAGCTCAATCCCCGGCCAAGATGGCGGCCGTTCCCGCGCAACTGGAACCGTCTTCACAAGGAGGTCAGTTAGCGATGCAAAGGCTGGAGATGCTTATAGCTGACCTGCCCACGCGCGCTGAGCTCCCCACGAGGACAGACCTTAAGGACATGCTTGATCAAATCCAATTAACATTTGGACAAGAAATAACTGCAGTTAGGGCAGATATCTCGGCCATTGATGAGAGGGTGGCACGCTTAGAGGAAACGGCCGCGGCACACCAGATCTGCCCACAAGACCAAAACACGCTAGCGGACCAAAGGCTCTCGGACATGACTCGCCGCATAGACGATTTAGAAAATAGATCACGGCGTCATAATATCAGAGTGCGAGGAGTTCATGAAGGCGTCACAGAGCTCAAGGACTTCCTTTTGGGAGCGTTTACTCAGATTTTGGGATGCCCCCCTCTGCATCACACCGCGATAGATAGGGCGCACCGGGCACTGCGTCCCAGAGCTGTGGCAGACTCTGGCCCACCTCGTGATATAATCTGCCATCTCCCGGACTTCGCCATAAAGGAGGAGATAATGTTAAGGGCACGGGCACGTCGAAAGTGGCGATTTGCCAATGAGAACTTTGAGCTGTTTCAAGACCTCTCCCCGCATACACTGTTCGCACGTAGCTCTCTACGACCGGTCACGCAACTACTGAGGGAGGCAGAAATTCCCTATCGATGGGGGTTCCCATTCTCGCTGCAAGTACGTCGGAATAACCGGCTTCATACAATTCGAACGCCTAAGGACGTGGACTTGTTCCTGTCAGAATTGCATCTTCCACCGACTGAGACCGTGGACTGGGAACACTCACCCTTAATGATCTCGCCACCGACTCGCCAGGCGGGTTCACCCCGTCCACAAAGGTCACCTCGTGATGGCCGACGCAGTACAGCACCACATTCGGCGACCCCAGATCCCGCTCCCATATGAGAATAGCTGGCATAGCCAGAAAGCTGACCAGCACTCCAGGACTCAGTATTTAGTTTAAAGAAAGGAAAAGAAAAGAAAAAGAAAAAAGAAAAGAAGAAGAAACAAAAAAAAAAAAAAAAAAAAAAAAAAATTTTTTTCTTTTGTGTGGATAGCTGCTGAATATATTACTGAATCTCCGCACGGTTTAACAATGACGGACTACCACACTGGAAGGATGAGAGCTCCCCTTAATATGGCGCCAGATATTTAGACTCTATACTATTTTATAACTATAACAACTTGATTTTTGGATCAAAGGCCGGCAGTAAGTTGAGGTCTGATTTGCAGCTCGTGACTCATCATCCACCCCCCACCCCACACACCTGCAAGGTGATGGCATAATGGTTACGCACCTGGGGACGACTCTAGTTCTCACTTTTATTTACATGCTTGTATATTATTAGGAAGAGAGATGGGGGGAGGGGAATCTCTTACAAGACTTTTTATCAAGGTATGGTTAGCATCCTACTCACCCGAACTTTATGGCTTGTATAACTTACTCTTGTTTTTATTCATACGCTTTACCGAGTTGTCTCTAAATTACAAGGCCTTTGGTTTGGTATGATGCTATTAGAATGTCTTTACTCTACTAGGACTCGCACCTAAGAGTCGCACACGGGACCTCTAGACCACTCATGTATAGGTGATAGACTTCGCCCACATGGAGACTTCGCCCCCCCTTCTGCCTCCTGATTATCCTCTGTTGGTGCCACGCGGCAGTTAGTAATATCCTCCTTTCTGCTGGCAGCGTCTTATCACATGCATCAATTGTCCGCTACTAGTGATCACGGATGATCTGACGATGCCTGAACTTGCTACCCTGATCTATGGTTACCTAATTACCACTGTCCCGCACTGAGGCTTGAGACATTCCCATGCGCCTTATAGGTCAACGCAGTCGCTTCTTCAGGATGATGGGGACTGCGCAGCTGGCTCCAGACTAGAGCCTAGAGTAATGACCTCATTGATAAGTGATAGGGGAGGTTTTAGCGGGTTAGAGGGGGAGGGTGGGGGAGGGAGGGACGGCCGATGGGGGGGGTGATGGTTTCTCACTCGTTGATGTTTACGCCCGATTGGCGCTTTTTCTGAATAGGCCTTTAAGTGTTATTTAAGAGTTATTATAACCGTTATATGATTGTTACCAAAGCTGGTCTATACACGCGTTACCTCTCTAAGGGGCCTTACCTTCTCTAGGATGGTAAGCTACGTAACGTATTAAAAGATATCTGCTTCTCTCATTGTCCAGTTATCACATACTGTTTCTAGGTGTGTTTACGGCTACAACAGAGTATCTACTCACGCCTAGCTAATTGCCACCATATGCATAATGTTAAGGGATATTGGTTCCTCTAAAGGAATGCACTGTCTCGTTCCTGCTATACGCCCCACTTACTCCTGTTATTGCTTACACCTGCCTACCACGGTTTTTACCCTACAGTATATTCAGTCAGTGACGGCGGAATTCGGGCCCTTTACCTGAGAGCTCCACTCTAATTTTACTAGTACTTTCATTTTTACTAGTACCACGCGAGGTATAGTGCGACTAACCCCAACTGAGAGTCCTCCCACCTGGTCCACGAAATTGTGCCGGCGGACGACACCCAGATTGGTGCACTTAACACCTCCTTACTTTTCCCAACCCCTTTTTTTTTTTTTTTTTTTTTTCTCTTCTCTCTCTTTCCCCCCTCCTTCCTTCTACATCCGCCCTTCCTCTAATCCCCCTACGCTTTCTTCCCTCCCACTACCACAGCAATTTTCTACATTGGAACTGACACTGATACACTCACTCATTGATTCCATTTTTTTTTTTTTTTAAAAGTACTTCTTGCGCTCCGCTACTACCATGCCACATATGAAAACGTCATATGCCCCTTGCGACTTACATCTACAAACCCATAATGTTCGCGGCCTCAACATTCCTGAAAAACGATCGCGTCTATTACGCGACTTACGGGCCTCACGTGCGTCCGTTGCCTTCCTCCAGGAAACACATTTTCGATCGGGGTCAGCCCCGACTTTGCGGGATGCATTCTATCCCGTGGGATTTTTCAGTAACTACTCCCAAAGTAAATCTAGGGGAGTTGCAATCTTATTCTCTAAAGATATCCCTTTCGTGTTAGACACCACGATGATAGATGAAGGTGGTAGATACATATTTGTCAGGGGATCCATTCTTGACACAGTTTATACCTTCGTATCTATATACCTGCCTAATAAAAAACAACATACCTGTCTCTCACGAATACTGCGCACGCTGGAAACTTTCCAGCAGGGAATTACGATCCTCGCTGGAGACTTTAATGTGACGCTTGACCCACTGGTCGACTCCTCGGCGGGTACCTCAACTACACCCTCTCATGTCTTGCGCACGATCCGACGCGCACTACATGACAATAGGCTGGTGGATGTTTGGCGGGCACTTCACCCTATGGATCGTGATTACACATACTACTCTCAAGTACATTGCTCATATTCGAGAATAGACTACTTCTTTATGCATCATGGTAACCTCAACCTTTCAAGCTCAGTAGAAATTTTGGCCACAACATGGTCGGACCACGCACCCATTAAATTGGCACTACAATCGCCGCTATTTTTCCCCCGCGAACGTCAATGGCGCTTAAATGTCTCAATGCTAGATGACCCTCTCATTAGTGAGGAACTTCACACGACACTAGAACAATTCTTTTGGAAAACTCTACTTCTGACACACCTATCTCGGCACTTTGGGAGGCACATAAGGCGGTCATACGTGGCTTCTTTATTAGCAAGGGTACGGCTAGGAAAAAATTGCACACTCTAGAACGCAACACGCTTCTAGAAACGATTCGGGTGCTAGAACTTGAACATATCACATCAAATGACGTCACGGTGTATCAACGCCTTGTTCAGGCACGACGGGCCCTTGACAAGCTGGCAAGCGCGTCCCTTCGGTTCCAGGCAATGAAATCTCGCTCCTTCTTTGCACTACAAGAAAACAAGCCAGGGAGACTGCTAGCTCGGATACTTCGAGACAGACGTATCAAATCTTATATACCAAAAATACGTTCCCCGGAAGGTACCCTTGTAACGGACCCAAGTGCAATCTCGGGGGAATTTCTGCGGTTTTTCTCAGGCCTCTATAAGTTGGACACCCCAACACCGGCAGATAGGACTTTGGAATGTATTGACGCCTTCTTGGCACGAACGGTTCTTAAGCCCCTAGACTCTACGGACCGTGAAGCAATGAACATGGAAATAACTGCGGAAGAAATACTGGAAGCACTGAAAACATCCAAAAATGGGAAGTGCCCAGGTCCAGATGGCTTGCCCATAGAGTACTATAAGAAAAACACTAGAGACCTCCTGCCCACACTGGTGCAGCTCTTTAGTGCCTTCCGAGAAGGGGTGAGGCCTCACCCTCACTCGTTGATGGCGACGATATCACTAATTCCAAAACCAGAGAAGGATCACACAGCCTGTGGCAACTACAGACCCATTTCCCTCCTTAATAATGATATGAAACTTTTAGCACGAGTCTTAGCCAACCGATTGAAAAGATATATGCCTCAGCTAATTAACCCTGACCAAGTAGGGTTCATTCCAGGACGCGAAGCCAGAGACGCGACAATTCGAATCATAAATACTATTGCCCACTCGAAACGTATGGCACGCCCGTTATTACTTCTCTCGACTGACGCTGAAAAAGCCTTTGACCGGGTATTATGGCCCTATCTGTTTCAAACATTGAAACGATATGGTGTTGGTGAAGCCTTTTTGTGCTGGATAACAGCGCTGTACTCGACGCCGACGGCTAGAGTCAGAGTAAATGGAGCACTTACGGCCGCATTTCAAATACATAACGGCACGCGTCAGGGATGCCCACTCTCACCACTTTTATTCGCACTTAGTCTGGAACCACTGCTGTCCTCCATCCGACAAAATGTGGGCATTAAGGGGATACAAGGTGCACACGCCGAACATAAGGTCTCCGCATATGCGGATGACTTAATGTTCATCTTACCCGACCCAGTAGGATCTATGCCAGAAGTAGTTAAAGAGCTGCATGAATACGGCTTGCTCTCTGGCTTTAAAATAAATGTCTCGAAATCAGAAATCCTGGCAATCACACCACAAAAGCATTGGCGACGCGTACTGAGCGCGCAATATGCATTTCGCTGGTGCTCCTCGTCACTTGTATATCTAGGCATCCGTCTTTCACCAGATATCGCAAAGCTATTTACCTTAAATTTTACACCACTTTTTGAGGTCTTCAAAACGGATATTGCAAGATGGACTCCGAAACATTTATCTTGGATGGGACGCATCAGCGTTATTAAAATGAATCTCCTGCCCCGCCTGTTATACTTATTCCACACGATCCCTATTTGCATTCCCCTATCATTTCATAAAGAGATACGCACGCTATTTTCTTCCTTCATTTGGCCGAACACTCGTCCTAGACTCAAGCATGGCGTACTTTGCAAATCGAAACGGACTGGGGGACTCGCACTCCCAGACACGAACCTGTATTACTACGCAACGCACCTAGCTAGAGTGATTGACTGGGTGACTGGTTCCCCTGAGCAGAAGTGGCTCGACTTGGAGGAAGCACAAGCCGGCCGCCCCATGTGGACTCTTCCGTGGCTTCCCTGGTCTGCTATTAAAAACAATGTCAAAGAACTCTCCCCAGTGGGCAGCACGCTGACCGTCTGGCACAAGGCTAGAACAAAATATACCCTGTCTACATACCCTTCTCCCCTCCTACCTTTGCGATACAATCCAGATTTTCCAGTTGAGATATTACAATCATTAGCGACTCGCTTCACGGATTCCCCAAACATAGGGGTCCACCACATAATACGGAATGGAACCTTTGTAACTTTAGAGGCACCTGATCGGCCGGCCCCTACATTTGCAGAACGTTTTAATTTTCATCAGATTAAATCATTCTTGCGGAATTTACCAAACAACAATTCTTTAACTAGATCGCTTTCTCCCTTCGAGAATCTTTGCCGAAGGACCTCCCCGTTAGCAAATGGTGTGTCCACACTATATGGTCTTTTGCGTGACCTGATCACTGAACCCCCGGAATACATGTCCCGCTGGGAGCGCACCCTTAATACTTCCATAACAAATGAAGTATGGTCTGGGACGTTGTCCCTTACTCACTCAGGTACTCAGGTCACCAAGTTGCAGGAAACATCCTACAAACTCCTAACCTTTTGGTACCGCACTCCGGCCCTTATGGCCACATTTAATATCACAATATCTCCGACCTGCTGGAGATGCACGACAGCAATGGGCACATATCTGCACATTTGGTGGGAATGTGCTCTGATACAAATATACTGGAGGAGAATTCAAGATCTCGTGCGCAATACTACAGATGTGGACCTGGACTTTACACCACAAATATTCTTACTATCGCAACTCCCATTTTCGTTAAAATCAATGAAGAAATCAGTGCTAATGCGTATACTCCTGGTGGCTAGATCCTTGATTCCTTTATATTGGAAGTCAACCTCGATTCCCCCTCTAAAAACACTGATTGACAGAATGGAAACTCTGAGGTCAAACGAGGAACTGGCCCTATCTCCCACAAAAGCAGCACAACTCTATACAGAGACGTGGTACCACTGGTCCACTTACTGCTCCTCAGCACAGTTCAGGCAAGCGCTGGAGGAGGGCAACGGAGGCCGGGGGGACCCTACCATGACGGAGCATTAGACTCTAATGTTTCCTTATATATAGGAAACAAATGATCTACCTGACAGATGTAAGCCCCTGCCAAAGGACCCTATATGTGCCTTTAAAACCACAAACTTATGACAATATTGCTCCCTTCCTACATTATATTAACTCCGACCCTCCTGGAACCCCTTCTACCAAATCCTCCACCCTCTAATTCTTCCCCCCTCTCCCCCTTTTTTTTTTTTTTTTTTTTTTTTTTTCTTTTCTCTCTCCCCTGCTCTCCTTGTTATTATACACTCCTACGACACCAGAGGATTGCAATACGATTTTTCTTCACTCTTCGGTTGGCCGATCACCAAAACTGACCCTCTGCAATTTATATGTTTGAATACATCTTTACTTCCGATAGGAGTGCTAATATTGTAACACTTGTTTATTGTAATGTCTATGATAGATAAGCCTCTCTGTTATAACTATTCCTTTTGCGCAATTTGTATTGTATCTTTTCTTGCATAAAACAATAAAAACTTTTCAATTTTAAAAAAAAAAACTTTTAGCGTCGCAACAGTGCCGTCACACCGTAACCCCTCTGAGCATATGAATCTGATACAGGCGCCAATGGCAGTGCACCCAGATATTGTTGCCTTTAGTGCCAGCATGCAAGTACTATCATACAGTAACCCCTCTGTGGATTGTGGAAATGCAGGGGTGGACATGCGATCCTATAAAAAAGATATGAATCTGGTAATGGGCGTCAGTGCACCCATATTTGCCTTTAATGGCAGGCCATCAAGTATCATCATACAGTAACCCCTTTGTTTATTTGGAAGAGTTCAGGGGTGGACCATATGGTTGGTCCTATATTGAATTTTTTTTTTTATCTGGTAATGGGCGTCAGTGCACCCAGATATTGTGCCTTTAATGCCAGGCCAGCAAGTATCATCGTACAGTAACCCCTCTGTGGTATTGTGGAAGAATGCAGGGGTGGACATTGCGGTCTTATATTGAAAAGTTTTTGATCTGGTAATGGGCGTCAGTGCACCCAGATATTGTGCCTTTAATGGCAGGCCATCAAGTATCATCATACAGTAACCCCTCTGTAGTATTGTGAAAGAATGCAGGGGTGGACCTTGCGGTCCTATATTAAACAGATATGAATCTGGTAATGGGCGTCAGTGCACCCAGATATTGTGCCTTTAATGGCAGGCCATCAAGTATCATCATACAGTAACCCCTCTGTAGTATTGTGGAAGAATGCAGGGGTGGACCTTGCGGTCCTATATTGAAAAGTTTTTGATCTGGTAATGGGCGTCAGTGCACCCAGATATTGTGTCTTTAATGCCAGGCCAGCAAGTATCATCATACAGTAACCCCTCTGTAGTATTGTGGAAGAGTGCAGGGGTGGACCATGCTGTTCAAAAAAGTTAAAATGATATAAATCTGGCACAGGCGTCAGTGCAGCCAAATATTGTGCCTTTCATGGCAGCAAGTACATTCACACCGTAACCATTTTGTGGTATTGTGGAAGAGTTCAGTGCTGGAGGTTTTGTGCCTGCAGAAGACATACCCGATCTATTCCGTTACTTCGGCATCAGGGGATTGATAGCTGCTGATCCAGGACTGATTCATTTTTATAAATGTCAGCTGGTCTACAGAGTCGGTGGACAGACGCACTCTTTTGTCTGTGACACAACCTCCAGCGGCACTGAACCTCCTTTCGGAAAGCACGCTAGATGAAGGGCAACCTAGTAGCTGCATAGCATATTGGCTAAGTTCTGGCCAGTGATCCAATTTCAACACCCAGTAAGCCAGTGGATCATTTGCTGGAAAGGTATCCAGGTCTGCCCTTGCTCCTAGGTAGTCCTGCACCATATGGTGAAGACGCTGGCAATGGGTGCCTACATTTGACGTCCCCGGGCGTCGAGGACTAAAAAAATTTAAAAATGCATCAGTCAAGCGGCCCTGGCCTTCACCGCTATTCCTCTGATCACCTGCAGCCTCAGAAGCACGTTGTAACGTTGGGAGCTTCCAGCCCTACCTGTGTGCTTGAGGGCAGCATGTCTGATGCTGCTCGCTGACCAATGCCCGGTTTAAATGGAGACAGGCAGGGAGGTGGTTGCATGAGGCGCGGCTTGAGTGGGGGGCGTGGTCTGGTGAAGGGCTTTAAAAACCCTCAGTGTATTCTCAGCAGTTGCCAGATCGTGGTTATCCATACCTGAGCTCCTTGTACCTGACTGCTATATTGAATTAACCCGTTATTGACCTCTGCTTGTTTCTGACTATTCTGCCTTCTGTTGCCCTAGACCTTTTTCTTGTACTACGCCACTGCTCTGATATCGACCCAGCTATTCCATTTGACCATTCTGAACTCTGTATTCCTGATTCTGGCTCGGCTGACTACTCCCCGTGTTGTTAACCCTTTCTGTCTAGCTAGTTTACCTGGCCAATTCTAAGGACCAGACAGTTAGAGATCTTTCACGGCTACTCTGTTGGTAGCTTCTGGGCTCTGTGGAGTGTGGGGTGTTAAGTACTGCATGGTGGGATCTGGGAACCGTGACATTACGATCTGGCCACTATGGATCCCGCAGACTTAACACAACACTTGGCTAACTTTGTATCCAGACAACACTTGGCTAACTTTGTATCCAGACAGGATGAGCAGGATCATAGGATGGATCAGTTTGCTATTGCCTTACAAACGATCCTGACTCGTACGGCTCACCTGGAACTAGCTGGGGTTGCACCCCCGCTTGATATACCTGTGTCCCCTGTCGTTCAGACATCCCAGGTACACATGACCGCTCCTATGAGGTTTGACAGTACTCCCTCAGAGTGCCGGGGATTTTTGGTCCATGTGGATATTCATTTTAAATTAAATCCACAGATGTTTTTCTCTGACATTGCCAAAGTGGGGTTCATTATTAATCATCTGTCTGGCAGAGCATTGACATGGGCGACTCCGTTATGGGAGGCAGAGAAGCCTATCATACGGGATTATAGAGAATTCATAGCCGAGTTACAACGTACATTTAATCCTACCAGAAAGGCCACGGTAGCTGGCAAATCCTTGTTCCGCATACGTCAAGGGAACAGGACTGTTTCTGATTATGCCATAGAATTTAAAACCTTGATCTCTGATGTGAACTGGACAAATGAGACACTGGTTCTGGCTTTTATGGAGGGGTTATCAGAGTCATTGATGCATGAATTGGCTCCACGTAAACTACCTGAGGTATTGTGTGAACTCATTGATTATTGTATAGATCTGGATAATCAGATAAGGGACAGAAGGACTCCAAGAGAGAAGCCCAAGAGACCGTTACCTAGGTTGGCCCCATGTCTTTCAGGGCACCACCAAGAGAGTTATCTCCTCCCTCTGAGCCTATGCAACTAGGTCGTACTAGGCTTACAGAGGAAGAGAGAACAAGGCGTTTTCGTGAGGGATTGTGCCTGTATTGTGGTTTGGGGGGACATGTACGATTAAGATGCATGATAAGCCGGAAAACTACCGCACCTAAGGCAGCTGAGGAGACAGGCCTTGGGTGTGACGTGCATGTCTCCTGTCAAAGACACTAAACTTATGTTACCAGTATCCTTGGCTTGGGAGACCAAGACCACATATACTACCGCTTTTTTGGATTCTGGGGCTGCTGGCAACTTTATCGATGTTAACTACGCTTCTTCCATTTCTCTACCTCTGGTTGTAAGAGAGACACCCTTAACCGTCGAAGCCATAGACGGCAGACCGTTATCCTGCCCTAGGATTACTCAAGATACGGTTACAGTGGTTCTTACCACTGGTCTCTTGCATAAAGAAGAAATCATATTTCAAGTTATCCATTCACCTTCCAATCCTGTTGTACTTGGTTTCCCTTGGTTGGTGGAACATAATCCTGTTATTGATTGGGCTAAGGGAGTGATACTGTCTTGGAGTCCTGCTTGTTTTGGGACTTGTTTAATACCCATTCAGCATGTCGGTGCCCTGAACACACCCACAGCTCCTCCATTGTCTACAGAGGTTCCTGACCAATACTCCGACCTCAGGGCTGTATTTGATAAAAGAGAGGCAGAGAAACTGCCTCCACATAGACCATATGATTGTGCCATAGATATTCATCCTGGTACCATGCCTCCTCGAGGCAAAGTATATCCTCTTTCCATAAAGGAGAACCAAATTATGGAAGAGTACATAAAGGAGAATTTGGAGAGAGGTTTTATCCGACGTTCCTCTTCTCCAGCAGGGGCTGGGTTCTTTTTTGTGTCTAAAAAAGAGGGAGATTTACGCCCGTGTATCGATTATAGGGGGCTTAACAAGATCACCATTAAGAACGTGTACCCTATCCCTCTCATATCAGAACTGTTCGACAGGTTAAGGGGGTCAGCAGTATACACAAAACTTGATTTAAGAGGAGCTTACAACCTGATACGTATAAAAGAGGGGCATGAGTGGAGAACAGCATTTAACACCAGGAGTGGGCATTATTAATACTTGGTCATGCCTTTCGGTCTTTGTAATGCTCCAGCGGTATTCCAGGATTTTATTAATGATGTGCTCAGAGATTTCTTACAAACCTTTGTTATAGTATACCTAGACGATATATTGATTTACTCTCCCGATCTGAAAACCCACCATGCACATGTCAGACAGGTATTAGCAAAATTACTGGACAATGGTCTTTATTACAAACTAGAGAAGTGTTTATTCGACATTACTACTGTGAAATTCTTTGGGTATATTATCACTCCAGAAGGTTTTGAGATGGATCCTTCTAAACTCACGGCCATCTCAGAATGGCCTCTCCTCAAGGTCTCAAGGCCATACAGAGGTTTCTGGGTTTTCCAACTATTATAGGAGATTTATCAAGAATTATTCTGCTGTAGCCTCCCCTATCATTAATATGACACGTAAAGGTCTGAAGAACCAGATCTGGTCTTCTCAATCCAAACAAGCATTCGAAGCCCTCAAACAAGCTTTCACTTCCGCTCCCGTGTTACGGCATCCTGATCCCAGGATTCCGTTTGTTCTTGAGGTTGATGCTTCCGAGATAGGCATTGGGGCTGTCCTGTCTCAAAGAGAGTCTCCAGGAAAACCTCTACATCCTTGTGGGTTCTTTTCAAGAAAATTATCACCAGCAGAACGCAATTATGATATCGGTAACAGAGAATTGCTTGCTATTGTGTCTGCCCTATCAGAGTGGAGACATTTGTTGGAAGGTACTCTTGACCCTTTATTGATAATTACTGATCGTAAGAACCTTACGTACATCGGGGATGCTAAACGTTTGAACGCGAGACAGGCCAGGTGGTCATTGCTACTGTCTCGGTTTAATTTTGTATTGACTTACAGACCGGGTGACCGCAATGTAAAGGCTGATGCCTTATCTCGTCAATATGACCCGTATGAATCTAATACACAAGACCACAATCCTATAGTTCCTCCTGAACGTATCGTGGCTTCCACAGTCTTGTCTGTCTCCTCGTCTTTCCTGGAACGCCTCCAGGCAGTTCAAGTAGGGGCTCCACCTGACAAGCCTCCAGATATGTTGTTTGTACCTGAAAAGGAAAGACAAGAATTACTCACAATGTTTCATGATTCTAAACCAGCAGGTCATCCTGGTATTACTAAGACTCTTACCAGTATCTCCAGACAGTTTTGGTGGGCCACCATGCGACAGGACGTACGTCTGTTTGTTTTGGCTTGCCAAGTCTGTGCCAGAAGCAAAACCAGTAAATCCTTGCCTGTCGGTCTATTGCAGCCTTTACCCATGCCTAAGAGGCCTTGGTCTCATCTATCTATGGATTTTATTGTGGACTTGCCGAAGTCCAAGGGTCATACTGGGGTTCTGACAGTTGTAGACCGCTTCTCCAAAATGGCTCATTTTGTCCCTCTACCTAAGCTTCCTACAGCCAAAGAACTGGCGGTTGTATTCGCTAGAGAGATTGCACGAATACATGGGGTTCCGTCTGAAATAGTCTCGGACAGAGGAGCCCAGTTCGTCTCTCGTTTCTGGAGGGTTTTCTGTGCAGAGATGGGGGTGCAATTTGCCTTCTCTTCAGCATATCATCCACAAACCAATGGGGCAGCAGAGAGGGCAAATCAGGGTCTCGAGCAGTACATACGTTGCTTTTCCACACAACAACAAGACAATTGGTCAGAGTTGTTGCCCTGGGCTGAGTATGCACGTAATAACGCCGTTAACGAGACCACTGGCCACTCTCCTTTTTCTGCCATCTATGGTTTTTTCCCTCTGGCTCTACCGCTTCAGTTTACTGAACAGGCCATCCCGGCTCTCGAGGACCATCTCACTCAACTGCAAGAGATTTGGAGACAGATTCGAGAAAATATGGAGCGCAATGTTGCTGTCCAGAAACGCAAGGCTGACAGGCATAGGTTACAAGCTCCCTCCTATAATGTGGGGGATAGAGTTTGGTTGTCCACTAGGAACGTGAAGTTGCGGGTGCCTTCTATGAAAATGGCACCTCGGTTTATAGGTCCATATAAGATCATTTGCCGCATTAATCCTGTGGCTTATGCTCTTGCCCTTCCTAAACATCTTCGCATGCACAACGTCTTCCACACTTCCCTACTGAAGCCATTGTTGTGTAACAGGTACACACGGGTCGTTCCTCCTCCTCCACCTATTCAGGTTGATGGTGAATCTGAGTATGAGGTTAGGAGGGTTTTGGATTCTAGGCTGTGCAGGGGCGCTCTGCAGTACTTGGTCGATTGGGTGGGTTATGGTCCAGAAGACTGGTCCTGGATTCCAGCTTCCAACATGCCTGCCTCTAGGTTGGTCAGGGCGTTCCATGCCTCGCACCCCGATCGCCCTGGTGGTCGTCCTGCCACTCGTCCTGTTGGTCGTCCGGTGGCCTCCCGTGGAGAGGGGGGTACTGTAACGTTGGGAGCTTCTAGCCCTACCTGTGTGCTTGAGGGCAGCATGTCTGATGCTGCTCGCTGACCAATGCCCGGTTTAAATGGAGACTGGTTGCATGAGGCTCGGCTTGAGTGGGGGGCGTGGCCTGGTGAAGGTCTTTAAAAACCCTCAATGTATTCTCAGCAGTTGCCAGATCGTGGTTATCCATACCTGAGCTCCTTGTACCTGACTGCTATATTGAATTAACCCGTTATTGACCTCTGCTTGTTTCTGACTATTCTGCCTTCTGTTGCCCTAGACCTTTTTCTTGTACTACGCCACTGCTCTGATATCGACCCGGCTATTCCATTTGACCATTCTGAACTCTGTATTCCTGATTCTGGCTCGGCTGACTACTCCCCGTGTTGTTAACCATTTCTGTCTAGCTAGTTTACCTGGCCAATTCTAAGGACCAGACAGTTAGAGATCTTTCACGGCTACTCTGTTGGTAGCTTCTGGGCTCTGTGGAGTGTGGGGTGTTAAGTACTGCGTGGTGGGATCTGGGAACCGTGACACACGTGTGTCAGCAGCACTGGTGTATTTTGGCCTAGGCCAACTAGGCCCAGGCCTAGGGCGGTACTTTCCAGGGGGCGGCGGCCCGCACTGGGTGGCCCCACCCCTAAAAAAAATAAAATTTTTTTTTTTTTTTTTTACGTTTGCAAAGTATTTTACCAGGGAGGATACATTAAGATTTCACTAATTTACACTTTCAATTTCACTTTCCAGGGGGCAGCAAAAAACCTCACCACTAAATGGGTTACTCACAGAGCACCGAAATGACGCCAACGTTTTGGTGTTCTGTAGTTCCCTGCACTTAGGAGAATAAAATTTCCCCACCCTACAGTGAATTCACCATTCACCACAGGGTCCCCAAAGTGCATGGAGTCGGCCGCTGAATGCTGCCACCGCAAACCTGTGGCCTGCTGTTTTCAAAAGAACTACTGAACGAAAATGTCTGTAATTTACATATAAGATCCTATGATTGATAATAAAAAGTTCTTTTACAGAAAAAAGAAAAACTGCTATTAAAAAAAGGGGGGGGGGATTTTGCCCAAAAAATCTGAAAAATTACTAAAAGGTACTAAAAAAAATCAATAAGTAAAGACTTTTTGCTGCAGATTAAAATAATAAATGATTTATTAGATATTGCATAAAAACGGGAATATTTTAAACATTGAAACCTATGGGGTTCGCCTGAATAAACCTGCTGATTGAAACCACCGAACATCAGGGCATTTCACTGACATTTCTCTGAGTCTCAGTACCACATGACTGCCTGAACCACGTGAAACGCACGCGCGCAGCTGCCCGCCCTATCGTTAACACAGACTCTATTCTGGACTGAACACCCACCGGGAAGGGAATCAAAGCCACAGTGCACCCTCTGGCAGTGTCACCCCACTGCTGACAAGATGGCTCCACAGCATAATTGCTGTGTGCTCATATACACTCGGATTGCTGGGAGTTTTACTGCAGTGGATTCTGATGCACTCATACACACCGCACATTGCATTGCTGGGAGTTTTATTGCTGTGGATTCTGATACGATGACACACACCACACATTGCATTGCTGTGAGTTTTATTGCTGTGAATTCTGATGCACTCATACACACCGCACATTGCATTGCTGGGAGTTTTATTGCTGTGGATTCTGATACGCTGACACACACCAAACATTGCATTGCTGGGAGTTTTATTGCTGTGGATTCTGTGATACACACTGCATATTACTGTGAGTTTTATTGCCCTGGAGCTCTGGGATACGCTCATACACACTGCACATTACTGTGAGTTTTATTGCTGTGCAGCTCTGTGATATGCTCATACTGTATGCAGTGCACGTTTCTGTGGATTTTATTGTTCAACCAATTAGAGCGGCTGTGATCCAGTATACTTGACATGCGTGGCTGTTCTTTGTAAAAATGCTTGAATTTAAACATTTCATAATTTTCTTATCTCATTAGATACATTTGAAATGGTGTACAAAATATACAAGTAGGCACTTGGTATCCACTTTTAATATAAAGAGAGGAAAAGGCGGAGCTTAAAGAGGAAACGGTGGAGCTTAAAGAGGAAGGGTGGGGATTAACCAGGAAGAGGTGTGCCCTTGACAGGAAGGGGTGTGTCAAATTAAAATTAGGGGGTGCACGAGTTTAGTCAGGCCTAGGGCAGCACAAAACCTAAATACACTACTGGTCAGCAGTAGCACTTGGTAATCTAACAGTGCCTGGAAAGGTGTTACACAAGTTTCGCTTTAGAGCGTCCTCAAGTTTTGTCATCCTGTGCTCCCTCTGTGAGGGCAGGATGAGCTCTGCAACTTTCCCCTTGTATCGTGGATCAAGAAGGGTTGCCAACCAGTAATGATCCCTCTCCTTGATAGCACGAATCCTGGGGTCCTTTAGCAGGCTTTGCATCATTAGGGAGCCCATGCAGCGTAGGTTGGAGGTGGCATTAGCTGCCGAGTCTTCCTGGTCAATGAGGATGACCGAATCATGCACTTCCTCCTCCCAGCCACGCACAAGCCCTTCTGTTTCTGGGCACACAAAACCCTGCCTTGAGGAATCCCCACCTTCAATGCCCCCACTACTTAAATAGTCCTCCTCCTCCTCATCCTCCTCCTGTCTGATCTGAGTAGGACCCGCTGGAATGCTGTCTGCGGAAAGACTGGGGCCTTGAGAGCTAGGGAAGGCCTCCTCTTCCTCCCGCTGCTCTGCCTCTAGAACCACATCTATAATTCCCCACAGAGTGTGCTCCAGCAGGAACACTAAAGGAATTGTGTCACTGATGCATGCACTGTCCCTGCTCACCATCCTCGTTGCCTCCTCAAATGGTGACAGTACAGTGCATGCATCCTTGATCATCAGCCACTGCGGGGGGAAAAAAAAACAAGTTGACCTGAACCTGTCCTTGTGCCATACTCACACAGGTACTCGTTGATGGCCCTCTGCTGCTTGTGCAGACGCTGCAGCATTGCTAATGTCGAGTTCCACCTGGTGGGCATGTCACAGATCAGACGGTTTGTGGGAAGGTGGAATTCTCTTTGAATTTCTGCCAGGCGAACGGTTGCTGGGCATGACCGTCTGAAGTGGCTGCAGACTTTTCTGGCCTGGATGAGAAGCTTTGGCAGCCCTGGGTACTTGGTTAGGAAACGCTGTACCACCAGATTTAGGACGTGTGCTAGGCATGGTACATGCGTCAATTTACCCTTGCGTAGGGCGGAGAGAAGGTTGCTGCCATTATCGCAGACGATCATTCCCAGCTCAAGCTGGCGTGGTGTTAACCATCTCTGCACCTGCCCCTGCAGAGCTGACAAAATTTCTGACCCGGTGTGGCTCCTGTCCGCTAAACAAACCAGCTCAAGCACAGTATGGCATCTTTTTGCTTGAGCCATTGCGTACACCCTGTCAGGCGTTGGTTTAACTGCCACTTCACCAGAGACAGAGAAGGAGGAGGAGGAGGAAGAGGTGGTGGTGGTGGAGCAGACAGACCTCATACAAGCAGCTTTCTGGAGGCGTGGTGAACAAGCTCCAGCACAGAGCCCCGTCTTGGATCCCTCCCAGCTGCAATCAGAGTTACCCAGTGTGCTGTGAAGGAAATGTAACGACCCTGTCCATGCTTGCTGGACCACGTGTCTAAAGTGACATGCACCTTGCTGCTGACTGCCTTTCCCAATGACTGGATAACATTGTCTTCCACGTGCTGGTATAGTGCTGGAATGGCCTTGCGTGAAAAGTAATGGCGTTTTGGAACCTGCCACAGTGGTACAGCGCATTCAGCAAATTCACGGAAGGGAGCAGAGTCCACCAGCTGGAAAGGCAGCAGCTGCAATGCGAGTAATTTTGCTAAGCTGGCATTTAGACGCTGTGCTTGGGGATGGTTGGGACTATATTTTTTCTTTCACTGCAGCAGCTGCGGCAACGTAATCTGACTGCGTAAATCTTCAGCTACTGGGATGATGTCACATTGTGAGGAAGGACCTGCTGGTACATCCATTACTGTAGCATCATCCCTGTCGGTGGAGGTTGTAGGCAATTGCATGGCAGGACATACAGTGTGGGTAGAGACAGATGAGGAGGAGGAGGACCTACGCAAAGTTTTGCCCCAACGGGATGTGTGGCACTTGTTCATATGTCGCCTCAAGCACGTGGTACCCAAGTGTCCGGTGTTTATCCCACGCTTCAGCCTCCTCTGACATAGATTACAAATAGCAACGCTGGGGTCTGATGCACAGTTCTTAAAGAACTCCCAGACAGCAGATTTCCTGCATGTGTTCTTTGAGACAACAGTGCTCTGCACCGGAGCAGCTCTGACATGTGATGCCTTGGACTGGCTAGTGCTACGGTTGGTCACAGAGGATGTTGTGCCTCGTGTTTGCTGTGCCTCCTCCTCCTCCTCCCCCTCCTCCTCACTTGATTCCTCAGTTCGATCTGGCACCCAGGTGGAGTCAGTGACCTCATCATCATCAATGTCATCTTCACCCCTTATCTCCTCGTCACAGGAGCCAACTTGGCAGTATGCTGCAGCTGCTGGGGCAACACGAGTGCCAGTTATTTGTGTGTCATCACTGGCACCCCCTTCCTCTAGGTTGATTATACTCCCTTGCTCAACCTCAGAGATTGAATCAGAGCACTGTACTTGCTGCGCATCCTCAAGCAGCATGTCACTCTCATTGTAGTCAAACAATTCAGCTGACTCCTCCGTGTGTGATAGTGAGGCTACGGCAGGAGTAGCTGTGGAGATGGAGGCTGCATTAGATGCTTTTGCAGCTGAGGTGGACTGTAAAGCACTAGAAGCCTGGCTCGCAGAGGACTCGGAGGATGAGGATGGCCTGGTTAGCCAATCCACCAAGTCCTCTGTATGTCGCTGCTGCTTAAGACGGCCAGCACCAGTTAGATAGGACAAACGTGCCCCTGCAGAGGATGCACCACATCCACCACGACCAGAGACACAGCCTCCCGACACAGGGGCTGCTTGCCCTCTTATCTGTGGCTGGGAGCGTCTGCCTGTCCTTTTTGTTCTTTCAGACATGGTGAGTGATATATAGATTAATATATACAGAACTCTGATTCAACTCTGGTATAAAGATTTAAAGAACTCTGGTATTACTCAGTGAGACACACTGATAGCTGGCAGCCAGTGACAAGAGACAGATCACCTTAATTTACAAATGTTTTAAATAAATTAGTGAGCCCCAAAATACAGCGTTGTACTTTTTGTATGACGAGACACAGATCACCTTAATTCCCAAGTGTTTTAAAGAAATTAGTGAGCCCCAAAATACAGCGTGGTACTGTATGTATGACGAGCCACGGATCACCTTAATTCCCAAGTGTTTTAAAGCAATTAGTGAGCCCCAAAAAAAATTGCTGGCTGTGTGACGAGACACAGAAGATCACCTTAATTCACAAGTGTTTTAAAGAAATTAGTGAGCCCCAAAATACAGCGTGGTACTGTATGTATGACGAGCCACGGATCACCTTAATTCCCAAGTGTTTTAAAGCAATTAGTGAGCCCCAAAAAAAATTGCTGGCTGTGTGACGAGACACAGAAGATCACCTTAATTCACAAGTGTTTTAAAGAAATTAGTGAGCCCCAAAATACAGCGTGGTACTGTATGTATGCTGAGCCACGGATCACCTTAATTCCCAAGTGTTTTAAAGAAATTAGTGAGCCCCAAAAAAAATTGCTGGCTGTGTGACGAGACACAGAAGATCACCTTAATTCCCAAGTGTTTTAAAGAAATTAGTGAGCCCCAAAATACAGCGTGGTACTTTTTGTATGACGAGACACAGATCACCTTAATTCCCAAAAAATTGCTGGCACAGTGACAAGGCCCAGAAAATCACCTCAATTCACAAATGTTTTAAATAAAGTTGTAAACCCCAAAAAAACTTGCTGGCACAATGACAAGACACACATCACCTAAATTCAATGATATTTGGTATAAATGAGACCCAAAAAGATTTGCTAACACAGTGACAAGACCCAGAAAATCACCTCAATTCACAAATGTTTTAAATAAAGTTGTAAGCCCCAAAAAAACTTGCTGGCACAGTGACAATACACACATCACCTAAATTCCCTGATATTTGGTCGAAATGAGACCCCCCCAGACCCCCCCAGTAGCGTGGCAGACCGGCAGTAACAACACACAACAACAATCTCCTATGAAATCTCCTCTCAAATGCATGCTGAAGCGGTGTGTGGAAACCTTATATAGTGTGCTGCGGGACTTAGCTCTGTGAGCCCATGATTGGGCAAAATTTGCCCAATCAGGACTCTGAGCGGTGATTGGCATAGTGTTGAACCAGTCTTGCACCAGACCTGTGGTCAGGTGCAAGGCTGTAGCCAATTAGGAGCTTCAGGCAGTGGGAAAATGCATTGTGGTCCATTGTGGTCGAACATGCGGCAAACACCCGGAAATGTTCGGGGTTCGCGATCCGCCCGAACAGGCTAAGTCCGGGTCGAACCCCGATCCGTCCGAACCCGAACAGCTCATCCCTATCACTGAGAGGGTGGTGGATACATGGAACAGTCTTCCAGTTGAAGTGGTAGAGGCCAAAACAGTAATTGAATTTAAGCAGGCATGGGATAGGCATAAGGCTATCCTAAACAATAGATAAATCCAGGTAAAGTATCCATGTAATTGGGCAGACTAGATGGGCCGAAAGGTTCTTATCTGCCGACATTTTTCTATGTTTCTATGTTTCTATCCCTAATCATGAATAGCAGGGGGCCGAGTATTGAGCCTTGGGGTACACCACAAGTGACTGGGAGGGGGAGGGAGGAGCTGCCAGAAATTGACACATATTGTGATCGGTCGCATACATATGAATGAAACCAGGTTAGCGTGCGATCACCAATGCAGGAGTTTTTAAGTTTTTTAACAAGATGCCATGGTCTACTGTGTCAAAGGCCTTGGCAAAATCAAGGAAGATGGCTCCAGTTAGGTTTCCTTGTTCCATCCCAGCTTGGATATCATTGCAGACCTTTAAAAGGGCGGTTGTAGTTGAGTGATTTGGACGAAAGACAGATTGATCCAGGGTTAAGTAGTTCCAATAGTGATAATAATCACATAATTGTGTGTAGACGCATTTTTCCAAAATTTTTGACATTACAGGGAGCAATGATATTGGACGGTAGTTGGATACCAAAGTACTGTCACCACTTTTATGGATAGGTACCACTCTCGCAGTCTTGCAGAGTTTGGGTATGTATCCAGTCGCCAGTGATTCTTTGATTAGGGTTGCGACAGGATTTGCTATTGCCGGTGCACTGATTTTCAGCAGCATTGCTGGTATTTGATCAGGTCCAGACTGGTATTTAATTTTTTGGTTACGGAGGAGTTTAGTAACGACACTGACAGGCACTGGTCTAAAACTGAATTCCTATCTGATACAGGGACTTTGCACAGTTGGAGGGGCCTGACCTGCATGCGGCCTTTCTGATTGCATGTCATTTCCTAGCTTGGCAATCAAAGTGGTGGCACATCCAACAAATATCATTAAAGGCATTTGCTACAACTAGGGGGTGTTGCAGGGTTTGATTGTTTACTTTGACAGCAGCTGGCTGAGAGTGGACAGGGGGTGCTTGTATGTTACTTATGGTTTTCCAAATGTTTCTAGGGTTTGATATGTTTTTGTTTAGATTTTCATTGAAGTATTGGGCTTTAGCCATTTTTGTTTGTTTTGTGCAAGCATTCCGGCATTGTCGGTATTCATAGTGATTGTTCATGGAACCAGTACTCTTGAAATTTGACCACAGTGAATCTCTAAGGCTAGGGTCAGACGAATGCATTTTTCACGTCGTCCGTGAAAAAGTGCGTTCGAACGAATAGACGTATTTTTTCACGGAATATGCGATAGCGGTCATACAATGCGCATTTTCGTCCGTGATTTTGTACGGATCATCAATAAAACCCTTTTGCATCTGGACGTTATGTTGGCTGGACATTAGCAGCGTCTGACGTCTCCTAAACGCGCACACATGCCGCTAGCGGACGCAGCGCACTCTGTACGTCAGTACTAGCGGTATCACGTTCTCGAAAAATGCGTTTGTTTGCCGATTGCGTTGCGCGGCCGCACTTTCGTGCGGCCGTACTTCGTATATTGCCCGTCATTGGCCATCATATGCTGCTACTACAGCCGTGATAAAGTGCGGCTGCACGCGCGTTCGCACTGCGTTCGTCTGAACCCAGCCTAAGCTTGTACATTAGTGTAAAATCAGCTGTAACCCAGGGGAGATGGGAATTCCAGACTTGCAGGAGCTCAGACTGAAAGTATTCAATTGCACAGTCTAGATCTGGGATTAGGTTTAGTCTGTACCAGGGGAGCTGTTTGAGATCACGTAGGAAGGATTCAAGAATAAATTTCTTGGTTATTACCTTTGGGGGAGATTTCACGGCCTTTATTTTGCACACGCAGTACACTAGACAATGTTCACTAAAGCTATTAGCGAGAATGCCTTCCTCCTGTATCCTGATCTATCAGGATATGGGGAGAGGATCCAGTCCAGCAAGGTATGGTTAGGGCTTTTCATATTAATGCAAGTGGGGGAGGAGATTAATTGAGTTAGCTGCAAAGTTTTAAACAGCGAGCAGTGTTTATTGTTTTTAGGATTTAGCCAATCTGTATTAAAATCGCCAAGGACCAGCAGTTCACTTTTTTGGTTTTGTGCAAGTAGGTTATTAAGGATTTGAGTTATGTCAGAGAGGGAGTGCACTGGAGAGCTCGGTGGGCGATAGAATCCAGCAACAAAGATTTATTTACTGAATGGGATCTCAATTAAACCAGAGAGGAAATCAAAGGTGGCAGGGGAGCTAGAATTCTGCAAAGGGGTGAACTTTATGGACTTCTCAACATAAATAACAATAATTGTAGGCAATCAACATCTGCAGGGCAGGAGTTTGAGATCCCGGTTCTACATGCTAATGTGCTTCCATGCCCATTGGGAAGTAAACTACTTGTCTTAATTGGTGAAAACATTTGTTCTTCTGCAGCTTATGAATTCTGCATACTGCAGGGGAGCACGCTGACGAACCACTGGTTAGCATTTACTGTATACAATATATGTGACCAGGCAAAACATTAACAGTAGTAAAGTAGGAATACGTGGAGCTAGGCGATAACAGCACATGGTTCAAATGAAGAATGTGTGGAATGTAGGACACATGAAGAGTAGGCAGAACATATGTTATGAGGGAAGAAGAGGGATCTATCATTTCCTTTAGCTGTATTATTAACCCCCATCCCAGGACTCACACACATACCTCTTTATTGTAGGAGCTGTGCATTTGTTTGGGGGTATTTACTGTATTACATTCAAAAGAGAAGTCATTTCCCTGTTCACACACACAGATACTGTGTATCCCTATGCTCTGTTTCACAGATTTGCATGGATCCTCTGCTCCCAGCCCACACTGCACACTAGTACTGCAGCAACAACACCTTAGCTTTCAGTGTTTCGCATGGAATACCCCCTCCCTGTGTGTTTTAGGTGTGCCTGGGTATCAGGGCTGCCTTATCATTGACTGAGCCATGTGCCTGCACTCCCTCATTGCCTGGAGCTCTCTGTGTGCATATCTCTACATACACCCTTCCTGTCTGGCAGTGAATGGGTGTGCAGAGCAGGAGGAGTGTCCACAGCAGATTCCACCCGTGTACAAACACACACTCTAACACACCATCACATACACACTTCCAGAGCCAGGGCAGCATTGATCTCCAGCCTGGCACAGTCCATGGCACTGGGTACCAGCTCTCAGCAGCTACAATGAGCTCCAAGCAGGAAGACTCTCAGCTCTAAGCAGCTGCTGTGCCTGAGATCTCTTCCTATAGAGGAGGTGGATTATTATCATCGTGTGATTTTTATTTTTTATTATTTCTATTTTTTTCCCATATCTTTTTTATTTTTCAAGTGGAATTGGAAAATGCCAGGAAGTGACACTGGGATAGCTGTGGACAGGACCTACTCTGATCCTGAGAGGCACCAGAGGATCAAGGCTAGGGTAAGGAAGCTCTGAGTGATCCAGTGTGAACCGTTGATACTTTGTCTCCAGCTCCCATGGTGATCATGTGCTCTCCTTCCCACTGCCTGTAATCACCCAGCCTGGCTGTAACCCCCCCCCCCCACACACACATTACATGAGCAAGTTCAGGAATAGATCCCACTGCTGCTGCTTTCCATGCACATACAGCAATCATACAGGGGGTGGAGGTCCAGGAAACCTGATTCCCCCACACTAATATACATTAGAGTCATGGAAATCAGGCATTTGTCTGCCTGGAATAATGTATTCATGACACATTGTGTGGGTATCTCCCTTTAATCTTCACCCACTGGTTGTTGCCATCTGTGCCAGGCATCTCCATTGATGACTGGGTGCAGAGAACCCTTCATCTCATTATTAGCAGTATATCCCAGCGCCCACCCACCTGATTTAGAATTCAGACATTTGGCTTTTAAACTAACCATGTGGGTTTGTCATTGTTATCATTATTTTTTATTTTTTTTTAACAATTTCTGGATTCTGGTGGGCAACACATGAAAAGTTGTGTGTTGCATTCATTTGCTGAAGAATGGGCTCAGTCAGCTGTAAGGCTAGGGTCAGATGAAAGCATTTTTCCCTGCGAACGTGAAAAAGTGCGTCCGAACGCATTGACGTATTTTTTCACGGAATGCGCAAAAACGGTCAGACGACGCGCATTTTTGGGCGTGATTTTGTACGGATCGTCAATAAAACTCTTTTTGCGTCTGGACGTTATGTAGGCTGGACATTAGTAGTGTCTGACATCTCCTAATCACGCAAACATGCCGCTATGCCGCAGCTGCGCACTCAGTACGTCAGTACTAGCGGTTCAGCGTTCTCAAAAAAATGCGTTCAAATTCCACTTGCGTTGCACGGCCGTACATTGTATATTGCCCGTCATTGCTGTCATCTGCTGCTAGTGCGGCCGTAATTATGTGCGCCAGAACGCACGTAAAAATGCGCTGGTCTGACCCCAGCCTTACACAAAGCTACAAAGTTTAGGACTCCATACTTTAAACTTCCTGCAGAATATGAATTTTCCAGTGCTTTCCATTAGTACACCTTTTTTTGTTTCTGTTCATGTGTTTTTGGTTTCCCATTTCCCCAGAGGTTATTGTAAAGCGCTGCGGAAACTGTTGGCGCTATATAAATGGTGACGATGATAATCTATGGGAGTGCAATGTGTCAAGGTATGGAGGATCTTTTAAGCCTTCCACTGAGACACCACCAGTGAGTGCTGTCAGTTGTTGTCTTATCTGGCAGGTCCAGGCAGGTTTGGTGTGGTGGTGATGGTGATGAGGATGATGATGATGAAGAAAGAAAAAAAGTGCACTCCAGTAACCTGAGCCAAGAAACGATTGTCCTGTGTTTGCTGTTATTATTGTATCGAACATACAATGTTTGTCAATTCATTCTTGTATTTATGTTTATAGCTTGAATTTTTGCTGTGCATTTGGTGGATCCCCAATGTGTCTACAGAGGAAAATTATATCAAATATGCAGCACATCTTGGTTAATGTTAAAACCTTGAAATTGTGGAGTATTGTAGTATTTTATTTTTTCCAGTGCAGGCTATAATGTAGGAAACGGCACAGCCATAGTTTGCAGGAGCCAGTTTCTGCAACAGGTTACTCTGACTTGTAAAATGCAGTATTCTTTACTTTTTAAATTCTGGCGTTAACATATTCTTGCAGCGCATGGGTTACAATAAATTAGGATATAGATGGGAGATAGAGAAGGCCCTGTTCCCTAAGAAACTCACAATCTAAAGGATTTCTTTTTAATTTTTCACAAATTTACTTGTTAGTTTAGGCTAACGCAGTATTAACGTGCGTTTAGCAGCACTAAATCACGGCCGTGCTAGCAGCAAATGATGTCCAATGCCAGGCAGCATACGAAGAACGCAAGTGGCAAACAAACGCATTTTTTTCTAGAACGTGATACCGCTAGTACTGACGTACAGAGTGCGCTGCGTCCGCATAGCGGCATGTGTGCGTGATTAGGAGACATCAGACGCTGCTAATGTCCGGCCAACATAACGGCCAGACACAAAGGGTTTTATTAATGATCCGTACAAAAATCACGGACGAAAATGCGCACGTATGACCGCTATCACGTATTCCGTGAAAAAATGCGTCCATTCATTCGAACGTACTTTTTCACGGACAACGCGAAAAATGCGTTAGTCTGACCCTAGCCTTAAGGGGGTGACTGAGCTGATTTTGTGTGAATGTATTGCTGGGCATAAAATAATTTTTATTCACTCTGATACTCCTCGCGTTCGACATGCCTAGGGGTTTGTCATACATTAGCAGTTCAGTGGTTCTTAAGCTTTTGGATCTAAGCTTTAAAATCCTCATACTACTTAAATGGGCCCATAACCATCACATATTACATTCACTCTCAAGTCAGACTTCGGGCAGCTACATAAACGTGAGCAGCACTGACTTCCAAGTATACTCTTTTAATGGATGTACATGTGGACGCCACAAGATGTGCATGAATTTTGACGTTAAAGATAACAAAAAATCGCAATATACAGGGTTATTCAAAGAGATCCGAATTGTGGCCAAAAGGTAACCGAACAGTGAAATTCAGTGTACGGTTACCTTTCCTGGCCATTCGGCTATCCAGAGAGCAGGCAGTTCGCCAAATGTTGGCTAATTTCCTGCACATACAAAGCCTGTTCGTTGCCTGTTCGAGGGCAGTGAAATCCCCATAGCGAAGCAATGCTTCGTCTATTCAGAGAACAAAAAACAGCAGTGAAAGGTTGCCAAAATGCCCTGTTATTCGGTGGTTTTATTCGACAGGTTTATTCAGGCGAATCCCATAGGCTTCAATGTTAAAAATATTCTCGTTTTAATCTAGTATCTAATAAACCATTTAATATTATATTCTGCAGTAAAAAGTCTCTTATTTATAGAAAAAAAAATTAAATCGTTTTTTTCTTTTTTCTGTAACAGCCCTTTTTATTGTCATTCATTGGATCTTATATGTATATTCCAGACATTTTCGCTCAGTAATTTCTTTGCAAACAGCGTTTCACTTTTCAAACGTACTGTTTTTTGTTTTAGTTTTTTCACTCCATTCGTCTGCGGTGTCGGGTTTTTCCGTCGGCTGCTCTGCGCTGTGATCGGCTCCTGCTCGGGTTTCTCCGTCGTGTTCGGTGGGGTTAATCCAGCTGTTTTTGCCGGTTTCGGTGTGCATTTGCCTCTGTTTTCCGGTGACTGTTCGGCAGGTTTGCAGCAGCTTTTCCCTGCCTATGACGGCCCTGTGGTGCTTGGTGAATACACCGCAGGGTCGCCAAATTGCACGAATTGAAGAGAACGAAAAGTCACCGAACGTGCGGTGACTTTTCGATTCTCTTTGAATTACCCTGATAGAAGCTGCTGCTTTTCGTAGTCTTACAGGGTTATTCAGAGATTTGAAAAGACACCGCACGTTCGGTGACTTTTCATTCCCTGCACTTCGTGGCGATTTCCTAGCTCGCCGACCCTGCGGTGTTTTCAGCAAGCACCGCAGGACCCTGTAGTGCAGGGAGAACACGCCACAGAGACAAATCGGAACAGCCGCCGATTGCAGAGCAGCCACCGGAAAACGCAGACGAACGTGGTGGGGGAAAAAAAAAAGTTCGCTTGAAAGTGTGACATTTGAAACGCTGTTTGCAAAAAAACTACTGAACGAAAATGTCTGGAATTTACATAACAGACCTTTTATTATCATTCATTGGATCTTATAACAGAAAAATGATAACTACAAAAAAAAAATGAAAACATTTTTTGACAAAAAATGCCTAAAGAGCCTAAAAAATCTAAAAATAGACATTTTTACTGCAGAATAAAATAATAAACTGTTTATTAGATATTTGGATTAAAACAGGAATATTTTTAACATTGACGTCTATGGGATTCATCTGAATAAACCTGACGAATGAAACCACCGAACAGCAGGGCATTTCACTGACATTCCTCAGCTGTTCGGTGTTCTCTGAATATGAACCATTGCTTTTCTATGGGGGATTTCACTGCCCTCAAACAGGCACCGTACCTGAAGGCTATTCGCCAAAATATGGCGAATTGCCTGCTCTCTGAATAGCCGAATGGCCCCCGACATGTCCCGTGTTCGCTGAAATTCAGTGTCCGGTTACATTTCTGACACTTTTCGGATCTCTCTGAATAACCCCCTTAGTTTTCTTCACATGTGCCAGACGCAAATGAGTGCTCTGTCTGATGTACGGTTTCTCCTGCCCAAGAAGAGAAAGCAACATGTCAGTAGGCATGTCTTGACGCGTATCCTTGTGCTTTGACCAAAACTCTGCATTCATACTTTGAGTGGTGGTCTCTATATGATGCCTTTAACACACTCGTGTGGCTCCAGCCTTAAAAGGTTTCCATTCTGTAAACACAAGAACGACTCCGTAATTGTTGAGTTGTGCTTGTTGGATTCGGCCCAAGTAATCACTGAACGAAACGTTGACTAATGCTCCTGCTTTACCCAGTGTTTCTTTACTCATTTACCCAAGCGGACGCTGAAAAGTTCAACACGTATTTTACGTTTTGGGATTTGAGTGGTAGACTCTAATTCTAAAGCTTCCCCCCCCCCTTCACATCTCCATTGTGGTTGTACCCACTCATAACTGCCAACCTTTCAATCAACCTGGCATATTGAAGTGGGTTCCTGCAGAGCCAAGCTCTGTTTATATGAAGTGCTACACCAGAGGCTCCCAACCCTGTTCTCAAGTACCCCTAACGGCTTGAGCGCCCGGTTTAATTTTAACTTGCCTTGGGTGTTGCACCTGCCTACTGTACGTTGCCTCCTATACTTTTTATGGGAGACGTTAATGTGTCTCCTAACATTGTAGAACAAGCTATTCCAACCAGCTCACCCTCAGTGGAAAGAGCCGTGCGATCTGCTGCTTCCTTGCTCCACTGGCAGCTGAACACATAAGGAGTTTTCACTTTGGCAATTCCATTTCGCCGAAACTACGGTGAATACACTATTCACTGTAGGGTCACCATACTGCACCGGATTTTTTTTGTGAAGAAAAAAAATTAATTATAAAGATATCATTATTTTCATCCTACCTGCGCTCAGCGAGGTGGCCAGACGGGTGTTGAGCGGGAGGAACGTCCACCCTCACGGACGTTCCTTCCTCTCCCCAATGACGCTAGTCTCACCCTAGCCTTAGTGGGGCCTGAGCAACAGGGTTTGGTAACCCTGCATTACAGTATCATGAGTACCTCCAAGAATTATAAAGTGCACCTGTCATACCTGTTTACAGGGTACTGTATCCTGATGATGGCACTTGAAATCCAATCCGAGCTGCCATTGTTTACCTGTCAGATGAGATCAAAAGAGCTGACCTATAGGAGACGGGCTTTGGCTGTACTCTTCTGTGAACATGACACTTGAAGGCTGATTTAAGAAATTGCCATGGAATAGCAAACTTTAGGCCAAAGCAGAGGATATGGGGTTTATTCTGGAACCCCAGGGTCATATGCAAGAAGACACTGTCCCATGCAGGATATAATTGATTGTCTGATCGCTTTAATCCCCTTTTTGAAAGCACACAAAGTACTTTAGTATTCTCTTCACTTTATTGGGAAAGTAACAGCAAATAGAAATGTGGCTTTATAGATAGAGAGGGCTTCTCAGGTGTACCTTGGTATGGGGGGGGGACTGTAAAAGCAGGAAGCAATCACCCAGTACAAAAGATGCTTGCTGACTGCCTCTGTAGTATACGGACAGGAAGGCAGGCATTGCTAAGGAGGAAGTAGGGCTGGATCAAACTAACTATGTTACTTAGACAGGGAGAGTGGACTAGTCCATTTTAAGTAAAAACAAAGGGGGGAAACCAATAAGGAATCTTGTTCAAGACAGGGCTTTTCTCCAGCTTGACTATTTGGCATGAAACAATGTGTGATCATAAGCCCACCGTTGTTGGCAGATCACACTTGTTCTGAATCCTTATAACTGGTAATAGAGTTTTGTAAGCTTGTGTACACACATTTACAAGGCAGATAGCGCTGCAAGTGATGTTCTTTTGACGAGAAGAAATATTCTCTAGCTAATTGCTGAAACTTATTTAGGTTTAGAGATTTCTTTAAATAATTGTCTGCATTTACTGTAGTTGCGCACAAATATATCGATTGTTGCAACCACAACAAACGTAGGGCTCTATTCCAGCTAGGGTTGCCAGATTGGCTATGTTTTCCTGGACACATATAACTCATGCTGATGGCCACTGCATGAAAAATGCCACCCCTCCAGCATGTAGAATCCATATGTTGTAGGTAAGAAGTCAAAAAGGAATCCCAGGTGACCTGCCTTGATTTCCTTACTGCAGCATATGAATTATACATGTTGCAGGGCAGTGTTTTTCCGTGTGCTTTCTTTCGACACCAAATAGTAATGTGTGTCTAGGTAAACATGGCCGACCTAGCAACCCTAGTATAAACCTAACCAGATATGTTGTAAACTAGGCACCCCCATAGACTATAATGACTCTGGTAACTTTACACCAGTATTGGAATACAGCCCTCAGGATTTTTGCAAAAGAGAATTTAAACACGGACAGTATAAGCTTTATTGATGAATCTTCTCCTGTCATCTTCTTGTTTTCACTAGAAAGCACTGAAATTTTGGTGCTTTCTCGTTTGGCACACTTTGGCGATTTTTCCAGTTCACTGACCCCTGTTGCGAATTTGCTATTCACCGCAGGGTTCCCGAGGTGCACCAAACATTGAGCCACTGACGACCACCGCCAATCAGGCTACAGGAAATAGAAAACGGAAACTGAAAAATGTGTGGAAATAATAAAAAAGGGGCCACTTCGGGGCCAGCCACTCGCTGTAGCGCACGCGCAAATTGAGCGTGCTACAGCAGCCGTGATGTGAACATTCTGATAACCTCCCTGTCGACATGTTGACGGGGCTGTGAAGCGTGATCCTCCTCCATAGGAGGATCAAGCCTTGCAGCGCTGAGTACAGTAACTGTGCTCAGCGAGGTGGCCAGACGGGGGTCAGAGTGGAAGGAACAGCCGCTCTCACAGACGTTCCTTCCGCTCTGCAAAACGCTCGTCTGACCACCGACCTTAAAGTTTGTTGCGGCTCAAACAATCACAAACACCGTCAATTATGGAATAACTCCAGCCTTATTTCGTCAGCAGGATTATATAGTAAAGAACTAACTTTGCAGGAGGGTCAAGTCCCGGCATTCGCTGCAGTGAGAAATGTACGTCTATTAATTTGACAGACAATAGGTCCATGTCGAGGAGGAAGCCTGCTAAAACTAGATTTTCTTAGTTATGTGCTACAGGAACTGCAGCGCCTTTGTTATGCTCCAGGGCTGTAGTTATGTGAAAAATAAAACTCCCGCACCGCCCAGGTCATGGAGGTGCTTTCTAGTGTTCATCCAGGTCATTATATTCCCTGTACATATCTGTCTGCTCTCAGCCTGAATTGTTTAACCAGTTCTCCAGAAACCTTGCGTTCGCAGCGCTTTGTTAAAAAAAAATGTATTTGCAGTCGCCATGATTTCATCTATTCAGTACTTTAATTACACAAAGGATAGGTTGTTACTCTGTAGATGTACAAGTATCCAAAGCTTTCATAAAGTAACAGAGAATTACAACATTGATGTTAATAATTTATATCCCACCCCCTATGGTGTACAAAAAACATGAACAAACCACCTGCTTTTTGGCCGTAAATGTTTTTGATGTTTTATTCTTTTGTGATTACTTTGTAATAAAGACTGATCACAGAGAATGTTTAATGTAGCTTTATTATCACATCATATTACAAGACGTGCCAAACCCAGAAGCAGGTAACCAGTGGAAATTTGTCTCTGGCTGCTAAAACTCTACGGGCCCTAACGCTAGTGCTTACATAAATGAGCGTTAGGTTAATTGAGGTGATAGCGTTCTGCATAAATCACCCTCCGATCGATAACGGGTTTAAAAATTCATTAATGCATCAGTATTAGCACGTTTTAGCGCGAGTTTACTGTACTTTGCACTCCCCATGTTACGTATAGGAAGTGTAAAGTTTAAGCAGAGAGTAATTAGCGATAGGATCACGAGGTCCTAACTAGAAAAAAGTTAGTATCGAGTTAGCTGCAGCTGTAAATACCCCCCCCCCAAAGAAATCAAATACTCACCTCTCATCCCACGGCGAGAACAGCGGCCCAATCTGCCGTTTCCGGCTGCCGAGAGCAAAGTGAGACTGGGGGGAAAAAAGTCCCAGTCCCCCTCTGCGATCGCTCCGTCAACCAGCAGGATCTCACGAGAGGCGAGATCCTGCCGGTGACGTGACCCGGCAGCAGAAGCCTCCATGAAGGGGATGCTCAGGACGGTGCTTTAGCGCTGCCCCGAGCATTCTGGACCCTAGCGGGCACTATGGGGCAGTCTGCTGGACTCAGTCCCTGCCTCGTAATCTATAGGTAAAACGGGGACACTAAGGGGAGACTAGCGAACGTTAAATTTTTTCCCCTTTTAGCATCCCCGGTTTAGCTGTAGGCAGCTGATAGGGGCCTACATTATCCTAGATACATTTTTGACAAGTGTGCCTGGCATCTATAATAAAAGTGTGTTTGATGTCTAAGGTTTCTTATTGGCTCCTACTTTTGATGTTTGTCAAATCCTGTGTTTTGTTGTTTTGGTTTCTTTTTTTAAAACAAAATCTTGTTTTATCCTTTTTTTATTATGATATTGGTGATATGGAGGAAGGAAGAAAGGGTGACAAAGTAAGGAAACCCAAGGCTCCGATCTCCAGTGGTCAGTTTGTGGGGATAATTGTTCATTATTGTTATTTAGGTTCAATATGTTGCATAGGTTGTGCTTCCTTTTTTGTTGTTCTTGAAAAGATAATGTGAAATCCGATACATTCTGTTTCTACATCGGAAATTTATTTTATTTATTTATAAAGGATTTTACCAGGAAGGATACATTGAGATTTCTCTCGTTTTCAAGTATGTCCTGGAAATGAGCAATACATGGCAAATTAAGATGATCAGATTTTTCCTGTAACAACTTTATATATCACACAAAATTCAGATGTGTAGAATGTTTTATTTCTTGCTATTTTTCCGCTCTCTCTCTACCCAGCCCTCCTCAACAGCTCAACTGAAGGTCCTACATATGTATTTGGTGGTGCAGAGCACAACCCGCCACCGTCATAGAATTACACCTGCCCATACCATGAATTCACTCCTAAGTAATCCTCTCCAGGATTTGTGTTTTTATTGTAAATAATCCCTTCCTTACCACTGCAGAAATATGCAAATCTGTGTTTAGCCGCTAATCCAGAAATTGAGGTGCTCTGATTCTGTGAGATTTTACAAATCTTATTTAACAATGAACCAGAAAAGCAGCACTTTATATTTTCCAAGCCCGTTACTTTAAGCCAAACTATGCGATTACTTTACTTTATCAGTTCCAATTATTTATTCTAATGCATGTACTGCATTTGTTATTTAACCTATAAGAGCTGTTGCGATGGCATCAAATTAACAGCCACTTTAATAGATCTCAAGAATTAGTCCATTTGAAATTAAGGTGGATGGCGGCAAAGTGACACTTTCACTTTTTTATGTAGGTTGTTCAGTACATATTTGTGTTTATTATCGTGGGGTTTTAAAAGTATATTTTCTGTGCTCAAGGGGTTGAGACATTTTGACATCCAGGCAGATACACGTAGGATCCAATTAGAATGCTCAGGGTGCCTCGATTTTTATTACAGGAAAGACAAACTATTGTAGGAACTGAAATTAAAGAAGAAATTTCACTTTAGATCTTGTATTGTGAGCACTAATAAATCCAGTCTGGTAGGTATTTTGCCACATGGCTTCTCCTCCTCCTTCTAAATTGAAGGATTCAATAGTTAAAATTGAAGGATTCAATAGTATTTCGGCAGTGTCTTCCAGGAGTCTGTCAAGAGAGGTTTAAACGGCACTCGCAATCCATCACTTAGGGGCAGGTCTGCTCCACGGTGCACTTGATACTCAGATTTTACCACATCCTGAAAGAACGAGAAACTATGAAGTATCAGCAGTCACAGGTCCTGAAGTTTCTTTTTATTAGACGCTTCACACACTTGCCAGCAATGTTTCAGTGGACTTGCTTTTATCAGGTCAGGCTGGTACATAGTGTGTGTGTGATGCATCTAATAGACACTTCACCAGAGCCCACGAGTGCTGGTACTTCATGGTATCTTGGACTTCTTTCAGGAGCTCTCGGGCTCTGCTATGATTGTTATATTCCTGACCCTCAGCAGGGGATGGCAATTTCTGCTGCTGTGTTCAGCAGGGAGGGTTGAGATCACTTACACTGCAGGACAGGAGATGAAAGTGCAAGGTACACTATTGAAAATCCTAGGCTCTCAGAGGGGTTGTCTGTGCTTGAATTGCTCCATACCTCCTGCTCTCTGGTTCTCTACCAACACTTTGTGGGTGTTCCTTATCTGGTTCAAGATAAAGAGTATGATAAGTGACTGTTAATGTTGAGGTGTTCCTCCATGAACTATAAATAATCTTTAATATGTGCAACGCCTCTGCTCGTGACGCAACTGGCAGAGTAGACCGAATATATTTAGGGAACAAATGAACATTACAAGAATATTCTTATTAAAAGGATACTCTTTTGAAAAAAAGAGTTTGCCTTTTTGCAATTAAATGATTGGGCAGATGCTGCTGACAGCTTCTGTCCAATTATCTTTTTATGTATGGTGATTTTTTTTATTTTTTTATTTTTTTATTTTATTTATTTTATTATTTTTACTCACCTTTTTTGTCCCTCTCCGCACGCAGCTCCTCCTCCTTCGGTTCAAGGACTCCCTGTAACGGAAACACAAAGGGTTCTGTTGCAAATTCCTGGACAAGAACCAGCCTGTTATTTTTCCGTCTCTTTTATGTCCCAGAACCAGTCCAGGAGACCCACAGACTCCTTCTGGACTACCCGACTCATAGCCATGACATTTCATGAGAGATTCCTCAGTGAAGCCAAGAGTCAGCATACAGGACCAGTGAGACGTGATCCTTTGTAAAAGCATCAAAAGAATGGCTTTACTTTCCAGACACACAGTATGCCAATATAGTTTGCACAATGCATGCTTTCTATCTGGGAGGGGTCCAGAACCATAGCACTTTGCTATCTGAACATCTCCCTCCTCACCAGTGAGAAGACTATCAGGGTTATTCAAAGAGAATCGAAAAGCCATCGCACGTTCGTTGACTTTTCGTTCTCTTCAATTCGGTTTGATTTGGCGATCCCATTTCGGTGACCCTGCGGTGTATTCAGCAAGCACCACAGGGCCGCCGAAATGCAGGGAAAGGTCGCCGAAAACTCACCGCAAAACGAGGGCGAGCGCACACCGAAACCCGCAAAAACATCTGGATTAACCCGCTGAAAATACCGGGAAAAACCCAAGCAGGAGCTGATCACACGCAAGGCAGCTGCCGGAAGCCAACACCTCAGATGAATGGAGTGTATAAATTAAACCAGTACGCTTGAATGTTTGAAAAGTGAAACTGTTTGCAAAGAAACTACTGAGCAAAAATGTCTTAAATATACATGTGAAATCCAATGAATGACAATAAAAAGGGCTGTTACAAAATAAAGAACAAATGTTTAAAAAAAACTGCAAAACAATTTTTGGCAAAAAAATCCTGAAAAATGCTTAAAATATCCCAAAAAAATCAGAAAATAAAGACTTTTTACTGCAGAATATTATAATGAACAGTTTATTTAGATATTGAATTAAAACGGGAATATTTTTAACATTGACGCCTATGGGATTCGCCTGAATAAATCTGCCGCATGAAACCACCGAATGGCAGGGCATTTCGGGAACCTTTTCACTGCTGGTTTTTGTTCTCTGAATAGCCGAAGCAGTGCTTTTTTATGGGGATTCACTGCCGGCCTCGAACAGGCACCGACTGTGCAGGCAATTTGCCAGGATTTGTCGAATTGCCTGCTCTCTGAATTGCCGAATGGCCAAGAAAGGTAACCGAAGGCTGAATTTCAGCGTTCGGTTCCCTTTCGGCAGCCATTCGGATCTCTTTGTGCTGGACATATACAGGGTTATTCTGTCAGAGGGGGGATAAACTAATACAAATGAACAACTCTAAGAACTGCTAAACCGAAACTTGCTTTTAAAACAAATCACATACAGCATGGCAATGCCCAATTGCTCCATGAATAGTCCTTGCCATAATCACCCATAGTCTGTGGGCATCCGCTCTTCTCCAAAGGACACAAAGTCCATATGCAGTGCGGGCAATGCTACAAGTGCCCACGCCAGCCAGTCTGACACCTGAAATCCAAGACCCTCAAAAGGTGGCCGAGGTTTCCGTCACACTCCCAAACCTAGACTTTCCTGATACTTACAGGGTTATCCAAAGAGATCCGAATTGCTTGAGAAAGGTAACCGAACGCTGAAAATCAGTGTTCGGTTACCTTTCCTGGCCATTCGGCTATCCAGAAAGCAGGCAATTCGCCAAATCCTAGCGAATTGCCTGAACATACGGTGCCTGTTCGGTGCCTGTTGGAGGGCAGTGAAATCCCCATGAAAAAGCACTGCTTCGGCTATTCAGAGAACACAAACCAGCAGTGAAAGGTTCCCCTAATGCCCTGCCATTCGGTGGTTTCATGCCGCAAATTTATTCAGGAGAATCCCATAGGCTTCAATGTTAAAAATATTCCCGTTTTAATTCAATATCTAATAAACCGTTCATTATAAAATTCTGCAGCAAAAAGTCTCTTTTATTTATAGATTTTTTTTTTTAGGATACTTCAAGCATTTTTTTTTTTTAAGTTTACTAATTTTTTCTGTAACAGCCCTCTTTATTATCATTCCCTGGACCTCCTGTGTAAATTTCAGACATTTTCACTCAGTAGTTTCTTTGCAAACAGCGTTTCACTTTTCAATCATTCATGCAAACGGTTTTGCTAATTTATTCACTGCCTCCTCTGCGTCTCAGCTGCTTCGGCTCTGTGTGATTCGGCTCCTGTTCGGCTGCTTCGCTGCGTGTGATCGGCCCCTGCTCGGGTTTTTCGAAGGTTAATCTAGATGTTTTTGGGGGTTTTCGGCGTGCATTCGGTGAGTTTTCGTCAGGTTTGCGGCAGCTTTTCCCTGCAATTCGGGGACCCTGTGGTGCTTGCTGAATACACCGCAGGGTCACCGAAATGGGATCGGCAAAAGGAACCGAATTGAAGAGAATGAAAAGTCACCGAACGTGCAGCGACTTTTCGAATCTCTTTGGATTACCCTGATAGTGTACAATTCACGCTCCTACACAAGTTGCATAGTGTAGAAACCACGCACCACTACGAAGCAAGTCCTGCAGCGCCTGCACAGAACGATAATGGATCAGAGCTGCGCAGATCCAATCCATCTGGAAATTCAAGATCCTCTGTGGCTGGCGGTGTTGTGAGGTGGAGGAAACTCCTGCACTTCACCCAGTGTTTTTACCCGACCGGGGCAGGAGAGTGGGAACTCCTCCCATCCTGGCCACTAAGTGTCCCTTTAACAAAGGTCAGTACCTTGGATCATAGTGACAACTCTACATTACCCATCCCAATATATTAATCTATATATTTCTCACTTTAACATTTTAAGATTTTATGAGTCTCTAATAGTAAAGAATATATTGGGCAATATTACTGGTAAACCTTTCAATTTGTATTAAAAATTTGATGTAAAAGTTGCAGTTTCCCACCAAAGCGTTCCTTTGAAGAATAACCTTATGTTTTTTAAATCAAGTACTTTGATCCATTCATGCATATATTTTACTATAATCACAATATCTTTTATTCCAGCGTGATTGAATTTCCAGTTGTTTTCTAACCTCCACCCTGTGCTGAATGCGTGTCTCGTTCCAGGTGCGCCCCGTGTTTTGATCTCATGGATTGGGTTTCAGTTTTTGCTGGCGTCAAATAGTACAATATGAAATGTCTGTGGCCTGATTCAACGAAATGTCAAAAGCGAATGTTTTGCCTAATGTTCAGCTGTCCTGAACTCTTAACGAGCCTATTTGGAGAGCACATACACGTTCTATCTACAGAAAACATGCAATGTAGAATTTTTAAGATTATATCTGATGGTGGAAAAAAACCAAACACCAGCTGCAATCCGTACCTGACCATGAAATGTATTTGTTGCTCAGTGTTGTAGAGCTTTCTTGCAGCCACGTTCTTGGATAGAGCGGAGCCGAGAGTGTTGTGAGATGTGAGCTGGGGATATTTTGCCGAATAGAGCCCCAAGCAAAGCGTGGGTAAATGTCTGCTGCTGCTGACTGCACTGGGATGTAAAGCTGAAATTGTAAAACATTTCTGAAAAGGGACTTTTCATCTGCACTTTTCAAAATAATTATATATATATATATATATAATTTTTTTTTTTTTACTTTTTTTTTTTCTTTTAGCTTTTCTCCCAAAGCATCTTCTTCATAGTCAAACCCAGAACGTTATATCTGTGGCGTGCATAGCATACGGGTGTCAGGAGTCTGTGCGCCCGCGGCTCGCAGAGCATTTATGAGATACAAACCTATCCTTTGAAAATTCATTGCTCAGCAATGTTTAAGTGCATACAGTACACAGATGCAGTCTGTTTCTATGTTGCGTATTTGGTACATGATACAAAGCATCCTGCCAAACCTTTTTTCTTGGTAACCAATGATATATTTTGGATGTCAAGCAATAATTGTCTGGTCCAGAGGTTAAACAAATTCCTCAGGCTTTATGTCTACCTGGATGCTGGATTTATTTTTTATGTGAGAACCAGGAGAGGTTTGTGAGGGTCCTGAGGATGAGCATCGATGAGTGGGCTGCTCTACATTGGAGCCCGCTCGGGTCTCACAAGGTTTTCGCTTGTTTGTGCCATTTACAGGAATGACTGCTCCGTATGCGAATCGGACTTCAATCATCCAGAAAGGGTGGCCAGTACTGATTGCCAAGGAAGCCATCCCTGCACGAGAGGTGCAGCAACCCTCGACGATCATTTTGGTCTTGTTAGGCCTTGTCAGGAGGGTATAGCTGTCACCCCTCTAGGCACCTCGAGCAAGGGGTCCACATCTGGATTACCCTATAAACTTAGTGAGGGGGGGGAAAGAGGTTTGTGAGGGTCCTGAGGACGAGCTCTATGGTGGAGCCCGCTTGGGTCTCACCGGGCAATCCAGATGTGGTTCCTACAGGGGTGTCAGCTATACCCTCCTGACGAGGCTTAACAAGGCTAAAATGATCGTCAAGGCTTGCTGCATCTCTGCCAAGGAAGTCATCCCTTCAGGATTCAGTACTGGCCACCCTTTTTGGGTGATAGCGTCTAATTTGCATATGGAGCAGTTGTCCCTGTAATGAGACAATCGAGCTAAAACCTTGTGAGACCTGAGCGGGCCCCACCGTAGAGCAGGCCACTAGTGCTGTTGCTCATCCTCAGGACCCTCACTCATTTTTTTTTCCTTCTATTCTTTATGCTAGGGTTATTTTAATAAAAATATATAAAATAAAATAAAAAAATTTTCTCCAAATACTTGTATTTTTATATAAAACAAGCAGGTCAGTGCCACAAATCACATCCCCCACCAATCTCCCAAAAGCTAGATCAAACACCATGGTCTTCCCTATACCAGGTGAATGAAAAAAACATATACGTATCTTGATCAGCGCAATAAAAATTGCTATCAGGATCTTGGTGTCTCTCATAGATCAGCAGACCATATTTTGGTACAGCTGAGGAAGTCATCTAGTGCGACGAAACTCGTCCTGGGTACCTGTTTTATCCATTTGTTTTACAGGTTTTTATTTTATTAAATTTTCTTTCGAAAAGAAGATCCAGCCTGTGTCTTTTTGGTGGTTTGTGGATTTGCCCGAGCCTGAAAAAATCCATATGCGCAAACCTTAGAGCTATTGAAGCTCCAACAAGTGTAAGTGAAAAATTGGCTGAAAAGCATATATACACTTATATTTTTTGTTCTGCACAAGGAGGAGAGTTGCGCTGTCTTTTCTTGTCTTATATGATTCCTTGATACGTGAAGGGAAACAGCCGTGTAAGGTGTGGGTCATCTGTGAACAATATAGAAGAAAAAACAACTCAAACGTGCAGTTCCACTTAGGCCCCGTTCACACTGTGCGATTTGAAAATCGCTCGACTTTCTGCGTGATTTTCATATTCGTGACATGGTGCTATAATGTGGCGCGACATTGCTGTTTTGTGCGATATATATATATATATATTTTTTTTTTTTTTGCAAAGCACCACCAATACAAATCGCAAAATCAGGGTCATGTACCAGCGACCTGCTTCTGCGACGCGCGACAAGATGTGAACAGCTCCATTGAAATGCATTGGAGAAGCTAAACAGCGCGACGTCGCGGCAAAATCCGCGCGATAAATCGCACAGCGTGAACGGGGCCTTAGAGCCAGTGCTAGACTCTATGTTTGTACCAAAATAAGGTCTGCTGATCTATGCGAGACACCAAGATCCTGATAGCAATTTTTATTGCGCTGATCAAGATACGTACTTGTATTTTTATGCCCAGGTTAAAGTATTGTAAGGAAATGTAGTATAGCTGTAGTTTACTGGGTATGAAAGCGTGGCTTTATTAAAAATGTTTATTGACCGGGAAGTGAGACGTTACATTCCAATACTATGCATAGAGATAGGAGTTAGCCTATTAAAAGTCTGCTCTAAACTTGTACAGTGTCTTGTGTTGTTATTTTTTCTTCAGATGCTCGTTGATATTAGTTCTTTCATACCTTCAGTTCTATTTTATTTTTTTTTGTAAAGCAAGCCTTTTTTCCTTTTGCTGGGATTTCCTGTGGATACATATCTGTGTTTTTTGAAAGTCAAACGTGCTTGCAGTGTCTTCAGGGTTTGCATTTTAAATGTGAAGGTTGGAAAGAGTCGCAGACAATTTCGCTGTTTAAAGGAAATCATTTTTCAAAACGTCTTCAGAAAGCTGCACTCTTTTCTGCCCTTGTTCATCGGGGCATCACAATATGGTTCTATCGGAATACAAAATGTGTTAAATGAGCCTATTATGGCTCATAGTATTTAGCACATTCGATAGGGTTCAGTTACAGCAAATCTATATAAATTTTGATGTGTTGCCCTTAGTACCGGCTGGGTGGAGTAGAGGTAACATCACTGCTCTATAACCATGGTGATTGTGGAGACCCAGGTTTGAATCCCAGCAAGAGCACCTCTCCAGTAAGTGTCCTTGGGCACGACCCCTAACGGTACATACTCGCCACCCAGGACATACTTGCAAACGAGAGAAATCTCAATGTATCCTTCCTGGTAAAATATTTTCTCCAAAAGAAAATTAACTTATGGCAAAGTGGTCTGATATCGCAAACCAGTGACAGAGAGCCTTCCTCTGATCCGGATGTATAAGTAGAGACGCAACACCAAGGTAGCAGGAGAAAAACTTTATCCCACAAGAGTGGACCTGGGCAACGTTTCAATCCAACAAGTGGATCTTTGTCCTGATAAATATCCAGTTGTAGGATTGTAACATTGCCCAGGCCCAATGTTGTGGAATAAAGTTTTTCTCCTGCAATCCTGGTGTTACGTCTCTACATATACATCTTTACTATTGGGGGGGGGATTCCGGTGACTACAGATATTGAGAGCGTGTGGTAACCCACACTACATCTTTATCTTCCTACTAGGTGGAAAGCCTGCCCAGAGGGCAGTCTATTGTTAAGCGAAGCCGCTCATATGGATATATTTGCCCCCGCTCACATGGGTAGATTTGCCCCCGCTCACATGGGTAGATTTGCCCCAGCTCACATGGGTATAATTGCTCCAGCTCACATGGGTATAATTGCCCCCAGATCACATGGGTATATTTGGCCCCAGCTCACATGGGTATATTTGGCCCCAGCTCACATGTGTATAATTGCCCCAGCTCACATGTGTATAATTGCCCCAGCTCACATGTGTATAATTGCCCCAGCTCACATGTGTATAATTGCCCCAGCTCACATGTGTATAATTGCCCCCAGATCACATGGGTATATATTCCCCCAGGTCACATGGGTATATTTGCCCCCCAGCTCACATGGGTATATTTGCCCCCCAGCTCCCGTGGGTATATTTGCCCCCCAGCTCCCGTGGGTATAGTTGCCCCCAGCTCCCGTGGGTATAAGTGCTCCCAATTAAGACGCTGGATGCGCGCGCAGCCTCTACCTGTCGGCCGCGCGCGCATCCAGGAGAACAGGGAGCGCGCGCAGCCGCCGGATAGAGGCTGCGCGTGCATCCTGTAGAGCCAGATGCGCTCAGAGCAGACGGCGATAGGCTGCGCGCGCATCCTGGTCCACTGGATGCGCGTGCAGCCTATAGCTGTCTGCTGCGAGCGCATCCGGCTCTATAGGATGCGCGCACAGCCTTTACCCGGCTGCTGCGTGCGCATCCTGTAAACGCCGAGGCGGGCGCCGCAGCGGTTGGATGCGCGCGCGGCAGCCGGGTAGAGGCTGCAAGTGCATCCAGCTCTACAGGATGCGCGCGCAGCCTCTACCCGGTTGCTGTGTGCGCATCTTGTAACCGCCGCGGCAAGTGCACAGCCGGCTCGTGCCACGGCGGTTGCATGCACGCGCAGCCAACCGCCGCTGGTTGCGCGCGCATGCGTAGTACAGGCTTGGCGACGGACACGCCAAGCCTTACTGCATTATAGTATAGATGGTTAGGGACTGCCAAATCTCATGCACATGACAAACTTTCTATAGCTATGCCAACGCACTTAACTCTGCTGCAAGAAATACAATTTTCACTTGCTTGGGAATGGGGCAACTTTATGATTCCAGGTAGTAGAATCAGGGGAAGTTTGAGATGTCTCCTAAATAAATGAGATCACAATGGTCTTTATGTTCTGATATATTCATTGATTGAGCTATCCCAACTGTTGATGATTGAGACACTTCAGGCACTATAGATCTGCTTATTTTTTGCCTAGAAGGAATTGGGCAAGGAGGTCCCCAGCCTTTATCAAATAACTAATGTTGCAAGGAAGAAAAACTCTCACAAGCGCCTTGTTAAATGAGCAGGGCCTTACAGGATATGCTCAGCTCCCATTGAAAACCGTCAGATATTTAGTATTTACCCGCAGGTCTAGGTCTTCCTTGTCTATGCAGAACTTCTTGGACGCTTCAAAGGATTGGAACCTGCAGAAAATGAAGCAATTACATTCATTGATTATGTTCATATTCCTTTTATGTGTTTGACCAGCCTTGATTATATAAAGGAGCCAGGTAGCGACTAGCCCCTAGAAGTCAACCACCGTCTCCTAAATTTTGGGGTTCCTGAATTTTTAAATCTGTCTGCAAACATTCACCTAGTTCCTTTTTTTTTAATTGTGTAGTTGGCTCCTGAAAGATTTCGAGCTGGCTCCTAATTTTGTATAAAACGTGTAATCCTCTGCGGTTACCTCCAATTAATGTGAAAATCGGGTTGTCCGGTACAGCCCATCCTGACTTTACGAGACTCTCTTCATTTTTACACTTTTTGATCAAAGAACAGCTATTTATAATGCCATAAATGGCCAACTTTACTCTGATCTCCTTTTCATAAACACACTATTTTAGATCAAAAGAGAATAAGCCGTATTAAGACGGTTTTGTGCCATTTTAGCCGAGCAAAGAGATGGGAAAACCAGGTGGATGGGCAAAGACACCAGGCCACCTCTTATTTTTGTTTGAAAAGGCAGGGTAGGGTTTTTACAATTAATCGATTTACTATTTCCATCAAGATGTTATTTTGAAGTTAATTTTTATTTATCGGCTCTAGTGGCCTCCATTCAAGGAGTCCCCGCTCAGGCCTCTTAAAATTTTAGGATGAGGATGCCATTACAGGGAAGGTGGTACCATAAGAAAATCTGACTATCGCCCAGTAAAGGGTGGCCAGAAGTGAAAACCCAAAGAGGACCTCTCTGCAAGAGAGGTACAGTAACCAAATACGATCGTGTAGGCCTCATCAGGTGGGTATAGCGCGTAAGTCCCTAGGCATCTCAAGTGAGGGGTCCACATCTTCGTTACCATTAAGACTCTGTGTACTCTTATAGTGACGACAAACAAGTTTATAAAACTGAATTGATATTGTCCTTTGTAATGGCACCATGATCCTTATGAGACCTGAGTGGGGACTCACCGAAGGGCAAGTCACTTGACCGCTGCCCGTTCTTCTCAGTGCTCTTATAACTTGTTTTTGTCATTTTATTTTTACTTCTGCTCTGAGATGAGGAGAAACCAGCGATCAGAGTCAGTAACTATAACTACAATGACTCTTAATCTCTGAGTATTTTAATACATACCGTATACAGAAATGAAACTGAAAATGCTGAACTGAAACTGAGAACCTGAACTAATCCCATGTGCGGATCTGGTGGAAACCACTACAGAGGGGATCCAATGTGTTTTCATTATGGGCTAAGTTATCTTGAATTTTGGGTGATGGAGAACACCAATAGGTTTATGATCACGTCTTCATGGGGTAGAGTTTCACCTGTTTAGGGAGGTCTATCCTGTAATGAAATCATTGATGGACATGTAGACTGTGTATGATAGTGTGACATGCACATTAAAGAACCCAGCACAAGGGAAGAAATCTTTGCACTTTATTCTTTTCATCTGAATTATGCAATGTGAGAAATTTAATTAAGGGTAATAAAATTACGCATCCTACGACGGTGAAACACAGAAAATGTTAAGATGCTTTTGTGCCGTAACCAGTTTGACTTATTGGAGCAATGGGTGATGATGGCGCGGTTTTATTTGTGCGTACAGTCTGACCGGAATGGAGTTTAATTACAGAAAATTCAATATCCATGATGATGACTGATAAAAGTGTGTGTGTATATATAAACATTGCATACTTGTAGAGGAATTCTGCAGTCACGCATTGCTTATTGGATGTCTTTCGTTGTGCAAGAAATGTAACAATGCTCAAATTTTTTTATGTTCTACTATTCAAGAACATGTAGCCTTTGGCTCCTAGAATTTTACAACTTGCATTAGGGTTGCACAGATACTATTTTTGTAAGACCGAGTACAAGTACCGTTATTTTTTTTTTTATTCAGGTACTCGCCGACATCAAGTACCGATACTTTTATTTAATGTCACATGACCGATTTCCAATAAATAATTTAGGATTTTGCTGAAATCCTGTCCAATTTAAGTTAATATTGAAATGTATGGCCAAACACCCCTTTTACCCACTGCCTGCACACACCCTGACCACACACACACACACACACACACACACCATCTCAGAGATATCTATCTAATATATTCCCAGTCAGACCTCCTATACGTATACCCAATATATTAGAGTGTGTGTATATAAATTACATACAATCTCTATAGCCACTCACATACATGTATACTCAGACCTCCTGTGTATACCAACTCCGATAAGTGTATACTCACAGACCTCAGACACCGGGGCAGCTGTTCGAATGCATTTAAAAGCATTTGGCCAGCGTTTCCCGCCAGCTGGCCGCATTACCAAGCGGCTGCCGGGCTGTGATGTGGCCTCCAGCCATGATCCGCAAGCCCAGCACTGGCTTCCGGGTATCGGGGCATTTGCACAAGTACAAAGTAATTGTGCAAATGGCTGTATCGGCACAGATACCGATACTAGTATTGGTATCGGTACATCCCTAACTGGCACCTAATTTTCCAAATTGGCCCATGCCAGTATTAATACTAAATTTTTTTCTTGGTTCTAAATATGTATAATTGTTTTGCAAACTTGCCGAGCCCTGTCAATGAAGATGCGGAACCCTGACTTTGTTTGCCTAGACTAGAGGCTTATGATCTACACCGCCCCTACGAAGCGCATCAAAGGATAAGATAATTAGCAGGAGCTGCAGGAAACTTGCCAGGTAATAGGATCCAACTGTCCACTTTCTACATAGACCCATCATTTGGGAGTCACTAGAGATCCAGGTCTCATCACTTCATGAACGATATTTGATCTAGCACTCAAAAGGGCAAATATAGTTACAGCGGATTCTCTGGCGATTCAGGCAAACAGCCCAACAGCTCAGTAATGGTAACAGAAGACAAAATATGGACACACCATTGCGAAGTGAAAGACAGGCTGATTTTAATTGGAGTAGTGCAACATTTCAGTTCTTCTAATGGCTATTATTTATTTATTCCTCTAACACAACGCCGTTTGTTCTGCTGGTAATGTCACCGCTGTAGAAGCACAGCTTGGATTGTTTCTCGAGGGGGAGACAAGACTGGAATTGTTCTGACTGATGCCTGGAATTTCACGCACAGCAAGCGACTGTCATGTAAGGGATCCACACGGGCATGGCCGATACGGCTCGTGGAATCTCTATGCTGTGCTTTTTGAAGTGATGTGGAAGTTTTAATTCAGTTATTGGTTCGTGGATGAAGCGAGCGCCATTTGGTTGAGCTTCCATACTTCAATCATTGCCGGGTTGAACACCGAAGGTGAGGTGTTTGTTTTATCTATATAATTGTACGCAGAGATTTTGTTACGGTGTTCAATGAACACGCACGATGAGTCATTGGGAAGCAATGAGAAAATGCAACGAGTCACTGGGGACGTGCATATCTGAATAAAAAAGGTGTGTAGAATTATGGATAAAATATTTTATTGGACATCACATTCTAAATCTATAAATCCAATATATATATATTTTTTTTAATTGCATTTTTGTTATATTTTGGCTCTTCCTTTTGACACAGAACGTAGGGCAGTTTTAACTGTTTAGTGTAAGTAAAAGGAGCCTGTGCCCTAATATCAAGAAGATTGATATTAGGTTACAGAGTGGCGAGATGTGTGTAAATCACAAAAGCTTCATCCGATGCTTAGTTTTTCAGCTAAGATGGTTAAATGTTTAAAGCTTTCCAACTAGGACATACTTGAAAACGAGAGAAATCTCAATGTATCCTTCCTGGTAAAATACTTTGCAAATAAATGAATAATGTCCATTTAAAAGAGTCACGATGCAGGTCAATAGCATAATAAAAAAAAATTATATAGTAATAATATTTGAGGTGCACTTGAACACTACAAGAACATCTAATGTTGTGGCGCCTTTCCAAAATTTGTAGCAAGTGGACATATGTTGGGTATCGCAGTGTGTGCATGGGGGGGCTTTTCCCTAGATATTTTCCTCAATCCCACTCTTTTTCCTATGCAGTGTTGAAGCAGCTGATAGAGCAGCAGTATTTTTTGTTCTCATCACTCTAGGGATGATGGGAATTGAAGTCCAAAACACAATGAACACCTGTACCTCCTGTGTCATCCTGCTAAGATGCTTGGACCTACAATACAGGGAGCAGTATTGTACTCAGATTCATTATAACTGTTACGTTGTACCTATATCTGATATCTGAGTAATGCATGATAACTTTAAAGTGATATTTAAATTAGCACATTTTAAAATGAACTAATGGCAAATACTAACATTAAGGGGATAATCCTTTCGATGAGTGATGGTAACACCGTCACGGTCTGACATAATTATTTACCATGTTTATTCCTCTGACATGCAAGGCTAAAGAACATGGAGTTGGTCCCCAGGAGAACTACAGTTGCCACGGGCATAAATGTGTCCCTGTGACATCTTGGGCCATATTACATACTTGATGCTAACTTAACCAGAGCTGTTGTAAACTTCCCAGAGCCATTCTAGCCTATGGAGGTTTTAAGTTTACAACAGCTCTGGTTAAGTTAGCACCAACTATGTAATATGGCCCCTTGTGTTTATCTGTCACATGTTGCTGTCATTTTGTAAGGACGTTTAGCTGTGCTCATGGTACATTTGGTCATCACGCAGTCTGTGTTATGTTAAAGGTCTTCTACATAGGGGAATACATGATGTGATTGTTCTTGCTGTGAATAAAGGCACAATAGGATATTATGGGCTGGTTTATTATGTATACAGTTAGTACTTTGGTAATATTTTCCTACAAGGATTCCGTCATCCTGGTCAACAGACGTCATAACAGGTCACTGCTATTACTGTTATTTGTAACATTGTAGCATAAAAACAACTTCCAAAAGTGCTATGAACTTATATTTTTTTGGGGGGGAAAGGGCCATTTTAATTCAAGTAGGACACTTGTTGCTGATTCTACCTCGAAGGCTGCTTTCCTTGGTGATTGATAAGATATCATGTGTAGCTTTTAAACATCCCATGAAATCACAAGGTTCTTTTTATGGAATATATTTAATTGTGGCGTTGATGATATGATTTGACAGATCTGGGGGCTGCAGTTTCCTCGCATTTTACCCATGGCTCCTTTTAAAATAAATTTAATTAACTGAATTTAGAGATCATCTGTACTGATCGATTTCATCACGCCTGAGGACATAACCCCTGTATTGCTCTTTACTTGCCCTTCAGTCTTCCAGTACTTGGCACTTTAAAATATCAATGCGTTACATGTAATTGGAAAATTGAAAATATTTTGAAGAACACACGTGTTTCCACTCTATTGCAGTAATCTGCTTCACGCTCTCTGGAGAAGATCTGATTGCTTGGCTTTGAAGGTAATAGGCTGTAGACAAAGTGATCTTTCTGTAATTGAGCATATATTCTTTCAGTCAAGCCAACTCTTATCCCCACTTAAATATTCTTTATAATATTAATGGAAATCGAATTTTTGACAGTTTTTATTGGGTGTCAGAGATGCAGTGGCATCTTACGTCCGTTTTCCTGCTTGTTAACATTGTAATTGTGAACTATATTGGCACACCATGGCTGTGTGCAACAAACTTTTGATCTGAACACTGAGTTCCCCAAAGACTGCCTGACCATCTCTCCCTGAAATACTTGGGTGACACAAGCCAATGGACAAATTTCAATCAATTATTCCTTCACAAGTGCATCAGATAGTGATAAAATCCAGGACTTTAAGACCAGCCTGGGGGATGTTTTCATCTGGAATTTATGTTTGTGCCCATTTTTTGTTTGTGCTTACTATCTGTTCTGAGCCTCGCTATTTTCTTTTAGATCAATGGTTTCCAACCCTGGTCCTCAGGGACCCCCCCCCCCATAACAAGACGACAAATTTTACAGATCACCTTGGGGAAATGCAGACTGAATCCTGCAATCACTGAGCAGCAAATCCTATAACCTGTGCTGTGCTTCACATATCTGACAAACCTGGCCTGTCGGCGAATATTGAGGACAGACCTGGCAAACACTGCTCTAAATTGTTCTCTGGTTCGAATGCATGCACCTGCCCACACCTACTTAGACCGGTGTCAGACGACCGCACTCAGGGCGTGTGTACAGACCCGCTTCCTGACGTCCGTCACAACGTTGTGACATTTCGACGGGGTGGGCCACATGGTGTAGCGTGTGCACAAGTTGCACGTACACCAAATGTGTTGAAACACCTCCCCGTGGATAAAATTCCCACACTTGCAAACTCAGGAAAACTTAAAAAGAATTTGGGACTTAAAGGGATACTCTAGGCAACATGACCACCTAAGCTATTTTAGGTGGTCATGATGCCCAGAGTATGCCGCCCTTTGTCCCCCCTCCCTCCGCTCAGCAGTTCAGCAGAAAAAGCTGAAAACAGCTGAGAGAGGCGGAGAAGTTTACTCCGCCCTCCCAGCTGTCAGTCAGCAGAGCGGGAATCATATTTCCCGCTTCTGCCGACTTTTGTCAAGTAGGAGACGTCATTGCGCTTTCAGCGCGATGACGTCTCCAACTCGCCGCAGTAGCTGGCGGGAGCGGCTGAGGGTTAGTGTTGCGCGCATCCTCTTGCGCGCAACATTATCCTCAGAGGGAGCCGGGAGGAAGCCTGCCGATTGGCTGGCTTAGGCTAGGGTCAGACTAGCGCATTTTTAACGTGCGTTTAGCCGCACGAAATCACGGCCGTACTAGCAGCAAATGACGTCCAATGCCGGGGAACATACGACGAACGGCCGCACGAAAGTTCGTCCGCGCAACGCAAGTGGCCAACGAACGCATTTTTTCGAGAACGTCAAACCGCTACTACTGACGTACAGAGTGCGCTGCGGCCGCATAGCGGTGTGTGTGTGTGATTAGGAGAAGTCAGACGCTGCTAATGTCCGGCCAACATAACGTCCAGACGCAAAAAGTGTTTTATTAATGATCCGTACAAAATCACGGACGAAAAGGCGCATCGTATGACCGCTATCGCGTATTCCGGGAAAAAATACGTACGTTCGTTCGACTGCACTTTTTCACGGACAACGTGAAAAATGCGTTTGTCTGACCCTAGCCTTAGGTGAGAGGCGCGCATGCGCGCTTCTCACGTAAACCAGAAGGCAAGTCCGATGCAAGAAGGACGGGAGCGGAAGAGGAGGGAGGTGAGTATAAAAAAAAAAAAGACGCTGCTGGAAAGAAATGGATTTTAGGCTAGGGTCAGAGTGGGGCAGTCGGAACGCGCGTGCAGGCGCACTAAATCACGGCGGCAGTAGCAGCACATAACGGCCAATGACGGCCAATATACGCAGTACGTGCGTACGAAAGTGCGCCGACACCACGCAACCAGCAAATGAACGCATTTTTCTCAGAACGTGAAACCGCTGCTACTGACGTACAAAGTGCGCTGCGGCCGCATGGCAGCGTGTGTGCGTGATTAGGAGACGTCAGACGCTGCTAGTGTGCGGCCTACATAACGTTCAAACAGCCGGATTTCCCTAGACTTCTTTTTACCCCACCGTCATGAAATACGTCCAGAATTGCGCATCGTCTGACCACTTAAGCGTATTCCGTGAAAAAATGCGTGCGCACGCATCGACGTACATTTTGACGGTGGCCGCAGAAAATGCGCTCATCTGTCCCTAGCCTAAGGGTAAGTATTACAGTTACACAAAAAAAAAAAAAATTTTATTAAGGGAATAGGGATAGATTAGGATAAAAAAAGGGGGGGTGATTTTTGAGTGGAGTGTTCCTTCAACATCTTAAATTCTACCTGAGCCGCATTCAGAAAATAACTACCCCTCCCTAACCTTTCAGCCACATTACTCCGGATATTTTATACTATTAAGTGCAAATTAGGTGCTACATATATTCCATCTCGTAGTGCTCATTGTGTAATGGGTATATATGTTAGAACAGATGAATGTGTAGGTTCAGGCTTTTTTTTTTTCTTTTCTAAGGCTTTACCAATCATGGTATTTCCTCTTTTTTTTTTTTTTTTTTTTTTAGTGTTACCACCTGTTACATTGCAAGCAGCTAAATAAATTGCTTAATAACGGCTTTTTCCTCACGCTCAGCCTGGCTTTTTAGAGCTTGAAAGAAATCTGTGGAAAGCCGCAAGACTACTAACGGGGTTATTCAGAGACAGAGGTGAAAACCAGGAGAACTGGCTGGAGAAGAGAACAAATAGCCGATTTGGAAAGTGAAATAAAAGGGAGAGTTTTTCTGGTTTGGCCATTTTGACCTAGAATTTTCACCTCTCCAGTGATTCTCCCGAGTTTCACCTTTCTTTGAATAGACCTGTAAAGAAACGATCGATCAAAAGAAGCAAATATAAACTTAGATCTGGGGTTTCACGTAGAATCTGTGCAGTAGTTTTCTAGTGTTCTAGTGTTTTCATTACTTTGAATTAAAGCATTCTTTTAAATTGACTTTCTTTCATTATTTGACGTGAAGCGTATTTTACATTATTTTTTTTAAGGCTAGCGATTTTGATATTGATATAAAAAAGGGTAATTTACAGATTAATGCAATCTGCAGAATGATCATGTGGTATGACACAGACTGAAGACTATTTCACTAAATAAGGCTAGGGTCAGACGAACGCATTTTCACGTTGTCTGTGAAAAGTGCGTTCGAACGAATGGACGCATTTTTTCACGGAGTACGCGATAGCGGTCATACGATGCGCATTTGCATCCGTGATTTTGTACGGATCATCAATAAAACACTTTGTGCATCTGGACGTTATGTTGGCCGGACATTAGCAGTGTCTGACATCTCCAATTCACGCACACACGCCGCTAGCGGACGCAGCGCACTCTGTACAACCGTACTAGCGGTTTTACGTTCTCGACAAAATGCGTTCGTTTTCCACTTGCGTTGCGCAGCCGGACTTTTGTGCGACCGTACTTCGTATATTGGCCGTCATTGCCTGGCACTTGCTGCTAGTGCGGCCGTGATTAAGTGCGCCAGAACGCGCGTTCGCACTGCGCTCGTCTGACCCTAGCCTTAATGAATAAAAATACAATCGAATCTAAACTACCTCACAAACTATGATACTGGGTCACTCCGTAGATCAACAGCTTTGTGGGAAATGTAGTTCCAAAACATTTGGTGGGCCAAGGTTGAGCCCCCCCTCGTTTGGATGATTCCAGAACTTCTTTCATTCATTTTTTACAATCTATTAAATACTTAGGCCCCTATTACATGCATCACGCAAATGCGCTCGCGCAGCGCTTTTTTTTGCGCACACACAAAAAAACGTTAACGCGCGAAAATTAACGCGGCATTCCGATCCGAGCACATATTTTTCAGCCTTCATGTTTTTTCGTGCGCAAATCCGACACGCAAATTCATGCGCAAATGAACGTTGCGTGCAGGAATCGGTGGGCAATAAAAAATTAAGAACCACCATTTTCTAACGTTAGGTTGTTGCGCCTGTCAAAGTCAATCTGTGTATATGTGCTGCAGGAAAAAATTTTTTTGACAAATTATTAATTTTTTATGTCTGGGTATGTGGAGAATGTGTAACTGTACTGTGCTGTATATTATTTATTTATTTATTTTATTTTTTTATTGCTGAGTTATTTCATTTCGGCCACAACTATCATATTTGCAGTTAACACCAAGTTTTCAAAGACGTTACGAAAATTCGCGAAACGTCGCTCGTACGACTTAGTGCGGATGGTATTACAATCTAAGCGCAAACGCATTTTCGCTCACAATGTTAAGTATAGGATGCGCGCACGAACTTACGCTCGCGCTGGGTCAATCGCTGTAGACGATTACGCTCGTTTACGCGAACATCGTACTACGACGTTCTGCGCAAATGGTTTTGTCCTCAAGCAAATGCGCTGCGCGAATCGTGTTATAGGGGCATTACATTTTTATCTTTTTTTTCTTTCACCTGTTGATGAGCTTGCAATGATGTTTTTTGTTGTCTTCTGAGGATTGACTGGAAGACCAAGAATAGGATGTCCAATCTGGGCACAAGTTGCCATTCTTCATGGTGGTATAGGAAGGGTTAAGATTTTTTGAGAGACATTGAAGCATGACATCTAAGGGATTTATCCACTCCCATTCCATCACATCACATCATCAGTGGGGTAGTGATAGTGTGATCACTCCAAACAGAAGGCCCCTCAGTAGAACGGCCACCGTGCCATCAAACACAAATCAGGACCGGATGTGCCTTTTGTATATTTGGGTTGTTGCACAATTTTCACCGGGGACGACCGTGAAGAAACTCAGAATGTTATTACAGGGCCTGGAAATACAGTCTGTTCCCAGCGAGACACTGTTCAGAGCTATAGATAAATCCTATCTGATCTGAAGTGAGCTCACTGTTTTTCTATTATTGCTTATTTATAGATCATAAAGCTATTTCGGACTGAATGAAGAGTCTTTTATAACCTATTCATGTGTTTTGCTGTCATATGACATAGTATAAATGCTGAGCACACTACTTTGCCCATGGTAACAAATATATCAACAATAAAATCTAAATTGTATCGAGTCCACTTGGTAGGCTTCCCAAAATGTTACTATGGCAACAGAAAGATTTTTATAAAGACTTGAGTTGCCACAAATCAAAAGTATCGGGGGATTGATTGCATGAAGTTAATGTGATGCTGTTATTTCGGAACCTTGAAGTATTCTAATACGTCTAGCGCGTGCCCTCCAAACTTACGCATCTAGACACACCGACATGATGGCAGATCATTATTATTATCATTTTATATAGCACCAACAGTTTCTGCAGTGCTTTACAGTAAACAAAGGGAATGGGATACAGATAAACGGACATTGTAAACTCCTATGAGCAGGGCCGATCTAGAGGGATTGGGGTTGAGTAAGAACACTGGAGTTTTACTAGACAACAGGATCATTAGTGCCAGTGGTTTGGGAATGGTGGGGCCATAGAAGCAGTTTCAATCATGTGTAAGTGAGCAGAGGGATGAGTTACATCAGTGATGTGGTACACTAATCTGAAGAGATGGGTTTTGAGGGATTTCTTGGAGTGAGGATTAGGGGAGAGTTCAGGGCCGGTGCAAGCATTTTTGTCTACTCAGGCGAAGGTGCGTTTTGGTGCCCCCCCCATCCCTACCATGCCATGTCAATCAGCATTGAGATGCATAATAATCTCTAAAACATACCAAGAAAATAAGTTGTCATTTGCGCTCACCCCCAGGCATGTACTGGCCATAGGGACTACAGGGAGATTCCCGGTGGGCCGATGGCTCTGTGGGCCAGTGTGAATGCTGGTTCACCGCGTGGCTCGCGCTGCCCTTAATGGGTGAGGTGAGAACTTCCACACTGCAAAACAGACGCAGTCTCATATTGCGGCCACCGTGCCGGTGAGACCCTCTGCGCATCCGCCTCACCTTAAGGCATGGTGCACACTTGACCTCAGTGCCACTGCAGTGCTTTACCCAATCGCTCTGCAGCAACTCCAGTATCTGTAGAGCGATTGGTTGAGCGATCCAGTTGGATTATATACTATATTTGTGCGTATTTGCATAATTAAATTGGGCCGGTCTGGATGACATCCAGGCTGATTTTCTGTCCCAGTCCAGCCCTGCTCACCCCTGTAGCTCCATGTTAAACAAAACACAGAGGTTTTGGTTTATTTGAATGGTCATTAAAGTGTAAGCTCTTCTGCCGCATCACGACACCTCTGGGTCAGGCTAGTCCTTCCTAATGAAACCAAAAGCTGCTTTCTAAGCAACCACATGTCCTCATGCGGCTTCTCAGCCATGAGAGAAACTGGTGGGTTTTATTTATACCCTCACCAGGAGCAATTCAGGTTTATAAGATACATCTACCTTATTGATGTACTTATACACACTGCAAATTACAGAGCTCACTTCAACAAACCTTCCAGTAATGTGCAGTGTGTAAAAGCGTATCACAGAGCTCCACAGCAATAAAACTCATAGTAATGTGCAGAGTGTATGAGCATATCACAGAGCTCCACAGCAATAAAACTCATAGTAATGTGCAGTGTGTAAAAGCGTATCACAGAGCTCCACAGTAATGTGCGGTGTGTATGAGCGTATCACAGAATCCACAGCAATAAAACTCACAGTAATGTGCCGTGTGAATGAGTGTATAACAGAGCTCCACAGCAATAAAAAAGGTAATGTACCAATATTAGTTTATTCAAACCCCCTGCATATCATTTTACACCCCAAGTACATGATTTTTACACCCACCAGCATAGCAATTTACACCCCCAGTAAATAAGTTTACAGCCCCAGACCCCAGTATATCAATTTACAGCCCTCCAGTATATCTATTTACGGCCCCCAGACCCAGTATAGCAATTTACAGCCCCCCCAGTATATTTACGGCCCCAGACCCAGTATATCGATTTACAGCCCCCAGACCCAGTATATCAATTTACAGCCCCCCAGTATATCTATTTACAGCCCCCAGACCCAGTATATCAATTTACAGCCCCAGACCCAGTATTTCAATTTACAGCCCCAGACCCAGTATTTCAATTTACAGCCCCCAGTATATCTATTTACAGCCCCAGACCCAGTATATCCATTTACAGCCCCCAGACCCAGTATATCCATTTACAGCCCCCAGACCCAGTATAGCAATTTACAGCCCCCAGTATATCCATTTACAGCCCCCAGACCCAGTATATCCATTTACAGCCCCCAGTATATGCAATTTACAGCCCCCCCAGTATATCTATTTACAGCCCCCAGACCCAGTAATATCAATTTACAGCCCCCCCAGTAATATCTATTTACAGCCCCCCCAGTAAATCTATTTACAGCCCCAGACCCAGTATATCAATTTACAACCCCCAGACCCAGTATTTCAATTTACAGCCCCCCAGTATATCTATTTACAGCCCCCAGACCCAGTATTTCAATTTACAGCCCCCAGTATATCTATTTACAGCCCCCAGACCCAGTATATCCATTTACAGCCCCCAGACCCAGTATAGCAATTTACAGCCCCCCAGTATATCCATTTACAGCCCCCAGACCCAGTATATCCATTTACAGCCCCCAGACCCAGTATATCCATTTACAGCCCCAGACCCAGTATATCAATTTACAGCCCCCAGACCCAGTATAGCAATTTACAGCCCCAGACCCAGTATAGCAATTTACAGCCCCCAGTATATCTATTTACAGCCCTCAGACCCAGTATAGCAATTTACAGCCCCCAGTATATCTATTTACAGCCCTCAGACCCAGTATATCCATTTACAGCCCCAGACCCAGTATATCCTTTACAGCCCCCAGACCCAGTATAGCAATTTACAGCCCCCCCAGTATATCCATTTACAGCCCCCAGACCCAGTATAGCAATTTACAGGCCCCCCAGTATATCCATTTACAGCCCCCAGACCCAGTATATCCATTTACAGCCCCAGACCCAGTATATCAATTTACAGCCCCCAGACCCAGTATATATCAATTTACAGCCCCAGACCCAGTATAGCAATTTACAGCCCCCAGACCAGTATAGCAATTTACAGCCCCCCCAGTATATCTATTTACAGCCCTCAGACCCAGTATAGCAATTTACAGCCCCCCCAGTATATTATTTTACAGCCCCCCCAGTATATCTATTTACAGCCCCCAGACCCAGTATATCAATTTACAGCCCCCAGACCCAGTATAGCAATTTTTTAGCAGCCCCAGTATATCTATTTACAGCCCCCAGACCCAGTATATCCATTTACAGCCCCCAGACCCAGTATATAGCAATTTACAGCCCCCAGACCCAGTATAGCAATTTACAGCCCCCCAGTATATCTATTTACAGCCTCAGACCCAGTATAGCATTTACAGCCCCCCAGTATATCTATTTACAGCCCCCCAGTATATCTATTTACAGCCCCCAGACCCAGTATATCAATTTACAGCCCCCAGACCCAGTATAGCAATTTACAGCCCCCCAGTATATCTATTTACAGCCCCAGACCCAGTATATCCATTTACAGCCCCCAGACCCAGTATAGCCATTTACAGCCCCCAGTATATCTATTTACAGCCCCCAGACCCAGTATATCCATTTACAGCCCCCAGACCAGTATATTATTTACAGCCCCCAGACCCAGTATTTCAATTTACAGCCCCCAGTATATCTATTTACAGCCCCCAGACCCAGTATATCCATTTACAGCCCCCAGTATATCCATTTACAGCCCCCAGACCCAGTATATCCATTTACAGCCCCCGACCCAGTATATCTATTTACAGCCCCCAGACCCAGTATATCCATTTACAGCCCCCAGTATATCCATTTACAGCCCCCCAGTATATTATTTACAGCCCCCAGACCCAGTATATCCATTTACAGCCCCCCCAGTATATCTATTTACAGCCCCCAGACCCAGTATTTCAATTTACAGCCCCCCAGTATATCTATTTACAGCCCCCAGACCCAGTTATTCCATTTACAGCCCCCAGTATATCTATTAACAGCCCCCAGTATATCTATTTACAGCCCCCAGACCCAGTATATCCATTTACAGCCCCCAGACCCAGTATATCCATTTACAGCCCCCAGACCCAGTATATCCATTTACAGCCCCCCCAGTATATCTATTTACAGCCCCCAGACCCAGTATATTCAATTTACAGCCCCCCAGTATATCTATTTACAGCCCCCAGACCCAGTATATCCATTTACAGCCCCCAGACCCAGTATATCCATTTACAGCCCCCAGACCCAGTATATCCATTTACAGCCCCCCAGTATATCTATTTACAGCCCCCAGACCCAGTATTTCAATTTACAGCCCCCCAGTATATCTATTTACAGCCCCCAGACCCAGTATATCCATTTACAGCCCCCAGACCCAGTATAGCAATTTACAGCCCCCCCAGTATATTCTATCTATTTACAGCCCCCAGACCCAGTATAGCAATTTACAGCCCCACCCAGTATATCCATTTACAGCCCCCAGACCCAGTGCAGCAATTTAAAGCCCCCCCCCCAGTATATTAATCTACACCCCCCTCCCATTAGTTTATTCACACCTGGTAATAAATCTCCTCTCTGCCTCGCAGCAGAGTGAAAGCACGCGGGCTGGTGGCGCCTCCTGCAGTTCCTGTTTTCCTGGGCTATGTGGATCACGTGTGGGGGCGGCGCCAAATTACACAGTGTGCCTGCTCGTGTTAAGAACGTGGGATGGGACTGAGACAGGCACACACACTGCAGCGCCGCCGCAAATCAGATTTTTCCGCCCCTCAAACTGGCAGCAGGCCAGGACAGTAAGGCGGCCACCTGTGCCGCCTTACATTAGCGCCGGCCCTGGGAGAGTTTGATAGGGTGAGCCAAGTCATTCCACAGGACCGGAACTGCCCTTGCAAAGTCTTGGAGGCAAGAGTTGGCAGTACGTTCGTAGACAGAGGACAGCCGGAGATCGCCTGCTGATCGGAGTTGTCTAGATGGGATATACTTGCAGAGTATTGAAGACCTGTAAGGAGGGGTCGAGTCTACACTGCCTCAATAGGCAAACTGATCAGCTCCTTTTGATTCCAGTACCACTGATACACTGACACTCAAATATACCTCTCCTTCTCTTATTTCTCTCCTGATCGCCTCAATCGAGTCACTGACTGTCTTCCCGCTTTCTTAAACTCAGTCTTGCCAAAACCGGAATTCTTGTTGTTCCTCCCAAGAAAAACGCAATGCCACCTATCTCTCTACGATTTACAAGGAACGCTCATTAGCCCAAAACTTCAAGTTCGCTGCCTTGGTGTCACTTTCGATTCTGACCTAACGTTCTCTCCCCACGTTCAGACAGTGACCAAATCCTGTTACTACCAACTCGAAAACATTACCCGCGTTCACCCCCTTTCTAACACAAGATACCGCGACGGTGCTGGTTCATGCTCTTGTCATTTCAGAACTTGATTACTGCAATTTGCTCCTTATTGGCCTCCCCAACTCCCGTATTGTCCCTTTTTGTAGGCTGTAATGAATGCATCTGCCAGGCTTATTTGTCTCACCAGACTCGCCTCTCGTACCTCTCTCCTCTGCCGGTCCCTCCATAGGTTTCCTGTATATTTCAGGATACAGTTAAAAATACCGACTCACATTCAAATTGCTCAATAACTCGACCACCCCCCCTTTACATGTTTTCATTGCTCTGCAAGCACGTCACGTCTAGACAACTCCAGTGGCGGGCGACCTCCGCCTCTCCGGTCTACACCCACACTGCCAACTCTCACCTCCAAGACTTCTCAAGGGCAGCTCCGGGTCTGTGGAATGACTTGCCTTGCCCTATCAAACTCTCCCTTAATCTTCGGGCCTTCAAGAAATCCCTTAACCCATCTCTTCAGATTAGCGTAACACATCACTGATGCAACTCACCCCTCTGCTCACCTACTCACACATCATGATTGAAGCCTTTTCTATGGCCCCACCACGTCTAAACCACTAGCACTAATGATCCTGACATCCAGTAAAACTCCACTTGTCTTCCTCAACCCCAATCCCTCTAGACTGTAAGCTCCTATGAGTAGGGCCCTCTACACCTTCGTTTCCATCCTATGTCCGTTTATCTGTATCTCATTCCCTTTGGTTATTGTAAAGCGCTGCAGGAAACTGTTGGTGCTATATAAATGATGATGATGATGATAATAAAACCCCCAGAGTAAATTATATTTGCCATCTGACAGTCGGCCACAACAAGTAGGTCCTTCCTCATCAGGGTCTTTGTCTTGAATGAGCTGGATAGGCTCCAGCATACCTAACTAGGAATATTGTAAAATGGCTTTCCTTGTGAAATATTTGAACTGGGCCTGGCATCCTCCATAATTACCTCATCACATCCCAGACTGCAGGACTTTTCTATGGAATGCGCTTCCTCACAATATTAGACTCTCCCCAAATCCGGCTTCATTTAAACGCTCCCTAAAGACCCTTCTGTTTAGGGAAGCCGACCACCTGACTCCGTAGCAAGACATCCGACAGACCTAAAAATGGTCCTCACCTCTCCCTGCATTAACTCATCACTGTAGCCCCCCCTCCTGTTTCTATCCCTCAGCCATCTAGATTGTAAATTCCCACGGGAATAGGGTCCTCACATCCTCCTGTATCTGCTGGCAGGAATACTGACCTTCTCCTGTATGTATTGTTGAATTGTCCTGTCTTTACCTTTTGCACCTTCTTGTCACGTTCCAACCCTGTCTCCCTGCCCTCTGTATTCCTTATGTCTGTGTTTTCCTGTGCTGCTTTCCCTGACATGCAGCTCAGGGGTTAAGTTCATTGCTCGTTGAGCTTCTGCTGGTGATATGGGCTGATTACTCCCCTATATAAAGCCATGGGCCCATATCACCATGCTCTTGCATCCTGGTTCACTTCAGCTACAGATTTGTTCCTGAGAGCTCCCTGTTATTCTATCCTAGTTCTTTCTCAGTGTTTCCCCCTTGTCTGAGTTCTAGGTTTCTGATTGACTTCCTGGTATTGACCCTCTGGCCTGGCTGACGGATTTTCTCTGGTGCTATATCCCCGCTTTGGCTCAAGGTATACGTTTTGGTTTTGACCCCTGGCTTATTCTTTGACCACTCTTCTGGACATCCCTAGCTGTTCTGTGCATATTGAATTATATGTTTTGTATCCCTGTTGACCACGGCTTTTGTATATTGAAGTCCTTCCCTGCAAGTTGTTGAGTATAACTCCTTCAGGTGTCTGTGTTTCCCCAGGACTCTGCACGGCTACAAGGTAACATTTTTCTATTAGTGCAGATTCAGCCACTCTAAGGACCGATCTATCAGTATAGGGCTCCTTCGGTACAGCCGTGCAGAGGTCCCCAGTGTCTACTGTGGTTTATTTCCTTATCCTGATTGTTGTGTCACGCATCTCTGCGTATAGCGGCTTTTCCTCTTACCTGGGCCCTACTTGGCGCATGCCAGGTACCGCCATTGTGGCTGAGCGTGACACTTCTAAAGCGCTGCGGAATGTGCTGGCGCTTAATAAATAAATAATAATAAAATAACTGGCCAATGAGAGAGCTCCGTAGATGTCATGATGACAGCAGTGTTTCTATTGGAATAGAACGACCTCCCACAATGAGACTAATGCAAAGTATAGACAGGTTGGACTTGAACTAACAAGACCTGTAAAGTATAGTCAAAATACGGTGGCCACAGACCTCCAAATAAAATGTGACTCAAATCAAGATAAACCTCAGAAACAGAAAGGCTTGCTGCCCCTTCAGAGTTTATAAATTGTTTAAGATCGAAAAATTGATTTTAGCAAGTAGCAACTTTTAAAGGGCCACTTTACACATCCTGAGCACTTTAGTTATTTAGAGTGGTCGAGATGTGAGGAGTGCCCCCCCCTTCCCTGCAGACCCGACCTCGTGATATCGCCGGGTGAAGTGGACGAGTTTCTTCCATCCCCATTCAGCGTCACCAGCAGCAGAGATTGTTTAATTTCCCGTCTGCCGGTCGCCAGTTAGGTCAGGACGCAGAAAGCATGCCAACGTCGTGGTCTCAGAGGCAGCAATCGATCGGATCTGTGCCGCTCCGATCCATCGCTCTGTGCAGTCTCTACGGAACTTGCGTACATAAAGTCAGCAAGTCCATAGCTCTGCGCAGTTTGCAGTTCCTACGCTACGCAAATTGCGTTAGCTGCAGGGAAATCTGGGTTCAGGAGTCGCGGAGCTACAGAGGAGGCGCTGCTCACAGCAAGAAAGAAAGAATAAATACCTAAAATAACAAAATAGAATACAAAATAATTGGCAGAAGCTGTCAGCGGCATCTGCCCAAATATTTATTTGTTTCCATTTTTAATATTCTAGGTTTCTTTTTATATGGGAAACTGAGAATTTAGGGAGGGGAACTAGGAGGCTAAGCCTTAAAGAAAAAAAAATTCTAAATTGGAACAGGTCCTGAATAAACCGCTAGAAAATGTAATGGTTTGGCAAAGTAAGAAAAAGTGTGATTATGAATCCACTGGCATCACTCAGTCTTATGGAACCCATTGTTTCCTTGGAAATAATTCCCGGGCTGCTATGCGGGACAGAAAACCCAAACAAAAGAAATAACAGGAAAATTCCACTTTATTTGTTATTAATTGCAGTTAACAGGAGTATAGTCACCCTCTTTGCCATGGAACAAAATGTTTTGGACTTTTTTCTTCAAGTCAAGCCAGATGCCTTAAAGGGCCATTATCTCCAAAAAAATGAAATGTTCTTATTTTGTTTAAATTATGTTGCTGATATCTTGCATATACTTTTATTTTTCTCAGGTTTGTTTAGTTAAGAAATGTTGTGATATTTTGTGTTTGTAAACTGCCCCACACAGTATTTTTACATCAGTTGTTCCTCACTGTGTGGCATTGGGCATAGAATGGACTCCATGGCTCCGAAGTTCAGAAAACCGACCTATTGTGTGGAATGTATGTAAATGACATCACCAGGGATACCATTCAGTGCTGGAAGCCCACTGTCATACTCTTTCCTCTGCCATCTCTTATCTCGGGTAGCCTAGATAGCAGTATAGATCCCCTGCAGCCTTGTCTAAACATTCACACATTCATCCCATTGTCTCTTTACAGCTGTTGTGTAGGATAAAACAGTTGTAAAGGGAGACGTATGCCAATAATTTGGTAAATGTTATAACCTGGGAAAAAAAATGCACAAAACAGAAACCAGAGATAAAAAGGAAAATTTTAAGTTTGTTTTTTTACATCTAAAAACAGCAGCATGTGTTTTTATAATGTGTTTTTTGTATGTAATGCACAAGTAACATGGTTACAGCTCATGTTGATGGTAGTGTTTCTTTAAAAGAGCAGGTGAAATTTTGCAAATCACTGTGAAACTTAAAGCATTGGTGGGTTGTTGTTTTTTTGGAGAGCACAGGCTCTCGACCACTCTCCTTTTTCATAATATTCTGTTACACACACACACGCACACATTCTCCATATCACGTGTCAAAGGGTGAAGGCGAAAAATGTGATGGAAAGTTACTAATTGTATTCTACAAAGAAAATGTAACAGAAGTCTGCAATACAAGGTCGATCAATAAAACTAAGGAAGATAAAGCAAAAACAGATGCTTTGCTGTAGATTCAGGGTCATAATCGCCTATATTCATAAGTCATCCATTGGTCATCAGGCACAATTAAATTGGAGTAGTATCTGGCACACATTACAGAACTAGGGGATGTTGGGCCAAAATCATTGAGGCATACCTCCCATCATAGGTAGATGTGAGATCGGACAGGGGTGGGCAGGCATAGGCAGGGCCATGCTAGTGATGCAGCTTGCATTCCTGACACCAAAAAAAATGGACCTGTCTGGAAAGGTCCTTTCTCGACAGCACAACAGGATGGTGCCCTCAATTCGGGAAGGTCCTGCATAAAGTGGGACACTCATGGGTTGTGATCATGGAGAGGTACAAGTCCATGAATGCAAATGTCAATTTGACCTTTTTTTTTATCTCAAGCAATATTTTTTATTTTTTTGAAAAAGGATTTTACCAGGAAGGATACATTGAGATTTCTCTCATTTTCAAGTATGTCCTGGGTGGCGAGTATGTGCCGTTAGGTGTCTTGCCCAAGGACACTTACTGGAGAGGTGCCCTTGCCGGGATCAAACCTGTGTCTCCAGTCTCTCTCCACGGTTATAGGGCAGTGATGCACGGCTCTCAGTATTGGAAAAGTTGTGGCACAATGTTTCAATTGACTTCCTTCAAAAAATATAATTTTAGAGCATTAAAGGAATAGTTGGAGTTGTGTGAGATCATGATGTATCCACTTGTGAAGAATGCTCTTCCAAACACCCAATAGAACAATTTGGACAGACTTTGGTGTGTTAAGGGATACACTGAATAAACCCACCACGGGTTCTAATGTGACTTGAAAACCTGTTTTAAAATAATTTTATATTTCTTGGATGAGTTTAAATCGGTTTATCAGAATACGTTCCCAAAAACATTGGTACGGGTCCACCCTATCTGGCTCTTTTAAACCCAGGTTATGTTGTTTTTATGGAGAGCAATGAGCATGGGGGGTAATTTTAAGGTACGTTCCCTGATAATGTGCTGGTTGTATAAGATCTAGTGATCGGAGAGTGTTCAATAAAATAAGATTAGACATAGGAGTAGGGATAAGGAACATAAAGTTCTCTTCTCTTCAGAGGGAGTCATGGGAGCGTCGGAGGCATAAGGCATGAAAAAGGGGACACCGTAACATGGAATGGGAGAGTATAATAAATCGGGAGCATGATGAATGAAACAGGTAGACTGCCTCTTCTGAAAATGGTGTCCTCCTCGTCTTCCCTGCATTTAGTATACTGTCTTTGGTTTATTTTATTACTGTGTCGGCACGATAATTTTTTCTTGGAAATATCTAAACAACCTCTTTAAGATACACTGTTCTTTTTTTGCATCAGATTCTTTTAACATGCGTTCTTTTAGCTAAAGCTTACGATACAGCCTCAAAATGATGTCAGGTAGTGAACATGTTAAAGTTTTATTAGAAACCTGATATGTGAACCTAAAGCTCTATTTGTATTAACAAAGCTGGAAACAACAGTGAACTTGTGCTGACATTTAATCATATAAGTATCTGAGTATCAATACAGAATATTACTGTTTCCAGCAGACCAGAAATGTCACAGCTAATCTGTGTTTACAGAAGCAAATTGAATTTTGGGAACTGTAATTGAAATCCATCAATCGGGTTATCTTCTCACTTATACAGTGTAGGTATAGTTTAGATACTTGTTTTTTCTTGTCTCTTGTAGAATCATACACATTTACAGTTTCGTTACAACTGTCACTGTAAATATTATTGAGATTTCCTAGTGATCAAGCAGTAATACAAACAACCGCTTAATTTTTTTAATTTTCTTAACGCGCTCAGATTATTTTAATAACTGATGTACAGGTATTCAGACCCAGCGTAAGAATCATCTGGACCTGAAATGGAGTCTGAGGACAGTGCTTTGTATTCTGTTTCCCTAAGGCTGGGGTCAGACCAGCGCATTTTTAACATGCGTTCTGGCGCACATAATCACGGCCGCACTAGCAGCAAATGACGGGCAATGACAGCCAATATACGAAGTACGGTCACACGAAAGTCCGGCCGCGCAACGCAAGTGGAAAATGAACGCATTTTTTCGAGAACACAGAACCGCTAGTACGGACGTACAGAGTGCGCTGCGCCCGCTAGCGGTGTGTGTGTGTGTGTGATTTGGAGACGTCAGACCCTGCTCGTGTCCGGCCAACATAACGTCCAGACGCAAAAAGTTTCCTGGTTTGGATTCGTAAAACATACGCACGAACATACGCATCGTATGACTGTTTTCGTATATTCCGTGAAAAAATACATCAATGCGTTCGGACGCACTTTTTTACGTTCGCGTGTAAAAATGCTTTCGTTTGACCCTGGCCTTAGTCTGTAATTGACCAGTACTCACATGATGAAGATCCACAGATAGTGACAACTCAGCAAAACTGACACGTAGAAAGATGAATCCAGTAGAAGACTTTAATGATCAGACTGACAATCTTGTAATAGTGTACAGCAATGCAGATAAAAATACCATTAGTTTCTTCCAGCAGTGAGCATAGAATGGCTGCTATGTAACCAGAAAGTACCTTAGAAACAAGACACTGAGCAAAGGGGTGGAAACTAGCTGGATGCAGCATAGCTAAGGAAACCCAGCAGGGACAAGATAGCTGCTAGCAGCAAAAGGCAGATTCAACACATAACAGTAAAAATATACAAACAAATCCTAAATCATGGGGCATGACACTTTGGGTGCAAGCACATCAACCGTTGCCTGAAGGCGACAAAGGTGACCAAAGCTGTATGTTGGTTTTCTTTTGGGTGAAGAACCCATGAATGTTGTTATAACGGATAACCCTATATACTGTTGCAACAGTCCTCTGCTACTACTGAGCTGTTAGACATAAGGCATTTAATCAATTGTATCTGACCTTCAATATTTAGCATCTAAATTAATAATAGGACTCCTTTTGGGTGACACAAATAATGGTTTGATACTTGGCCAAAAAACTCTTGAACTTGTCCTTTTTCTCACCATCTTTCTAATGGATCCGTTTGATGCAGAGCGTTTGAAATTGTAGGTGGATGCATATATGCTCAAATCTCCATCACGAATCTCCATATCTCCCTTAATCGGGGCCGGCTGGGTGGAGTAGAGGTAACATCACTGCTCTATAAATGTGGAGACACACAGGTTCGTATCCTGACGAGCACCTCTCCGGTAAGTGTCCTTGGGCAAGACACCCAACGGTACATACTCGCCACCCAGGACATACTTTAAAACGAGCGAAATCTCAATGTATCCTTCCTGGTAAAAATACTTACTCGAAAAAAATCGTGCGTTAAGGCCTCACTTACAAGTATCTTCATTGCTTGGTAGCGGAGTTTTCAAGGATGAACATTTGGTGGAGTAATCTGAGATATTTGCAGCGTCTTTATTTCACATCAAACTGTGATTACAGTATGAGAACTCCTTTCCTTGCGATTTTACGCAAACCAAGCAAAACCTACTCCCTTGTGGTGGATAACTAAACAGAGATTTTTCTAACAGGACTGTCCAACTAAACTTCTTCCCAGTCATGAAAGCATAAAAAAAATGGTTTGGATTTCTCGTCTCCCAGCTGTCGGCTTCACTTGCAGTTCTTGGTGTCCTTGGTCCTTATGCGAAATGTTGATGATGGATGGGTTTTCGCACACTGTTGATGTCTGGGTAGGACGTCTCTGGGATCCCCCAATTCCACAAAGGACGAGAAAAATGCGTAAACAAACAGCACCAGGATAGCAGGAGAAAATAACCTTTTATTCCACTACAGTGAACCTTAACAATGTTTTGATCCAACAAGCGATTCTTTTTTTTTGAGCACAAGAAGGTATGACGGCTAGTAGATTAGCAAGTGAATAACAAGACAAATAAAACTTAACTTTTATTGGTAATAAGGTAAAAATTATCCATTGGGTACAAAATCTGAAAAAACTGATATGTGTCAAGCACAATAGAACTCAGAAGTCCTGAAGTAAAGTATTTACTGTATATGATAGACTACCCTAAAACACTCAATACCTCCATGTACACTGCTCTTGGTAGATACTGATGTAATATTGTTCATTGTAAACGTGCCGTGAGTAATAAGTACTAAATAGAAAAGATGGGAAAACAGGCTTTCTAGGGTCTGTGGTAATAGGACCAGTGGAACAGAGAGCAGGAGAAAGAAAAACGTGCAGTCAATAATACTGAAATAAAGACACATATATTGTTGAATCAGTGAGCTCTAACAATAATTATGTGTTTGTTCTGAAAAGTCTGTGCGCCCAAACAGACCAAAAATGATTAAGTAACCAGGAGCAAGTCGCTGTTAGGGTACATGAAGTGCTAATAGACTTGACGCGTTTCGCTGTGATTTAAACAGCAACTTCAAGAGTAACTTTAGCTATGTGTGTGAGCAGAAAATAATAAGAGTTTTCATTTTTGAGAAATGTAAGCCATCGGCTACATATGTAGGTGTACTGTTTTTTTTTGTATGTTTTGTTTGTTTTTTTAACCTTATACCCTGACATTGGTTGAAAAAAAAGTGTTTTTTCCCGGCTTATAACGGGTAACCCAACATGCAGACAAACACCAATATAGGAATAAGGACTATCCCTGAACTGGTGGGCCGGACTGGTCTTTAGAATGGCCAGTATCTATTCAAATAGGAGCCAGGAAACAAGATAAACCATGTAGACGTCGAGTGAAACCTAAAATGTGTTTCTGTTGGATGGCACCTGTTGACAGTATCAGAAGAATTATGCAATCTAAGATGTGTCACTGGTATGCCACGCATATTGACGCTCAGAAGTTATGTCACTGGAATGATGCCCAGTATGAGTTGTGTCAACAGAATGAGGCTCAAGTTGTTTTGCATCCCTAGAATGTTGCATAGCGCCACAGCGCTACCATAGCGTACAGTGGCAACAGATGTAGTGGGGAATTGTCTTCTATGGTAAACTCTGGTCTGCAGGAGATGGTAAGGTGTTGACAGTGGGCATGACAGCCGTCTGCTAATATATCTGCCCTCCATTAACCTGGCTCTAATATATAATTAAAAAATGTAGAAATAATACACTGAGGCTCTATTACAATCCCTGCGCTAAAACGGGGGGCTGTAGGGAGAAAAAACTGCGCCTGCAGGTTTCCCCCTATCGCCCCCGTTTTAACAGGGGATTACAATGCAGGCGCAAAAAATGCTGCCTGCATTGTTTGCGCCCGCTAAGCGCAGCCGCGCGCATCCTCTCAATGGAGTCCATTGAGCTCCCCCCTGCCGGTCACCTGACCAGCTGGCGTAGGGATACGCAGGGAGAGACTGGGGGGACTTTTTCCCCCAGTCTTTCCCTGCTCTCGCCGGCCGGAGGAGCCGAACAGAGCCACGGTCCTCGCCGCGGGACAGAGGGGGAGTATAGGATCTGTTTTTTTTATTTTTTTCACCTAATGTTAACAGTTTTAACACCAGGTTCTGGCTCTGGTTAACTTTAACCAGAGCCAGACGTTAATCAGCGCTGGGACTTTGTAATACCAGCGCTGATTAACACTTTGCGCTCCCCATGTTAAGTATAGGGAGCACAAAGTACACTAACCTCGCGCTGCAAAGTGCAAGGAACCGAATGCAAACAGTTTTTTTAGCCCGTTTGGATTGTAATATGCAGTAGATACCGCAGCTAACGTTTGCGTTAGGACTGTAATATGGCCCTGAATGTATACCGGTAGTGCCTCTACCAAAGTGTTAATTTTGTTTGATTTTTGTGATCCCTTGAATTCTTCATCAAGAGATTGTACTGCTTGTGCTTTATGTTGCTTTGAACATCATTATTTTTTCCTTCATCTGGTTGTATAACTGTACTTGGATTACAGCAGTAAATCTTGTGATTAATCTCTCTGAAAGAATCCAATTCCTAGCTGCTTGGATTAAGATTTAAGAAAAACCTATAAAACAATTAAAAGTTGCCTGGACTATCTCCGAGCAGCCGTTTGATAAAATATTGAGTGAAACCGTTGCTAGAGCAGATACCTGTCCTGTTAACACGTTAACGGGCTGCTGAATGTGTATACACGATCATGGTAGTGAGGGGGTTAATGAATATACCCCTGTGAAAAAAATCTTTTATCCCTAAACATGCTCAAACTCTTCCAGCATTTCATTACCGTTTTGCGGATTTTTTTTTCCATTAAAAAAAAATCAAGTGTATGTAAAACTACAGTGACATGACTACCGTGCCAAAAATTGAGTATAATTTGAATTCTCTTATTGTGATCCCACAGGGGCAAAGACAAAAGAAGCTGTTTTCCCTTCGATTGGGGTCAAGCTGATACAACTGCGTGGTTGCTCAACCATGTATAGAAGTATTTTTAGATGTGTCAGGGGGGTGTTTTGTTCCATTTGACGTATTTTAAATATATAAACTAAATTCAGCGCCGGAGGATTTACTTGCTTTTTTCACACGTTGTGCTTCTTGTTACCTGTGAGCATTATTTTACCTCTTAATATATTTTTAGTCTCTGAACACATTTTATATAGCGTTTAGCCGCAGGTCTATGTTTTTCAACACATGTTCTCCTGGGGTGTCTGTTTCTCTGGGATTTTCTTCCATTCCTATAAGTTTCAATAGACTTATGAATTTACGCTTTTGTCCTTTTTTAGCTTGAATGAATATGGCCTTGGCGTGTTTCATTTGTTGAGGTCCCTGTCGGATTCTTATGAGGCCTCTTTTAAAAGTACATTGGATGATGCCTGTGAAGGAACCGTTCCCTTCCGTCTGTCCTGACTCTCCAGACACCCCTTCGTTGCGGTCAGCCCGTCTACTGGGAGCGCTGTCCTCAGCGCCTCGAGCAGCTTGACCTGCCTTCTTCTGTTCCTCTGCCCTGGAGCCGTTAGGAATCTCCAGAAGGCCGCTCTCTGCCTTCTGAGGGTGATAGTGTATAGTGTAGCGTCGCTGAAATAAAGACACCAGGCGTGGCTGTATGCTTTAAAACAGGATCCTCTCTCTCTGAGCTCTGAGAGTTCTCTCACTTTTTAATGAACAACCACCATTTATGCTGAAGTCCAACAGTCATAATTTGCATACCCATACTAATTACATTATGTCAGTTATTTACAATAAACATTCTTTACATTCTCTTAGCCTTCAGCTCACACAACATTTGTATATCCATTGTTCTAACATATCAGATTAAACACACACTATCAGAGATTCCTTGAATTAAACATGCAGCTAGATAATGGGAAAAGCCCTGGTGCATAAATTACACAGCAGTAAAGCTTGTTTACTGTTTACACAAAAACACATTTACCTACAGGAATATAAGTATTTTTAAAATCAAAGCTATGCCATTTTACACTAAGGCTAGGGACAGATGAGCGCATTTTCTGCGGCCACCGTCAAAATGTACGTCGATGCGTGCGCACGCATTTTTTCACGGAATACGCTTAAGTGGTCAGACGACCACAGTCGCACAGTCACAGGTACTCACCAACGCAATTCTAGGGAAATCCGGCTGTTTGAACGTTATGTAGGCCGCACACTAGCAGCGTCTGACGTCTCCTAATCACGCACACACGCTGCCATGCGGCCGCAGCGCACTCTGTACGTCTGTAGCAGCGGTTTCACGTTCTGAGAAAAATGCGTTCATTTGCCGGTTGCGTGGTGTCGGCGCACTTTTGTACGCACGTACTGCGTATATTGGCCGTCATTGGCCGTTATGTGCTGCTACTGCCGCCGTGATTTAGTGCGCCTGCACGCGCGTTCCGACTGCCCCACTCTGACCCTAGCCTAAACTAAATTAAACTAAAACCAAACGATGTAAAATATATTTAAAACCACACGATATAAATGAACATAAAGTCTCTTGGGGTTTGAAGCATGGAGCGTTACATCAGCTCCATGACAACGCCTATGAGTTGGGACCAAGAGTAGACAGAAAATCTAACCAACTGAAGGATTTATCAAACCCTCTTTAATAGGTATGCGACAGTACTTCTGTGCGCTGGAGAGCTTTCATTTACAAGGCAATAGACCGTCTGAAAAATCTTCAGTTTTGTTGGAGGGTCTGCTTTACTACTTGGTGGATGCTTCAGCGCTAGGAGCCAAATGGTTGGCTGGACTTTTAAACATGGGCATATCGATGTCCACTTAAACTACTTTTTAAGAAAATGTGAGCGTGCTCAGTTTGCAGAGCAACAATTTGCTCCATGAAGTTGACCAGTACAGGGTTTAATGGCACAGAGGGGCCAATCCTAGTGCAATGTACAGGTTTGCCAACTGGTAACAATTGGTAAGTATCTAACATTCATAGGAACATTGCTTTAGTGGTTATCCAAAATAACAATCAAATATCATATAGATCTGTGGTTCCCAACCCTGGTCCTCAGGACCAATAACAGGCCAGGTTTGCCACAGCACAGGTGATATGATGTGCTGCTCAGTGATTGCAAGCTTCAGTCTGTATTTTCCTGAGGTAAACGTTAAAACCCGGCCTGTTAGAGGCTCTTGAGGACCAGGGTTGGGGTCCATTGATTTAGATCATATAGTTTCAGCTGTCCTTTTCCTTTTTTCAACAGATGGTGCCCTTCTATTACTCTGTCGTCGTGTATAAAACGCGACTACGTTGACCTTGCTATTGGGACCGTAACAGGTGCCGAGTGCTGTTCTGCACACATCAAATGGTCTGAATCACAAGAGGTTGAAGTGAGTCATCCAATTAAGTTAAACATGGAAGACTTATTGGCACTGACCTCCACATCCCTTTTTTGACAGCTGAACACAGGATTTTAATCCCCGAAGAGACGTTTTCTGGTTTTTACTAAGGACTCTTACAGTGATTTATCATGTAGTCTGCATTGTTTTCTCCTGGTAGCTGACCCTTGACTCAATTGCAAATAGAGCTTTCAAAACTACAAAAGGCTTGGGAACCTCCACAGGGTTGTACATAATCTGCTTTGCTCCCTGGTACTCCACAAGCAATTATTTATCCAATTTTGTGTAAAAGCATTCATGTACAGATTGTGTACATCCTACACAAAGAAAAACGGACTGGAAGTTGTCTGTGTATTCTTAATTTCAGTTAAAAAAAAAAATTAGTAGATTTTAACTTGTTTCGGTGATTTCTTGAAGGCGAAATCCTAGCGTTACAAGAGGCTTTAATAAGATCTAGAATACTCAAAGAGATGGCAAAATCTGCTGAAAAAAATAATTCAAGTGTCCGCATGCCATGTTCTTTGTATCATGTGATACGGCAATGTGGAAAACTGATCCATGACCGCACCTGCAACCCATCACTTATGGAACCTGGTGGTGTGTGCGTTTCACAGGGAGAACGAGGAATGAGTAAAAAATAAATATGTAGGGAGGTCCAAAAGAAAGGTTAAAGTCCATGAAATAATGATGCCAACTCATATATTATTTTTCAAAGAAACGCCTAATACTTCAAATATTTGGGGAAAAAATGATATCCTCACATTGATCTCGGATATGCGTGGGGACTCGAAGGCAGTGATTGGCATGTAGTATTGCTTTACCAATTTCCTTGTTTTCTCTGTGAAAGCATGCTTGAAAGACCTGAAATCCATCTTGGCGATGAAGCAACAAGTCCCCAAAAGGTGAACAGGTGGTTTAGTTTGTGATCTAAGCATGGGAGACCTGACTGTCGATGGATGAGACCAAGGTGAAGGAATTTCTGGATCCGGAATTTCACACCATTTTTAAAAGAAACTTGTGAAACTGTTTGACATTCCGAAAACAAGCCTGGTGAGAATTCTCCATGACTAGTTAGACTTCACCAAAAAACTACATCCACGGAGTTCCGCATTTATTGAAAGCTGAATAAAAAGCGCTGCTTAAGGCTAGGGTCAGACTAACGCATTTTTCGCATCGTCCGTAAAAAAAACTGCGTCCGAACGCATGGACGTACTTTTTCACGGAATACGCGATAGCGGTCATACGATGCGCAATTTCAGCCGTGATTTCATACGGATCCAAACCAGGAAACTTTGGGTGTCTGGACGTTATGTAGGCCGGACATGAGCGGCGTCTGACGTCTCCTAATCACACACGCCGCTATGCGGACGCAGCGCACTCTGTACGTCAATACTGGCGGCTCTACGTTCTCGAACTTTCTCGAACTTTCGTGCGGCCGTACTTCGTGTGTGGGCCTGCGTTGGACGTCATTTGCTGCTACCACGGGCATCATAAAGTGCGGCTAAACGCACGTTCGCCCTGCGTTCGTCTGACCCCAGCCTTAATGGAGATTGCCGAAAGGTTCCTTGCCACATTCAAAAATGGGAAGTCTGCTAACCTGAAGGCAATTGTTACTGGAGATGAAGCTATGTTGACAAAAGATGATCTTCAGGGGTGTTTTGAGAAGGGGGTGCACCACTTGTTAAAATGAAGATTGTCTGCGATTAAGTAGAGAAATGCTGAATGGGAGATTGGATTAACACAATTATTTCATTATTAATTAATTTTTTTATTAACCTTACTTTTGGACGCCCCTTATAATGATTATTTTCCACCTTCGAACAGTTTCTGTGTAATTGTTTTATATGACCTTTTGGTGTTCTGATATAGACAAGATCAGAAACCAGGCAGTTTTTAGGTGTTTCCCTTAAATATCACTCGTGACTTTTTTTTATATCTTTCATTGCATCTGACATTTCTAGTCGTCCCATCTCTATTACAGTAAAATTTTAAAATCTTCCGTGTACGTTGGATGAGAACTTTGTAATGTTGTACAGGAAATCTATTCTTCCTCCTTTTATATCTAATCAGTCCCTTGTATAAAGCTGCTATACAAACATTGGTTCATGATGAAGATCGTGCTGTTCAGATGGTTGTTTATTCAGGTATGTGACTGAACGCCGCCAGTTTGTTTTGGATTCTCTATGGATATCTTGGTTCTATTTCCTAAACTGACTTTATCCAGATGGATCTGCCAAGAGGTGTTCTGCACGCTCGCTCACAAGCGTCATTGTAACTGCGAATCTGTCATGTTATTCTACAAAGCAGACAAGGGAAACTGAAGTGGCAGAAAGGTTGGAGAGCGGTGCACAGGGCAGTGATTTTGTAGACTGGCAGAACCGTTGGCATAAGAGGCACAGAAGTAGGAGTATAATTAAGTGGGTGCAAGGAGAGACACACAATGAGGGTAAATGGGGAGATGGACAAAGCCAAGGAAAAGAGAAATGTAATCTGTTCATTAAATTTTTTGGGGCCTATTACAATCTTCGTACAAAAACGCACGCGCAACACGTTAATTTGTGCGCCAAGCATTAAACGTTAACGCGCGTAAATCACTGCTGGAATTACAATCCGTGCGCATTTTTTCATCCGTCGAGCAATAACGCGCGTTAAACGGACGTGCACAAATGCTCGCGCAGTAACGTTGCACGCTGAAATCATTGTGCTGACTTTTTTTCACGCGATTCAGCCAATCAGCATTAAGAACCACAATTATCTCACGTTAAGTTTTTGCGCCTGTCAAAATCAATCCGAGCATATATGCTGCAGCAATAACCGACTGGGTGGAGTGTACCGGCTCGGTGGAGTGTACCGGCTGGGTGGAGTAGAGGTAACATCACTGCTCTGCGTGGAGAGAGCCTGTGGAGTCATGGGTTCGATCCCGACAAGTTCGGCCAGGTTGTTCATTTTTGACATTACCACCAGCTTTTAGGAGTTGCTAAATTTCTGTGCGCAAAGACTAGGCGTTATATTTTGCGCATAGATTGTAATACCATCCGCGTACCAGCGCACAAACGCAATTGCGCTCACAATGTTAAGTATAGGACGTGTGCAGTACAGTACGCTCGCAAAGGGTTCGCGCAAGTTCACCCGCGGTAGATGATAGTGCGCGCAACAAATGCGCGTTATGTAATACGACGTTCAGAGCAAAGGGTTTTGCCCCTCGCATTAATGCGCTTTTGCGCAGATTGTAATAGGACCCTTTATTTATGTTTTTACATTTTTTTTTTTATGATTGCATAATAATATCACTGCATTATTAAATCTTTCCATGTTAAAGGTCACCAAGCAAACCTAGACACAAAACTTGGAAAATTCTGTTTTGACAGCCAAGTCCGTTTGTATTCTTTAAAAGTACAGAGTCAGAGGAAGTGGACTTCCCTTGGTATCAGAATAGCCATTGTGTTGGAAGACTGAGACTTGGAGATTAGTTTAAATGCCAAGTTGACTGTCGTGTCCGATACGACTCTTTCGCTGAAATCTACAAATCTCCTAAATATTACAATTTAATACTATTATTTCCATATATTATCCATACTTTGTGTCTTTTCAGGTTTTTTTTTCCCAAGCCTTTGAAGGTTTTATGCAGATTCCATAAAAATAAGGGTGAGGAGACAAATTAGAAAGTAGCACATTATAGGAGGGACAGATTTACGAAATCAAGGAATACCCTACAAGATGGGTCAGAGGCAAAAGCATGAAAGTGGGGTGACAGGCAGCCTGGACGGGGAAATTGGCTAAAGAGTGCTTGATTTAGAGCTGAGAAATAGGATTACTGCGCATGGTATCAAGATGGGATGGACTCCGTTGGAAGTAAGAGGTGTCACATGCCCGCAGATATCATGGGATACTCTAGCCCTCAAACAAAGAATCAAGGGAGTTTGTAGCCTAAAGTGGACATGTCCTAGTACTACACACTCCTTCTTTTAAAAAAAAAAAAAAGGTCGCACTATACATTTTTTGGAATTACGGCAATTTCTCCATACTCGATTACTTAATCTAGTCACTCGTGATTGGGCCAACTCTATTGACTCTCTCTTGTCCTAGCCAAGAATGCGCTGCCGCCCTCTACCTCTAGTATATATGCCCTTTCACAGGCTGCACTGCCTACCCTCACTCCTTGGAAAGCAATCTCCAAATGGCTCTTTGTTTTCCCAACCATTATGCCCCAAGATCAAAGCCATGAAAAATTCCCGGCGGCATATCCCTCCCGCTAGTTATTTGGAAATATCGAGCGTACATAGCGCCCACCAGAAAGGCTCGTGCCCAGTTATTGCCCAATAATTGTTTTTTAAATGTCAACTTCCTTCCGCGGATTTGTGTCATTGTTTATGGTCCTGCACTTTCCTCTTTTGGGATGCTCGATCAGCAACTTACCGGTAGTTCTTATTTTGATCTGTTAATAAAAAAAACATTAAAGGGCCACTACCACCGAAAAATGAAATGTCCTTTATTGTGTTTATTTTATGTTGCTGATATCTTACATGTGCTTTGATTTTCTCTTGTTTAGTTAATAAAATATTTTACTGTGTGTCTGTCACTGGGTGCATCTATTTTTTATTTTTTTTTGTGTGATCTTTTGTGTTTTAAACTGCTCCCCCCCCCCCATACCTCTACATCACTTGCTCCTCACTGGGTGGCTTTGGCCATAGATATCTATGGAGTTTATGGGTTGCTCACGGACTCCAATCTCATTGTGTGGGATGTATTCAAAGGACATCATCAGATGGTAGATTGGAAGTCTTTTAAGCTCCCTTGGCTTATCTCATTCAGGTGCCATCTCTTACCTGGAGTAGCCTTAATAGCAAACACACCCCCTGCAGCCTCATCTAAACATTCCCTCCGCCACCTCATTACCTGTTAAATACTGTATAAAGCAAAGTCACAAAGTAAAACTCCCCATAAGAATTTGGTAAATGTTGCATCATGGGGAAAAATTAACAAAATGGAAAACGAGGTAAATAACCTAACTATTTTTCCTTTTTACATGCAATTACTTCAAGCAAAAAAAAACAGCGGCTTGTGTTTTATAAGGTGGCTTTGTTTGTAATTCACATGTTATCTAGTTACAGCTTATGTAAAGTGTCCCTAGAAGTTAAAACACAGTATAAAACCTTTTTCTATAAAACATTTGCTTCTATAAATTATCAATTACCCCAACTTAAAACCTAGAACTAAAAGCCATAATACAAAATATAGGCTTGAGTTTTATTCCTTTATTTTCTTGCTCCGACAGATGATCACGGTAGACCAAACAGTTTTGTATGTTGCGGTGTCTGGTCTATGTCATGGCACTTGCTGATTGTCATTCCATAGAAGTTACAGCGTGCCCAAAATTGGATCGATCTCTGGCTATTAGACATGTGCACGGCTATTTTTTTTTCTTTTTTCTTTCGGGCCGTTCGTTATTTTACCATGATTCGTATTTTCGGACCGATCCGAAATTTCGGACGGCCATTTATTGCTTTTCAGATCCCTTTGTTTTTCATTTTTATGAGTTATTTAGTTTTTTAGTAATTCTTTCAGAACGTGAAACAGCTTACTACCAATAAAATGAAAATAAATTGGGAAAACTAAAATTTAACCTGAAAAATACCTAAAAAAAATAATACATACTTTTGCTGCAAGTTGGAGGAAAAAAACTGTTAAATAAAACGGGGATATTTTTAACCTTGAAACCTATAGATTTCATTGGTGAAAAAAAAAAACGCTTTTTAGTTTCAAATCATTTTGTTCCTTTTTTTTTTTTCGTTTGAGTCATTTTTGTTCCGTTTTTTTATTTTGTTTTCGTTTTGCTACTGCGATTCATATTTTTGTCCGATTTCGTCTTTTCGAACAGCCGATATTATATAGATTTTATCATTGCAGAAGCCGTTTACACATCACAGCAATTCAAAGAACTGCATCCCAGAGCTCCTGTGCTACATTCCCCATATGCAGCAAGGAACTCTGGGTAAGACCTGCAAATTACATCTGTCTCACTTTTTTGCATTCTGGGTCTTTTTTTACACCCTGGGTCTGTTTTTTACACAGAACCCTACAATAGGGATGGGCGTTCGGTTCGGATCTGTTCGGAGTTCGATTCAAACATCGCCCGTTCGGCTGTTCGTCGAACTCCGAACATTTCTGCATGTTTACCGCATGTTCGCTCACAATGGACCACAATGCACTTTTCCACTGGCCTGAAGCTTGTAATTGGATACAGCCTTGCACCTGACCACAGGTCAGATGCAAGACCGGTGCAAGACTATGCCAATCACGGCTCAGAGTCCTGATTGGCAAATTTTGCCCAATCATGGGTTCACAGAGCTGAGACCCGCAGCACACTATATAAGGCTTCCCTGCCTGCAGCCCCAGCGTGTGTGTTTGCAGGAGTGAATCAGAGAGGAGAGAAGATTGTTCTATCAGGGACAGTGTGTTTCAGTGAGTTGTAGGAGATTTCTGGGAATTAGAATCTATCAGTGAGTTATACCACAGTTCAGCAAATTAGAATCTGTCTTGGCAGGGTCCAATCCTGCACTCTTCCACAATACCACAGAGGGGTTACTTACGGTGTGAAGACACTTGCTGCCACCAAAGGCACAATATTTGGGTGCACTGCCACTGACGCCTATACCAGATTCATATCATTTTAATATTGGACCGCAGGGTCCACTACTGCACTCTTCCACAATACCACAGAGGGGTTACGGTGTGATGGCACTGTTACCGACACTAAAGGTCCAATTTCTAGGCACCTATTGTTCCTTTCATCCAAAGCCTGCATAAATTTCACCATAACTTAGCCCAAAAATCACTAAACTTGTTCCGCGTGTCCTAAAACGTCTCCTCTTTTCATACAGGCTGCCAAGCAGTTGTTTATGAATAGTTGTTTATGAATAGTTTAAAGGAAAACCATTTACCGTTATTTGAAATGTCATTTTTTTTTTGTTTTAAATGTTTCTATACATCCTACAAATCCGCCACTTCATGGGCAGGTTATGGGGACCTCCTAGGCACGATATTTGAAGGAATTTTTCGTTTTTATTCTTAACCTTTATTTCATGGAAAACTCACTGTTCCTTCAAAAACGTCTTTTTTTTTTTTACTTTTTGTCCTTGTTTCCTGTCCCCCAGGGCACTACCCAGACCCCCATACACCTTTTATGGCAAATATCTAGCATATATGCCCTCTTGGAGGGCACTCTCAAAATCGAACGTTCGGGTCCCTTTGACTTACATTGAGTTCGGATCGTGTTCGCGTTCGAACTCGAACTTTTGAAATTGTTCGAAGTCGAACCGAACACCTGGGCGTTCGGTTCAGCCCTACCCTTCAATCAATGCCATGCCATACTAGATGGCTTTTTTTAAAAAAAAAAATTTCAGCAGAGATCCGGTTTATGCAACTGGTCAAAGCTGCAATAATAAACCTAATTGGTTATGGCGTGAAGGCTTTTTATTTGCCCTCCACCACAACCCAAGCATGTGTGTGTGTGTGTGTAATATATATGTATATATATATATTTTATTGTGTTTATTATTGCAGAAGCCACTTGCACATCACGGCAATTCGATGAATTGCATCCCAGAGCTCCTGTGCCACATTCCCCATATGCAGCAAGGAATTCTGGGTAGGATATGCAAATGACAGCTGTCTCCTCACTTTTATGCATCCTGGGTCTGTTATTACACAGAACCCTAAAATCAATGCTATGTCACACTGTGGCTTTTTTGCAGAGTTATGCAACTGGTCAAAGCCACTCCTAGGACAGCGCTGTTTCGGGTTTGTTGGACCCTCCTCAGCTAGGAGCTAGGCATGATGACCAGTTGCAGTGGATGCTTGGGACCCATAGAGACAGATGTCATTTGCATGTCCTACCCAGAATTCCTTGCTGCATATGGGGAATGTGGCACAGGAGCTCTGGGATGCAATTCATAGAATTGCTGTGATGTGCAAGTGGCTTCTGCAATAATAAACACACTTATTACAGTGTGGAGGCCTTTTATCTCACTTTTTGTTATATATATTATTTCACGGGAACAAAAAAGGCCAAATGGAGATTTTTCGCCCAAATTTGTATTCGAAATGAAATGCACGTGTCTACTGGCTATATTACTTGGTTTAAGTTCTGAGTATTTTGTTTTCTTTCGTAATGGAAATTCTGCAATAATTGGCCAAATGGAATATTTTGAGAATTATGACCTAAATATCTTTTCCTTTTTTTCCGCTGATTTCTATACATTTAGATATAATTAAAATACTTGGGTTTTACACAATTCCTGTTCATACACAAAAAAAATAATCTTGGGACATGGAATATTTGGAGGTTCTATTACATTTGTAATTATCGTTCACATGTTAACTTACTTTAAGTGGTGTGCTTGCAAAGTGTGTGTATATATATATTTTTTTTTTCCACCAGAGCAGTACGTATTGCTACTTTTTTTGTATTTGGACTAACATTACATTTAAAAGACAAGCTTTCGAGACTATAAAGCTCTCTTCATGTCTGGAAGCTTGCTTCCAGACCTACGTACTGCTATACTTGATGGTGATTTTAGCAGCTGGACTAACATTGTTCTAGATATTTTTTTGTTGTTGTTAAAGAAGACCAGTAACTTTGCCATGATGGTTGTTTTCCTATATACAGTGGGTATAGAAATGAATCACCCACTTAAATATTCACATTTTGTTGCTTTGAAGCATGAAATGCTTGAAGACTGCAGTCCGCAAATGGTCACCATCAAATGAAACTGAACTTGAGCAGTTCTGCAAAGAGTGGGCAGATATTGCACAGTCTAGATGTGCAAAGTTATTAGAGACCTATTCCAACAGACTAAAGGCTGTACTGAGAGCAAAAGGTTGTTCAACAAAATACTGGCACACGGGGGTGATCCTTTTTCCAACTCAGTGATTCCGTCTTTGAATGGTCTTTATTTTTGTCTGACATGTTGATGTTTATATCTTTCACTTGGATGTTCTACGTTGCACAGAGTAAATGCAACGGGATAAACAAAACTGTGTCCATCTTTATTTCAGGCTGCAAGACCACAAAATGTGAATATTTTGAAGGGGGTGATTCTTTTCTATATTCACTGTATAGTTGGATACCCTATACATAATTTTTCTGACTGCTTCTCCCTTCTACACTTAATTGGTTTTTGTTTGACGTTATTATAAAATGAGCATGCACTGATAACTATTTCCGCTATATGGCATTAGACATGACTCTGGCACCAATGTTTCTTCTGTCTCCGCTCTATTCTGTGGCTCTAATTTTTGGATTTTTGCCATGTGCTTTCTTTTGTGCATCCTCAATAAATATTGTCAAATTAAAAAAGAAAAAAGATGAAACTAGTATCAGTCACAATATCAGGTGCTCAGTTTTAGTCCCTCTCGTACACAGATTTTGATGTAAGAATCACAAAGTAGGTGACAGATCTGAGCTCTGCCCACAATCCGTTCCACAACGAGTAGATTGAAAATGTATGCCTAAAAATATCTTGACTGCTCAACCGGCTGCGCCGCTTAACGTGGTGTGCTGTTTCGATAAAATTCACAGTGAAAAGGAATTTACAAATTCTTTAGTCTGAAAGTTCACCTGAATCAATTCGGCATGTTACAACAAGCATTCTTAGAGTTTATATCCATTATGTGTTTCCTATTTACTAATTCTTCCGCTGAATGGTGTTGTGTTTAATTTATGGCTCGGTATGTAGCCCTCGGGAATGTCCCAAGTATTTGTGACGTGGTCCTGCTTTGCTACCTCTGCACTTACACACGTGTCATCTATAAGAGAATTGGAGATGGTTGTATATTCGTCTCCCCTGATTCCGTTCGTATTGTTGTCCATTGCATTCTTAAAACATTGCCTTCTTGTTTGTCATTAGGAAGGAAATGTTCCTTATTAGAATACAATGACTTTTTTGTGGAGTTCAAGGTGAACGGAAGCCGGTCAAATGGTAATGTGACTTAATTTTCTGCTTTACATCAAGGTGGGAGCTGCATTTAAATTAGGAGCGATTTCTGCATTATCAAAACATAATCTACTCCTAATACATTTATGTATAGGAAATGTTCAGGGCCCTGTTCCACCCCCCTTGCTGATTATAAGGGAGCCAATTAGGAAAAAGAAGTTGATATGGCCTGATTTTTCATTACCCTTTTACTGCACCGATTTCAATCGGCTAGCCTCAGCATAATAATGAGGCACAGAATACCAGCAGCGGTGCCATACGCTGTCACAGGTGTCGGTTCCTGAGGTCCATAAGACTCCATGGTGCCCAGTGCGACCCTGCCACAAGCTCTGCATGACCTCTCACTTGCTGAGTGGTACAGGAGCAGTGGAGGGATACTGGGAACTATTTGGTCCAGTTTCGTGGCAAGAGGAAGAGGTGGGTTGTACCACCCTCCCCACAGCGGCATGCAAGGTATGTGATTGTTGTATGTTAAGTGATTTTTGCACAAGCTACCATGGAATAGCTCATTATTCTCCACCTAGGATCAATTAACGGCTCCTGTACAAAGTATAGGGGCCATTAAAGGGATACTCTAAGCAACATGACCACCTAAGCTATTTTAGGTGGTCATGATGCCCGGAGTATGCCGCCCTTTGTCCCCCCTCCCTCCGCTCAGCCGATCAGCTGAAAATGCTGAAAACAGCTGAGAGAGGCGGAGAACTTTACTCCGCCCTCCCAGCTGTCAGTCAGCAGAGCGGGAATCATATTTCCCGCTTCTGCCGACTTTTGCCGAGTAGGAGACGTCATCGCGCTTTCAGCGCGATGACGTCTCCTACTCCCCGCAGAAGCTGGCGGCTCCCTCTTCGGGTTAGTGTTGCGCGCATCCTCTTGCGCGCAACACTAATCCTCAGAGGGAGCCGGGAGGAAGCCTGCCGATTGGCTGGCTTACGTGAGAGGCGCGCATGCGCGCTTCTCACGTAAACCAGAAGCCAAGACGCAGCAAGAAGAAGGACGGGAGCGGAAGAGGAGGGAGGTGAGTATAAAAAAAAAAAAACGCCGCTGGAAACCAGAGGATTTTAAGGTAAGTATTGCAGTTACAAGAAAAGAAAAAAAAAAGAAGGTTTTATTAAGGGAATAGGGATAGGTTAGGAAAAAAAAACGGGGGGTGATTTTTTTGTTGGAGTGTTCCTTTAAGTAACCTTAAGGAGCCGCAATGACTGAGTCACAAGGTCGGAACTGTGACTGTCGATTAAACAGATATGTTATCGGCTGTAGCCAAAAAGATAACGGTATGAATGGACAAGGGCCCTTAAGTTGTTGTTTTTTTTTTTTTTTTTTTTCTTTTTGATGGGGGAAAAAAATCTCAACTATTACGGTGTTAAATATATTCAAGATGTCTGATAGACAGGATAGGAATATAATTACCATGGAACTCAGTGTTTATGAATACAGTTTTGAATTTATTTGAGAATAGTGTGTGAAGTTCCCTGCAGAGACAGCCACTGGAGTTCTTTATATACGTTATGGACAAGGATTATAAACCAACAACGTACTCCCTTGTGGAGGCAAATTTAAGAGATCTTTCAAATAGGTCTGGCCAGCTAAACTGCATCACAGGCACACCAGCATAAAAAATTAAATATTCTCTTATTTTGTTTTCTCACCAACAAGCTCTCCGCTTCACTTGCGTCTCTTGGTGACCTGGATCTCAATGCGAATTGTCATCAGGCTATATGGACTGGGACATATCAAACTAGCTGCAGGTGTAGCTGCTACTGATTGCGACTCACTATGTAAACAGGGGTGACTTTTTCCAGCCACCTGCTGAAATATCTGCACTCAACCTGCCACAATAGGGAAATCTAACATTTTATATAGATGTCAAAAATCTTAATTTGATGCCAGTTTTGGAGTTTATTAAATAATAAAAAGCAACATAATTCCAAACCTTCCACTTTCCCTCCATCCCTCATTCTCTGAGTGTCAATGAAGATCTCATAGAATGGTTTTAGTACTCCATTAGTGGAATGACCTATGATAAGAAAAAAAAAAGACGTCATCTGCGCTCGTTTCTATATATTTCCATGTGCAACAAAACACTGTCAGAGGTTTTAGTTTGCTTAAATGGCCATTGAAGCATACGCTCACTCGCCCCATCAAGGCACCTCTCGGTAGAGTGAGTCCTAACCAATGTACCAAAAGCTGCTCCTCTGAGCAGCTGCATGCCCTCCTGCTGCTTTTCAGCTAAGGCTGGGGTCAGACTAACGCAGTGTTAACGTCTGTGTTGCCGCACAGAAGTACGTCCGTGATAGCATACAATTGTGTTAAATGGAGCCCCACACACGAAGTACGTCCGCACAGAAGTGCAGGGGCTGACGGACGCTGCAAACGGACGCAGGTTAGGCAAGAACGTAATACTGCTAGAACGGACTTGCAGAGTGCGCCACGTCCACAACGTCCGCATAGCTTTGTGTGTGAGTGATGGAGCATGGTCAGATGGACTGCATTTATACGTCCAGCATTTTTGACGGACAGCATGTTCTTTCATTGTAATTTATTTTCCCTGCTACATCAGTCAAAAAATCCGTCAGTGAAAAAAATGGACTGTGTGGCCACTACCTTGTTATCAGTCAGTAAGTACGTCCGTACTGCACGGACGCACAGTCCGTACAAAATGCGCTCGTCTGACCCTAGCCTAAGGAGAGCCAGAAAAATGGTGAGTTTTATTTACTTTTCATTCTATGAAAAGGTTGGGGGGATGGCAGTTGCGACTGGTGACATTTCAGGTTGGTGGGGTGCCAGACTGGAAACATGAATGTTTTTAATCATTAATAGGAATAGGTCTATATGACCCTACTACAGCCAAAATATGCGAGCGATCCTATCTATAGAGAATAAACCATATAGACATAGTCCTATTAATGAGGCAAATAAAATGGCCATAAATTCAATGATTACAAGTGTAATCCAGAACTTCACCACAAGATTTTTTTTTTCTGAGAAAGAATTTTTCCAAGAAGGATACATTGAGATCGCTCTCGTTCTCAAGTATGTCCTGGGTGGCGAGTATGTACCGTTAGGTGTCTTGCCCAAGGACAATTACTGGAGAGGTGCTCTTGCTGGGATTTTAACCTGTGTCTCCACAGTCTCTCTCCACAGTCATAGAGCAGTGATGTTAGCTCTACACCACCCAGCCGGTACAAGATTTATACGTCATTCAGTGTGAAAAAGGGATTTTTATTTGCTAAAAATAACCTGAGCACACATCCTACACATTTTATTTGGTGTATACAAAACATCAGTGTATGAAAGAAAAAAATCCTGCTTGCTGTTATTTAGCACATTAAGGCAAATGTTTCTGTGCATTTTCTGTCATTAAGGAGTTAAGGCAGGCCCCAGGAAGGAGATAAAATCTACATTCAAGCATCAGAGGAGTGGAGTTTGCTTTAGTCTGGCTTGTTTGACACCCATCAGAGCTCAATTAGCCAGCTGCAGGGGGCTTGATAACAGCTGCTGTCTGGTCCATGATTGCCTAGACTTCCCATGGAGCCCTTATCTTTTTTTTCTTTTTTTATTTGCCAAGCAACAGTCAGAGACCATGGCACTGCTTAAAAGGAAATAACACATTTTATCAATCCACTGCATGTTACATGACACAAAAAACAGAAATAATATAGTTACCATTTATTTTTTTCCAACAAAAATAATAAGGCGCTGCCCCATCAGTCGCTATGGATGAGTCACCACTGGGGGATGGGGGTAGGTAGGGTTGCCATAACAACCATATTTTTCTGGACACCTATTAGAATTTCATGCAGAGGGGAGCACAGGGAAAACTGCTACCCTGCAATGTGTATGATTCATATGCAGCAAGAAGGAATTCAAGGCAGTTCACATGGGATTCCTTTTCAATTTCTTACCTGCCGCATATGGATTCTACATGCTGCGGGATAACCTTTTTCATGCACTGCCTATCGGCATGAATAAATGGTGTCCAGGAAAATGTGGCTGATCTGGCAACCCTAAGGGTATAATTTAAAATGGTGGGGGTGCTAAGTTGTGATCATAGTGTAGGAAGCAAACCACTTTGTACCTTGTAAAGCAATATATAAAGTGCTGATAAGGATAGTAAGCGTAGCATATACATCAATATAGAAAGGATATCTACGTAAACGTGCATTAGTACATATTTTAAGAAACATAGAAACATAGAAAAATGTCGGCAGATAAGAACCTTTTGGCCCATCTAGTCTGCCCAATTACATGGATACTTTACCTGGATTTATCTTTTGTTTAGGATAGCCTTATGCCTATCCCATGCTTGCTTAAATTCAATTACTGTTTTGGCCTCTACCACTTCTACTGGAAGGCTGTTCCATGTATCCACCACCCTCTCAGTAAAATAATGCTTCCTGATGTTACTTTTAAACCTTTGCCCCTCTAATCTAAGACTATGTCCTCTTGTTTTGCTACTTTGTTTCCGTTTAAATATACTCCCTTCCTCTACCTTGTGGATTCCCTTTACGTATTTAAATGTTTCTATCATATCTCCTCTGTCTCGTCTTTTTTCCAAGCTGTACATGTTAAGATCATTAAGCCTTTCCTGGTAACTTTTCTCCTTCAAGCCGTACACCATTTTAGTAGCCCTTCTCTGAACTCTCTCTAAGATGTCTATATCCTTCTGGAGACACGGTCTCCAGTACTGCACACAGTACTCCAAGTGAGGTCTCACCAGTGCTCTGTACAGTGGCATGAGCACTTCCCTTTTCCTACTGCTAATACCTCTCCCTACACAACCAAGCATTCTGCCAGCATTTCCTGCTGCTCTATTACATTGACTACTTACCCTTAGATCCTCTGAAATGATAACCCCTAAATCCCTTTCCTCAGATGTTGAGGTTAGGACTGTATCAAATATTCTATATTCAGCCCTTGGGTTTTTACGTCCCAGGTGCATTATCTTGCACTTATCCACATTAAAACTCAATTGCCACAGCTCCGACCATTTTTTTAGTTTACCTAAATCATTTGTCATTTGGCTGATCCCTCCAGGAACGTCAACCCTGTTGCAAATTTTTGTGTCATCAGCAAAAAGACATACTTTTCCATTAATACCTTCTGCAATATCACTAATAAAAATAAAGAGAATGGGTCCAAGTACTGACCCCTGAGGTACCCCACTGGTAACAAGACCTTGCGCCGAATAAACTCCATTTACCACAACCCTCTGTTGTCTGTCACTCAGCCACTGCCTAATCCATTCAAGGTGATACGAATGCCCTGAGCAACGCGCAGAGATACTGTTGTCACTGTAAATCGTTTTTATACTTTGTTTCGGTTCACTTCCCTCTCAATAAATGCTTCTATAATATCTATGGGGATGAGAGCAAGGGGATCTGCCATTATATTTCTTCACTTTTCACAGCAGGGAAACACGTGGGGCTTCCAAACAACTGTCCGTTTACATTCTACAATCCATATGATATGAAACGCGTTCTTGAAGGAAGAGATAATGCCAAGCTCCTGGTTTGGAGAACGCAACTACAGGGGCATGACATGTGTGGATCTCATCAAATAGTGTTTATACTGCCATTTCTTTTATCTTTTGTAAATAATCATTATAGTTTTCATAGATTTCTTCAGGTTTGATGCACGTGGATGATGTTTACTTTTAGTCCTTAACAGAAATGTGCATTTTGACATTTTCTTTCAAGTTATCCCTTCTTTTGAAGGTCTGTGCGTTTGAAGTATGGCGCTATAGAGGGCTGCATTCAGGCCTCGTTGTACATGAAAGTGATTTGCTATGGTATAATTTGTGTTATAAAAGGAAACATTATGTGGCATGCATTGACATAATATTTTAAAATTACGAACGAATATATTTATTCTAAAATCCCATCCTCCATATGTAGCCATGCAGCCAATGTGCAATATGATGCACCAGTTTTTGATAGGGTGACAAGTGCGTTTGTTTTTGTTTATTCCACAATCGGCAGATTCTGTTGTTCAAAACATTATATATCATCCCTTTCAGGGCTGCGGGTAATTATTACAATTGATTATACTTACTTCTGATTTCATTGGCATATTGTGTAATCTGGAAGCATCCCCTATCAAACTGCGCCATGATGCTCATGAAATACTTGAATAATATATATATAATTTTCTCTATTAGAAATTATTAAATATAAACCATGGCATGCCGTTTCAAATACCCTCCACTTTAAGCTTGATTTCTGCTTTTTAATTGTCATTAAATATTACTATTTAATGAGCTTAATAAACCTTAAGTACTAGTAATATTTAATGATCATACTATTTATTGATGGTACCAGTATCATCTGGTTATTAATGTTCCTACTACATTTCTCTTATGCATTAAGAATTTTTTTTTATGTTCTGAAAATCCAACTTTTTGAAATACAGTGATCTTCCAGCAAAAGGGAATCTAAGGGGCGTGGCCGGCGATGGACTGAGACACACGCATGCTTCCAGAGCTCCGTCTCAGCTACCACTAAAAGCGTCTATTTTAACACTTTAAAGACGAGACAACTGATTCAGCTGAAGCCCGCACATCGGCCATCAGGTGTTGCAACCCCGGAGCTTGTCTAGTCCCCCCCTCCGGACCCGCAATTCGGGAGGAATACGTTTTAACGGCTACATCCCCGGTCGTCGGCAGCCATCTTGGAGGCCTGCAGTGGAGGCACTCGCCTAGCTCTGCACGAGGACGCTCTCCATAAGTATGGGGAAGAAGGGTAAGGGCGCCGGAGTGGTGGAGAGTCCCTGCACTCCTGATATCCGTCTCTCGCTAGGAGGGGGATTGGGACGGCGGCTGTTACGAACGGGTTCATCTGATGTTGGAGACCTGCAGACAGTGGAGGAGGCTGCTGATCCCCCTGCAGCGATGCTTGGCCCGAGGGACGATGCGCTTCCCGCCACAAAAGGAGACATCAGAACCCTGCTGGAAGATGCACAGAGGTCCTGGCAGGCAGACTTCCAAGCTCTTGAGGCGGCAGTTGAGGTGACCCAAACCCAGGTAGGGGACCTGCAGACCCGCGCACAGGCACTGGAGAGAACGCAGACCGCAACTACCTCATCTATGCAAACCTTGCAACAGCAAATTTGTACCCTACAATCTGCGGTGGTGATGCTGGAGTCGAGACACAGACGTAGGAATGCAAAGCTTCGAGGAGTGCCCGAGACCGTGTCGGATTCGGATCTTCAGTCCTACGTTACGCGTTTTTTGGAAGTGGTTATGGGTCCCTCAGACCTCCTGCAGAACTCTGCCTTCACCGCTTTCCGGGTGAGAAAGTCGGCCTTGGCTCCCACAAAAGCGCCGCGCGACGTCCTTATTACCTTCAAGGACGCAGCCTTCCCCTCAGCATTGTTTCGCGCTGCACGGAATACGCCGACAGTCTTGTTTGATGAGGCGCCCATTGCTGTGTATCGGGACCTACCTTTTTTAGTTCTGGCGGCTCGACGGCAGTTTCGGCCGGTTACAGCCCTACTCCATGCCCACTCAATAGGATATAAATGGGGCACCTCTGGCTCTCTCATTATTACCCCTGCCGACGGACAGGTCCTTGTGGCTACATCGGCGGAAGATGCTGGGACTCATCTTCGGTCCCTGGGACTACTCCTCACTGCTAAGGGCCAGGAAGCTGCGATTCGACCTGGTGGCTCTCCATTACCCCCCTGCGACCTGGACTAAGACTACACTGCTAGGGGCACCTCATCTGATACCCCGAGTATGGGGATTTTTGTTGTGTAGCTGTTGCTGCCTCTGCAGCCCCCCCCCCTCGCGTATCATCCTTTCATCCTTTTTTCCATTTCTATCCTATTTTAACCAAGGTGTCTACCCCGCGGGAGGATCTGTTCTCTTCCTTCTTTAATCCCCCTACCTCTCCCCCCCCCTTTTTTTTTTTTTTTGGCATATTCCGGCTGTGTGTGAGGCGCGCCATCATGATGATACTTGTCGTGCCTGGCCCTCACACTCCCGGGCCTCGTGACATTACCCCTCCATGGCCTCCCTTGGGAGCGTGCCAGGAGAGTCACGGTTTTGGCTTTTGCCGCTTCCCACCCACTTCCCCCCCCTTTTTTTTTTTTTTTTTTCCTCTTTTCTTCTCTTCTTTCCATCCTCCCATCGGAGACATTCTCCTCCCCACAGTGAACTGTAACACACCCGCTGTTTCCCGTTTTCCCTCTCTTCCCCCCCCCCCATGCATTATTGAATTTATGCAGTCAGTATATATCCAGTCTACTGTGGACTATGCATAGCCTGGGGACACTTTCGAACGCGAACTGTCATGACTTCCTGTGCAGTTACCTAACCCTTTCTCGTTCACATGTTGTTGATTTTTGAGGTGGCCCTGCGAGTCCACTTTTGTTGGTCGACTTGTGACCCTCGTTCAGAAATAAAAATTTCAAATTTCAAACATGGGCAAGTTCATGTAAAAATATAATAAACATATAATTGCAAAAGACATCTGCACATCCCAGCAAATCAGAGAACTGCTTTACAGAGCTCATGTGCTACATCCCCATATGCAGCAAAGGACTCTGGGTAAGACATGCAAATGTCGTTTGCAATTTCCCAACTTTTTGCATCCTGTTTTTTTTTTTTTTTTTTTTAATTTAGACATTTTTATTAAATTTTGGACGAGGGTACAGAAAAAAAATAGGGAAGGGGAAGAGGAGAGGAACATAAAAAGACAAAATCACCCTTTTTTTTTCTCCACTCCCTTGTCACAGGTTGTACCCCCCCTCTTTTCCCAAATCTGCGCTACCTATGTTTGCATGTATATATGTTGTTGAAAATGACGCATTGTAGAATACTCACTTCATTACCTGACGCTTATGTTTCATGCAATTCGTGACTACTTGAATGTGCAGCCGAGCATTTACTTTATTGTTATGTAAGAGAAAAATTGCAATAAAATCTTATTACAATAAAAAAAAAAAAAAAAAAGGGAATCTAAAATTGGATTAAAAATCTAGAATCTGAGCATTTAATGCATAAATTGGAATCTGTGTAAATACCCAGTGGAGCCTAATGGCCATGGGTCAGTTGGGAGACCAATTCTTTTCTTTATGCCCACTGCTACATGAAGCCAGTATGAAGATCAGTACGTGCCATCACACAGGGGAATACTCAACCCTTTCCCACCACAGGGCATACCATGCCGTCCCTGTGGCAGGTGGGTCTTGAAGCCGCGGGGCATACTAGTGCTCCCCGTTGACTTCTATGGGCTAACTCAGGCCCGCCCAGCACACGGCACGTTACGCATGCCGTTGGCTGCTGCAGGGCGCCCTAAACTCAGGCTGTCCCCCTGCAGCCAATGACACGTGTAGCGTGTTAGCTGCGTGGGCGGGCCAAATAGAAACACAGCACCTGGCGGCAGACGTACTAGTACGCCTCGCAGGTGTTAACCCCCTCCTCCCGGGCACCACCCACATTGTGTTAAGGGGTTAAAACCTGGCCCGCTAGTGGGCACCTGAGGACCAGGGTTGGGAACCACTACTCTAGGACAATAGGTCGAAGCTGGTCTAACTAAGTCATAGTAAAGTGAATATCATTGTAAATTAAGCATTTCTCTGAAATTCGTTTTGTTTCTTGGCAGAGCTTAATACATATAAGGTAAAAAAAAGATTAAATTACATGATTTAATCCTGTGAAAAAACGTAAAACACTTCAATCCAGTTCTATTCATCATTTCTCTTACAAAGTGCTGTCGCACGCTCGGTGCGAGGCTATAAAGTTGTTAGCCATGATGGATATCTGTTTAGTAGCTAGCGCATGTACAAAAAAACCTTATTTTACCTCCCTTGTGGTTTTCATGAATATATATATATATTTTTTAATATCATGAAATGTATGAACTTCGGTTTTAAATGTCTCTTGGGACGCAGAGCTACAAGGTGAGAGACGAAAAAGCTTTTTAAACAAGGCAGGCAGAGATTTAATATTGGTTTCTCATGCATGAAATTATCGTTAAAGGAAAAATAGAACATCCTCTCTATTCTGTTGCTAAGCTGTATCCCTGTCTGGAATTCCAAAGGTGTATTTACCAGGCGTTTTAATGCCAAAAGAATGTGGAGCATTTTATTAAAGGTGCACTACAGGCCAATCGGAGGATGTAAAACTGGAAGGTTTAATTATATTAACCCCTTTTTATCCCAGACTTCGCACCCCCTTCTCATTTTGGTCTACAACAGGGCTGTCAAACTCTGGGCCCCCCCCAAATGTTGCTGGCTTACAGTTCCCAGAATTATTTGAACATGATAGATGGCCAGGGAATCATGGGAGTTGTAGTTCAGAAACCTCTGGGGGCTGCAGTTTGACAGCCCTAGCCTAGAGTGCTCAACCTTGCCTTCTCTTTCATGCCACAGTCTCCCTCTGCACTTTTCCAGCTGGACATGCACCTGCTGTAGAACGTGGCATGGTACCGTTCCCCCTGATGATCGGCAAAAGCATTTAGGCTAGGGTCAGACTAACGCATTTTTCACGTCTACCGTCAAAAAAGTGCGTTGATGCGTCCGAACGCATCTTTTCACGGAAGACGCGATAGCGGTCATATGATGCGCAATTTCGGCCGTGATTTTTATACGGATCCAAACCAGGAAACTTTGGGTGTCTGGACGTTATGTTGGCCGGACATGAGCAGCGTCTGACGTCTCCTAATCACGCACACACGCCGCTATGCGGACGCAGCGCACTCTGTACGTCAGTACTAGCGGTTCGACGTTCTTGCAAAAATGCGTTCGTTTCCCGCTTTGCGTTGCGCGGCTGAACGTTCGTGCGGCCGTACTTCATCTGTGAGCCTGCGTTGGATGTCATTTGCTGCTACCATGGCCGTCATACAGTGCGGCTAAATGCACGTTCGCACTGCGTTCGTCTGACCCCAGCCTGAATCGTCTCAGGGATTCTGTGTGTTTTATTGCCCAAGTCAGCCAACCCAATTCCAGCAGGAGCTAAGTGACAGCCTTCCAGCCAGTGGAAGACCCTAGCTTTGAAGAGTGGTTACAATGTCGGGGGACAGTTGGGGCTGGGGGTGTTTTTATTATTATTACTATTACATGCCCCTTTAAAAATATATATATATTTTAAAATTCCAAATAAAGATCCCGATGGTTTCCGTATTACAACTCACAGCGTGTAGTACAGGACTCCTCCTTGTATTGCGTCCTTTGTATTTGGTTTCTTGGCTTTATTTGCAGCACGTAACCTCTGAATATTCACCTCTATAAATAAATGAACAGAAACAGACGACTGCGCTTTTCTGCTGCACATAAAAAAAAATAAACGCAATAACGGTTTCCTCAGGGTCTATTTTCTTTTTTTTTCCCTTTCATGGTTTACTCTCATTCAGATGATTTACTGTGCCTTTTTACTCTCCGTTTTGCTTGCATAGTGCTGGACCAGAGATTAGACTTTGCCCTTACTCTGCGTTTTCTTTTTGCATTGCATAACCCCCAAAGGCCTGACTGAACCATTACGCTGCATTTCTGCTTATCACAGCTCCCGTGGAACGCCTGAGCCCTATCTGACATGTATTCATGTGTAAATCTCTAAATAATTTCTCGGTGATGCCTCGTCAACATGCTACGCAGAAAGAGAAGGACGATTGAAAGATTCTCGGTCGCTGGAATTCTGCTTTAATGCAGAATAGTTCTATATCCTATAAATGTTTGCAAATATTGATGTTTCGAACTGTAACCAAATAACTGGCAGAAACAATACTTTGCTACACAAAGGCATCTGATCACTGTGTTTTGCTTCACATTTTGCCTGCAGGATGGACATATTGTGAATGTGTGGTGTTTCTGCAGGGTGTGTATTTGAGAGGAGTGACAGTGTGTCTGAATAGACAGGCTTATTTGTGTAGTGGATGGTCCGTCTGTTTAGGCTAGAGTCAGACGAACACAGTCTGAGTGCACTCTGCGTGCATACACAGGGCCGGATTAACATCGGGTCAGATGGAGCAGCAGCTCCAGGCCCATGCCCCAGAATAGGCCCACAGAAAGGATAAATTTGTCTGCATTGATAGGCATTTGGACCTCTATATCTCCACCTCCATAGCGGCTACAGGGTCATATGAGGTATCACTGGAAAGGTCAGAGCATGGTCTTTCCAATGATACCACACATGACCAGGTTTTATGTAACAAATATAAAATAATAAATATTTCTTTATTTTTTATTTTTCTTTCAAACACAGCAATAGTTTTTAATTACAAAGGGAACAATGATGCTGCATTAACTCACCATCTCATTTTTCATGTCAATAACAAGTGTGGAGGTGATGGTACAATCCATTATTACGGATTGTTACATCAAGAACCTAAACCGCCACACTGCAGCGAAGTGCACTGGGGGGGCTTTGGAACCCTGCGCCACTAATCTTTATACCTTGCAATGTCAAATGAGGCATCAGACAGGACAGAGTCTGGCCTTTGCATTGATACCAAACATGACAATGTAAAATCTAAAAGAAAAAGAAAACAAAAAACTTTATTTTTTGTTCCAATTGATGGTATTGTCCATTTGTCACGTATAAAATTAGCAATACCACTGCCATTACTCACCTTCTCCTTTCCCACGCTGGGAGCAAGGTCAGTGTTTTATACATAAGTCATATTATTCATAAAACACCATTATCCAAAACACATGGGAAATCTCAAATATTTGGGTTAAAATTGTATATTTTCTCAGAAAAATGCAGTTATAGGTTCCCATTTATTTTTTAACAAGAGTTCCCTATAGAATATAAAACCAGAGGTTTGAATGATAAAATATGAAAAAATTATTTTACACGCTGTGATGATTGAAATCTGAATGGAAATTTACTCACACCGTATCTGCCTGGTAAGATATACATATATATGCAATATTAAATAGCCTTAAAATATGTTGTCATTTCACTAAATTCCAAAAAAGCCACCGAAATATTCAGCTCCAGGCCCATAGAGATCTTAATCCGGCCCTGTGCATACAGACGTAGAAAAAAAAAGGGAACTATGGGAAATAAAATTAATATGAAAAATGATAATTTGAAAAGGATATGAAAAGCCATTTTGTTCATCAAGGTGCTGGACGTCGCAAATGCGCTGCGTCTGACATCTCACCACTCACATAGAACACTACATGGACATGACGCACTTTGCGCGTCCGTCTAGCAGTTTTACGTTCTTGCCAAACATGCATCCATTTCCACGTGCATTGTGCGTGCGCAGTTCGGTGCGGACGTACTTCGTGTGTGGGACTCTTGATCATGATTCTATGCTACAACAGACGTTAAACTGTGCGGCAACACGGACGTGAACACTGCGTTCGTCTGCAACGGGCCTTACAGGTTCTTTGGTACTTCTTTCCCTTAACTATGCTGATTGCCCTGGACTTCAAAATATTATGGTGACATGGGCAAGACTAGTGACATGTAAAGCATGGGTCCCCAACTCTGGTCCTCAGGTTCCCCCTAACAGGCCAGGTTTTCCAGATAGCTGAAGCACAGCACAGGTGATATGATTTGCTGCTCAGTGATTTTTGCAGGATTCAGTCTGCATTTCCCCAAGGCAAGCCTTAAAACCTGGCCTGTTAGTCCTGAGGACCACCAGGGTTTGGCAAATAAAGGCAAGGGGTTGTTGCATTGTGTAACAGATCAGCTACCCTGCAGGGGTGGCTCCATCTGCAGCGCCGAGTCTTGCTGGAGAGCTTAGCCGGTTAGCGAGCTAGCAAGGTGGGAGAGAGATTGGCAGTGGTCCCTGGATGGTCTGGAAGCGAAGGATTCAGTGATTATGCCCTCCCAAATACTCATCGAGACGCAGTATAGGTTGTAGGTAAATCGGAGTGTGTTTAGAATGGGAACAGACAGTGCTTATATACAAAATACAGCCATGCACATTCAGACTTCCCGCCCACCCCAACAGTTCTGATTGGTTGGTTCCAAGACCATTGCAGGCTTCTTTCAGGTCCTCTTCAGTCTTCACTTTGGTCCACTGGTTGTATGCAGATGAAGTCTTGACCCCACAGTGACCACATACAGTGATTTACATAACCCATTGTAAAGGGAATCAGATAGTGGGTGGCTGAGACAATGTGACTCCCAACCTTTCAGAACAGGTAAACAGATAACAAATACCCAAAGAGAAAGCACTTTTGCATAATCCACAAGTTACTCAAACCTATTGTACATTCTATACAAAGGAAAGCATTTGCCACTAGCGGCAGGTAGTATCTTTAAAAAAAACACATTTAACTAAAGAAATATAAGTCTATTTAAAACTAAAAATGAGCAATTGACAATACATTTAAAACCATACAATATAACTGAGCATAAAATATATTGGAGTTTGAAGCGTGGTGCGCAACGTCAGTGACGGATACATTGTAGCAAGCATGTACTCCGTCGTTACTAGCAGGATGGTGCTGGAGAAAAACATGATTAATTAGAAGTCTAGCAACAGTTTTACACTAACTCTAACAAAGGAAATTAGTTCCTATAAATAAAGGGTAAACAAAATATAACAAAATAAGAATGAAATTAAACAAAATAAATCCTGTGGCAGCCGATCCGTCACACATTGCATGCTTTTTTTTTTTCTATGTGGTCTATGCCTGAGACCTGCCAAATATGACATACTGCCAGCAGCATATCACGTGCCCATAAGGAGGGGTTGGACGCTCCAGCCAATCCAGTGGAAGAACCATTGGTGGGACCTAGTTCCCAAAGGTCCTGAAGCTGCAAAACATGAGCTCAGTGCTTAGGTTCTGGGTGTGACTATGCCCCAGTGCTCGGAGGACTGAGACAACCCTACACAAAGGAGTAGGGAGCTCAGAGCTCCTTTCCGATAAGACTGACTGGGCGCACTGCATAGTGTCTATTTAATAATCTCCAAGCAGCTGTATGTCTGCTGGCAGAGCGTTTCCTCATGGAAAAAGAGTCTTTACATGCTTTTCTTACATTTTACCCTTCTTTGTTAACCGCGATCAATTTCCACTTGCCAATAGATAGTGGAATGAATATATAATATATATTTTTTTTGTTGTTGGGGGGGGGCAATAAAACCTGTACACACATCCTAATAGTTTTTGGAGGAATTACTGTTTCACAGATCTTCCTATTCCAGGAGAAAATTTGAGGATTGTAGCTGGAACAGACTTTCTTCGATGGCTTTGTAGAATGTACCCCAATGCCACGGATCATTTTCCACGTTTTCAGCCTACATTTCCTTAGCCATCTTTTGCGCTGACCTGACCTGCTTGTATTACCAGTGTACATAAATCCCAAGCATGGGTTCGTCCATTGTAAGCTCTTCTGCTTAGCGCTGGTTTTTGGATAGTGTTGGAAATGTCAACATGAAGCTAAATGTAAGACCCTTAAATAAACATTGCTAAAGTTAGGGAACAAATGGTGATTGTACACACCAGGAAAATGCTTATTCCATCTTCTCAGATTGATTTGGGTAAAGTTTAAATCCCTTTTTAAAACTGTGATGATCTAAAAAGCGACACAAACCTACTATATTCTACTGTATTTCCGCAAAGTAAAAGCAGACACTCTTATGATGCATAAAGAAAAAATGGCGTTGCGCCCATACTCACCAGAGCGGCTGCAACAACCAGGAGGAACAACCCAGTTCATGTATAAAATATAACAAGAAAAAAGTTGTCATCTGCTCTCATGTCTATACAATTCCATGTGCAACAAAACACAATTAGAGGTTTATGTTCGCTAGAATGGCCATTGAAGCGTAAGCTCACTCGCCCCATCAAGGCACCACTTGGTAGAGTGAGTACCTAACCAATGTAACCAAAAGCCACTTGTCTGAGCAGCTGCACGATCTTGCTGCTTTTCAGCTAATAGGCAGAAATGGTGAGTTTTATTTATACACGCACCACTCCCTTCCCATTTGGGGTCGAAAACAAAAACCTGGAAAAAGGAACAGCAGCAAAACTGACGTAACTGGGTGCGACACCATTTTTTCTGTATGTATGTTTGTATATTTTGTTGTAACACAGTTAAGTCATTTTTGCTGCTGTTCCTTTTTCCATGTTTTTAGTTTCAACCCCAAATGGGAAATTTTTGGGGTGTGTGTATAAATAAAACCCACCATTTTTGCCTCTTAGCTGAAAAGCAGCAAGATAGCGTGCAGCTGCTCAGAGGAGCGGATTTTGGTTACATTGGTTACAGAGGTGCTGTGATGTGGAGAGGGAGCTTACGCTTCAATGGCAATTCTAGCAAACAAAAACCTCTAATTGTGTTTTGCTGCACATGGAATTGTATAGAAAGGAGAGCAGATGACAACTTTTTTTACTGCTATGATGGACTGTGTTTCCACAAGGTTTACCTGAGCTAAATCTATAGGTGCCTTTTCAAATCCTTTTAATATCACATTTAATTGTATTTATTACATAATAATTGACAGCATAGAATATAAATATTCACATTCTCTATGTAAATACGGTTTGTGATTCTTTTATCAATCGTAGTATTAAAGTGTTCCGATATTTAAAAAAAAAAAAAAAAGAAATCCGGTTACAAATTAACACAATAAATCCATTCCAGGCGTTTATCATGATGCCACACTTGTAATTCTTCACTTTCCAGTTGCCCTGGGTAACACTCTACATGTAGTAATGATGCTGAGCATTAAAATGGTTTGTCATAAATTGGCTAATGGTGGGTTTACAGTTTCTAACAGGAAATCTAGGTGTCCGGGCCATAGAATGCGTTCATAGAGACGTAACCGTGACTCGCCTGGCTGTAACGTTCACTCTGTCTTACTGGCTCAACTGGTTGCCTGGCTGATACAGATAGGAATTCAGATTGCTGCCTGTACTTGTTCAGAGACTAACAGGAACGTGCCGACTTCAATCCCATATGGGTTAAACGAGCTGAGTCAGGTATGCATCTGCCAGTCCAACGTTCGCCGTTTGTTATCGCTAACCAATGTAAGGCCATATTCCACTCTCGCCAGTAAGGAGAAAAAAAATAAACAACGCGTGGTGATCACTCTTACTGACTCCCTGTTCCTGTACCTATCCGACAGCAGCTGGCGCCAAAATAACAGGGAGACGCAGAGAGATATCACATTATTCCCAGGAATCGGCGGATTGAGCTGCTTCCTGCACTGCGGGATCGGAGGCAAGTGTGAGATTTGAGGGGCGGTGGGGGTTTACTAGAAGGTGTCCCTTAACACCAAGTTCTGTTAGTCTTTCGATTAGAAATACTGGCTCGAAGATTGAAGAATGGGCTACCTTGGAATAGCTTGTTCTTCTTTTCTTTTCCCCAGGTGCAAATGAAATCCTCCAATACAAGTTGTAGGAGATGTTAATTTACAGTAAGGAGGTGCTGTGACTGAGCCACAAGCAAAACTTGCGTTAAGGTTGGAATAGCAACACCGGCCATTGGGATATTGGCTGGAACCGATCTATATATCTGCTCCAGGCAATATCTTAATGGCAAGAGTGAAAAATGGACCGTACTGTGTCACGATATTATGGCCCCTTTGTCCTTCCAAGAGTGGTGACTCTAGGAACAATATATAGGGGGGGCACATAAGATACCACAGTAGAAAGTGGGGGGGGGCACTAATAATTTTCTCACTAACAGGGTTATTCAGAGAGAGGTGATAACCAGGAGAATGACTGGAGAAGGGAAAATTCTAGGTCAATATAGCCGATTTGAAAAGTGAGATAAATGGGAGAATTTTTCTGGTTTGGCTATTTTGACCTAGAATTTTCACTTCTCCAGTTATTCTCCTGGTTTTCACTGCTCTCTGAATAACCCTGTAAGTATCTATAACTAAGATTCCTAAATCCCAGAGTAATTTGGTGCAATGGTACTTTTCTGTTGCACTAACCTGATACTTAAATTCAATATTTTATTCGGCGGTTTTCGGCGAGGTCCGGTAACTGTTTCAGCGACTCCAATTTTCGCAAATTACGGTGACCATTCGCTAAATAGGGAATTCACCATATTTTAGGCGAAATGGATTCCCTGAAATGTGACAAAAAGCAAAGGAACTAAAGGTGAATAGACCCTTTAGATTCTAACTTCCATAATAACCCCTAAAATGCCATAGACCCAGGGAAATAGAATAAAAATAATATACAGTGTGGCATGTAGGCTACCCATTAACCCCTAACGTGACATTAATCAAGGAAAACCTGAAAGGAAATCACTGAGGAATGAAGTCTACTCATTAACCCTTAATATACAACTAAACCAAGGCAAAAACTAAAGTAATAAACAATGTAATATATAGTTCGACTGTTAATCCCTTCACTGCTGAGCCATTTCAACCCTGTGAAAAGAAAACGTTACATTTTTATTTTTCTCTTACACTTAATATGGTCCTGTTGGGTATCATTGGAAAGGCCAGACTCTGCCCTTTCTAATGACTCCTCGATCGACCATGTCCGTTGCACAGGGTGGAGATAGTGGTCCGAATTAGTGGGGGAAGCTGGATGCTGATCCCTGGCGGGGGGCGGCAAGGAAGGTGTGGTGATTGCTGCCCCCTGTAGAGATGTCTATGCCTTCCAAGATTGGAAGTAGCTTTAATTAACTCTGTAACAGGAAAGATGAAGCAAAATAAATTTGTGTTGTTAAAGTCCATGGGTACTGCATCGCCAAATGAATGGGTGTAGAAACTGGGGCATGTTGACTCCATAGCTGTGTGCACCGCATGTGCTTGGTATTGTAGATTACTTAAACGGATGGAGTTTATGGTTTAGTTACCACCAATACATGTTGCTGATTTCCCCCAATTATGGGCTCTATTACATTCTTCGCGCAAAAATCTGCGCGTACGCAAAAACGCATTAACGCGAGGGGGGAAAAAACCCTTCACGCTGACCGTCAAATTACGACATTCGCGCACAGAATGCGTGTTAACGTCTAATGTGTGTTACCCTGCGCGAGCGACAGTTTGTGCGTGCATCCCATACTTAACATTGTGGGCGCAAATGCGTTTGTGCGCCGGTACGCAGCTGGTATTACAATCGATGCGCAACTTTTTACGAACGACATTTGCGTGCATAAGTTTAACATCTTTGAAAAGCTGGGGGCAACTGCGAATCTGAACGTTCTGGCCGAACCCAAATACACCAGCACGAAAAAAAAACAACACAGCACAGTATAGTTACACATTCTACTCCTACCCAAACAATAAAATTGAGTGCTTGTGCGTGTTTTTATTATTGCTGCAGCATATATACTCAGATTGATTTTGGCAGGTGCAAAAACTGAAAGGGAGACAATTGTGGTTATTAATTCTGATTGGCTCAATCGTGTGAAAAAACAGTCCGCCCACCGATTTCTGCGCGCAGCGTTAATTTACGCTCGGTTTTGTGCGTCTTTTATAATGCGCGATATTTTTTGACGGATGAAAAAATGCGCTCGGATCTTAATACCTGCATTCATTTACGCACGTTAACGTTTAACACTGCGTGCAAAAAAAATACGCTGCGCGTACGAATTTGAGTGGAGAATGTAATCGAGCCCTATATGTACTGAGGCACAGAGTGACCAACCCCTGAGTGGGCTCTTGAAACACCCAGAGTCTCAGGTTTAATATTTGATATTGATAGCCTTGAGTTCCTGGTTAGACTTATGGGGGTGTCAATAGGGGTGAACTTGTGTTGACACTTTTTCCTAAAGCCACAGATCTCTTTGGAACCTGACCATACCCTTGCCTGAAGAATAAGGGTAGTATTGGTCTGCTGTAGTTTAGTTCTATTTTTTCTTTATGTACACTTCGGTGAGAAAGCTAATCCACCAGATTTTGTAGAGGGGGGGGGGGGTTTGGTGCGGACTGTAAAATGTTCTTGCAGCCATGCAGTTTTTTGGAAAATAGAGGAAATCTTATTTTAGTGTCTGCCTTGGTGCTGCAAAATCTCTCACAACTCGATGTCACCAGAAGGTGAATGATTTTCAAGTGATGTGTCAAGTGGCCATGATGGCACGAGGCCTGGCGTTAATGACCATCCCCATTATCGTCACCGCTCGACATAGTCTGAGCAGTTTAGTCAGCATGAATTTTTAATAAGCTAATATTGCTGCGGTTATTTCAATTCGTATTATACTGCGCCGGTTACTGCCCTGAGTGACGCAGATACGGTTATCGATAATACGTTCATGAGGCATCAAACCCTTTGTTTGGATCCAATGAATGCTCACTTCCTTTAAATAAATATTTTGTTCTCAAGAAGCGACTGTTGGAGGAAATCCGAGTACAGCATGTGCTTGGCTAATGTGAAAATCGGGGCGTTTTTATCTTTTCTGTTTTGTAAAATAGTTTGCAATTTAGTGTTCCAACTCTCAGGTGTATTTTTTTTTTATATATATATATCTTCTGTTAAGACCGTGTGAAGACGTTTCTCCAGCTCCCTCTGTTGTAAAAGAAGAAATAGAAATGATCACACTATCAGGGTTATTTAGAGATAGGTGAAACTCTGGAGAAGTTTTGGAGAAGTGAAAATTCTAGGTCAAAATGGCCAGAAAAATTCCCCCTATTTATCTCAATTTCCAAATCAGCTATTTTGACCTAGAATTTTACACTTCTCCAAAAGTTCTCCAGAGTTTCACCTTTCTCTGAACAATCCTGTAAATTTACCTCTGTAAGGACTACTTGCTCTTTAGGGCTGTACAATGAGCACACACTTTGAACACAAGGTTTTCAAAACTTGAAACTGCGCAAAACGTAGATTGTAAACAAAATGTATAATCCTATTTAGTGATAACGTGGCTATTCCTAATAATGACTGTAACAATAACATGGCGAGACTAGAGTACACTATCTCCTATCAAACATATAACATTTTTAAAAATGTTCCATAAATCCTGTATGTTTTATCTATTACCTATTCAATCATTACTCTCTTTCAATCTTTGGAAGAGCTAGCCAAAAGTTCTAGTAGAATCCAGTTGAATACCCTGCATTTTCTGCTTATTTTCTGACGCTTTCAGGGTTATTCAAAGAGATCCGAATTGCTGGCGAAAGGTAACCGAATGCTGAAATTCCGTGTACCTTTCCTGGCCATTCGGCTATCCAGAGATCAGGCAGTTCGCCAAATGTTGGCGAATTGCCTGCACATACGGTGCCTGTTCGAGGGCAGTGAAATCCCCATAGAGAAGCAATGCTTCATCTATTCAGAGAACACAAAACCAGCAGTGAAAAGTTGCCGAATTGCCCTGCTGTTCGGTGGTTTAATTCGGCATGTTTATTCAGGCGAATCCCATAGGCTTCAGTGTTAAAAATATTCCCGTTTTAATGTTTTTTTGTTTGTTTGTTTTTTTTTTTAATCGTTTTTTCTTTTTTCTGTAACAGCCCTTTTTATTATCATTCATTGGATCTTTATATGTAAATTTCAGACATTTTCGTTCTGTAGTTTCTTTGCAAACAACAGCGTTTCGCTTTTCAAACATTCAAGCGTACTGTTTGGTGTTTTTTTTCACTCCATTCGTCTGCGGTGTCGGGTTTTTCCGACGGCTGTTCTGCACTGTGATCGGCGGCTACTCTGGTTTCTCCGGCGTGTTCGGCGGGGTTAATCCAGATGTTTTTGCGGGTTTCGGTGTGCATTCGCCTGGTTTTGCCGTGAGTGTTCGTCGGGTTTGCGGCTGGTTTTCCCTGCACTACGGCGGCCCTGTGGTGCTTGCTAAATACACTGCAGGGTCGCCGAAATGGGATCGCCAAAACGCACCGAATTGAAGAGAACGAAAAGTCACTGAATGTGCGGTGACTTTTCGATTCTCTTTGAATAACCCTGTTTGTCTCTGATCTCAATCCCCTCTGCTTTACCCCTTTCACTGAATACAGTAATAATTTTTGCACTGTCATGGTGTGTACCAAGAAAAGTTAAGGTGCACAACTTAGTCCATGGGCTCCTTAAAGGGACCCTCTACGCACCCTGACCAGTTTAGCTTACTATAGTGGTCAGGCCTGGTGGAATGCCCCCCCCCCCAAGTTGTGTTGAAGGGACACTCTATTCATCCTGACCAATCTATAGTTTTAACGCACAGTGTTCCTCCCACCTCTCTGCTGCCCCGATCTGGCAGAATCGCTGGGTGCTTCCTCCACTCCATCCAGCAGCTGGGATTTTTTAATTTCCTGGCTTTCGGTCACCAGACCAGTCACTAGTGACGTCAGTGCGCAGAGAGCATGACCTCACTTTCTGAGAAGCGACCAATGTATTTTTGAGTTGTCTTTTGCAGTACTCTTGATGTTCTATGCCTTCTGAGACCTGGCCCTGCGTGGCTGTTACGCTGACCTGCTTGTTTCCTGATGACATTCTTTCACAAAAAGAAGTTTTCAATTGAAGAGGGGAAATAAAAGAGCTCGTACCTAAAATCCAGACATCTAATTTTAAGCTGCAGGAATTATTGCATGCTGCGCTACTATCATTTTATTGTTACATGAAGTAAAAATATCACTTCTTACTATGCTAATACAACTATATTACTATATTTGCACATGAAAATGCCTTATGTTCAGTTTTCTAGCAACCAACGCCTGGAATACCTTTTATATTGCAAGTTAGCCGATTGATTAAGCAGATGGCAACATCTCAGACGCGTTATGTGCTTGTAAATGATGGAGCGGTGCTGGCTGTATTGTGCTGGGTGGCAGGGAGCAATTTCAATTTCCGCTTTTAATAGCAAAGTGCTTATTCCCTGGTAATGTTCCATTGAACAGTCTAATCGTTCGTGCTCTCAACACTTGCAAAAAAATAAAATTAGCTTGGTGAGAAAATACATGTTTTTGATTGTTTTGCATCAAAATGATCTGATTTCGGGATTTTTTTTTAAAAAAATGTTTTGAGCTTCAGAAATCAGTTGTGCCATCATTTGCTGCAGTAGTAAATGTACTATCCTGACAAAATCTGAAGGGTGGATGGGTGGGAGAAGAAAACCACAGCATTTCATTTTACTGATCTTCCACCCCTTTATAGAAGCCTTATATTCAAGTCTTGCTCTGTGGTGTGCGCGGCAGCGCCTTCTATTCAAGTCTTGCTCTGTGGTGTGCGCCTTATATTCAAGTCTTGCTCTGTGGTGTGCGCCTTTTATATTTAAGTCTTGCTCTGTGGTGTGCGCCTTTATATTCAAGTCTTGCTCTGTGGTGTGCGCCTTATATTCAAGTCTTGCTCTGTGGTGTACGCCTTATATTTAAGTCTTCCTCTGTGGTGTGCGCCTTTTATATTTAAGTCTTGCTCTGTGGTGTGCGCCTTTTTATATTCAAGTCTTGCTCTGTGGTGTGCGCCTTATATTCAAGTCTTGCGCTCTGGTGTGCGCCTTTTATATTCAAGTCTTGCTCTGTGGTGTGCGCCTTATATTCAAGTCTTGCTCTGTGGTGTGCGCCTTATATTCAAGTCTTGCTCTGTGGTGTGCGCCTTATATTCAAGTCTTGCTCTATGGTGTGCGCCTTATATTCAAGTCTTGCTCTATGGTGTGCGCCTTATATTCAAGTCTTGCTCTACATAACACTGTATCAATATTAGATCCAGCCCGGTGTAATCATTACAGGTATTTAGAAATTATTCCCCATAGTGTTCTATCAGGACTTTATATGTAGTAATATCTCCTAATCACACTATTAAATTGGCCCGCAATTCCGCGTTGTGCCACTCCCTGGACTGGGCTATACTTCTTGCACTGTCCGCAAAACAAGGGGATTTTCATCAAATGCAGATTGTTTTTTTTTTAAGCCCTATAGGATACATTAAAAACCAGAGACTGCTTCCAGCCCGGATTGGCCTTGAAAAGCTGACTGAACATAAAAGCATAATTAAATTACCTATAGTCCTATTCAACCGACTTAATATATATATATTTACAAAGCAGCATAAAAGTTTAATCTGTTTTTCATCTTTCCATTAGATTACCCACCCCCGACTATCGAGAATTCGTTTTTCTTGTTGGTACAGGAAAATCCAGATGTGAGCCAGCTAAATGACTTGTTACATTCCTTGACAATCCATGTTTAATTGGGTGGATACACTTAAGTCAGCATCCAGGTGAAACCAGACTTGTCGTATAACAAAAATCAATCCATGGGTTGTATCCGTCAACAGATCATAAATATTCTGTGCATGCGGATAGTTGTCTGTGAAACAGAGATGGAACCCTGTGCCTCAGCTGAAGAGCGAAGGGGAGTAATTTGGTCCCGTTACCAGTTTGCATTCAATACATTGTATTAAAGGAGCACTTCAAACTTTGATTTGTGAACAGATACAACTGACCAGGGCTCAAAATTTCAGGTCCTGAGCTACTAGCCAGGCCTTAAGAGTTACTCGCCACCAGTTGCCCCACTCAACCCAACCCTTACCTCTAAATCTGCCCTTAAACACACTCTCTTAAATTATTTAATTATCATTAACATAAAGCAGTTAAAACAAAGAAAAATGTGTGGCGTGTATGAGAGCTCAACGGCGATAAAACTCACGCTCATACAGTGCACATTACTGTGAGTTTTATTGCTGTGTAGCTCTGTGATACGCTCATACACACCGCACATTACTGCGAGTTTTATTGCTGTGGTGCTCTGATACACTCATACACACTGCACCTTTCTGTATCAGAGCATTACAGCCATAGCTCACAATAATGTGCAGTGTGTAGGAGCTCCACTGCCTTTTTTTCACCCCCCCCCTCTCATTCTTTTTAGCCCTTTCTTTCCCCCCTCATTCTCAGTTTTTTCCCCTCATTCTTTTCCCCTTTCTTTTTAACCCTTATCATTCTTTCCTCCTCTCTTTCTCATTCTTTTCACCTTCTCATTCTTTTTACCTTTCTTTTTTTTCCACCCTCATTCTCATTCTTTTTACTCCTTTCTTTTTCCCTATCATTCTTTCCCCCCTTGTTCCTTGGCCCGACAGGTCAATGCACCCCACTCGCCCGCAGTCAATTTCCACTCGCCATTTGCGAGCAGGCGAGTGGAAATTTTGCGGGCTGCAACTGACTACAATTATTTATAAAGTGCTGACATTTTCTACAGCCATGTACAATGGGCAGAACACGATAAACATAAATTTAACACACAGAACAATGGGGAAAAAGAGGATCCTGCTGAAGAGCTTACAATCTAAGAGAAGTGGGGTGACATAGAAACATAGAAAAATGTCGGCAGATAAGAACCTTTCGGCCCATCTAGTCTGCCCAATTACATGGATACTTTACCTGGATTTATCTTTTTTTTAGGATAGCCTTATGCCTATCCCATGCTTGCTTAAATTCAATTACTGTTTTGGCCTCTACCACTTCTACTGGAAGGCTGTTCCATGTATCCACCACCCTCTCAGTAAAATAATGCTTCCTGATGTTACGTTTAAACCTTTGCCCCTCTAATCTAAGACTATGTCCTCTTGTTTTGCTATTTTGTTTCCTTTTAAATATACTCCCTTCCTCTACCTTGTGGATTCCCTTTACGTATTTAAATGTTTCTATCATATCTCCTCTGTCTCGTCTTTTTTCCAAGCTGTACATGTTAAGATCATTAAGCCTTTCCTGGTAACTTTTCTCCTTCAAGCCGTACACCATTTTAGTAGCCCTTCTCTGAACTCTCTCTAAGATGTCTATATCCTTCTGGAGATACGGTCTCCAGTACTGCACACAGTTCTCCAAGTGAGGTCTCACCAGTGCTCTGTACAGTGGCATGAGCACTTCCCTTTTCCTACTGCTAATACCTCTCCCTACACAACCAAGCATTCTGCTAGCATTTCCTGCTGCTCTATTACATTGACTACTTACCCTTAGATCCTCTGAAATAATGACCCCTAAATCCCTTTCCTCAGATGTTGAGGTTAGGACTGTATCAAATATTCTATATTCAGCCCTTGGGTTTTTACGTCCCAGGTGCATTATCTTGCACTTATCCACATTAAAACTCAATTGCCACAACTCCGACCATTTTTTTAGTTTACCTAAATCATTTGTCATTTGGCTGATCCCTCCAGGAACGTCAACCCTGTTGCAAATCTTTGTGTCATTAATACCTGTGTCATTAATACCTTCTGCAATATCACTAATAAAAATATTAAAGAGAATGGGTCCAAGTACTGACCCCTGAGGTACCCCACTGGTAACAAGACCTTGCGCCGAATAAACTCCATTTACCACAACCCTCTGTTGTCTGTCACTCAGCCACTGCCTAATCCAGTCAACAATATTGGAATCCAAACTCAAAGATTGCAATTTATTGATAAGCCTTCTATGCGGAACAGTATCAAAAGCCTTACTGAAATCTAAATAAGCAATGTCTACTGCACCACCTGTGTCTATTATTTTTGTTACCCAATCAAAAAAATCAATAAGATTAGTTTGGCATGATCTCCCTGAGGTAAACCCATGTTGTTTCTGATCCTGTAAGGCTAGGGTCAGACTAACGCATTTTTCACGTTGTCCGTGAAAATGTGCGTTCGAAGAATGGACGTATTTTTTCACGGAATACGCAATAGCGGTCATACTATGCGCAGTTTCATCCGTGATTTTGTACGGATCATCAATAAAACACTTCTTGCATCTGGACGTTATGTTGGCCGGACATTAGCAGCGTCTGATGTCTCCTAATCACACACACACGCCTCTAGCGGGCGCAGCGCACTCTGTACGTCAGTACTAGTGGTTTAACGTTCTCGAAAAAATGCGTTCATTTTCCACTTGCGTTGCGCAGCCGGACTTTTGTGCGACCGTACTTCGTATATTGGCCGTCATTGCCCGGCATCTGCTGCTAGTGCGGCCGTGATTAAGTGCGCCAGAATGCGCGTTCGCACTGCCTCAGTCTGACCCTAGCCTAATCTATGTGTTTTTAGTTGTTCAACAATCCTTTCCTTTAACATGGTTTCCATTAATTTCCCCACTACTGATGTAAGATTTACTGGCCTATAGTTCCCCGATTCCTCCCTACTACCCTTCTTGTAAATGGGCACAACATTTGCTAATTTCCAGTCTTCTGGGACGACTCCCGTTAACAAGGATTGGTTAAATAAATCTGTTAATGGTTTTGCTATTACATCACTGAGCTCTTTTAATAATTTAGGTTGATCCCATCAGGCCCCATTGATTTATTTGTCTTTACTTTAGACAGCTGCTGTAGAACCTCCTCCTCTGTAAACTCATATGTAAATGTCTCTTTAGTGACAGAGGTGGGGTAAATAGCAGAGCATGAGCAGTTTAGCAGGCAATGAAAAGCACTTGGTTACTCACATGGGGAGACTTTGGTTAGTACTCCTGATTTTGCTGGTGTCTCCCCATGCAATTAGCCAAGTAGACACTCAGGGTTATTCAAAGAGAATTGAAAAATGTCACCGCACATTCGGTGACTTTTTGTTCTCTTCAATTCGGTGCGATTTGGCAATCCCATTTCAGCGACACTGCGGTGTATTCAGCAAGCACCACAGGGCTGTCGTAGTGCAGGGAAAAGTCGCCGCAAACCCGCCGAACACTCACCGCAAATCCCAGCGAACGTACACTGAAACTCGCAAAAACATCTGGATTGAACACGCCGGAGAAACCAGAGCAGCCGCCGGAAAAAGCTGACCCTGCAGATGAATGGAGTGAAAAAAAAAAAAAGTTTGCTTGAATGTTTGAAAAGTGAAACGCTGTTTGCAAAGAAACTACAGAACGAAAATATCTGAAATTTACATATAAGATCCAATGAATGATAATAAAAAGGGCTGTTACAGAACAAAATATTAAAAGAAAACGAACAAACATTTTCGCAAAAAAATCCTGAAAAATGCCTAAAAGATCCTAAAAAAATCTGGAAAGAGACTTTTTACTGCAGAATATTATAATAAATGGTTTATTAGATATTGAATTAAAACGGGAATATTTTTAACCTTGAAGCCTATGGGATTTTCCTGAATAAACCTGTCGAATGAAACCACCGAACTGCAGGGCAATTTGGCAACTTTTCACTGCTGGTTTTTGTTCTCTGAATAGACGAAGCATTGCTTCTCTATGGGGGATTCACTGCCCTCGAACCGGCACCGTATGTGCAGGCAATTCGCCAAGATTTGGCGAACTGCCTGCTCTCTGAATAGCGGAATGGCCAGGAAAGGTAACCGTACGCTGAATTTCACTGTTTGGTTACCTTTCAGCCACAATTCGGATCTCTCTGAATAACCCTGACTAACAAGTAGAACTCTGGAATAGTTTTATATCAAACCAAAAGCCCCTTCCCCATCACCACATTTTGTTTCTCCATGCCTACTATGCTCTTGGTGAATTGAGCCCAGCGACATTACAAGGGGACTACATTGCTTCTACCATGACCCTTTCAGTGCATTGAATGGGGCATGGTAGAAGCACACGTGTAGCTGGCTGCCTAAGTGATGAGAGAGTGCATGACTGCTGATGTCTGCGATCTGTCATCCCATGCCCACCATTAATAAACAAGCAACACCATTTCTTGATTGGAAGGCCACATAGGCCACAGCTTTATTTTAAAAGTACATCAATCAGAATAATTCAAGTAACTTGTATTCCACTCTTATCATCTGCCCACACGCAGCACAGTACGGGTGGCAGTTTCTCCTTCGCTTAAACCATGAGCTCTCTATCTGTGGCTCCATCAGTCAACCACCAGGCGCATCTCCCCAGAGCCCACCATTTGGCGGCTTACCTGTTTAAACTTTTTTCTATGCTGGCCAGGGTTCTTTCCGCAGCTGTGACTTGAAGGTCTCGCAACCAATAAAACGGGTGGGAGGGTGGGAAATTTCTGATATGTCGGCCACGCTGGAATCAGAAGAGGTTAGACCACTCCCCTCTCACTCTTATATGACCCCTTCATTGTTTGTTTACAAACATATATACACCACCACCAATCCCACTCAATCAGACCACCTTACGACCCAGCCCCAGGCCAGCAGTCATGCCCCCCCCTTCCTATTGGGTCCAGGGAGGGTTTTCTCTCCAATATTAACAGAGCTGCAAACACCAAACACTGCTTTGGTGAACTTCACCTCAACACAATGGCTGCTGAATGCTGAGCAACGTGTCCCACAAATTCAAGGTGAAAAGTGCTTTATAGGATACACTCTGCCTTCATAGACAATAGAGAACTGATACTGATTGGCTGAGCCATGTCCTGGCCCGGCCAGTGATCTCTGGAGGTTAAATTGAGACCTGTAAATCTATAGAAATAGCAGGGCATTTTATATTGAGAATCCTTTTAATTTCACTGTTTGCTTCCATAGTTTTAAAGCCTGTAATATACTTCGAAAGTTAGATTTGTGGTCGTGTGAATTTTTTTATCTTACCTACGTTCAACAAGTAATGCCAAAAACGACAGATACTTCTCTTCAATAGCGATTAAACGAATGCTGTTTAAAGACCCTAATTAGGTAGTTAATCTTGTTTACAGTTATTTTGTATTTACGTTTCAATATTTTTTATGTGTCCTGCTGCGTTAACAAACATTGTATCTACTTTTACAAGTTCCTTGTATGTTGCAATTTGTCTTGGGTCACGTTTGGGCTGTGATAGACGATGGGGAGATATGTGTGAAAAGGGTGGAATGTGTATGAACAATGTGAAGATAAGGAGTTTGTGTGCGTAGTTTACAGCATGTCAGAGAATTCTTTGAGTAGAATCGGAGAATCGGGATCATTTAACACCTGTGTTCATATTCTTTAAAAATACATATATATGGGAGGGGGGGCAATCCTTAATTATTTTTTCTTTAACCCAGTGCTCTCTGGTGTCACCAAAGTTGCTCATGTTGGGTGGTCCAGAACTGCTTTAGCCCCTTCACTGCTGAGCCATTTCACGTCTTAAAAGAACACGTTTTTTTTTTCCTTTACTTTAAACACGGTCATGTGTGGTATCATTAGAAAGGCCATGCTCTGGCCTTTCTAATGATACCAAACATGACCCTGCTAGCTGCCAAAGGTCGGGAGATATTGGGGTTCAAAGGAACCCCTATCTTTCCTTAGGAGTCAATGAGGACGTTCACCACACGTCCTCAGCAGTGAAAGGGTTAGAGTCCTTTTTAGTTATCACACATGGATGGATAAAGACAACTGGGCCAATTAATAATCCTTGGAGATAAGTGAAGCTCCTGAAAACCAGATAAATCCCCTCCCTGTTAACCACCAAGTGCTCCCTTTTATTTTTCACACAAAACCACCAATTATTAATTCACCTATTCTGTAAAAATGTCAGTGTGTGTTTGATACTCTTTACCTTTTGTTGAGGACTACATAATACTAATTAAATGTATATATACACCTTCTTCCAGGTGGACAGGTCTGATATGCACACCCTCAGTTTGCCTTTAAACATCCGCCGAGGAGGATCAGACACCAACCTCAACTTTGACATACCAGACGGCATACTAGACTTTCATAAAGTTAAACTCTCTGCCGACAGCGTGAAACAGAAAATACTCAAGGTCACTGAGCAGATAAAAATCGAACAAACTGCCCGCGATGGTAACGTGGCAGAGTACTTGAAGCTGGTGAACAGCGCGGACAAGCAGCAGGCGGGACGCATTAAACAGGTATTTGAGAAGAAGAACCAGAAATCTGCTCATTCCATAGCTCAGCTCCAGAAGAAGCTAGAGCAGTACCATAAGAAGTTAAAAGAAATCGAGCAAAATGGACAAACGACGAAGAGCTCGAAAGAGATCGCCAAAGATAACCTCAAGGAAATGCAGCAGTCTTTAAAGGATGTGAACAGCGGTGCCCGAGTCTTGGGACAAGGTGAAAGTAGCAAAGCTGGAATGCCCGGTGTGTCATTGACTCCGCCGATGTTTGTGTTTAACAAGTCAAGGGAGTTTGCCAATCTGATCCGAAATAAGTTCGGAAGTGCGGATAACATCGCTCATCTAAAAAATAGTCTTGACGAGTTTCACCCGGAGACCAGCCCAAGGAACTTGAGTGGCAGTGCCACGATTGTGACAAAACCCAAGTATGCCAGCGACGACGAGTGTTCGAGCGGGACATCAGGCTCTGCAGACAGTAATGGAAACCAAACCTTTGACACTGGACGACCGAACACCAACGATGGCCACGGGAATCTGTCCGAGTTTCTAGAGGAGCTGAGGGAGATCCGAGAAACTCAGACTCAACTCTCTGAGGATATAGAAAACTTGAAAGTCCAATTCAAAAGAGAATACGGCTTTATTTCCCAGACGCTGCAAGAAGAACGATACAGGTATACAAAGTTGGTGTTGTTATATGTATTTTACTAGAACATATGCCATAAAATATAATCTGATCTATGTTTTAAATGCTCTACTTTATTGCCTTTACAAAAAATTAAGAGATTCATGCAATTATTATTATATATGGCATTGGGACATTAGAACAGCAACAACACTGAATATCTTTTAATAAGCTATATATATACAGTCCCAGGGTAGTGTGCCAGCAAATCGAAAATAACACCCTGGCATTTTACAGCACTACATCATAATCCCTACCCTAGAAAATGTTGTGAATTTCCCGTGTTCTTAAATTCTGCTTCACGGCATTTGGGACGTACTTAGACTAAGACAGATAATGGGATAAACATTGCGTAACATTCCAAGACAGCACAGGACAATGACAGTTGTGGATGGTAAACAGGACTACAGTCTACCTCAGATAATGGGCCAATGTTTGCCTGACAAGGCAGATTAACAAAAAACACTCAAATATGCACCAGATAATTTAACACATTCCTGAGAGGGGAAGCTGGAAAAGGCTATCAGCAGGCAGCAACAGATACAAATAAACCATAACGATAGACAGAGCGACAATAACATTATTAATACATCGATTACACACACACACCCTGTACTCTATAGGCACAGAGTGACTTCAACATAAGACATTGCAGGGACAAAAAATATAGAACATTAGACCTACACCTCCCAAATACATCTCTAGGCCCATTAGGAAGAGATCACAATGTGTCACTATCTACATAGTTAGTTACTAGCTTAAGATCGCTTAGTTGGGAGGAGATACTGTCTATTCTGTGGACCACAGATGGCTTCTCCGCAGCATCCTATAAAATGCTCAGAAAATCCAGAATCTATGAGTAGGAAAAGACAATATTTAATTTCGGGGACCTTTACCAAGCTAGAAGATTATAAATCACACTCCCTCTAGAAATAATAATAGAAGGACCTAGAGGGCCATATGAGCCAATAGAACCCCTTTTAATATTGTGACATTGCAAAATATACTGCTGTTTATTAAGGATCTAAGCGACGGACCTAAATTTTCATCCCAAAAGTACAATATTCAATACAAAAGCTCCTTTTCTAAGAAAGTAGCAGTATATGACCATGTCAGAACACAGCATTGTATTCTCCCAGCAGTGCTAGTTAACATCTTGAGAAACAGGAGGGAGTATCCTGGCATCTTTCTGAATCCACAGGCGCAAGTAATAACTACTTAATGATTAACAGTAATTATAGGCTGCCGGGCTGAGTGTAGGTAGACGATTTACTGGTACACACAGTATCCAATGTATAAATAATTTTGGTAATTAACGCGGCGTAATCACCGACCTAAACCTTGAACCGCAACAACATGTGAGTTCACACCTGCTCCCTGGATGTTTTAACAACGCTAGCATTGTTGTAGCATGAATGGAAACTACTCTAAGAAAACAAGGGTTTATTTACAAAGTTAGTGGATTGGTTGTGATGCACAACTTTTAAGCATAAACGGCTAAATTTGGAAATTCATTCAACTTTTCTGGTCTTTCCGCTCCACTTTTGTGGTCTATAAATTGTAATTCTTTACCAGTCAATGACCTCTAACATCTCTTTGGATACTGTGTGGCAACGTATGCTTTTTTAATGGCAAAATAATGATTTATTATTTACGAAGAACCATTTGATTATTGAATGGCTCATTAGAGACTCTCCCCCTGCTGTCAATATATTTTAAATTGAAAACCTAAAACTTTATGTGGCATCTTCACTGCAAATATTGCTTTTTATCCCATTCAGGTGAAATTCTATATATATACAGTTGTGTTCAAAATTATTCAACCCCCACTGAAATTGAGTGTTTTGGCCAGTTTGACATTGATTTTGATCATTCAGTCATCTTGCTTACAATTAAATCAAAGAGACACGTGTAGGTCAGACAAATATAACATAACATTTATAATGAAATAACCACAAATGTCTTTTCTGTGCTCACATCATTATCAGTTTTATTCAACCCCCAAGTGACATTCAATCTTAGTACTTAGTACAACATCCTTTTACAGTTATAACAGCTTTTAAACGTGAAGCATAGCTTGACACAAGTGTCTTGCAGCGATCTACGGGTATCTTCGCCATTCGTCATGGGCAAAAGCCTCCAGTTCAGTCACATTCTTAGGCTTGCGCACTGCAACTGCTTTCTTTAAGTCTCACCAGAGGTTCTCAATCGGATTTAAGTCAGGTGACTGCGATGGCCACTCCAAAATGTTCCAGCCTTTAATCTGCAACCATGCTCTAGTGGACTTGGAGGTATGCTTGGGATAATTGTCCTGTTGAAAGGTCCGTCTCCCAAGCCTCAGGTTTGCGACGGACTGCATCACATTGTCATCCAATATCTCCTGGTACTGAAGAGAATTCATGGTACCTTGCACACGCTGAAGCTTCCCTGTACCTGCAGAAGCAAAACAGCCCCAAAGCATGATTGACCCCCCGCCATGCTTCACAGTAGGCCAGGTGTTCTTTTCTTCATAGGCCTTGTTCTTCCTCCTCCAAACATAGCGTTGATCCATGGGCCCAAACAGTTCTAATTTTGTTTCATCAGTCCACAGAACACTATCCAAAACTTCTGTGGTTTGTCCACATGACTTTTGGCATACTGCAGTCGACTCTTCTTATTCTTTGGAGACAGCAAGGGGGTGCGCCTGGGAGTTCTGGCATGGAGGCCTTCATTACGCAGTGTGCGCCGTATTGCCTGAGCTGAAACTTCAGTACCCACATCTGACAAATCTTTTCTCAGTTCCTCAGCAGTCACACGGGGACTTTTCTCCACTCTACGCTTCAGGTAGCGCACAGCAGTCGAAGTCAGCATCTTCTTTCTGCCACGACCAGGTAGCGTTTCAACAGTGCCCTTTGCCTTGAATTTGCGAATGATACTTCCTATGGTCTCTCTTGGTATGTTAAACATCTTTGCAATCTTCTTTTAGCCATTGCCCTTCCTGTGAAGAGTAATCACCTCTTCTCTTGTCTTCCTGGACCATTCTCTTGACTTCACCATGTTTGTAACCACACCAGTAAATGTCTAGAAGGAGCTGAGTATCACAGTCATTTTAAAGCTGCCTAATTGGTGCTTATTATGCTTTATTGCTGCTCCGTGACATCCACAGGTGTTTTCAATACCTGATTGAAAACACTTGAATGAACCTCTGTTCTTCAGAGTGGTAGTCTTTAAGGGGTTGAATAATTGTGTCAATGAAGAATTCACAAAAGAAACATTTACTACTGTATTACAAAACCAATTGATGTCATTTTAGTTGCATATGGTTCTTTAAAAAGTCCTTGTAGGATTTCATTCTGAATACAATTACAAATGTACACTAAATTCCCTAAAACCCTTTACAGCATTGGGGGTTGAATAATTTTGAACACAACTGTATATATATATATCAGATAATGTATTCGTTCTCATTGAATCTAGTTTGTTTGGCTATGGCCACATTTGGCACCAAATCCCTATCGTATTCAGCACTATACATGCATGAGATGGCGCGATGCATCCCTCGTATAGATGATTTAATTAGTATTCACAAAAGAGCTACCACATTTACATGTCTTCCATGATCTAACTGCACCAGTGACAGTTTTTAAGCATCAATATTCATATGGTGTTGCAATCAGACATGAGATACAATTTTAAAGGAACCCTTACATAATTTAGCACATGCTGCAGACCGCATCTGCCCAATTATTATTTTTTTACAGTAAAAGTAAATTCTTTGCCTTTTACTCGCTCGGCGGCTGCTCCGCTTTGGCTGTTTCCAAAATGTTGAAGTTCCCGAGCTTCTTAAACAATTTGCATAGGGTGTGTAAATCTCATAGAGAATGTAACGCAAATTTCATATCATGTGGAACTTGCGTACCTATACGCAAGTTACACAGCGCCTGTGCAGAATGATGGATTGGTGTTTCGTGCAAATGTGCAGGGACCAATCCATGGCTTCTGTCTCAGGAAACTCACTCTTGCAAGTGTTTGGATACAGGATATTAGCATGCAGACCACAGGATATTAGCATGCAGACCGTGCTGACATGATCAGTCCCAGAGTTGGTCCCCAGCAGGTGGAATATTCAGAATTCTGTCTGCCGAGTAACTGCTGTGGAAATTGTTACACTGCACACAGCAATATCTGCACAACATGAGGGCATGCCATGCACCTTGACCACTTTAACCTCCCTGGTGTTACGATTCTGACATATTTTATATGTCAGAATCGTTAAAATTTATTTGGCCCCCTGGTGGTAATCGAGTTTGGCTTGGGGTTCATTTCATTGCTGAAAGCGGTAACCCCGAGCCACAATCGGGGCTGGATACATTACAGATACATTACCTGTCCCTGCGCTCCCTCGCTGACCCCCGCTGTCACCTCTGGACGATCGCAACGTCATGCTTCCTGGTTCCCTGGAACCAGGAAGCAAAACACTGCGATCGCCAGAGGAGAATGCAATCGAGGAGGTCAGCGAGTGAGCACAGGGACAGGTACGTATCCAGCCCGAATGTGGCTCGGGGTTACCGCTTTCAGCAATGAAATTAACCCCAAGCCACACTCGGGAATACCTTCGGGGAGGTTAATAAGCGAAAGTGATCCGGATGCGTAAAATGTCCCTTTAATAATAAGATCTACCTGAGCGCATTCCTTGAGCCACTGAGATTGATATCCCCCCGTGGTTTGCTTGCCAGGGATTGGGTATCAGAATTCATTGCACCATCAGCTCCTTGAAATTCTTTCCTTGCATAATAGATACATTCAGAAACACGGCATAGAAAAATTAAAATCCTTCTCCATAGTTACCATCCTGCACAGAGAGCCTTTTGTGTTTTATGTTTAATTGTGTGCTTAAAGGAGCTTTATGCCAGTTTGTTAGAAATAAAGCTACTGATCGGGTAACTATGGTATTTATGTAATGAAATAATGCCACAGTAGAAGAAAATCGTGTTTGTGCATTTCTAGCACATAATGGTGTATTCAACACACACTGATATGTTGTCGTGCTATTTTTACCTAAGATATTAATGTTACCATAGGTATAATATACATGGAACTCTATTGAGGTTTGTATAACAATGATAAGACTTAAACTTGGACTTATTTTGGTTTAAAAGTGATACCTTTTTATCTCTGTGCTTAAATTATTGTAATCTAGAGCATTGTTGAAGAACTACTTGTCAGGCACATTGAGACTTCTTTGACCCCCCCCCCCTCCATAGTGACACAGCTTTAGCCAATTTTTTAATTATTTGCTATTGTCCCAACATTACCTTCCTGATCCCACCATGGACCTGCGGTAATTTATCTGTCTGACAGAATAAATCCATTCAATGGTTGGGAAGGGGTTAAATGCATATAGTAAAAATAAAATCTAAATCTCTGTTTTTTGATGTTTAAGGTATGAAAGACTTGAAGATCAGCTCAATGACCTAACTGACCTCCATCAACACGAGACGACCAACCTGAAACAGGATCTGGCAAGCATTGAAGAAAAAGTTGCGTATCAGGCTTACGAAAGATCCCGTGATATACAGGTAAGCAGCAAATTCATGTGCCAAACATTTATTTCCCTTTAGAAATAAATAAAAAAAAATCCTTAACGAGTGAAAAAAATTGCAAACTTACGCTGGTGTGTTGTCAAAGAAATATCCTATAAAGCTGGACCTTGCTTTGTGTGCTTGAACTTGGTGCTCAAAGAGAACTGGTCGCACTAGGTTCACGTTAGCTTGGTTAATAAAACTTGAAATTCTGTCCATACATTCTGCTTGCAAAACTGGGAAAACCTACACACATGCAGAGCTTTGTATGGACTAGACGCTGTGCTAAGGTTTGATTTGATAGAGCAGAGTAGGGAAACCTCCTAATTGTCCTTCATTTGTTTTCCTCTTGGCCATTCAGTGCAGGCCAGAGCTTCCCAAAACCAGTCCTCAACTCCCCCTAACAGGCCAGGTTTTAACTATCACCTTGGGGAAATGCAGACTAAATCCTGCAATCACCTGTGCTGTGCTTCAGATAACCTGCAAACCTGGCCTTATAGGGGTAATTGAGGACTAGGGTTTGGAACCACTAATGAAGCAAAAGATTAACATTAACTTTAAGTCTGCCTCACCAGCTAAGTTCTGTTCCGATACAGTTGCTTCGCTAATGATACAATCCCGCTGTGAGATCTAGTTACTGTTGACCCTGTCTACAATTGTGACTTCTCCTGCAAACATTAGGGAGACTTGCAGCTTTAGTCAAATGATTCTGTTAATGCTAAACCCAACTTTCGGTATCTTCGGTGAGGCACAACTACTACAGGTCAGTGCTTAATTTACTTGCCTGGTTCCAGTGCATTGTGCTGCCATCAGCCTGCTTAATGGACAGTGGGTCATCTCTTATTGATGTCCAATTAGCCCTCCACCGCATTGGTGTCAATGCCTTTACCAGTCAGCGTGTTGGCACTCAGCCAGATGCTTGGACTGTTTGGAGGGCTGTTCTGTAGGGCAGCTTTTCTGCTCACGGCCATCTCACTCCATCAACATGCCTCATCATTAAGTGACTGCATTTTTTATCTCAAAATTATACTAGATATATTGGCAAAGGAACATTATCGCACACATAGAGAGTAATTACATATCAAATGGGTCTGCCATGACTTGCATCCCCGACCCACTGCCCAGAAGAGGACTGCATCAGCAAGCTGTGCACTGCACAAGGCTTAGTGACCATTAATGTACATTATGCTATTATTGTTACTCCTTAATTAAAAACAGGTGCCGGTTCTGAGACAGACACACAGTAAAAATCTATTACATTTTAGTGATCACTCGTATGAGATCATCTTATGATAGCAGGAAAATGTCTGTATTTTTATCAGTGCTGATTCAGAACTCGTACGCGAAGCATATCCTCTCCTCACATTGCATTTGTTTAATACAGTATGTGTATGCCCTGTTCAATCCGTGCATGTTTACAGTGTGGTGGGACCGACATCGGATATAATTGAACTGGATATAAAGCCCTAACTTCTCTTCCTTCAAACGCTCCCTTAAAACATTCCTATTTAGGGAAGCCTACCACCCAACTCACTGACGCAACCATCAATCACTCTCACCTTACAGTCCTCTCCTCCTCCTGTTTCCAACCCCAACCCTCCCAGATTGTGAGTTCCTACGGGAATAGGGCCCTCATCTCCTCCTGTACTGTTTGTCAAATGTTGTTCAATGTATTGTAACCCTGTCTATACTGTGCTTATTGTACAGCGCTGCGGAATATGCTGGCGCTTTATAAATAAAGAATAATAATAATAATAATAATAAAGCATGATTTATTTTCTATTTGATAATCTGTTGCTGCTGTCCAGTAATGATGAGGGAGAATGATGCGTGGCCACATCCATACGAGCCATTAACCTTGATCCTGTTACCACGTGTTCTAATATCATGGTATTACTCTTTAGAGATGATATGGAAAATTTTGGTTGGACTTTGCGCACAAATCTCCGGTGCACTAAAAGGTACACTTTGGTAAGTGCGCCCAGCACAAACAATTCCGTCACTATAAAAAACATGCTACATTCAGTTCTTTGGGTATAAGGGATGAAGTACTTCTCTAGCCCAGAAAGAGTCAGACACAATGCTGGTTCAAGCTTGAGTCCATCTACCAAGAGACCCTGCATAGCCCCTGGACTCCTTCATTCATTAAGGCAATAGAACAACGCCCAGTGGGAGATGGCTTTACAACATAAACCAGTCAGCCCAGAAAGTACATTTACATATCAAAAGGACAGGGGAGTACACCAGGATGGCTGACCAGTCCACGGCACACACCTCATCCCTGTATAAGGATGAGTCCTGTCCATTGTCCCCATCACTGTCAGCATGGACCCCATTCAACACTGCTCAGAGTGACCAGTGTCTAGTGAAGATCAGTCTACTGGTTCTTATAGATTTGAGACTATCTGCAGAGACATTACAGCTATTGTCGGTATACGGTACGAGTATACAGACAAGGCAGGTATGTCTTAAAAGCAGATACGTATCCAGAAACGGATAGCGTAGCCGCAACAGAGGTATAATACGTATCTTTCGTTATGCAGACTTCACTTCTCTAATGTGCATAGACATTTGAAGGTAAGAAGCCCAGCGCATTGCACTTAGTGCTCACAAACCGACAAATGCCCCCACACACCGAGAACACGTCTCTAAACCCATGAGAAGGTTTTCATACTGATGGTTTTACTGCTGGTTCCGATTCAACCCAAGTACCCTCTGCTAGAGCGTTTCTCGGTTAAATCCGACACAGGGAGACCGATGACAACCTATAAAACACACACATCCTAGAATAAAATGTCCACATAATTCTGTATAATAAAATTTCCACAACAGAATTTAAGCTGTAGTAATTGTAGTTCTAAAAAATTTGAAAATTAAGTTTGTTCTCTTGAAATAAAAAGCTATGGGGGACCAAGTTCTATTATTGCTCTCTAGCCATACATAAACCGATAAATACAAACTAGCACAGAGGCAGAGAATGTTATGCTTTTCCTTATTGTGCAATGTGGTTTCCTGCCGTTTTTTAAAAAAAAATAAACTTGGTTACAATGTAACATTTTAACAGTGCGTCCAACCTGAAAATCCGATCCTAGTGATCGGTTATGAAGGTAATTCCAAAACTTTGGCACAGCTGATCAGAATGCTGTGCTGGAGGGTCCACCAAGGTCATGACAGCCTTTGGGTACATACGATCGGCTCGCTTTAATCTATCTTGTATGTGCACATGCTAGGATATTGACCTCTCGTGTCCACCAGATCCTCTATTGCCCTGACCTCAGATGTTATCCAGATTCTATAGTATTCAGGAACAATACCAGGTGATTTATCGATTTTTGTGGTGGAGTGTTACATTCTGAATTACCAAGCACCCTCCCTTCATACAAGTTATGGAGATCAGGCCATTTGCTTTTCATTTCTTTTCTCTTGTTTGGGAAAGGCACGGTGCTATTTGAAATATTTGTTGCATTGTGATGTTTCACTTTTTTCTTTTTCTCAATGGTTTACTCACATGTTTTTAGCATTCCTTGGTCTGTATTCCAACCAATCCATTAATCGAGAGCACCAAATGGGAAAATCCTTTGCAAACCTTTTTTCCATTTGCAGCTTGCCATTAATGACTCTTTTCTAGCCGAGCCAGTGTAGCAGCAAGAGTTAGGATATTTGTGAGCCGCAGGTCAAAAAACAGCTACTGTTACCGGCTCCTGGAGTCCATAAGATTCTAAGGAGCCAAGTACATCCCTGCTCAAACGAGGTCATCCAAGGATGTCGGAAAGATCTGTGGAAGAACACTGGGAAGAAACTGCGGAAGAAACAATTGCTCCCAGTGTTCTGCTTTACATAATCTCCAACTGTTTGCTTAATGGCGAGATTGGAATAGGGCCGCTTGTCTTTATATTGCGGAATGAGCTCGTGAATATTTGTGTTATGCTTGTCTGTAAATTAAATGGCTGACACATTCCTAGTCAACCGTATGACCGTGTTCTATGTGTTTCTCCTATAAACTGCAAAACATTTCATATTATTATTATTATTAGAAAACTGTAACATTTATCTACAAGACCTTTGAGATCCTCATTTTGACGTACATGGTGTTGAAAAAGGGATAAACGCTGGTCAACAGGAAGATCATTGTAATTAGTTTAAATAGCATAATAATGATGATAATTAAACAAATGATCCAACATGCTTATATTCATTACTTAATGTCCTCGTTTATCGTCTGTGGATGCTTCCCTCATGTTGTTTCACAATCTTGCAGCATGATTGCCAAGAAAATAGCCAATACATTTTGTTGCAGTATAATAAATACGCTCATTATTTTGTCAAAACCCATTCAGAAACTCTGCATTAAGAGTGCTGAAATATTCTGACTAGTGGAAGAAAAAAATAAACATCTCAAATACCAGACCTGATAAAAGGATATGAAGTGGAAGAAGTGACTACCTCATAAAAATGTTAAAAGAAAATTGCGTTTCCATGGAAATTGCAAACGTAGAATGTGACGTCATTCAATAAAGCACCATAAGTGCCATAAAAGATATAGCTGGAATTGTAACACCTAATCTGGGTGATGTGTCAACGTGAACCCTTTCAGGATATGTACGATGTTTAAAAGGCTTTTAAAGTGTAGTCTAGGTGTGGTGGCAAAAAGCTCATTTATCTAATACAATAGGATGCGGATGTTTCAGAGCCATCTTAATGATGCATTTAAAAGGAAGCGCCTCATAGGAATTCTGTCTTTTTAATGCATTATTTTAATTTAAAAATAAAAAAATTAAAACTCATTTTAAAGCTAAATATAAATAAAATGATGCTATACATTGTATATAAATATTTATTCCCAATATGCAATGGCCTATCCACTACCTACAAAGGAAATGATACATGCAATTGACAAAGAAATAGACAACGGCTTTCAAAGGCAAACAGAACCTTTCGGTAGACTGTTCAAGAGAGTCTGGAACAACAAGCACCTGAAGAGAGGCACAAAGATCAGTGTGTACAGAGCAATCGTACTGACCACGCTCTTTACGGCTTTGGGTCGTGGGTTCCCTACCGCCGCCACCTGAGACTCCTTGAGCGCTTCCACCAGTGATGCCTCCGCACTATACTCGACATCCAATGGAATGACCTGCAGGGTTATTCAGAGAGAGGTGAAAACCTGGAGAATGAACAATCTAGACCAAATAGTCGATTTGGAAAGTGAGATAAATTGGGCGAATTTTTCTGGTTTGGCTATTTTAACCTAGAATTTTCACTTCTCCAGTCATTCTCCTGGTTTTCACCTCTCTCTGAATAACCCTGTATGTTACCAACATTGAAGTTCTCCAACGAGCGGAGGTTACCAGCATAGAGGCAATGTTTTTGAAGACACAGCTGCGTTGGGCAGGGCGTATTTCCAGGATGGAAAATTTTCACTTACCCAAGGTTGTGCTGTACGACGAACGCTGCACTGGTCACCGCAACAGAGGGGAGCCAAAGCGGTAGAAGGACTCTCTGAAAAAATCTCTGTGCCTGCCACATCAGCAGTGGTCTGCTCTAGCCTCCGACCGTGAGACATCCAGGTCTATTGAAAAGAAAAGTGAAACTCAGGAAAATGACTGGAGAATGAAAATTCTAGGTCAAAATAGCCAAAACCAGAAAAATTCGGCCACTTATCTCACTTTCCATATTGACTATTTGGTATAGATTGCTCTCTTCTCTGCCACTTCTCCTGACTTCACCATTCTTTGAATAGACCTGATGGAGACGCATCATTCACCATTCTTCCTTTGAGAACGCACGCAGAGCAGATCTGGAGGATAAAAGGAAAGAACGCAACATTGTGGCATCAAACATAATTTCACACCACACTTTTCCATGCAGCTGCTGTGGCCAGATCTGCCTATCCCGCATTGGCCTAGTAGGCCACCAGCATGCTTGCAGCAGACGTGGACAACCCGCTTCCTAATCTTTGTTCGCAAACTCATGCCAGAGAGCGAAGGGGCTGTGGTTTCTTGCAACGTGTATTTAGTGTTTTCAGGGTTAATGGAGTAAAAGATACAGTTTTAAAAAGACACAATAGGCTAGAAACATGAGAGGGAGAAAGTAAAGGGGTTATTTTGGGTAATAATGTTCCCAAAGGAAAAGATTATGTTTCTGATATTACTGTGCACTCTGCACATTCCAGACCGATGAACAGAGCTGACTTCCCACAAATATTCTGTATATTCGTTATTGTTGCTTGCACAGGAGTTATAGATACTCCCACTGGGATCGGATCATGGAACACTATGGAAAATCCTCTCCAGCTACTGTCAATAAACCTAGATCCAAATCCCTACAACAGTGGGCTGATAATGAATGGTAACCAGGTAAAGGGAAAAAAAAGTGCTCTGTATTTACAGTCCATAACTGGATAAAAACCTCCTAAAACTGATACAGTAATAAGAAATCTTTCAAGAACCTACAGCAGGGCTCAGTGACCTTGGCCCTGTAGATGTTGCGGAACTACATTTCTCTTGATGCTCAGTCAAACTAATATGTGTCTGAGCATCATGGGAGATGTAGCTCCAAAACATCTGGAGGGACACGGTTGCTGACCCCTGCCCTACAGGCTGCAGAGTATAGGAAGTAACGGTAGGGGTGTCCCTTCACCTCTCTTTTTCGTGTATGATATAAATCTTTATTAGTATAGTGAAAAGGGTATATTCCCAAAACTCGGGGTGAACGCTGAAAAGTGCAGTTCTGCTGTTTTGTAGCTGAGAACTTGTTGGCTCCAGATATCGATTAAAGTAAATATTGGCTATATGTGCTTAAGTGGAAAACACACCTTTAACAGTCACAAGAAGCAACTGGGACAAGTGGTATGTGGTCCTGACCTCAATGTTACACTGTTCAACATTTTCCCATGGTTTGGTGAGGCAGGGGGAGATGTATGTATGTATGTATGTATTTATATATATGTATATATTTTTTTACACAAACACTGTTCAACTTCTTTTTTGTGTCTTTTTAGGAAGCATTGGAGTCCTGCCAGACTCGCGTTTCCAAGCTGGAGCTTCACCAGCAAGAACAGCTAGCTGTCCAGTCCGAAGCTGTGAATGCCAAAGTACTCCTGGGGAAATGCATAAACATAGTCCTTGCCTTAATAACCGTCATCCTGGTTTTTGTTTCTACCATCGCAAAATTCACAGCTCCGATGATGAAGAGCCGTTTCCATATAATCTGCACTTTCTTTGCGGTGACTTTGCTCGCAATCCTTTGTAAGAACTGGGACCACATAGTGTGTACTATAGAAAGTACCATCATGCCAAGGTGAATGTCCAAGTACGCGCCCATAACCATCAGTCCACGGGCCAGATAACATCTTGTATTTAGTGTTCAGCACGTTTTTAAGATATTGGGATTGTACTTCGCATTCGGATACCCAGTGGACTGTTCTATTATGTCATTTGTTTGGCATGCTCACTTTCTTATGTTGCCTTAACTACAATTCTTCTTTTTATTGCCTGGCAAGCTGGGTTATGGATACTGGTCAGAAGTGGGTTTTCTGTGAACCAATGGATGAATCTAGTGTTCGCTTCACAACCACTGTGAACCTTTTTCCCCAGATGCAGGAAACTGACGCACAGTGGGTCCAGCCTAATCCATCGCGCCACACAAATTGGAACCACTTTATTGCGTTCTGTTCCTGGATCCACAAAACCAACCGAACAGACCTTTTTTTTTTTTTCTTGTAAATACCTTAACTTTTTTGTGGACTCTGACCCGAGTTGGTTTTAATCGTTCCTTCCAGAGACACCCTTATGTCATTCCCCCCCCCCACATAATTTGAACCGAATGAATGCCTTGTGTATACATGGAACATTTATAGAATGTAATTTTAATATTTTTTTAATGTGCCCTGCAGATAAGCAGCTGAAATGGTGAAGGTGCTGAAGGGTAAAAAAGTTATTAAAGGGCCTTGATTTGTAAAGAGAAAACAAAGTGGTTTACAAACATTATGTATCGTCTGAGAATTTCAGTTAACCAGCTTTTTAATGTACTTTAAATGTGCATCTTGATTTTATTTTATTTTTTTTTGGAGTATAAACACCGTACAGTGTGGTTATCTGTCAGCATGCTCAAACATATTTTCTTCAAAATGTTTTTTGTAGCAAGTGATACCCATCTGTTTTGTGCTTTAGCCACATTGCTACTTGTAATCGTCAAATAAAATACTTTGCATGCGCGGTGTTGTTTTGACAGCATTCTTTTTAAAGCATGCAGGTAGCCTGATACCAAAGCATCGTGCATCTCAATTTGTTTATCCAGTGGTATGTCAAGACTGCTGAATACGTCGTATGGAAAAAAATCGTTTGTTGTTTGTTCTTTGTACCTGGCTAATACACCGATGGTAGAATTGTCATGACAAAAAAAATGTAACGTATGTTTGGTTTGTAGGTTGTCGATTTGACAAGTTTTAAAACTCCACTGTTCCTGGTCTTTTATTGGGTGATAAATGTTACAGGAGGATTATTCTGGGGTGGGGGAGGGGGGAGTCAGGAATTGACGCTTTGATTATTTATTTGCAATCTGAAGAAAATGTAATTGACTAGTGAAACGTGCTGGAAATAGAATTAGTTTTTTTTTTTATCTTGGTAATTTATTATTGCAAAATTAAAACCAGATAAAGGTCTGAATGTTCAGGCTCCAAAATAAATACATATTGCTATTCCCTTCTTGCACGACCAGGCTGACTGGTTTACCCTTAATCTCTTTTTTCTCTACAATATTAATAAGTATAAAACACGTAAGACTTGTAACAAATACCCCTTTGACCAACACAATAACCGTGTCTAACGAGAGATAAAGCTTTCTACAGACAGAGTTCGGTGTGAAAATGGTAAGGGGAGGTTAGGAGGAGGCTATACTCAGAACTGCATAGGTCTTTGGCAGGTTTTGGGAACAACATCATGTTATTTTCATGTGGTTTTTGACTTGGGTGTCCTCTATATATGTGTGTATATATTATGTTTGTTACGCTTTATATGTTTACAAATATTGACGTTTCAGTGAGCATTTGGACTGCTATTAAGTGCAATCTCCTCAGGTGCTGAATGATTTATATATGATCACGTATACCTTTTTCCTCATTATATAAATTATTATATATTTGATCTCTTCCTACTTTTTGTATTTCTTCCTGTTGTCATTATGGGTTTTCTTCCTGTCTACATCTTTGGGATTTGGATCAAATTGAATGATCTTTCCTTAGGGCCCTGATTGACAACAAGTAAAAGGTTTCCCTGATGAGTAGGATAGGACCCCACAATTATTATTTTCGTTCTCCGCATCCCACAAAGTCCCATTATGGCCCTGACAGGAAGGTGATGCTGACTGCCTTAAAGTGCATCTGTCAAAATCACCTACAAGTTGCTGCCGTTTTGGTGATGGCGATGGCACAGCAATGAGAGGTCCAGTGAGCTGCCAGTGTTCACCTATACCTTGATCAGAACAGCTGGCCTGGAGGAGACAGTCTATGGGGGACGCACCACAGTGCAATATGATGGGTGTGCTTCAAAAAAATGCAACTCCATTATACCATATGTTTTTTTTATTTTATTATTTTTATAACCAAGGTCAACATGAACATAATTTTTTCCCTAGCTCTTCATGGTGCAACAAAGTAGCAACATGGGATAGTTTTCTGCTGAAACATAATGGCAACATTCCAAAAAGCTAAGTACAGGTAAAGATAGGTATATATTTTAGATATAATCTGAACCTTTCTCCCTTGGAATACAAAAACTGTACATATCAAAGCTGTGAAAACACAAAGCCTTTTGTCTTGTAATTTTTATGCGAGATAAAACATTGTATTTTCTTTATTCTATATTTTGATATGTGAGGGAGGGACAGTTAGCATTTTTTAATTTTAATCACTACAACTGTTGGAGACAGGGCTGATAGGGTAAAGAGGTAGATCTGTACAACAACAATATATGTACATAGTATAAAGAAATGTGTGAATTACATTATTAAAATTGTATTTTTCAAGAATGATGACAAAGAACATTATCTGAGGGCACTGCCAATTTCAGGGGTGGTATGAACTCGTTATTTATATTTGGTTCACTTACCAATCTGCTACTGTAATGTAGATCATCTGTAATGTTATACCTGTGTAAACATAAATTCTTTTTGTAACTTATAATTCTGTGTTGGTCATTATTTCCTGTTCTACATGAATTCCATACTATAAACCCATCTGCAGCAGATTTTAGGCTGCCAGTCTTTCTGTATTCAGTTTAAGGGTAGACTTGGGGGGAACTGCAGTTAACTTCTTGGCGATGGGCACTGTATTGGGCTGTCACAGAGATCCCAACACTAGGCGGCATTCGCTGTATGTTGGATGTTTATATAACTACTAAAAGAAAACGGGGTGCACAAGATAAGTTATAATCCTCCAGCCAAGGTTTCTGCCGTCCCAGGGTCACCAGCCACAAGATCTTTCTTCAAAAGGCCAGAAGTACCAGTCATGCAAGGTTTGGCATGATGTGGAGCTTTTATTATGGAGCCCTGAAGCTTCAGTCGCTTGGGAAAGGTCTTCTGTGCAGGACCGAAAAGCTGTGGTTCCAAAAGGCTAGGGTCAGACTAACGTGCGTTTAGGCGCACTTAATCACGGCCGCAGTAGCAGCAAATGACGGACAATATATGAAGTACGGCCGCACAAAAGTGCGGCCGCGCAACGCAAGCGGCAAACTAACGCATTTTTTTCGAGAACGCAGAACCGCTAGTACTGACGAACAGAGTGCGCTGTGCCCGCATAGCGGGGAGTGTGCGTGATTAGGAGACGTCAGACGCTGCTCATGTCCGGCCAACATAATGTCCAGACACCCAAAGTTTTCTGGTTTGGATCCGTAACAAATCAAATCACGCACGAAAATGCGCATTGTATGACCGTTTTTGTGCATTCTGTGAAAAAATACGTCAATGCGTTCGGACATACTTTTTGACGGTCGCTGCGAATAATGTGTTTGTTTGACCCTAGCCTAATAAAGCTCCATGTAATGCCGAACCTTGATTGACTGGTCCTTCATTATGTAGCTATGAAGTAGCCCTTGTTCTTGCTATTGTAGACTACCTCACTGTTAAGGAACACTGCAATAACCATCAGTGGTTCGCTGCTAGAGGATGCTGTTAGACCCTAGCACTGTGGTACCCTGCAGCCCTGTGAAACGTCCAGCAGGATGCCAAGTGTCCTCTGAAGGCCATCAAGTCAATGGTAAGGCTTCCACTTTGAAGAACTGTCAGTGTTTGAGGACTAGAGATTTCAGAACATTTCTTTTGTTGCCAAATGTTTCATACTGCGGCAGGACTACCAAACGATAGACATCCACCCTACAATAAAAGACTTCCATACAAATGAGGTCCATCACTGCACCATATTCAAATTATTATGAACTCCGGCAACATTTCCACCAGTGCTTGGTTGGAATCCAGCTTGATTGCACAAATATAATTTATCACTTGACTTGGCGAATCTCATTTGACTTTTTTATAGAGGCTTTTTATAAAAAGAACATGAAATCCAGACACTCCCATCATGCTGAGGTAACATTAGGAGAATGGCAACGTTTCAGCTAATTCTGAAGCCTTTTTCAAGCCGAGAAGCTCAAGAAACTTTGCCAATATCCTAATATGTGTTGCCCCTGCATGATTGAAGTGCCTGGATTCCATGTTGCCGTTTAGAAACCTTTAAGAAGAGCTGGCCACTCAGGAACTCCTGAACACCTTAATTATGGCTGTCATGGAGCTGATGTAACGCTCCATGCTTCAAACCCCAAGGGACTTTATGTTCATTTATATCGTGTGTTTTTAAATATTTTACATCGTCTGGTTTTAGTTTAGTTTAGTTTAGTGTAAAATGGCATAGCTTTGGTTTTAAAAATACTTATATTCCTGTAGGTAAATGTGTTTTTGTGTATACAGTAAACAAGCTTTACTGCTGTGTAATTTATGCACCAGGGCTTTTCCCATTATCTAGCTGCATGTTTAATTCAAGGGATCTCTGATAGTGTGTGTTTAATCTTTGTCGGATATAATCTCTGCACGTGAATACAACACGTTTGTATATATTGGACTTATCAGCCAAGCCTCCAATATGTCTATATTGGATTTACTGGACCTACCTCGGCAGTCGCCTCCAATATATCAGGGATTATTATTTCATAAGAAACTTATACGAGACACAAATATCAATCGTCTATATCTCTTAGAAATGATCCTGAATTCTTTTAATTGTCTGTGTTTTGCTTTAAAAAAATACAATAATCGGATAAAAATATATATATATATATATTACGTATACAAAAAAGTTTCAAATCTCATCTCATGAACAAAAATTTATAAACCACAACCCATCAGCATATAAAAACTAGCTTCACAATATATGTATCTCCGGTTAGTAACTGCATATATGATTAATATCATTTACCTTATCAGTTAGTAACTAATACACAAATGGTTAATAAACATTTCTGCTTAATACAACATGCATTTCCCAGCAAACAATGTTTAACCAGCCAGCTCTTATAGATATATATATCTCTCTGCTACATGGATCAACAAAAGATGAGCTAATTTAATGATAAGTAATAAAAACTTATTTAGTGAATCCTCCCCTAATCTCGAGAATTAAACTTCTAATCTTTTGCTTTTTATTTTGTAGTTATATAATTCCTTGCTTATTAATTTTAATCACAGTAATTTCCAAATTCAATATATATATTGGTATCAATCTTGCAACATTTCTTTTAGGACTCGCCAAAATTTTGCCTTGGGCGTCCCAACGGTAATTAGTGCAGCACTTTAACACCTTACTTATCGACACACTAATTAATGATTGCTCATCCTATACTTAACATGGGGAGCGCAAACTACCGTAAGCTCGTAGAAGCTAGCGCAAAAAAAGATGCGGGATCAGAAATGTAATAGGAGTGGTATGTGTTAAACACACTTACCCTGGCGGTAACGCTTACACATCCAGACGTTCATGTTGGCATTCACTAGGGAACAGAGCCCGGAGTGAAGCCAGACCGATGAGTCGGAGCATTAAAGTCACTTAAGACATACTTAGCAGCACCTGGCACTGCAATCAGGTAAGTGGTGGTTTGCGATACCTTATTAAGGGATGAGATGTCACATTGATCTTTATGACCCCTATGATGTCCACCCTCTAATGGGACATCCACAGGAAAGTGAACCTGCCCACTGCAGGGTCTTTTTTTAAATGCTGCACATTTATTGATTTTTTTTTTTTTTTCTTTCTATAAATTTTTGGTAGTGACACATACAGGGTTATCCAAAGAGATTCGAAAAGTCACCGCACGTTCGGTGACTTTTCGTTCTCTTCAATTCGGTTCCTTTTGCCGATTGCATTTCGGTGACCCTGCGGTGTATTCAGCAAACAGCACAGGGTCCCCGAATTGCAGGGAAAAGCTGCCGCAAACCTGACGAAAACTAACCGAATGCACGCTGAAAACAAGCAAAAACATCTGGATTAACCTTCGAAAAAGCCGAACAGGAGCCGAAAATGAGCCGAATCACACAGAGCCGAAGCAGCTGTGACGTAGAGGAGGCAGTGAATAAATTAGAAAAACCATTTGTATGAATCTGGGAAAATGAAAAGCCGTTTGCAAAGAAACTACTGAGCGAAAATGTCTGAAATTTTCACAGGAGGTCCAGGGAATGATAATAAAGAGGGCTGTTACAAAAAAAATAAGCAAACTGAAAAAAAAAAAAAAAAAAAAAATCGGACTTTTAACCCTTTCGCTGCTGAGGCTTTTCCCGCCCCTGTGCTGAGGTCATTTTTTACCTGTTTTGCGCATCATGTTTAAACGTGTTTTGAAGGCTTATTTTAGTATATGACATCGACATATTATATATCGTTCTTTCCGTCAGACTCGGTAGATTCATAATATGTCATTATTATATGTATACGTTATGTCATGTTTGTATATTATAACAAAAAATGCAATAAAATATGTATTTTCAATAATTTACAGCGTGTAAAGTGTTTTTTTCCACATTTTAACATGCGAGCAATTGCGGTTATATTTTGTATGGGGTGCGCTTGTTAAAAAAATTAGAGATGGGGTCTCGTTACATTTTTTTTTGGGGAAAATGACACCATTTTTAACAAACGCACCGCATACAAAAATCGTTAATGCAGCATCATTGTTCACATTATAATTGAAATGGGAACAATATTGCTGCATTAACAAAACAAAAAAAAAAAAAAAAAGTGTTTATTTTTTTTTTATATTTTGTTTTTTAATTTTTTTTATTTTTATTTTTCTTTTTTTTTTTTTTTTTACAATTTTTTTACTTTCATGTTTGGTATCGTTGGAACGGCCATGCTCTGGCCGATCCAACGATATCAAAATTTAACCCCTAACTGCCACGGATCGGGAGATAGGGAGTTCATTGGAACTCCCTATCTCCACACTTCGTGGCAGTTAGGGGTTAATGCTAGGACTGGCGTCATCGTGCTGCGCACGATGACGCCAGTCCTCTGGGGGAGTTCCCGGAAGCTTGGCCGACATCCAAGATGTCGGCCAGCTCCGGGAAGGATCGCAAATCGGCGCTTTTCAGCGCCGATTTGCGATCCAGCTCCCCAGGGGTTAATGCCAGGCATCATTTGGAAGGGCAGGCTGTGCCCTTCCAAATGATGCCTGGGTTAAGCCCCTGTGAGCCGCCGATCGGGAGGGAGAGAGGTCCGAAGGACCTCCCCCCCCCTCCCTTTCAGGCGCCTCCTCCGCACATGCGGGGGGGGCGCCTGAATTATGTGTCATCGCGGGGGCGCGATGACACATAATAATGGCGGCCACTGCTCCGGATGCCGGGCTGACATCCAGGATGTCAGCCCGCACCGGAGGGGCCAGCGATCGGCCGGAACCCGGCCGAACGCTGACCCCAATGCGAGGACGCGCTCAGCGCGTCCTCCGCATACCAGGGGAATGCTGAGGACGCGCTGAGCGCGTCCTTAGCATTCAAGTGGTTAATTTTTTTTTTAAAAATTCAGAAAAATGCTTAAAGTATCCTAAAAAATCTATAAATAAAGAGACTTTTTGCTGCAGAATTTTATAATGAACGGTTTATTAGATATTGAATTAAAACGGAATATTTTTAACATTGAAGCCTATGGGATTCTCCTGAATAAACTTGCCGAATTAAACCACCGAATGGCAGGGCATTAGGGGAACCTTTCACTGCTGGTTTGTGTTCTCTGAATAGCCGAAGCAGTGCTTTTTCATGGGGATTTCACTGCCCTCGAACAGGGACCGAACAGGCACCGTATGTGCAGGCAATTCGCCAGGATTTGGCGAATTGCCTGCTCTCTGGATAGCCGAATGGTCAGGAAAGGGAACCGAACGCTGATTTTCAGCGTTCGGTTACCTTTCTCAAGCAATTCGAATCTCTTTGGATAACCCTGATTGAGTTTGCTTTTTAATAGTAGTAAGTTGTCTTCCAAGGTAACGTAAAAAAACATTAATAAAAGGTGTTCACCAAATGGTGATGAAGTTTATTCAGCTTGACTGGTTTGGATTAAACCTGCAATTCTCTTCCAATTTACAATTGAAAATCTTGTTAAATCTTTCTTGGTTTGACACCGCGTAATACAAAAATAGCTAAAAATTTTAACTGAAACTTTGACTATCATCTCTGCAATACAAGACGCCCCTGACCCATTGATTTTATTTTTTTTAAAATATTTTATATGCCGTTGGACAACGTTACAAAAAACAAGGATTATGGAATATTTCTGATGTATTGTTCAATTAAAGATTTTTTATTTTTTTTTAATCTTTTGCCAAAGTAAATAGTACTGACTTCTTTGTCTTGGAAGATTTCTGGGTAGATGAGAAGAATGTTTGAAGAGCGATTAAATGAGTGAAGAACCCATGCAGGGCAACTATACAGTTTTTTCTGCCAAAGAAAATGTTAAAATAGTGGATAAATGGCTTGCTCTTTAAATTGGTTTTCATACATTTTAATGTAACATTATTTTGCCATGCCATTCTTTGATATCTTCTGGTTTAAATCCGCTTTCTTAGCACGAAGTTCAATTTTCAAGAGCAATCAGTTAAAGTCGGGGAAGAATTCTATTGCGTGATTCCGATCAACAGTTCACTCCGAAAACCATTCACATCTGGAACAAACATTCCTACAAAGACAAGAAACCCATTCATACATCATATCGTTAAATCGTTTTAAAGAGCGACGCAAAGCACGATGTGCTGAATCCAAAGATTCACTCTTATTTCAAAGGATATCTTGTAACAGCACGGATGTACACTGTCCTCCTGTCAAGCTGTTCATTTTATGTTTTCTTAAACTTGCTTAGGTTTGCAAATTGTAATTTTTCCCGAAAATGTTTTGTTTACATCCCCGATATTACTGGCGTTTACACTGAAGTGTGAATGGTATGTGTCTAAATAACAATAAGTTTACAAAAGCTATGTGCGCCCGTACTGACGTGCCTTCTGGTGTCCGTCGCAGCATTGAGACGCTGCAACGGGGCCAGCCACACGCTGTTGCGCATGCAATTCGTGCGCGCGCAACAGCGGCAGTGCTACATCCGTGCAGCAGCCCTCTCTATCAAAGCACTAGGACGCACGTTGACGGATCTGCAAAGCGCGATCCTCCATAGGAGCACTGAGTGCACTGACTGGCATCGAGTGGAAGGAACGTCCACTCTCACGGACGTTCCTTCCGCTCTCCAATGACGCCCGTCTGCCCCCAGCCTTACCTTTCTTCAGCTGATCTGCTCTAGTCAGGGCTGCCATCAGAAATCCTGGGGTCACTTACTGAACCACTGTTTGGGTGCCCCCTAATTAAAAATAATAAATTTTTTCTCCCCACATGCTTACCTTGTTTTACAGGGAATGGTGGTCCTGCAAGTATATAAAAAGTTTTCTCAATCTGGTGCAGATGAGTCTGAATGCTCTTACTGCCTCCTGATACTGCAGCACACCGGGAAATTTGTTGACGTCTTGGTGGGCCGGTCCTGAGTGGCATGGAATGACCCTCGCATTTCTGAGTTACACAAGCAGCCCAGGGTTTGGCAAATGTCATGGCCCCCTTTAGGCCAGTATTGGACGAGCATTTTTCAGAGCGGAATGAACGTCCATGAGAGTGAATGTCCCTTCCACTCTGATGCCTGTGTGGCCACCTCACTGAGCGCAGTCAGTCGCTCAGCGCTGCAAGGCTCGATCCTGCTATGGAGGTTCACGCTTTGCAGCCCCGTTGTACGCACATCATAGCGTTTTGACGGGGAGGCTTTCAGCACATCCGCTGTCAGCATCTGGCCAGCCCCGTCGAAACGTCACAACACTGCGACGGAAGGCACGTCTGCAGGGCAGCCATCAGAAATGATGGGGCCCCTTACTAAACCTCACGATGGGCCCCCCCGGCACTCCCTAAACCTCTAACAGCTTTTCTCCCCTTCAAAATTTTTTTTTAAAAAAGGACATAACATAGCACCACAGTAATAAAACTCCCAGTAATGTGCAGTGTGTATGAGCGTATCACAGAATCCCCAGCAATAAAACTCACAGTAATGTGCGGTGTGTATGAATGTGTAGTGCTGGTTTAAAACGCTGTTGCTGTAGTACTTATTTTTGGCCACCAGATGGAGACAAGCGCAATGTAAGAGACACTGGGACTACATTTTCCAGCATGCTTTGCGTGGGGAACAGGAAGTGGGTGGGGAAAAAAAGACTTACATCCGCAGCCTCGTGCAGAGGAAACCCAGAGCGCGCCGAGGAGTGAAGAGAGCAAGACGCACGTGAGAGCGACAACGATCGCGACCCGGCCGGAGCGCAGGTGCGGCCTTGCAGAGCTGGAGATCGGTTCACATTACTTGCCAGAGACCTAGTAATCCACCGCTGGGAAAATAACAAAGATACAGAGTTGCTGAAGGACCCCGAGTTAGGAGGCCGCGATGATCTAGTGGGAGTGCAGGCGGTAAGCAGAGCATCTTGTGACAGAAACGGACAAGCAAGACAAGCGGATCCGGTGGCACAGAGTCCCAGTCAAGTCGAGCGGAGAGACGTCCTGGGTCGAGCAGAGCACAGAGTATCTGGCGGATGGGTGAGAGGCCTTCCCGGCCACAGTAAAATAATAAAGCACGCTGCAGTTTGTCTAAACCTACAGGGCCCCAATGTGACTAGTCGAAGACACATTGAAATCATTCACTGGCCAGTTGAATCTTGTACCCGGGTACCAACACAGGCATACACGTACACCTTCTTGGGACACAACCTGTACGGGACTCACATTCTAACAACGAAGGGGTTAATATTCATTTTTCTTTTCTGCTGCACGTTTCTCGCATTACGAACTTCTGTAAATATATATGTATACCGTGCTGCTCTATATATGCCAGTTTATTTGAGATCAGTAAACTATATAACTTATACACCAGCACTGCTGTGGATTTTATATTTATTCCCTAGTGCGGGGAGACTGACCCGAGGTTTAAATTCAGCGGCTCCTCCGGGAGTGAGCGCTACACGTGGGGGCTCGTTTCCGGGATCCAGTCTCTGGAAAAAACACATTTAAAGGGTTAAATATGGATCCAGACACTGCTGCCAAATGTTGTGAGGAGCACAGTAGTCAGATAGGTGTATAGTCATGGATATTCCTGCAGACACTTGGGCCGAAGATCAGATTCGCCAGGCCGTGGCCGCGCTGACACCCGATCATCAGGGGTTAATCCTGGACATTAAAGAGAACCCAGATACTTCTCACACGTATGTTCTTTTTGAGTGGAGAAAGCGTGTTCCAGTGTGTTTTCAGGGCACAAGCGTGAAGCTGACCGATGAGGTGGAAATTCAACTGATTCAGCCAAGTGCGCCATGTGGCGATCCCGCGAGTGTTCCCGCGCCCAGTCCGCTGGCCATGATCGGCCTGATTTTATAGTGGCTATTGGAGATTTGCTGGCTAAATGTCAAAGAACAAGCCCTCCGCACACTAACTTTGGTTATCGACGGTTGAGAAATTTTACAGGAAACTTACCAACTCCGGCGGGAGAAGAAACCTTCGAAGAATGGGTAGAACAGGCGATGCAGGCTCTGGATGAGTGGGACGTCCCTGAAGCGCAGAAGAAGCAAAGGATTACGGAGAGCTTAAAGGGACCTGCGTCAGAGGCTGTAAGAAACCTAAAATTGAGTAAGCAAGACTGCACTGCTTTAGATAATCTAAATATTTTACAGGAAGTCTTTGGGCGAACGGAAAAGGCTGCGGAGCTCGTGTACCAGTATGAACACACCTACCAGCGAAAAGGTGAGAAAATGACTGAATATATGAGGCGCCTAGATAAGATTCTGCACCAGATACTTCTCAAGAAAGGGGCCGAACCGGCCGAAATAGATAAAATCTGAATGCAGCAGATCCTGAGGGGCGCTCAACCTCTAGATCCGGTGATGCTACAGCTGAGAAGCAGGGAAGGTAACCGAGAATTGAAATACTCGGAACTGATCCGAGCTGTCAGAGAGGAAGAGGCTTTAATGGAAGAAAAATCCTTTAGGAGAGGAGAAAGAGCTTACGCACAACCCGTGAGGCATAACGAATGTCTGCAACCTGAAGATGATTCGTTAGACACCTATGGATCTGAAGTGGATGAACAAGAGCGTTTGGTTGTTCCTAAATCCACAGAGAATGCTGCAAAAGAACTAACCCTTTCTGCACAGTGAGTTGCACAAAACCATTAAGAAGGTACAAGAAAGCTCAAGCGAAATTGCAACAGGCACATGCGGACCTGTGCCAAGCACTTTTGAAGGTGGCAGAGACCCAGACCGATATGCAGAGGTTCCTTACTGATATTCGGACAACTGGAGTTGCTGTGGTGTCTGGCCAGGGTCCTTCAACCGAATCACAGCAAGTGACTGCGTCTCCGTCTTCAAAGAAGAGATGTTTCAGTTGTGGGGAAATGGGTCATTTCCGCGCACAATGCAAAAGCCAAAAGCCTGAGAGAAATATGGTAGAAGAGCTCCTAAAAGCCTTGGAGGGGCTACTATCTACCTCACCAGCGGGAAACGCCAGAGGGCACAAGTGAAGGAGCAAACTAGGTGCCCAATGGTCAAAACCCGCTCCAAAAATCAAGTCAGGACTGAGAGGCCGAGAGGGCCCAGAGTCTGGCCAACTGCTGAGCCTGCCAGGACTGAAAGCGTCACTCCCTTAGCATCTGGTCCTACGTCATGGGGAAGCAATGCACACCCAAAACCTACACGGGCCAAGAAGAAGGCCAGGGTACAACAAACTGGGTCTAAACTTCCTGTTACTACAACAAAGTTTCCTGACCAGCTGATAGGTCCTTCTCCCATTGTGCCAATCCAAGTAGAGTGAGTCTACACTAAAACTCTGTTGGACTCAGGGGCTCAAGTGACATTGATCTACCGAGATTTCTATGAGAAGCACTTGAAGCACATACCTCTACAGAAATTGAAGGACCTGGAAATCTGGGGTATCGGAACTGAGAAACTTCCCTATGATGGATATCTACAGGTGAAGTTAGAGATCGGATCCGACGTCATCGGACAGTCTGGAGGTTGTGATGCATTGGCCATTGTGTGTCCTCGGCCTTCAGGGGCAAACAGAGTTCTATGATAGTGGGGATGAATACTGATCTGGTGCGACGTCTCCTGACTCCTATGGTACTGGAAGAAGGTTCCACCAAGGGAGTGCACCCGATGTTACGCCCAGTCTGAGAATGGTCGAAGAACAGAAGGCACCTGCTGAAGTGGGGCGCCTATGGAGATTGCAGAACCCTCTCTGTTCCTTCCAATCAGGAGAAGTAGCGAGCTTCCGGGCTTCAGCCAAGTTGAACGGATCGCAACCAGGTCCCTATGTGGTACTGGAAACCGATTTTAATCATGGGAGTGAAGCCGGAGTAGAAGTAATCCCTGAATAATCTCCACAAGAGCTTTGAAACGAACACGAGGAAGAGTCTCAGTCAGTGTGTGTAATGTGTCTGATTCTCCAGTGGTCCTGAAAGCACGAATGCCTATCGGGCAAGTAGCATCCGCTACGCCTCTCTCTCTCCTACAGATTTAGGAGGGGGAGTGGATAAAGATTACAGATGAAAGGTTCTACCCCCAAGGACACTCCCATCTCACCTGAATGGAAGAAACGTCTTCAGTCCCCGGTCCTAAAGTGGAGGGACTTGTTCTCCAAGGATGAGTTCGACGTGGGCCTAGCTAAGAGTACTGAGCATTGCATTCGACTACAGGAAGACAAGCTGTTTCGAGAAAGGTCAAGACGAGTTCCGTTGGGAGACTTGGATGATCTACGAGAACAGCTGAATGAACTGCAAAGAACCAAGGTGATCCAAGAGTCCAGGAGCCCGTATGCATCTCCAATAGTAATGGTCCGGAAGAAGAATGGTTCTGTCCGTCTATGTATAGACTATCGCACGCTAAATCGGAGAACCATCCCAGATCAATATGCTACTCTTCGGATAGAAGATGCCTTACAGTGTCTGTCTGGAGCAAAATGGTTTAGTGTACTAGACCTGCGAAGTGGGTATCACCAGATACCAATGCATCCTGAAAACAAAGAGAAGACTGCGTTCATCTGCCCACTGGGGTTCTTTGAGTTCAACAGAATGCCTCAAGGCCTTACGGGGGCTCCATCCACGTTCCAACGGTTAATGGAGAAGACCGTCGGGGACATGAACCTGATCGAAGTATTAGTGTATCTGGATGATATTATTGTGTTCAGGAAGACTCTGGAAGAACATGAACAGCGGTTGGAGAAGGTCTTGAAGAGGCTCCATGAAGAGGGGTTGAAATTGTCTCTGGAGAAATGTCAATTCTGCTTACCTTCCGTTACATATCTGGGACATGTGGTTTCAGCAGAAGGCGTTTCGACAGATCCTCGGAAGTTGGAAGCCGTAGCTTCCTGGCCTAGACCCCGAAATGTTACTGAACTTAGATCTTTCTTGGGGTTCTGCTCCTATAATCGAAGATTTGTAGGAGGATTTGCCAAGATAGCTCAACCACTGAACAAGCTCCTGCAGAAAGAAGACGCAGAAGGCCACAAGGCCTCTGACCGAAATTCGTCGGCTCCAGGGCCAAGGAAGGCTCAAGAATCTATCCAGGGAGAATGGACTAGTCAATGCGAAGGTGCTTTCGTGAAGCTGAAAGAGAGTCTAACTCGAGCTCCTGTTTTGGCTTACGCGGATCCTCCTCACAAGCCGTACGAACTGCATGTGGATGCCAGTAGAGAAGGTCTAGGGGGAGTCCTGTACCAAGAGTATGGTGGATTGCTGAGGCCTGTAGCGTATGTGAGCCGGAGCCTTACGCCCTCCGAAAAGAACTATCCTACCCACAAGTTGGAGTTTCTAGCCTTGAAGTGGGCGGTGGTAGATAAGCTAAAAGACTATCTGTATGGAGCTGAATTTGTGATAAAGATGGATAACAATCCTCTTACCTACGTCCTTACTACTGCGAAGCTGGACGCAACGGGACATCGGTGGTTGGCCGCTCTGTCAAGGTTTCAAGCCTGAAGTATCGCCCTGGGGTGAATAATCGAGATGCCGATGCTTTGTCGAGAAGACCCTACATTACAGAATGGACTCAGTTAACTCCAGATGGGGTGCAAGCTTTATGTCAAGGAGCAGAGCGCCGGGTCAAGGGAGGGATTGAAGCTGAAGCCATAGGAGTTATGGCTGCGGCTGTTCCAGAGTTCTATTGTAATCCTACGCAGCTGAGGGATGAAAGTTTGCCTACTTTTTCAAAACAGGACCTGAGAGCTGATCAGGCTGAAGACCCTTTGATTGCATTAACCGTGAAGGCCCTGAACGCGAACCAACGGGAGATTCTTCTGACAAATTCCCCAGAAGGGGCCAGATTGGCATATAAAGAGTGGGAACGATTGAAGATGTTGGATGGGGTGGTCTACCGAAGGGGCCCCTCGAACAATGCTGAAGAGACCCAACAGTTGTTCCTTCCCACTAAGCACAGAGAGGATGTGCTGCGGTCGTTGCACGATGAACATGGACATTTAGGTGCAGAGAGAACTTTTAAGCTGGTGCGAGACAGATTCTATTGGCCCTGCATGAGAGCTGAAGTGGAAAGTTACTGCCATTCATGTCTGAGGTGTATCCAAAGGAAGACCCTACCGACCCGAACCGCTCCAATGAGCCATCTACAGAGTCAGGGACCCATGGATCTGGTGTGCATTGATTTCCTGTGCTTAGAGCCGGATGCTAGTGGGCAGGGAAATATTCTAGTAGTGACCATTTCACACGTTATGCCCAAGCTTTTTCCACGAAAGACCAACGTGCTCCTACGGTGGCGAAGGTTCTAATGGAAAAGTTCTTTGTTCACTATGGCCTACCAAGGAGCATACACTCTGATCACGGTAGAGACTTTGAGAGCCGGCTTGTTGGGCAATTACTGGAACTGTTGGGAATTCAGAAGAACCGAACTACACCATATCACCCTCAAGGTGATGCTCAACCCGAAAGGTTCAATCGCACTCTGCTAAACATGTTGGGGACACTGTCAAACAGAGAGCAGAGCTGGAGTCGTCATATAGCTACGCTAGTACATGCATACAACAGCACAGAGAGTGACGCTACTGGATACTCACCGTACCATCTTATGTTCAGAAGAGAAGCCCGACTGCCGGTTGATTTGGTGTTTGGGCTATCTCTGGATCAGACGTCGGTAGCTTCTCACAGAAATTATGTGGATAGACTTCAGAAGAACTTGGCCTCTGCGTTTGAATAGGCCCGTGTGACCTCAGGAAACCGGGAACAGAGGCATAAGCAGAACTATGATTTGAAAGTTCGGATACAGGATCTACAACCCGGTGATAGGGTTTTGTTGAAGAACTTGGGTGCTGCTGCAAGGCATAAGTTGGCAGATAGATGGAGTTCTCAGGTTTACATTGTCTGCAAGCAACTGCCGGGTCTGCCAGTTTACCAAATCCGACCGGATGGAAAGGCTGGGCCTCTTAAAAACTGGCACCGGAATCATCTGCTACCTTTGAGAGAGGCTGTAAGGATACCAGTTGGTGACGAACTTTCTCTGCGGAATCCGCCTGCTCCACGCTTAACTCCCGTTACTCGGTCTCAGCAGACACAGGTTGTTGAAGAGAGTGAAGGGGACAGTAAGGAAGAAAGCTTTTGTCTGAACTGGGTGCGCTTACCAGAGCCTGAAGAGGTCATTCCAGTTCCTGAACGGTGGGAAAGTAACCTGAGGCTTGAGGCTCCTGAATTCCAATTGGAAGTTCCCGAGACTTCTGAAATCCCTGTAGTTCCTGAAGCCGCATCTTATGATTACAGTTCTATGCCTTCACTGGAAGGATCATATTCCGAAGAAATGTCTGTTCCAGTTGTGGATGAAAGAACTGAACCCCACACCTGTAGTACTTCCAACTGAAGAGGAACTGATTGAGCCAGAGCCAAAACGTTCTGTCCGACCCCCTCAAAGACTCACCTACGACTCACCAGGACAGGTAGTCCGGAGTATGAGTCAACTTGAGGAAGTGTATCTGACCCATTGTACGCTTGCTGCTGAGCCTCTATATGTTGCCTAATGTTATGTTGAAATGTAATGCAACTGTTATACCTCCTTGGAGAGACCCAAGAGTTCTAGGAGGGGGAGAGTGTAGCGCTGGTTTAAAACGCTGTTGCTGTAGTACTTATTTTTGGCCACCAGAGGGAGACAAGCGCAATGTAAGAGACACTGGACAATGGGACTACGTTTTCCAGCATGCTTTGCATGGGGAACAGGAAGTGGGTGGGGAAAAAAAGACTTACATCCGCAGCCTCGTGCAGAGGAAACCTAGAGCGCGCCGAGGAGTGAAGAGAGCAAGACGCACGTGAGAGAGACAACGATCGCGACCCGGCCGGAGCGCAGGTGTGGCCTTGCGGAGCTGGAGATCGGTTCACATTACTTGCCAGAGACCTAGTAATCCACCGCTGGGAAATTAACAAAGATACAGAGTTGCTGAAGGACCCCGAGTTAGGAGACCGCGATGATCTAGTGGGAGTGCAGGCGGTAAGCAGAGCACCTTGTGACAGAAACGGACAAGCAAGACAATCGGATTCGGTGGCACGGAGTCCCAGTCAAGTCAAGCGGAGAGACGTCCTGCGTCGAGCAGAGCACAGAGTATCTGGCGGATGGGTGAGAGGCCTTCCCGGCCACAGTAAAATAATAAAGCACGCTGCAGTTTGTCTAAACCTACAGGGCCCCAACGTGAGTAGTCGAAGACACATTGAAATCATTCACTGGCCAGTTGAATCTTGTACCCGGGTACCAACACACGCATACACGTACACCTTCTTGGGACACAACCTGTACGGGACTCACATTCCAACAACGAAGGAGTTAATATTCATTTTTCTTTTCCGCTGCGCGTTTCTCGCATTACGAACTTCTGTAAATATATATATATCTATAACGTGCTGCTCTATATATGCCAGTTTATTTGAGATCAGTAAACTATATATAACTTATAAAATCCACAGCAGTGCTGGTGTATATTTATTCCCTAGTGTGGGGAGACTGACCCGAGGTTTAAATTCAGCGGCTCCTCCGGGAGTGAGCGCTCCAAATGTATCACAGAACCCACAGCAATACATCTCACAGTAACGGGCTGTATATGATGGCCTTTGGGTCTGGGTCTGGTCCCTGGGTCTGGTTTGGGCCTTGGGGTCTGGGCCTTGGAGTCTGGGCTGGGCCTGGTCCATGGGCCTTGGGGTCTGGTCTGGGCTCTGGTCCCTGTGACTGGTCCCTGGGGTCTGGGCTCTGGTCCCTGGGGCTGGGCCTTGGGGGTCTCGTCCCTGGGGTCTGGGCCTTGTGGTCTGGACCTTGGGGTCTGGGTCTTGTGGTCTGGACCTTGGGGTCAGGGTCTGGGCCCTGGATCTTGGGTCTGGGCCTTGGGGTCTGGATCTGGGCCTAGGCTGGGCCCTGGCTCACCACTCTGCTGTCTTCCTTCCTTCAGCTCTTCTTTTCTATCTTCTTTTCTTCTGCTCTTCAGCCCGGGCCCTCCAGCTCAGGGGCGAAGCTTCACTGAGTGGAGGGGGCGGAGCCAAAGCAACATGCTTGGGAGGCCCCCACACGCTGCTTGGCCCCGCCCAGCCAGCCAGTGAAGCTGCCAGGAGCCGGAAGAGACACTGTCTCCTCCTGCTCCTGCAGCAGAGACACAGCTCCGGATTCGGACTCATCGAGTCCGATACCGGAGCTGTAAAATGGCAACGCTGCTGCCGACGGGGGCCCGGGACCCCCCAGGCCCCGGCGGCCCGGTCCCCTTACGGCAGCATGGGGCGTAATGCCCTGATGGCGGCCCTGCACGTCCGTACAGGCGCACATAATGTGCTAGTCTCACACTGGCCTTAGCCATTGGGCCCCTGAAAATGTCCGACCCGGCTCTAGTGCTACAGAAAAGGAGAAACTTGCATTTACCTTTCTCTCAGTGTTTGTAATGATTGAAAGTCCTACTTGCCTTCTGGCTTCTGTCATGCCTGAATGAGCTGGTGAGGGCTTAACTGCGGCTGCCAGCAAGACCCACTAAAGTCTATGCATTTGGTAAGTTTATTAGCTCATTTGTTGAGTTTACACATGACTTGGACTCTAGACCTTTTTTTGAGGCTTTTGGTAGCTGGGAGGGGCTGTGGAAGTGGACTTCCCTACACCTATGCTTCTCTCTTTAGAAAAAAAAATTAAAAATTGTGCAACATTACTGGGGAGCGGTTGGCAGTGGCTCTGTACTAAAGCGGAGTTCCTGCTGGACACCATGGAGCAGACCCTTCAATGTTGGTGCATAGTGTAGGAAAATAGGCAGGTGTCTCATGAGAAAAGTTAGAGGTGAAGTGGAGGAACAGAACTATAAAAATATTGAAGGCCGTGACAGACAAATGTGGGTAGTATTGTGGAAAAGAATGACTGTAAGTAGTAATGGAGGTGTGAAAGATTACTGTGCTTTGGAGACTCCATTTTCGGCATAATATGGTGACCATTAGCTAAATAATGAAATTGCTGAAATGTGGCAAAATGGGTTGAAACACTGAAATTGTGTGTTTGTGACTAGAACCTATTAATTTCTATCCTGCACCACTTGAATTCTACATACTGTAGGGTTGTATGTCTCAAACTGCTCCTCGGCACAAATAAATGTGCTGAAGTATAGGGTTGCCACGTCGGCCATGTTTTCCTAGGCATATAATTTATTCATGCTGTTGGGCTGTGCATGAAAAATGTAACCCTGTAGCATGTAGAATCCATACGCTGCAGGAAATAAAAAAAAATGAAATTCCAGGTACCCTGCCTTGATTTCCTTCCTGCAGCATGTGAATTATACATGTTGCAGGGCAGCACCTTTCCCTGTGCATGAAATGTTTGTGTGTCCAGGAAACCATGGCCGATCCGGCACCCTAATGTGCACAGGCCTGGCCATGAGGCACTGTGGGAAATGCACGCAGGCTGAAGGCCAGTATTGATACAGCCCATGTTTAACCATATGGACGTGCAGGAGACAGACACTACAAATGGCCAGACAGCTGTATAAATTATGCATTGGCAGGCAGCTGTTAAACCCAGATTTTAAAAATAGCAGGTCTGGCGTAGTTTCGGGGCAGTCCAGTCCTCTCTGTTGTCCGGTTACAGACAGCAGACACCTGTAAACATGCAGCATAAAGAGTATTATTTCCTACATATTTATTTTATGTGTTAATCTGTATATCTGTGTTTTGTTTTTAACCCTTTTGCTGCTGAGCCACTTCACGCCTGTGTGCTGAGCTCATTTTTACCGCTTTTGCTTATCCTGTTTAAACGCGTTTTGAAGCCACATTTTATTATACCACCCAGACATATTATATATCGTTCTTTCCGGCAGATGCGGCAGATTCATAATAATATCATTATTACATGTATACGTCATGTCCTGCCTGTATATTATAACAAAAAATGCAATAAAGTTAGAATTTTCAATTTACAGCTTGTAAAGTTTTTTTTTTTTATCATGCGAGCGTTTGCGATTATATTTTGTATGGGTTGGGCTTGTTAAAAAAATTAGAAATGGGGACTCGGTACATTTTTTTGGGGGGAAATTACGTGGTTTTTAGCAAACACCCCATAGAAAAAATCTTTAGTGCAGCATGATTGTTCACAATATAATTGAAATGGGACCAATATTGCTGCATTAATAAAACAAAAACATTTTTTTATTTTTAATTATATTTTTTTAACATTTGACATGGTCATGTTTGGTGTCTTTGGAAAGACCATTTTCTGGCCTTTCTGATACCAAACATTAAGGCTAGGGTCAGACTAGCGCAGTTTTAACGTGCGTTTAGCCGCACGAAATCACGGCCGTACTAGCAGCAAATGACGTCCAATGCCGGGGAACATACGAAGTACGGCCGCACGAAAATTCGTCCGCGCAACGCAAGTTGCAAACGAACGCATTTTTTCGAGAACATCAAACCGCTACTACTGACGTACAGAGTGCGCTGCGGCTGCATAGCGGCGTGTTTGCGTGATTGGGAGACGTCAGACGCTGCACACGTCCGGCCAACATAACGTGCACAGACCAAACACTTCCTGTCTTGTCTGGGGGTAGCTGCAAGTTGCGTTGGACAATGGCTGGGACTGACATCGACGTGGAGAGGCTGATCAATGCAGTGGCAGAGCATCCCGAGCTGTGGGACACGGCCTGCGACAGCTACAAAGACCGGCAGAAGAAGGCCAGTGCATGGGTCACAGTGTCCAGGGTGGTGTACCCAGAGTACGAGACGTGGTCTGATAAAGAGCAGAAGCTTCAGAGTGAGTAAATGATCATTTTATTGCATAGAATTCAATTGCATTGAACTTGAATGTAATATCAAACAAAATGGCATAACGAATTATGGTTGTCACTAAGGATGTGCGTTTCGGCTTTCAGAATTTCGGAATTTAAACGACATTTTCCCGATTCGTGTTTTCTGATGCGGGCGATTCCCAGATAATTTTTCGATCCGAAAATGTCAGATCCGAAATGTTTCCGAGCCGAAACAAAATATTGTACGAATATGCGATTGGACTTGAATTGTGTCAAATCGAAATTTATTGCTTTGAAACGAGAACAGACGTTGCGAAAAACGAGAAATGTACGAAATCACGAAAAGTAGATCCAACAAACGAGCAAAGTGACACAAAAAACGAAAAATGGTCCATATTCCGATGACATATCCCCGAAAAACGAGTCGAACCGAATCGAATCAAAACAGGGTTCGTTCGAAACGAGCCGAATCGAAAACTTTAAACATCCGAAAATTCGAACAGAAAAAATAATCGGTGCACAAGCCTAGGTGTCACATGTCAAATGATGTCCATCTGCCATGGCACCTGCCCTGCATTGCTAGTGAAATAATTAGACAGAGCATCGCGAAACCTGTTGGTGTGTCTATTCACAGGTATTATGTCATCGTTAGCATACTCATCCAGACCCGTTACTGTGAGGGTATCCTCAAAATTAACCCCATCCCTTGCACAAACATAGTTATGTAGGATGCAACAGCATTTCACTATATCCACACAGAAATCCACATTTACATCAAGTGGCCGATGAAAAATCCTCCACTTGTTGCTCAGTATGCCAAAGCTACACTCGACATACCGTCTCGCCCGCGACAGCCTGTAATTAAACACCCGCTTCTTCACAGTCAGGTGTGTCCCCGAGTATGGCCGCAGGAGATGTGTGGATAAGCCGAATGCTTCATCACCCACAAAGGCATAGGGGACTGACACGTCGCTGCCAGGCAAAGGTGCGGGTCTGGGGATGTTCAGGTTCCCACCCTCAATCTCATTCCACAGTGTTGAGTTCCGAAACAGTGTTGAGTCCGAGTCCTTGCCGTATGATCCGACATCCACATACACAAAATTATAGTTGGCATCTGCCACCGCCAGTAGGCCAATTGAAAAATAATGTTTATAATTTTGATACAGTGAGCCACTGTGCAGTGGCTTCACAATGCGGACATGTTTGCCGTCCACCGCTCCCAGGCAGTTGGGATAGTTCGCTCTCTCCCAGAATCCTGCTGCAATTGCCAGCCATGTCTCGCCTGTGGGTGTTGGCAAACATTGGTCCTTCATGGTTTCCCATATTGTTTGGCAGACCTTGCGGACGATCTCGCCAGCTGTCGATCTGCCAATGCGGAAGTTGTAATGCAGATCCTTCAAACTGCATCCACTAGCAAGATACCTAGAACATGAAAGAAGCTGTGTTATGATCACATCATATAAACCTAACCTTATGTCACTCTCATCATGTTTTGCAGCACATGAAGCAATCAATAAATGGCGCACGGTGAGGGACAATCATACCCGGGTCCTGAAAAAGGAGGCTGAAGCTGCTCGCTCTGGAGCTGGTGCAAAGAAGAGGCGCAGCTATTTGTATGCAGACCAACTGTCCTTCCTGAGGAAGAGCCAGGAGCCGCGCAAGACTGTGAGCAGTATTGACCGGCCATCCACCTCTAGCTCACAAGGGCAAGACCTGCAGCCCGCCAGGTGGAGGTCGAGCAGGGTGGTGCGGAGTCCCAGGTGGAGGATGTGGAGTCCCAACAGGTGCCGGGTACAGCACCCACAGACAGCACCAGTACGGCTCCCAGGAGGAAGAAGCCATCAGCTGATGTCGAGCAGGTCATGGACGCGCACCATACACATCCACGCTACATGGTCGCTGATTCCGAGGACATGTCCTTTTTTAATTCATGTCTCTCCCTGCTCAACATAATGACCCCAGCGCAGAAGCTGGATTATCGCCGCCGAAGCCTGGACCTGATACATGAGATACTGTCCCATCCACAACAGGCACCTGTATATCACGGTGTCGTGCCACAATACCCCCATGGTTATTCCCACCACTGCCAGGCGTTGCCTGCCCGCCCACCCATGTCCCCTGTTGCTGGGCCACCCCCGGAGCCAGAGTACCACCGCAGCCATATGCACGGTCCTCATGCCCCAGATGCTCCTCGGTATCATACCATGTGAGGTGTATCGTCTGTTCGTTTATGTTTGTCACAGTTTATTCATGTTGTTCTACTATTTTTATTTTATTACCTTCATTGGACATGCAATAATATATGTGTTTAATATGTTATTGTTATCTTCTGTCATATTATTTCGGGACTAAATATTTTATTTGTTTCACACCGTTGTCAGTGTCATTACTCTTTCGTTACGCGTTCTGGAAGGTGATGCATGCGTGTGTGTGTGGGCATATAACTACTGACCTACAATAGAGCCTCTGCACACCGAGCACATGTCTGATGACTGGCAGCGATGTCATGAATGCAGGTATTTGATAGTACTTACCGCAAAGTGAGGACCAGCATCTCCTCCGGTGGTATGGCAGCCCTCATGTTGGTGTCCCTCTTGGTCAGCGGCTCATGCACCTTCATCAACAGTTCATCAAAGGTGTGGATGGACATCCGCAGGTAGTTGAAGAACTTCACGGGGTCCCTCTCTCGCAGTGGCCTGTAGAGTGTCACAAAGTGGCCATGCGTGTGTCTGGCAGTGTTGATTGGATGGACCCATGTTCGCCGTTGTCTTTTCTTCTTCAGGTACAGGTATCCCAGTGCAGCAAAAAGAAACACTTGGACTGCATCCATCTTGGAAAATGCCACCATTCCCAAAATGCCTTTTTATACCCCTTCCCTTTTATTTGATTCATTCTGCAATTGATTTGGTTGATCATATCTCTCTTCTTCCAGCTCCGTGAAACAAAACGTCCGAAAATGCGCATCGTATGACCGCTTTCGCGCATTCCGTTAAAAAATACGTTTGTTCGTTCGACCGCACTTTTTCACGTTCGCGGCGAAAAATGCGTTCGTCTGACCTTAGCCTAAACCCTAGCTGCCACGGATCGGGAGATAGGGGGTTCATTGGAACCTCCTATCTCCACTATAGGTGGCTGCTAGGGGTTAAAACTCCAGAACTGACGTCATCGCGCTATGCACGATGACACAAGTCCTCAGGGGGAGATTTCGGAAGCTTGGCCGACATCCAAGATGTCAGCTAGCTCCGGGAGAGGACCGCGATACGGCGCCTGCTGGCGCTGAATTGCGATCCAGCCCCCTAGGGGTTAAAGACAGCCGCCGCTTGTTAGGGCAGGCTGTGCCCTTCCAAGCAGTGCCTGCCTTTTTCAGCTGCCACGCACGAATGGGGAGGGAGAGCGGTCCAAAGGAATCCCGGCCGATAGCTGCCTCCAGTGCTAGGACACGCTCAGCGCGTCCATAGCACAGGAGAACCACTTGGCTGGACTCGCAAAACATTGCATTTATTACTTTGTAATTTATTATTTTTTTGATAAAGGATTTTACCAGGAAGGATACATTGAGATTTCTCTCGTATTCAAGTATGTCCTGGGTGGCGAGTATGTACCGTTAGGCGTCTTGCCCAAGGACACTTACTGGAGAGGTGCTCTGTAACAACTATAAAAATTCAATGTTTCTTGAACCCTGGGACATACTTGAAAACGAGAGAAATCTCAATGTATCCTTGCTGGTAAAGATCAAAATAAATAAGTAGTGGCGTTGCGCTGAATATAAAATACTTTGTAAAGACGTGGCAATATATCTCCAAATGAGCCAGTCAGATATAGAAAATACTTACTTTTATCATCCAAAATCTTTCTTTATCAAAATCTAACTGAGATTATTCAGAAAAGAAAGGTTTTTTTTTATCATCCAAAATCTTTCTTTTCTGAATAATCTCAGTTCGATTTTGATAAAGATTTTGGATGATAAAAGTAAGTATTTTTTTTATCTCTGACTGGCTCATATGGAGATACTTTGTAAAGACGTGGCAATATTATATTTTAGTACAGGAGGGGTTGGGTCGCGCCTATTCCCCGATGGGGCTGCTGCAACCACCAAATGCATCCAGCACAACATGTGTGAAATATAACAAAGAAAAAAATTTAATCTGCGCTTATTCCTAATATATTGTGTGAAACTAAACACAATTAGAGGTTTGGTTTCTTATTAATGGCCATTATAAGACTAAGCTCGCCCACCAGCATCAAGGCGAGTCCTCCTATCCAGAAATGAAGCCACAGGCTGCTGTCTAGCAAACCATTCCTGCTCATGCTGCTTGTCAGACATGAGGTAGACTGGTGGGCCTTTATTTATGCTCCCCAGGAAACAAAATCCACTTTAAAGACATATACAATATTATATTTTATATTCAGCGCACCGCCACCACTTATTTATTTTGATCTTTTCTTCTGACTTTTGTGGATATCGGGATGGTGTGTGCAGCTCATTTAGACAAAGGTGTTTTTTTCGGTTCCAATCACTCTTTATCCTTCCTGGTAAAATACTTTATAAAAAAATGAATCCAGGACCCATTAAACCGCCTGTTTTCCCGCCTCGCTCAGCCCAGCCCCTCCCCTCCCTCAGAGAGACCGCAGGCGTGCATCTGCGCCTGCGCAGGCACTGGGAATATCACGGGACGGAGGGGGGCGTGGTTGCAACTGAAAGTTCAGTACGTTGGGAGGAGCCGAGGCGCCATTTTTAAAATACCTTATTACGGCTCCTAAAGAGGAAAAAAGTGGTTGTTTAGCACCGCGGACAGCGCTCCCTCTCGCCACAGGGGGTCCTGGCTCTGCCCAAGCCATTCTCCGGTGAGTACAACCGCCTCACCATCGGCACGAATGAGCACAGCGAGGGGGACTGCACGGTATTAACTCACTCATTCTTTGGGGCAGGACTGGGCTAACCGAAGGAATGCGGCTCAGGAGTGGCTAAATCTGTGACTTCCACGCTCCCTGTCAGCTCCAGGGTCCTCCCCGGGTGACTGCACAGTAGACTGGCGTCCCAAGAGTAAATTAATGTCTGTAAGGCACGCATTAACCCCTTGTGGCGGAGGGGGCGGCTAATGTTTAGGCGTGACAGCTGCACCAGGCACATCTCGCTCTCCCTGCATGAAAAGCGCTGCCCCGCTATAATCCTCTAGGCGTCTAGGGCAGCGCTTTTCATGCAGTGCACAATACAGCACCAATTCATCAACAAGCGACCCTGCCGTGGGCGACCCTGCAGGGCAGCACTCTTCATGCACAGCTCTGGCTGTTACTGTTGCCATAGAGACAGGACGCCACTCTCTTCGAGTGGATTACCACTGACTGGTAACTGCATTATACTGAGGCCGAAACCCTGGCACAGCTTGCGGTTTGAATTAACTTTATTTAAACCTTGTGTGCCTGTACAAACGTAGGCTTCACCTTCTGAGAACTTTCACTGGGGGAGTGAATATAGTGAAATGTTTTCTGCTGATGTGTGGTCATATCAAAACTGCAAGTGTCAATCCTCTGCATCTAAAAGGGTTTCTATCTCCATAAACTTGTCATCAAAACAACCTATAAACCAGAGGGCAGCAACCTTGGCCTCCCAGATGTTTAAGAATGACATTTCTGTATGTATGTATATTTATATATCGCTCAATTCAGGGAACGCCTGCAATCCTTGTGACAGCATGCTGATGCAATATACCCCACTGCTATAAATCTTTGTGCCAAGATCTATCTCAAAAGAAGAGAAGTTGCACTCTGGGGGTTTCAAAACCTAATAATTCTATTAAAGTGGTTAAAAGAAAACCCTGGCGATGCCTCTACTTCACATTTGAAATTATATATACTTGATCCTTGCTACTGATTATCTTTATTTTTTTTAAACTACTGAAATTTGTACGCGATCACATGATGGGTGGTGCGCACAGCTGGTATTGGGATTGTATGTTGCAGGAGGTTTGTTGCTCACGTGACAACTAAGCGGTTACTATATTGACACGTTAATAATTCCGTATCATTTTGTTGTTGGCTGTCAAACATACATTGGCACTGTTTTTTCTTTTTGAATAAAAATATTTATTCAGTTTTACAAACCTAGGCAAATAAAAAAAATGCGCAGACGACCCTGTTTTCTAGGTGATGGGGAGGATTTGTATATATTACTCCACATTCCTGGTTGTTGCTTTGTACCTTGTTTTTCTTTCTAGTAGATTTGGTGAAATGTCACTTGTGTTCCTCATTATTCCCCCCCCCCCCCATTTCTCCTTTGAGGGCAGGTTAATGAGGTCCCCCTGGGCTTCCATGAGTTGAAGAAGGTAAATCTAAGTAAAGCCTCACATCTGGCGTGTGTGCTTGGCTGGATTCTGTTGGTCCGAATCGCTGACATTCGTGGAGATGGAAAGCTTTTCCGCTATGTATCCTCAAACGAGTGGAAGCTCTGGGCTTCCTGCCACTGAGACGGATCTGCAGAAGCTTCTGATTGATGAACGAATAAGATGTGAACTGCATAAAACCAATTACCAGACTGTGAAGGCAGAGCATACCAGGTACCATCACTGTCTTTCTATTGTTCTATTTTATGTGTGATCCACTAAGCTTGTTTTTGGTTCTATGCAATAAGCATTTGAGCTAGAATGCTAATGAGATTTCCATTAATGAAACAAAGTGTGTGTGTCCCAAATGTCAATGTTTAAGGAGGGGCAGTCTTTATTGCAGACCCAGAAACTTCTGTCTTTCTTATCCTCCTAATGTCCTTCTCTTCAGGTTCTTGGGCTGCTCATCTATTGGATCGGTAGTCAAACAACCGCCAGATTGCTCATAGTCCAACGACTAATCCCCTCCCCCATCATGGGAAGAGGTTAAACGCTTCGATTGCTTCCGACTTTGTTCGTATGAATTCAGCAGACTACGTTAGAGTAGTGACTGATCTCATTTGAATGAGATTTGTTGCTTGATGTTGGACAACCTGGGCCAGTTGCCACTATGCACAGCACACACATACATTTATGTACATATACAGGGTTATTCAAAGAGGGCCGATCTGGCCCCGAAATGTAACCGGACACTGAAATTCAGCGTATGGTGCCATTTCGTGGCCATTTGGCTATTCAGAGAGCAGGCAGTTCACCAAATGTTGGCAAGTTGCACATACGGTGCCCAAGGGCAGTGAATTCCCCCATAGAGAAGCAATGCTTTGTCTATTCAGAGACACTGAACAGCAGTGAAAAGTTGGCGAAATGCCAGGTTTATTCAGGAGAATCCCATAGGCTTCAATGTTTAAAAATATTCCAGTTTTAATCCAAATATCTAATAAACCGTTTATTATGCAGCAAAAAGTCTTATTCATAGATTTTTTTGGCAACCCCTTTTTTCCAGTGTTGTTTCTTTTTTTTTTTTCTGTAACAGACCTTTTTCATTATCATTCATTGGATCTTGTATGTAAATTCCAGACATTTTTGTTTAGTTTTTTGCAAACAGCGTTTCAAATTTTCAAGCATACTGTTTTTTTTTTTTTTGTTTGTTTGCTTTTTCACCTCTTCGTCGGTGTGCTGGGTTTTTCCGGCAGTTGTTCTGCGCTGTGATCGGCGGCTAGTCGGGTTTCTCTGGCGTATTCGGTGTGGTTATTCTATCTGTTTCGGTGAGTGTTCAGTGTGTTTGCGGCGAGTTTTCCCTGCGGTGCTTGCTGAATCGCCCTGAAGTGCGGGGAATGAAAAGTCACCAAACGTGTGGGGACTTTTTGAATCGCTTTGAATAAGTGTGTGTGTGTGTGTGTTTCACGATCATAGAATATATATTATATGCACACAAACTAGTCAGGGCAGGTAAACGCATGGTTTAGCAGAGATGGCTGGGACTTTTTACTAAAGACCAAGCACATAATTTCAGATGATCCTTAGTTGGTGATATATGGAATTATTTAGAGAATTGTTTCCCAACCCTGGTCCTCAGGTCCCCCTAGCAGGCCAGGTTTGCAGGATATCTGAAGCACAGCACAGGTGATATGATTTGCTGCTCAGTGATTGCAGGATTCAGTCTGCATTCCCTCAAGGTGATCTGCAAAACCTGGCATGTTGGTGCGCTCATCTGCCCCAGCCTATGTGCGCCCGTAGTGACGTGCCTTCCAGCGTCCGTCGCACCATTGTGACACTGCGGGGCCAACCGCACACTGTGACAGCGGCCGTGCTATGGCCATGCAGCAAGCCTCCCCATCAAAGCGCTACGGCACGCATTCGGGGCTGCAAAACGCAATCCTCCATAGGAGGATCCACTCTCACGGACGCTCCTTCCGCTCTTTAAAAATGCTCATCTCACCCCAGCCTTAGTGCTCCCTGAAGAAAGGGGTGAGAAATGGAAGCACCGATTTAGAGGTATAATTAAACACTATAAGAATACCCCTCTTTACTTTTGAATCCTGTTGTTGTTGCAAACCATAGTTCATGGTTGTCTCCCCCCCCCCCTCTTTTATTTTTTTGGAAATTTTACTCTTTTTTTTTTTTAATCCATCTTGCTCCATAGGCTGCAGGACATTTATGAGAGGTCTCAGAGGGACCATGATCGCATCCTGGAAGAGCAGCAACGCACCCTGGATAAGCTTCAACTCTTCATAGATGAGATCCGTGGAGAATTGCTGGACAAAACCAGAGAAGTGGAAGAACTTAAGCTACAAGTGAGTTGTGATCTTGGTTGGGAATTCCCTGTGTCTTCTACACAAATTTGGAACCAGAAGAAAAATTCACACAAAGTCCACACTAGCCATAATTTAACACTGTTAATTAAAGGACACACTACTCATTATGGCCACTTCTTTGTTTTAAAGATGTGAGGAGGGTCGTCCCCTACCTTTTCTCCTCACACTCTCTCCTGCTCTCATCTGGAATTTTTTATGGGTGAAGTGATGCTGGATGGAGTAGAGGTAACATCACTGCTTTGCGTGGAGAGAACCTGTGGGGACATGGGTTCGATCCCAGCAAGAGCACCGCTCTAGTAAGTGTCCGTGAGCCAGACACCTAACGGTACATACTCGCCATCCGGTACATACTTGAAAATGAGAGAAATCTCAATGTATCCTTCCTGGTAAAATTCTTTCGAGGAGTTTCCTCCACCACACCCAGCAGCCAGGGACTTTGAATTTCCCGGCTGCCTGTCACAGATCGATCACCCTCCTTGAGACTACTCACTGTAGCTAGCAGCCTCAGAGGCAGCTGTTAGATCGGATCTGTGCAGGTGCTACAGAACTTGTGTGCAAGTCCCTTAGCGATGCGCAAATTCCATAGTAAAGCTACAGGGATTTCTTGGTTCAGGAGCCCCGAGCCACAGAGTGACAAAAAGTGAGTAAAATCGGACAAAAATGGAAGAAAAAAAAATATTTGTGCAGAGGTTGTCGGCAGCATCTGCCCAACTCTTTATGAGCCAAAAAAATAATTTTCAATAGAGATTCCCTTTAGCGACAAACACTTAAAAAGCTATACTCGCTTATACAAGTATTTAGATGCTCATAGATATAGATATCTATATCTATCTCTCTCAATCTCCCAAACCAGGAGAGCGCTCCAAATCCTATATTCAACAAAATTTACAGGAGCTCACACATTTAAAGATTAGCTAGATTTTAAAGACTCCAGTAACTCTTAACCCTTTCAAGATTTTAACAATTTTTAACCCATTGAAGAATTTTCACAAGGTTTTTAGCCCTAAGCTCTGTTTAAAAATGATGGGAATTTAGTTCACAAAATATGACCATAAATTGCTTAAGCCTGTCATAGCGCCAATGTATCCCATTGATGACCGGTCCGATTCATGTCACCTAATGAATGCTATTATGAGATTAATTTACCGAGGACAGAATCCTTTCTGGAGCTCACTGCGATTCAAGGTTAAATAGAACCTCTACATGAAATTTGTTGTGGAGTCCATTGGTGTCATAGGAGGAACTGTTGCATTGACCGACTGCAGAGCACGTTTGGTGCACAGTCTGCTCATCTAGGAACTTTGGAAGTGAACAATAAGGACGGTAGATCCTCAATATGCATTGAGAATTGGCGTAAGGTCCTCTTATACAGTGGCAAAAAAAGTATGTGAACCCTTTGGGATTACGTGGAGTTTTGCATGAATTGGTCATAAAATGCGCTCTGATCTTCAACAATTTGAAAAACAATCTGCTTAAAATAATACAACACAAACATATGTTTTCATGTGTTTTATTGAACATAACATGTAAACATTCACAGTGCAGGGTGGAAAAAGTATGTGAACCCCTAGCCTAATGACTTCGCCAAGAGCTAATTGGAGCCAGGAGTGAGCCAACTTTGAGTCCAATCAGTGTGATATTATTGGATGTGTTGCTGAAAGCTGTCCTGCCCTTTAAAAACACACACTAGTTTTGTGTTTATTGGTTTCAAGAAGCACTGCCTGATGTGAACCATGCCTCGCACAAAAGAGCTCTCAGAAGACCTATGATCAAGAATTGTTGACTTGCATGAAGCTGGAAAGGGTTACAAAAGTATCCCCAAAAGCCTTGATGTTCATGTGTCCACGGTAAGACAGACTGTCTACAAATGGAGAAAGTTCAGCACTGTTGCTACTCTCCCTAGGCGTGGTCATCCTGTAAAGATGACTGCAAGAGCACAGCACAGAATGCTTAATGAGATAAAGAAGAATCCTAGAGTGTCAGCTAAAGACTTACAGAAATCTCTGGCACATGCTAACATTTTTGTTGACACCTCCTACAATAAGGAAAACATTAAACAAGAATGGAGTACATGGGAGGACACCACGGAGGAAGCCATTGCTGTCTAAAAAGAATATTGCAGCACGTTTGAAGTTTGCAAAAGAGCACCTGGATGTTCCACAGCACTACTGGCAAAATATTCTGTGGACAGATGAAACCAAAATTGAGTTGTTTGGAAAAAACACACAACACTGTGTGGAGAAAAAAAGGCACAGCACACCAACATCAAAACCTCATCCCCACTGTAAAACATGGCGGAGGGAGCATCATGGTTTGGGGCTGCTTTGCTGCCTCAGGGTCTGGACGGATTGTTGTCATTGATGGAAAAATGAATTCCAGAGTTTATCAAGACATTTTACAGGAAAACGTAAGACCATCTGTCCGCCAACTGAAGCTCCAGAGGATGGGTGATGCAACAGGACAATGACCCAAAGAATGCTTCAACAAAACAAAATACGCCTTCTGGAGTGGCCCAGTCAGAGTCCTGACCCTCAACCCGATTGAAATGCTGTGGCATGACCTTAAGAGAGCGATTCACACCAGACATCCCAAAAATATTGCTACACTGAAACAGTTTTGTGAAGGAGTGGTCCAAAATTACTCCAGATCGTTGTGCAGGTCTGATCTGCAACTACAGGAAACGTTTGGTTGAGGTTATTGCTGCCAAAGGAGGGTCAACCAGTTATTAAGTCCAAAGGTTCACATACTTTTTCCACCCTGCACTGTGAATGTTAACATGTTCTGTTCAATAAAAACCATAAACATATGTTAGTGTTGTATTATTTTAAGCAGACTGTGTTTTTCAAATTGTTGTGACTTCGATGAAGATCAGAGCACATTTTATGACCCAAAGAGTTCACATACTTTTTCTTGCCACTGTACATCTCTAAGTGGATGCTGGCGTTTAGACTTTGGCCATATCTTTAATCACGACATTGATCTATTTGCACAAATTTTGCACTATACGCACTTTATTGTCGCATTTTGCACTGTATTACCGCATTATCAACTGTTGCACTAGCACTTTGTACCCTCTAGAAGCTGCATTTGTACGATTTTAAGGATTCACTTTATGTGAACCATATATAATATAAAGAATTATGCACATCTGACAGTTCAGGATGATATAACATTGACGTTTGTTATATATAACTGTTGCGCCACTAGGCACTCCCCCCTCCTTTCTGTATAAATGCAGTCTGTCTGACTACGTTCCATTACTCACACAAAGCTATGCGGACATTGCGGATGCAGCGCACTCTGTGCGTCCGTTCTAGCGGATTTACTATGTTCTTGCCTAACCTGCGTTCGTTTGCCGTGTCCGTTGTGCGTCCGCACTTCTGTGCGGGTCTCTTGATCATCAATGTATACTACCACAGACGTTAGAATGTGCGGCAACATGGACGTGATCACTGCACGCGTCTGACCCGAGCCTAAAGACATTTAGGAATTCGTCAAGATTCCTGCCTACCTCCTCCTAAGTATTTCTTTCCATCTCGCCCTTAGCCCACACAGAAATCTGAAATTTATAACAATGTAATGCCCAGCCTGGAGTTTAGAATAATCATAAAGATTTTTTTTTTTTTTCTTATTTTTTTTGGGGTGTTTGTGTGTGTGTGTGTGTGTGTGTGTGTCTTAAATAGAAAGTTAAAACTAAAACCTAAAAAACTAAAGCTTGTCAGAGGGAGGACCAAATGGGGACTCTGTAGTCTGCAAAAATAGTGCAGGAACTACTTTCCAATGCATTCCTGCTTGACCCCTGATCTCTACCTACTGTATTGTTTTAGGGTAATTTTTCAGAATCCATGTGATACATTTCAGATGTTAGGTGAAAGTTGCTATGATGGGGGGTTGCCTAAATTTAGACCGTTTTACAAGTTTGAGCACTTTATTTGAAATCTTTTTTTCCGACTGCTGAACTTGTTAATAACACCTGGGTTTACATACTTTGCAGTGAAGCTGTATGAAGCACACGCGTTTTTTTTATGATGAACACTTGCCTCATCTGAAATGCATATTAAAAAAATAACTACTTTTTTTTTTTTTGTAACATTATATTTTTAGTATTGCATGTTGCTTATAAAAGTTTGTCACATTTGTCACTGCCCATATAACTAAATTATTTATACTCTGCGAGAAATCGTTTTTTTTTTTTTTGTTTACACCCATCTTACTAAATGTGAATCTTAACAAACCTGATATTAAATGTGCAATTCCAGGTCCCGTCGCCTCAAAAATTAGAACTTTTAAAAATACAGATGCATCAAGATCTAGAAGCCACAACAAGGGACCGCTTCCGGAAACTAAATGAAGTGAGTATTGCTGTCAGAATTTCATTGTGTGTATGCAAACACAGGATTGTACATATATATTTATGGAACTGTCATTCATCTCCATCATGATACTGCCAGCTTGATTCCCCTTAATTCAATCTACTTACTGCAGCTCCAGCGCCATGAATAATTTTGAATGTCCAGTATCTTATTATCCTTCATGTGTTTATCCCAGCCGGTTTTAAGATATATATTGCGTTTCATGGTGTTTTATAAAATAAATGCTATCTCATGTTTTTCAAACCCCCTAAATATGTATGGGTAGCTGGTATTTCAATAAATTATGTTTATTGAACTTCAACCAGGAAACTGAGCAATATCTAAAAAGCTACCACTGGAAGCCATGCAATAGATCCCAGGAAATCGTGGGATTTGTAGTTCCACAACAAAGTGAGGGTCAGAGTTTGTCATCCCTAGGCTAGAGGGATCGCTTCTAAAAATTCTTGAAGGTCAAATCCATCAGTAATAACCTTTTTTTATAGTGTTACTAACCCAAAACACTCACACTAACAGGGTTATTCAAAGAGAATCAAAGTCACCGTTTGTTCGGTGACTTTTCGTTCCCTGCACTTTGGGGCGATTCTAGTTCGCAGACCCTGCGGTGTATTCAGCAAGCACCGCAGGGCCCCCGTATTGCAGGGAAACCCGCAGAACACTCGCCGCAAACCCGCCGAACACTAACCGAAACCCGCAGAAAACAGCTGGATTAACCACGCTGGAGAAACTCGACTAGCCGCCGATCACAGCAAAGAGCAGCCGCTGGAAAAAGCCGACACGCAGACTAATGAGGTGAAGGGGCAAAAAAAAAAACGTACCCTTGAAAGTTTGAATATTGAAACACTGTTTGCAAAAAAACTAATGAACGAAAATGTCTGAAATTTACATATGAGATCCTATGAATGATCATAAAAAGGGCTGTTACAGAAAAAATAAACGATTTAAAAAAAAAAAGGAAAAAGTTTGCAAAAAAAAACCCTAAAAAATCTATAAATAGACTTTTTACTACAGAATATAATATTAAACGGTTTATTAGATATTGAATTAAAACGGGAATATTTTTAACATTGAAGCCAATGGGATTCGCCTGAATAAATCTGTCGCATGAAGCCACCAAACAGCAGGGCATTTCGGCAACTTTCCCCTGCTGTTTGGTGTTCTCTGAATAGACGAGCATTGTTTCTCTGTGGGGATTTCACTGCCCTCGAACAGGCACCGTATGTGCAGGCAATTCGCCTGCTCTCTGAATAGCCGAATGGCCAGGAAAGGTAACCGTACACTGAATTTCAGTGTTCGGTCACCTTTCAGCCACAATTTGGATCTCTTTGAATTAGGGATGCACCGATACCACTTTTTTAAGACCGAGTACCGATACTTTTTAAAAGTACTCACCGATACCGAGTACCGATACTTTTATTTAATGTCATGTGACGCTTTCCAATAGGAACAGACCTCATAAAAATTTATATGAGATTGACCGCAGCTCACATGGATTTGCCCCCAGGTCTCATGGATTTGCCCCCAGGTCTCATGGACTTGCCCCCAGCTCACATGGGTTTGCCCCCAGCTCACATGGGTTTGCCCCCAGCTCACATGGGTTTGCCCCCAGCTCACATGGGTTTGCCCCCAGCTCACATGGGTTTGCCCCCAGCTCACATGGGTTTGCCCCCAGCTCACATGGATTTGCCCCCAGGTCTCATGGATTTGCCCCCAGCTCTGATGGATATGTCCCCCAGGTCTCATGGATTGGCCCCCAGGTCTCATGGATTGGCCCCCAGGTCTCATGGATTGGCCCCCAGGTCTCATGGATTGGCCCCCAGGTCTCATGGATTGGCCCCCAGGTCTCATGGATTGGCCCCCAGGTCTCATGGATTTGCCCCCAGCTCGAACGCTGGCCGTGTGCATGTAAAGCACGCGGCCAGCGTTCCCCTCCGGCGCGCCAAATACTCACCCTTCCTGAAGTTCCGGTCTCTGGGCAGTGATGCGGTCACGTGGCCGCCGGGCGCATCTGGGACGCTGCCTCCAGCCGAGAGGCAGCGTCACAGGAGCGCCCAGTGGCCGCGGGAACGCATCACTGCCCAGCGACCGGAACTTCAGGAAGGGTGAGTATTTGGCGCGCCGGAGGGGAACGCTGGCCGTGTGCTTTACATGCACGCGGCCAGCTTCCCCAGCCCCGTGGATACCGGCAAGCCGGCCCAGCGCTGGCTTCCGGTATCGGCGGGATGTATCGGGCCGTTTGCACGAGTAACAAGTACTCGTGCAAACGGCAATATCGGCCCCGATACCGATACTAGTATCGGTATCGGTGCATCCCTACTTTGAATAACCCCCTAAGTGTGTTTCTGCTTCGTTACATGTAGCTGATCATCATTTTTGTTAGGGCATACTTCAAAACCTTAAAGGAACACTCTAATAAAAAATCCCCGTTTTTTTTTACATTAATTTATCCCTATTGCCTTAATAAATAGGTAGGGATCTCCTTTTTTTTTCTTTTTTAACTGCAATACTCACCCTAAAATCCACTTCTTTCCAACGGCTTTTTTTTTTTTTTTTTTTTTTTTTATACTCCCCTCCTTCCTCTTCCGCTCCAGTCCTTGTTCCTTTCACTTGGCTAATGGTTTATGTGAGAAGCGCGCATGCACGCATCTCACGTAAGGCAGCCAATCGGCAGGCTTCCTCCCGGCTCCATCTGCTGAGGATTAGTGTTGCGCGCAAGAGGATGCGCGCAACACTAATCCTCAGGCTGCCGCCAGCTACTGCGGCGACTTGGAGACGTCATCGCGCTGAAAGCACGATGACGTCTCCTTCTCGGCAAAAGTCAGCAGAAGCGGGAAATATGAATCCCGCTCTGCTGACTGACAGCTGGGAGGGCGGAGTAAAGTCCTCCGCCTCTCTCAGCTTTTTCGGCTGAGCGGAGGGAGGGGAGACAGAGGGGGGCATACTCGGGGCATCATGACCACCTAAAAAAGCTTAGGTGGTCATGTTGCCTAGAGTATCCCTTTAAACAATATGTGGGTGTAGCGCTCCTGATTATTGTTTTGTAACAATTCAAAGTACAAATGTAAAATACCTTACAAACGTAATGTCTTCTTAAATACACCAGGTGTATTAACTGGATATATCACCAGTTGTAGGTACAGCATAGACCTCAAAATAAACAGAAGAAATGCATAGCGTAACGCAATATATTACATAAATATGCGATTGAGGAAGAATGGATTCACTCACACTATTTCCCATGGGTTGTTAGAACAGCCACCCATCAGCCTCAGATGATCAGGAGGTGGAGTTTCTTCAAAGCTTCCTTCAAAAAGATCTAACAACCATGGGGGATTTCGTTGCCGCCGAAGATCACCATATTTCGCTGGCAATTCACCGACATTTGAACTGCCAGCTTATTGAATAGGCGAATGGCCACAAAATGTCACCGTACAGGGAAATTCACAGTTCGGTGCAATTTTGTGGCCATTTCGGTGCTCTCTGAATAATCCCTTTTAGACTGTGCTGCTCTAAACAAAATATTTACTCAGACACACATACCGTAGATGCACTCTCAGATCTTTTTGTTAGTGTGTTTTTATTTACAATATTTATTAAACAGAATCCAAAACCAACACACACTGAGCATCACATTTAGCTGTCGGTTTCGGCTGCCTCTGGGCTGATTGCTTGACAGCTGAAGGAATATTATTATTATTCTTTATAAAGCGCCAGCATATTCCGCAGCGCTGTACAATAAGCACAGTATAGACAGGGTTACAATACATTGAACAACATTTGACAAACAGTACAGGAGGAGATGAGGGCCCTATTCCCGTAGGAACTCACAATCTGGGAGGGTTGGGGTTGGAAACAGGAGGAGAGGACTGTAAGGTGAAAGTGATTGATGGTTGCGTCAGTGAGTTGGGTGGTAGGCTTCCCTAAATAGGAATGTTTTAAGGGAGCGTTTGAAGGAAGAGAAGTTAGGGGAAAGTCTGACAGTACGAGGGAGAGCGTTCCAGAGAGTGGGGGCTGCGCGTGAGAAATCCTGCAGTCTATCATGGGAAGAGGTGATGCGGGGAGAAGCTAGGCGCAGGTCACTGTTTGACCTTACGGAGCGGGCTGGGGTGTATTTGGTGATTAGTGAGGACAGGTAGTGGGGAGCTGAGTTAGTGAGGGTTTTGTAGGTAAGGATAAGGATTTTGAACTTAATTCTGCAGTGCATGGGGAGCCAGTGAAGGGACTCGCAGAGGGGAGCGGCAGAGACAGAGCGGCGGATGAGGTGAATTAGCCTGGCGGAGGCATTCCGGATGGATTGTAGGGGGGAGAGGCGGGACAGAGGGAGGCCAGATAAGAGATTATTGCAATAGTCGAGTCGGGAGATTACCAGGGCGTGTATGAGTTGTTTTGTGGTGACAGCGGTAAGAAATGGCCGAATTCTGGAAATATTACGCAGTTGGTATCGGCAGGAGGAGGAAAGAGACTGGATGTGGGGGATGAAGGAAAGAGCCGAGTCAAGTGTAACTCCAAGACAGCGAACTTGGTTTGATGGGGAGATGGTGATACCCTCCACCGTGATAGAGAAGTCAGGAGGTGGGGAGGCATTGGAGGGAGGAATAAGTAGGAGTTCAGTCTTTGACATGTTGATCTTTAGGTGGTGGGAGGCCATCCAGGAGGAGATGCCAGATAAACAGTCACTGACTTTTGAAAGGACAGGGGGAGAGAGATCAGGGGTAGAGAGGTAGATCTGAGTGTCATCAGCGTAGAGGTGGTAATTAAAGCCAAAGCTGTTGATGATTTTGCCCAGGGAGGAGGTGTAGATGGAAAAGAGCAGAGGACCAAGGACAGAGCCTTGAGGTACACCAACAGATAGAGGCAATGAGGAGGAGGAGTTACCAGCAAAGGACACACAGAAGGACCTGTTGGATAAAAAATAGGAGTCAACCCAAGCAAGTGCAGTGTCACCGAGACCCAGAGAGTTGAGGGTCTGTAGAAGGAGGGGGTGGTCAACAGTGTCAAAAGCAGCCGAGAGGTCAAGCAGGATGAGAATAGAATAGTGGCCGTGTTTTTTAGCAGTTAGGAGGTCGTTGGTGACTTTGAGGGCAGTTTCAGTTGAGTGTAGGGGACGGAAGCCAGATTGCAAGGGGTCAAGTAGGGAATTGGAGGACAGGAAGAGGGAGAGGCGGTTTTTCTAGTTTTTCTAAGAGCTTTGATGTGAAGGGAAGCAGGGATACAGGGCGGTAGTTGGATGGAGAGTTGGGATCGAGGGATGGTTTCTTTAGTAAAGGGGTAACTAGCGCGTGTTTGAAGGCGGATGGAAAGGAGCCAGTGGAGAGAGATAGGTTGAAGATGTGTGTTAGAGCAGGGGTGAGGGAGGATGTGAGGGAATTGGGTCGAGCGGGCACGTGGTGAGATGTGAGGAGGATAATAAGGCATTGACTTCCTCCTCAGTGGCTGGGAGGAAGCGGCAGAGGGTGGCAGAGGGGACCTGTGGAGGTGGCAGATAACTATCTTGTGTTGGGATGTTGCTTCTGATAGTTAGTTTTACTGAGGAAGTAGTCTGCCAGGTCTTGAGTGCTGAAGGCAGCTGAGGGGGGAGGTGTGGGTGGGTGGAGGAGGGTGTTGAAGGTGGACCAGAGCTGTTTAGGGTTGGAGGACAGCGTAGATATAAGAGATGAGGAGAAGGATTGTTTGGCCAAGTGGAGGGCAGAGGTGTATGACCGGAGAATAAACTTGAAGTGAACAAAATCGGCTTCAGAGCGGGATTTCCTCCAGGCACGCTCTGCAGTGCGGGAGCATCTTTGCAGGTAGCGAGTCTGGAGGGTGTGCCAGGGCTGAAGCTGGCGGCGTGGGGCCTTAGAGTCGAAGAGGAGCAAGAGTGTCTAGAGCAGAGACAAGCGTCGTGTTGTAGTGATTAGTGGCAGCATCAGGGCAGGTGAAGGATGAGGTATGAGGGAGGTGGTGAAGTAGGTTGGAGAATTGATGGGGGTCCACAGCCTGTAGATTTCTGCGAGTGTGTGTGTGCGGGGTGGGGAGCAGGGTGTTTAGGAAGTCCAGATAGGGTGAAAGAGAGCAGGTGGTGGTCAGAGATGGAGCAGAGGTTGGAAAAGACAAGGTCAATAGCGTGACCATCGCGGTGGGTAGGGAGGAGGGAGGATTGTGTGAGTCCAAGGGAGGACGTGAGTGAAAGATGTTTGGAGGCAGCAGGGGTGGAAGGATCATCAATGGGAATGTTGAAGTCCCCGTGAATTAGGCATGGAAGATTAGAAGACAGGAAGTGAGAAAGCCAGGTAGCAAAGTGGTCAAAGAACTGGGAGGTTGGTCCCGGTGGGAGGAGGGAAGAAGGAAGGAGGAGGAGGACCACCACCAGGCTGGTGGTATGGCTCAGGTGTAGACCACCATGTGAGAGAGCAGCAACGGAGGCCGTGTCAGAGGGAGTTAGCCAGGTTTCAGTTAAAGCTAGGAGGTTGAAAGGAAGAGGTCATGGATTGCTGTGAGTTTGTTGCACACAGAGCGAGCGTTCCAGAGGGCGCAGGAGAAGGAGGACAGGCGCTGAGGGATTATGGGAATGAGGTTGCTGGGCTTGCAGGGAGGTGATTTATGTGCGATGGAGATAGGATGAGAGGGAAGTATTGGATGTGTTGTGGGGCCAGGGTTAGGGGATATGTCACCTGAATAGAGTAACAGCAGGAGGGTGAGAACGAGAAGGTGGGAATGGGATTTGTGGGAGTGATTGGCAGCACGAGAGTTAGAGGAAGACCATGTTCTGAGGAAACAAAGGAGCTCATGTGAGGCCATCATGTGGGACGAGAGGAGGGAGGGAGAGATGCAGATAGTGTAGGGGTCGTGGTAGAGGGGCAGGAGTTCCATTTAAGGAGAAAGGTAGAAGTAAAGAGTAGAAGCGTGAGCGAAAGCATGATCTAGATGTGCGTTTACCCAGAGTAAAAAGTGGGCCTTGCAGTTCCTTCCTCCAGGAAATCAACTCTGGAGGTCACTGGAGCCAGTCTTAGCTGTTTTATATAGGGCGGACTGATTGCATTCAGGCAGTTAAAGGGTAAACACCTGAAGCTGGATGGGCTGTGTCAATAGGGCAGGAGATTCACATGCTAATTAACAAAGCAAATGGTGGAGAAAAACAAAAATAAATTAAAAAAACCGGAAAAGACCAAGGTAACGTTACAATGTGGGTGCCTGCGAATACTGGGTGATGGGGGTCCTACCAGCAAAAGTATGCAGGGGATCAGTTGAGATGTGGGTGTCTGTGGATAATGGGTGATAATGTCTTACCTGTGGAGAGAGGAGACACAGGAATTAGGGATCGTGATGGTGGATGGCATAGGGGATCTTGGATAAAACTCCAGGAAATCAACTCTGAACGTCCACTTAGGATGCCTAGTTAGTGCTCGTCTCCTAACACCTTTCCAAATGTGCTTTGTTTTGTTATAGGATGTAGAAAAATACAAAGATGATTACAACAAACTACGCTATGAAACCACATTCCTGAAATCGCAGTTTGAGCACCAGAAGGAGCAGCATGTGCGTGTTCTGGAAGAACAAAAGATGAAATACGAAGCAGAGGTATGTCTAACAGTTATCCATCTTGTTTCTTTTCTCAGCATATTCCTACTTTTAAAGGATAACTTGGCACTATAGACATTCAGGTGTTATCAAAACATTTTTTTATATGCCAGTGACCTGACATATTCGCTACACGTTTGTGTAGCCGTTCAAACACTGTATCTTGTGATGAGCTGCTCTCATGCTCCAGTGTTTGATTTGCTGCTACAGGTTGAGTATCCCTCACCTGAAATGCTCAGGCCAGAAGTGAACTCCTGGAAGGGGGTTGGGGGACACTCAAGTCACTGGGACCATTCCATTTGCATTGTAAGGTCACAGTGCAGAGTGTCCCTTTTTTTTTTTTTTTTTTTTTAAAAATGTTTCTAAATATGTAGCAAATAACACAAATTGATGCACTTGTGTAAAGCATCAAACAGCGCAATGGTGCATCTCAGTTCCAGTGTGGCCACCATCCATATAGAAGCAAAGGAACAAGGCGCTCAGGTCACTTAAGTTGCAATTTTAATGAATCCCACAGATAACGTTTTGGCTCAGCCTTTGTCAATCCCAATTGTAAATATGTAGCAATCACCATAGCAATGATATTTGTTACTACCTCTTCTTTCCTTTCCAGTTACAGCATAGTTTTTAATCATGGATTTGTATTCCTTCCCACCTCAGATCAACGCATTAGCAAAGGATAAGGAGGAGTTGAATAATCAGATCATAAGCGTTGATCACACGAGAGACGGCAAACGGGTGGAAGATCTCCTAAGGGATAAAGCTCATTTGCTTCAGAAAGTAAAAGGCTTAGATGACGAGGTGAAAGAACTGCGAGCCGAGAGAGAACATTATGGTGCACAAGCAGAGAATGTGCAGAGGATACAAGTGCGACAGATGGCGGAGACACAGGCAACCATACGATCCCTGGAGGTAAAACGACTTCCTTTTATAATCCACATATTGAAAAATAATGAAATTCTGTAGGATGTATCTGTTTTCTGAAAAACTATATTGACTGGTGCATTGGACCAACAACATTTTACAAATATAGTAACTTTGTCAAGGCTGGGTTTTTGTTTTTATTGAACATTTTTCTGTCATGCAATTAATTCCAAAGAGACAGGGGTGTCAATCACATTTTAAGGGCCAAATTGCCAACTGAATTGGGAATAGAGGGCAGAATATATACGCTGTAGATACACACATATATTCACAAACAAGGAAACAAATGCTTAAATGAATGACCTCAAATTATGCCGTAAATATTGATAAATAATGTAGAATAATTATTATGATGGGGTTTAACCGTTAATGAGGTGAAGGAAATTTCTAGATAAGCTGGCAAGAGGGTATTGTTCTTGAGGCTAATCGAGATGAGAGCTGGCAGCTGAATGTGTTATGACCGGGAGTTTAAAAGACGTCTAATCTATCCCCTGGTGATGTCCTTTGAATATATCCCACACAAGACCATGATTTGAGTCACTAATCGACCCATAGGCTCCATTCTATGGCCAAAGCCACACAGTGAGGAGCAAGTGCTGTAAAGATACTGTAGGGGGCAGTTTACAACACAAAGGGGGTTATTACCCGCAGAAACTGCTGCAAAAACCACGCATGAAAAATCAGGAGCCGCCGATCACAGCGCAGAGCAATTGCTGGAAAAAGCTGACAGGCAGACGAACGGGGTGAGAAAAACAAAAAATGGTACACTTGAAAGTTTCGGGATTAAAACTCTGTTTGCAAAAAAACTAACGAAAATGTCTGGAATTTACATTGAAGATCCTATGAATTATAATAAAAAAGGTCTGTTACAGAAAAAAAACACAATTAAAAAAAAAAAACGGTAAAAAAGGTTGCCAAAAAAATCCTGAAAAATGATGATGGGAAAAATGTGATTTGCCTGAATAAACCTGTTGCATGAAAACACTGAACAGCAGGGCATTTCGGCTACTTTTCTATGCTTTTTGTGTTCTCTGAATAGACGAAGAATTGCTTCGCTATGGGGGGATTTCACTGCCCTCGAACAGGCACTGTACTTGCAGGCAATTCACCAAAATTTGGCGAACTGCCTGCTCTCTGAATAGTCGAATGGCCCCGAAATGTCCCCGTACGCTGAATTTCAGTGTCCGGTTACATTTCGGGGCCAGAATAACCATGACATTATCACTCAATGGTTGCACCCAGTGACACATAGAGTAAAATATTTTATCTAAATATACAAGAGAAAAACACCGCACATGTAACATAAACTAACTTACATAAACTAAACACGGTAAGGACATTTCATTTTTTTTTTTTTGTGGTAGAGTCCCTTTTTATAGTCACTTTTTGTGGTTGACTGCTAATGCTCTAGGACTGTGTATATGACAATCCATTCTCTCTCTAGTCAGAAAAACAATCTCTGAAACTGCAAATTGAACGTTTGGAGAAAGAATTGCATTCATCTAATGAACAGACTCATACACTCACTACCAAGCTGCATAAAACCGAGCGAGAAGTCACTGCTCTCTCTTCTAGAGTAAGTAAGATACAATAAAAAACTCTTATTTTTTTGTTCTCATTTTTAAGAAGAAATAAACTTTTTCATGGCCACCCAAACTTCTAACTTTGTGTATAGAAATTCAGAGCTGCCCAGTAATGTTTTTGTTTTTTATCTTCTTCCTTGTAACTAGTGCTGATTGTTGAAGCGTGCCAAATATTTTTTTTACTTGTGCGAATTAATTATTTAAGTTTGATCTTCCTGGTTTGCCTTTGTCTTCTATTTCTGATGCTCCGATCAGTGGATCAGACGGACCCAGGACTATTTAGCAGCAATAATCTTACAGTTCCCTTAGGAGTGACAAACCAGGACAAGTCCCCTGGGGCCACACGCACAAGACGCACGTAGATCCAGGAGTGTCTGTGCTGAACTGGTTCATAGAAACTGTAACCAAGCGTATACAATTACATAAATTAAGTGCCTGTTCCTGGACTCGGGGGACATGTGCTGTTGATTTTATTCGGGTGCATTTTTGGGGCTGTGAGGTTTCTGGTTGTGCTGCAAAAAAAATAGAAGAGACCCTCAATACATGATCTATTCCATAACACCCACAAAACTGTTATTTATCACTTCTTAACGTCTCCTTTTTCTCTGCCTCTTTTACCCACTCTATTTCTTTGTCCTTTTTACCCTGTCCTACTCTTCTGTCATTCTTTTACCCCCTTTCCTGTCTTTTTGTCTCTTATGCGCTGTCTCTGCCTGTCTTACACTGTTGGTAATCTATGGAAGTTGTACTTGTCTCACTGACCAGCAGATGGAGCCATTAGTTTAGATATGTATTTCACTGCTCTCTAGTTTTAAATCTATACATGCATCGCCAAACTATTTGTTTTTTCTGTGTGGATCTCTTCCCTTACTTACTGGAGGATTACTCTAACACTGGGAGCAAACCTTTTATGCTGGTTATAGTTACTAATGTTATTAATGAGGTGTTTAAATATAAATAATACTATAACATCCTGTCACTACGCAGGAAATCTCTCCGTTAAACTGGTTCAATTAATACTAGGCTTGGAATCTAGCCCTGGATGTGTTAAAGGGATACTCTGGGATTAAAATAGGAGTGTTGTAAACCTCTGAACTCCCGCGCTACAGTTTTAATCCTGTAGCTTCCTTTTAAAAACGTTATCCAGCCCTGGTCTCCTTCTGATCTCTGTGAGCTTTGCAGGATATGACAGGCTTCCATCTCGGCATGTCCTGTGAAGGCAGGGGTGTGAAGCTCCACCCAACAAAGTAGTTCTCACCGACTGAAGGCTGAATCTGCCCTCCAAGCCCCCTCCTGATATTAGGCTGACATACACACCGGTGTCTGCTTAAATGAATTCACCGAAATCTGTTCGATGCCTATACGCCTTCATTCCTATTAATCAGAGTTCCAGTAAGCCAAAATTTCGATGTTATGGTGATGACGGTGACACTGTAGCTGTGCTCCATTCCATTAATGATAATGGAAGGACACTGCCAGCAGCAGTGGGCATCTGTAATTGGCACCTACTTTCAAGGATCTCCTATAATTTGCTTTTTTTTTTGTACTAGCAATATATAGATGTGTTTTTAATTTTCTATTGGGGACGGGGTGTGAAATGTTGTTCTTCCTCTTGTGGGTTGGTCCCTCTTTGTGGATGTTGGGTTTTATTTATTTTTTTTAATTTTTGTTTTTGGCTTCATAATGGCAGATTGATGAACTGAGGTATTCCCAGAAAATTGAAACTGATAACATCAAACTAGAAGCTGCAAGATTAAAGAATGAGGCAGAGCGAGAACGAGACAAGATCCAGAGCCAGTTGGAAGGTATTTCCCTTTCAAGTATGCTTTACATATGTTGTTGTTTGCAACTGTTCCACGTGCCATTAGTTTAAGAAATGATTATGGCTTGTTTATGCAATATCCACACCCTTCTATTACTTGGCAAAGCAATATATTTCAAACCTAATTAAGCTGCTCGATATATAGTGAAGTGCCAGTTTTTTGAGGTTAAACAGAATGACTGTGTGTGCGCACAGAGGTTTGTGGTCTTTAAAAGTGTCCTCTTTGAAACCAACCGAAAGCCGACTTCTGGTAAATTGATCTCGTTGCTACTATCATGTTCTTGTTTGTTTTTTGTGGGGTGTGTTTGCTTATTTTTTAGCAGTTTTTGTTATCAACCATTGCCATTTTTTTGTGTGACTTTTTTTACGTGCAACAGCTGCGGAAACGGAGATTGAAATCTTAAAGGTGAATCTTGAGCGTCAAAAAGAATTGCTGGCAGAAAAAGAGCGTGAATTAATACGCAAAGTGCAAGCGGCCAAAGAAGCTGGATTTCACCAGGTCGCTGCCCTTGAGGATGAAAGGCTAGTGCGCACATATCCATTTTTTTTCCTATCCTATTTGTCTGTATTAAATTTGGGGCTTTGCTCTCCTATACTCGTGTACAGAACACAAACACTTCTTTGAACAATAAAAATAGGCAGCGTCTCATTCATAATATAATAGATTAGAAACACAAGGCGTTAATCTTAAAGCACCGAACATGCCACTGAATTGTATTGAATTTTGCCATATGGTGCAATTTCGTGGCAGTTCGTTTATTCGCTAAGTAGTCAATTCGCCAAATACTGGCGAAATCATGGCATTTCCCTGACACTTCAGTACAGTTCGACATTCTCTGAATAGATTAACCTTCACTTCTCTGAGACAATTTCGCTGCCTCTGAAGATCGCTGATCTGTGGCGAACTGCATTTTTGGTCGTTCAGTTCAACAGGTTTAAACAGGCAAATCCCATAGGATTCAATGTTGCAACAAAAAAAAATCGTGTTTAATTTTTTTTTTTTCATGCTCTTAATTGTATTTTTTTTTTTTTTAGTCAAAATTTGATTCATTATTATTAGTAATAATAATGAATTATTATTTTTTTAGGTCTTTTACTTTACACACATTTTAATGCCTTCTTATTGGTTTAAACATCTGATTTCCGATTTGTTATTTAATTTCTTTTTGCGGTTCGCTGTTACCTTTGACGATTTAGATCTTTGGTGCTCTACAGTGACACTGTAATGAATGTACAGAAGGGCCGGTGAAATTAAATCGCTGACATTTTGATGGTTTGTGAATAAACCCTACAGTTTGTGATCTGATAAGACAAATGACAAGTGTTAGAGCCAAAAAGACTACGAGCTATATTACAAAGTTGGTGCTAAGTTAACCAGAACTGTTGTTAACGTAACAGCTCCATAGGCTATAATGGCTCTCGGAAGTTTACAACAGCTCTGGTTAAGTTAGCGCCAACATTGTAATACTGCCCTACGTGTACTGATCAAGCCCTCCGTTATCCAATATTGCTTTGTACCAAGTTAATTATTAAAATGTTTTTTTATTTATTTATCTTTTGTAAACTAGACCCCCTGCATGTACTATATCCTTTATTCAGTAAATTAATGTTCTCTTTGCATCATGATTTGAATAAGTTTATGTCTCTGGCTGCTCAATGTCTACTTTTAGACTCCTGCACTTTACTGGATCTTTTTTCGTCATTAGGCTGGAACTTGAAAACAGGATTGCTGAACTTGAGAAATATAAAATGGAGCACGATAGCCAAAAGGAATGTGAAATTAGTCGGCTGGAGGAAAAGATCCGTGTTGCCCAATCAGCAGAGGAGGGCGCCAGACGAGAACTTCAAAACATGAGGTAAAGGACCGAGCGTAAATATGTCTTCACTTTATTTCACTTCCCCTGGTATTGTTTCAAAAATATCATATCTCTCTTACAAACTTATACTGGTAAAATGGATCACGTATTGCTTTGCTGTGCAATTACAAAATACTTTTAACGCTTTGGATCTAATAATCTGATATTCCGATCGCAAACTTTGAAACCTGCATGGGTTTGCTAGCTTGATTTTTTTTTTTTTTTTTTTCCCCCGTGTTGTGCACAGATGGCATAGGGGATGCAAATTTTTTATCCAAACTCGTTTTGCTGCTGTTTTGAAGTGTGATAAAACTTTTTTTTCCTTTTATTTACATGTTACTGCTATATATGCTGATGAAAAAAAATCATAGGAGCTTATTCCAGTTGATGTGCTAATAAACACAGTTACCACTCTCAGTAACCCACTAGTGTGAGCAGGTTACCACTGCTTTTCCAGTAGAAACAAAACGTGTTCTGTGCCAAGCAGCGGTACTAGAAGTGGCGACAATCAGCACTTTGCTATACACTAGAGTATTGTTTCCCAAACCTGTCCTCGGGACCCTCCGCCTCGCCAGGTTTGCAGATATGTTAAGCACAGCACAGGTGATATAATTTGCTGCTCAGTGATTGCAGGATTCAGTCTGCTTTTCCCAAACGTGATCTGCGAAATCTGACCTGGGTGAGGGTCCCGAGGACATGTTTGGGAAACACCGCACTAGAGCCTGCAGGGTTTCAGCAAGAATTAACATGAAAGTTGCACAAGATCTCACTTATTGTTCCGCTGAAGAGCACAGAGGATTTGTCTGACCTTATGTCCTTCCTGTTACATTATCAGTAAAATGCCAGATCGGCTTGAGGATCTCAGAGCTTTTCTTATTTTTATATATCAACCTAAAGAATAGCGAGCGACTTACAACAATCACTCGTTATTCAAGTGCTACCGCGTTTACCTGAAAATAAGACACGGTCTTATAGTTTTTTTTTGCCCCAAAAAACACACTAGAATTTCCACTTCTCCAGTCATTCTCCTGGTTTTCACTTCTATCTGAATAACCCTGTATGTCTTGTTTTCAGGGTAGGTCTTATTTTATTTATTTTTAAAAACTAAAAACAAACAAAGCCTTTGCTCTCCTGTCAGCAATCCATACACAGGTGATGTCTTCCAAATCTAGAAATAATGTTGGCCGGCCCGATCCACACTTGCACTTCCTAGCATTTCTCACATCCACCTGTTGACTGAGGTTATTGTAATCTGCTCGCCATTTCCGGACCAATCGGAGATCCAGCATCTCTTTGTAGTAAGCCGTAAGATTCTGGCCACACGAGTCCTCTACGATTCATTTCTTCTACAGTACTCGATAGACTAGCTCTGTTTGCCCTCATCTTGTGTGGGGGTTAACATATTATTCTGTTTAAATCCACCATTAAATATGGTACCGGATACAGAAGCTGGCGCTAGAGGAAGCATCGGCTTATGCGGCTCTGCTTCCTCCGCTGCCGCCTCGCTTCCTTTGGTGCCAGCATCGCTGATTCTCTCCCACGGCTCTTCAAGTTGTCCTTTATGTCACCACCAGCTCTGGGAATGATCACAACTAGGTCTTATGTTCGGGTAGGTCTTATACTTTAGCAATTATCAAAAATAGTACTAGGTCTTCTTTTCATGGAAACACTGTAGTGCCACCCAAGACTACACACAAGACGTCAAGCAGGTAATGCAAGTTACTGCTCTGCTTGAACTAAAAAGTGACGAGCAAATTATAAATAAATAAACCACTTGCTGAACCCACATTAAATATTAAACCTCAGAAATTCATTGGAATGAAGCCACAACTACTATTTTGAGCAGTTGATGTCAGACATGTTAAAAGGGAAGTTTTTTTTAAATCCTATTTTAGGACTAATTGAATAGAAATTTGGAGCTTTGTGAGTATCGCCAAGCGCGGCAAGTGATGCGATTACACTGTCCTCTGTGTAAAGGACCTCTGTTACAGTCCTTGCAACATCCGAGTCATTGATTATTCCAGACTTGTAGGTGACCGCTCCTCCACATAAGTGAAGACGTCATAGAGTCAATTCACCTCTCGAATGCCTGTCAGAAAGGTAGATTATTTTGGCAAAGCTTTTCCTCCCCTCCATTCATCCTTTCATACAGACTCTTGTTAGCCATTGCAATGCTAAGACTATAGTGTTCATTTTCGTAGCAAAATAGCCACTCAAACTATAATATGCTTTCTATGTTGTATGAGATATTTTGGTTTTGCTGTCCCAGTAATTCCTTAACCTCATCTATTCAGGTTGAAACTTCAACAACAAATGACTTTTACGGAGCAGCTGGAGAAAAGCCGAAACGATGCAGCAGATCTTCGCAAGGTAACTATTAGTTGTTTTACCATCAGGGTTAGTACTGTTATAAGTAGTGTCATTTTGCTGAGCATGTTTTCAGAACGGTTATTCTAGTCGGCATTCGGTGTACAATTGGGCTGATCCTGCTGCCTGCGTATGGCTGCATTGAGGACTGATTGTGTGTGACAATTAAAGCACTAGTTTAAGCGTGTATTGAACCCCTTTTCGTTACATAAACATACCTATACAAGTACATAACCTTTTTGTTTCAAGATGTTAAATGCCATATCGCCTGCAGATACCATGTGTGCATCAGGGAAATTTTATCTCAAAATGCTATCCTACTGTAAAAGGCACCTATGTCCTTTAACTGTAATCCTAAATGCACATTGTCCCCTTCATTCCATTTGTTTTTTTGTTGTTTTTTGTTTTTTTTTGTGCAGGGGTCACACGTGGTCCTCGTTTCAGAAGATGACAGCAATGTTATTTCCCCTTTGTTTATTAGAAGCAATATTAAAATCCCATGAATGTGCTGCCAAAAGGGTGTATGTGCATTATAATGTGTCGCCACAGAATCATTTTATGTCTAGTAGGAAACAAACAGAATAAAAGGAGTCCAAGAAGTTAAAAAAAATCTTAAAATTATGTCATAGAGGTTTTTTTCTTTCAAAATATCCTTCAGAGACTAAATATTTAGTTGAATTCCTAAAGCTGTCATGTTAACATTGCATCGAAAGCTAGTAAACTGAACTAGTCTACCTTTTAAAGACCTGTGAGCAACTTTTAAGGGTATTGACGGGGTTAATGAATGGCGCAGAGACCCAGGGCAGGTGGAAACTGTCATTAATCTAAATTCACTTCAGTGTGATTTCTCCATTAACACTGGCAGGACCCAGTGGTTTTATGGAAAATCACTTCATTAATCACACAGTTAAAATGTTCTGAAGTGTCTTTGCTGTACGGTGTCACTGTAGGTAATCCCTATTTGACAGGCAGAGGGCTGGATCTGCTGACCAAAAGAGCTACTGCTTGTACATTAGTTTGGGCACTATGGTTCCTGGAAGGGACAGCTGCACCCGACCCATTTCAACATATTGGCTGTAACAACCAATGTGTTGAAACGTCAGTGGCATGTTTTGGAGCTCTTCACTTACAAAGTTTATATACAATAAATAAAATTACTTTGCATTGCTCCAGAATAAAACTGAATCACATTGAAGCTTCTTATGATGTTCGGCGGATTCATCTTTTTGAGAAACACCAACGTTTATCTATTATCAGCGTTTTTTCTTTTTTTCTTTTTTCCCCTTTAGTGTTTTGTTACTAATGATCCCCTTTAGTCTCCTAAATGCAGGTAATGCATCACAGTTACAGCATTTGCTAAGAAGTCTGGAAAGCAACACCTTCACTATTTGTGTTCTACAGATGATGCCTTGACTTCTATGCAAGGGATGTAGTTATTGTATTTAGCTGGACCTCACTAAAATAACATGTAAAAATTGGTGCCTATATATGCCTTAACCCCTCCACTACCAATATCGAGCTATCTCGGGCTTCAAAGGCACCATATGGTGATCCTATATCGAGATATCTTTGTATGCTGATCCGCAGCCCAAAAGCAAATGAATTTTTTTTGCTGCTAACAAATTTAATTTGCTTTTGGGCTGCAGAAGGTGCCCCCAAAGAGCTAGAACTGTAAAATCCGCTGCTCAAACCTTTGAAATATCGGGCCATCAGCAGCCGATACAGGGAGAAAAAGAAGAAAATAGGTCAGCCGCTCAAACCTCCAACTCAATTTTGCAGTCGATGGCGCCATCTACTGGCCAAAAATATAGGTTATTTACAATAATAAATACAATGGGTATAAGCTCAAATATTTACTTTATAATTAAAAATGATTTTACCATTAAAACGCTGGTTTCTGACAATGGAAAATCACTTGGTAGTGAAGGAGTTAAAAGTAATTTTCAGTATTAAACTTGTGTTGCTGTACTCTAATACTTTTAACCAACGTTTTTATATGTATTTAATAGATGGGTGTTTTTGCTTTCTTTTTCATTGCAGGAAACTAAAGATTTAAAGATTCAATTGACTTCCGTGTCAGAGTCTGAAAACCACTTGCTTCGCGATAATGGAAAGTTGCAAGAAACGGTAGAGAGATTAAGACAAGAAATACGGAGCACTAGGAGCCAAGCAGAGCGAGCCCAGCAAGACGCTGAAAAGTAAGCCCTGTTTACCGGACTTGGATTACATATTTTATGAATATATGAATGGGAAAGTAAAATTAAAACAGAAGGTGATATGTTGCGCACTGAGCCAGCAACATACGTGTAGATATTTAGTTTGTAAATTGATCTGGTGCCACGTGTCTAAAGAGCATAATCTTAAAGTGTATTCACAACCACATAATGTGTTAAACTCCCTATATCCTATGCAGTGGCGTAACTAGAAAGCTGGGGACCCTGGTGCAAGAATCCATGAGGGGTCCCGTCCCCCTCCCAAAAAAGATCGCTATTTTTACTTTTTTTTTCCTGCAATATAAAAAGATAGTATTGCCCGCAGCTCACGTGGATATATATTGCCCCCAGCTCACGTGGATATATATAATTGCCCCCAGCTCACGTGGATATATATATATATATATATTGCCCCAGCTCACACGTGGATATAGTTGCCCCCCAGCTCACACGTGGATATATTTGCCCCCAGCTCACACGTGGATATATTTGCCCCCAGCTGTCGAAAGTGTGTATTTTGGTGGGGTTCTTTGTGGTTTTCTACATAGAATAATGTTTTTCTGTGTTAACTGTCACTGAAGAATTAACTTTATCTATTTTGCTTTGTTTTATTTTTTTTGTAGCTTTTATAGGAATAATAAGCGATCATTGATACAACAGTCAAACACATTATGGGAGGTTTCTGTTGAATATTATTTTAAATTGGAGAATGATTTTATATCCTGTCGTAACTTCCTGAATAGGCTGTTTTTAATGTGGTTTGTTTGGTGTTTTTTTTTTTTTTGTTTACCTTTTTGAATCGTCCGTATAAAGGACACATCAGGTGAAAAATATTTTTCTTTTTAACTGCAATGTATTATCAAAGTAAATTTTGCAAACTCTCTATCTGCTCAGGGCAGGAGTTGTTTCATTTGTGTGCTCCTTCATTTCCAATGGTCGGAATGTCTCCTAAATACTGCACGCTAGGGGCTGTATTTGAATCGAGACGTTAACAAATGGGGCCGCTATAATTGATGTCTCGAGCTGCTATTCTCACGGTGTTACAAGATTTCCTTTCGGCTCTGCTTTAGCGGCTCATTACTGTAAGTCAATGGGTCTTATGCTTTACATAGGACCCGCTAACAAGCAAGCTATTCCCTGGCTAGCTTGTTCTTCTCTGCTCAAGACGGTATTCACTTAACCCTGTAAAGTAAGCGGCTCTCAAAAAAATCTATTTGCCTCTGGTCCCTCGGTGTAGACAACATAATGTTCTGCCTTCTGGACATATGCAGTGGAACACTAGGAACAAATAGTTCCCAGTGTCCTTCTGTGGACACGGCAAGACACTGCTTATGTGAGCTTGCACAGGATCCTGCTTGCCTGCAATGTAGTCCTATGGCCTCCAGGAACCACCTGTAACAGCCGCTACAGGATATCAACTTGTAACGATATTACCTTTCTTAGCTGCTCCCTGTTATCTGCTACGTTGAGATTGGACCCCAGTTCTCTATGGATGTAGCCGGGGCTCGTGGATCTTGCTTTTCAACTGTGGAAAAATTGAATAACTCATCGAAAACTGCATTTTTAGAGGAGGAACTTATGGCAGTAGGAAGCATAACGTCTTCCTGTCACATAAGGGGAAGACTTCTTGCTCTAGTGAGATATAGATAGATAGATAGAGATAGAGATAGATATATCTATCTCTATCTAATATTTTACCTATGGTCCAAGGATCCACTGCAACTGGTCATGCCTGCCTCCTAGAGTGGCTTTGACCAGTTGCATAACCTTATGTCTGCTACAAAGCCACAGTGTGGCATAGCATTGATTTTAGGGATCTGTGTAATAACAGATCCAGGATGCATAAAAGTGAGACAGGTCATTTGCATATCCTACCCAGAATTCCTTGCTGCATATGGGGAATGTGGCACAGGAGCTCTGGGATGCAATTCTTTGAATTGCTATGATGTGCAGGTGGCTTCTGCAATATTAAAATATATATATATATATATATCAATTTCATAATTTTTCCCTCATGTTTTCTCAAAGCTTGCTACCTTGACAGGTTGCCTTTCACAGGCATGGGATTTCCTCTATCGCTTGAAGTTATGCAAGACACATGTGCTGCTATAATGCTGAGGGTCATAACCAAGGTGAGAGGAAGGAAACCCTCAGTAGTCCTAGTAGTTTAACCTCCCTGGCGGTTATCCCGAGTGTGGCTTGGGGTTAAATTTCACCGCTTGCTGAAAACGGTAACCCCGAGCCACACTTGGGCTGCATACATTACCTATTGCTGCGCTCCCTCACTGTCCCCGCAGTCTCCTCCAGCGATCGCGGCGTTTTACTTACTGGTTCCCTTCTCGTGGGGATGGAACCTGGAAGTATGAGGTCGTGATCGTGGAGGAGACTGCGGTGGACAGCGAAGGAGCGCAGGGACAGGTAATGTGTCCAGCGGCTTCCCGGGTGTGGCTCGGGGGTTAACGCTTCCCGCATAGGAATTTAACCTCAAGCCACACTCGGAAAACCGCTAGGGGGCTAAATAAAAAAAAATAAAAAAAATTGTAACGATTCTGACATCTAAAAGATGTCAGAATCGTAACGCCAGGGAGGTTAAAGTAACATAGTGTTGTTACGGGTAGGGGACCAAGAACAGAACCTTAAGGTTCCCCAACTGAGCGAGGAACCAGGCGTGAAGAGGCACTACTGAAAGAGACCTTGAGGAGTGTAGGGAGAAATGGGAAGAGAACCAGGAGAGCATGGTGCTGCCGAGGCCAAGTTGACGCAGTGTGAGGAGCAGGAGAGGGTGGTCAACAGTGTCAAATGCGATGGAAAGATCAAGAAGAATAAGGAGGGAGAAGTGACCTTTTGGGTTTTAGCAGCGTCTAAATCAGTCTCCTTGGTCAGAGCCGTCTCAATAGAGTGCTGGGAGCGACTGCTGGAATGGTGGGGATCAAGTAGGGAGTTAGCAGCGAGGAAACCGGTGAACACCAGATGTTCTAAGATTTTGGGGACAAAGGGGAGCAAAGAAATGGGACAATAGTTAGAAATGGAGGTGGGATCAAGAGATGGCTTCTTTTAGAATAGGGGTGATCAGAGCATGTTTGAAGGCTGAGGGAGAGGTTGAATATTCTTGTTAAAGGAGGGTCATTGCACCATTTGAGGCTTTGGTTTTGCAAGGGAGGAAACACAAAAGCTTGGCTTGTGTCCATTTCAAAGCGCTATCGAGGGGAAGATATGATTTGTTTAAATATTGTGGGCTTATACCTTACAATAATCAGATTTCATACATTACAACGTTCGCCATTCCAAGATGGCCATCTCCATTGTTTATAACGGGACCATTTTGATTCCCTGCAATTTGGTCTCATAACCAGGGCCGGACTGGGGATAAAAACCAGCCCTGGAAATAATTTCATGGCAGCCCAGTAAAATGCGGTGTGTTGAGGGTATCACAGAGCTGTACAGTAATGTGCGGTGTGTTTGAGGATATCAGAGCTGTATAGTAATGTACGGTGTGTTTACTGTACAGCTCACCCAACTCAAGTTGTCTGTGCTGGGGGCTAATAAAGAATGGGATAGGCTGGCTGACTCTGGGGGGAGAAGAATGTGAGGGGCCTGCTGGGGGGGGGGGTGCCAAAAGATCGAAAGAGTTCTGCCTGTCTGCTGGGGGGATCCAACCATCCTGCAAAAAACAGTGTGTCAGCACACAGTCACTCACCCAACTCAAGTCGTCTTGCCAGTTTGTGAGTGCTTCTACCTGTGGTCCTGTCACTGTGTCTCTCCTTTGCCTGTCCTGTGTCCTCCCCGAGTAACTCTCCGGACAGGAGCCCCCGAGAGCCTGTTGCTGCCGGGAGTGGGTATATAGCATTTATGTAGCCTGCTGCAGCCGACTGGTCTGAAAGAGAAGGGTGCAGAGCCAGCCCAGGAGTGTTCAATGGGTGTTGGCTGGCTGTGGCTGCTGGCCTCCCCCGTAATAACGCGCAGCCATTAAGGAAACAAGCAGGCAGCGCGGGGACGGTCTGTGCGTCTGAGTGGTGCATCACGTGATGGGTAAAGGCGGCGGCGCCGATACAGCGTACGTGTCGTTCACTGACTTGTGTTCAGTATCTGAAGGCACACACACTGCAGCGGCTGTCAGCCCTCCTCACTCACACAGACAGAGGGAGGCAGGCACAGCTCAGCTGAAGAGACCAGTCAGCTCCGGACTCAGAGTCCGATATACCGGGGCTGACTGACAATTAAGAAGGCCAGGCAACAGTGTGTAGCCGTGCCGGCCCGCTACCAACCTGCAGGTTCTCAGTTAGTCGCAAATAAAAGCAGCCCCAAAGTTTAAGCAGCCGACCGGGATTCCTCCCGGTAGGCCAGTCCGGCGCTGCTCATAACTACATAGAAGCAAGGCTTTATTTCAAAGTTTTACTATCTGGTTTAGTTTTTATAATCTGTTACTGCAGGCTGGTATTTAACCTCCCTGGCGGTCTAATTTTTACAAAATTTTGTGTCTAAAAGCGTTTAAATTTTTTTGGAAAGGAAATGTGTTGTTTTATATATTAAGCCTGTATTCTGTAGGAATAACTCACTGAAATCCGTGCAAGCAAGAGTCTAGTAAACACACACAGTCTGAGAAGAGTTGAAACACAAAATAATTATTCGTGGGATAATAAATTATTATCAAAAATAATGGAAATAAATTATATTCAATAATAATCTAACCAAAAACATGCCACTTTCCTCTGGGTGCTGGGATTCCTGTCCAGATGTACAATCCTTTGCCAAAGTAATACAGGACACAGGGGTACCAAAAAAATAGTATTTATTCTCAAAGCCGCTTTACAGAAATTAAAGGTGAATAAAAATAATTTCTAAAATGTAATAAGGCTTTGCAATACAAGTCTCGCTGGTGCTTGCCCAGATCCCACTGTTGGATCTGGGCAAGCACCAGCGAAACTTGTTTTGCAAAGCCTTATTACATTTTAGAAATTATTTTTATTCGCCTTTTATTTCTGTAAAGCCGCTTTGAGAATAAATACTATTTTTTTGGTACCCCGTGCCCTGTACATTTCATTGGCAAAGGAGTGTACATCTGGACAGGAATCCCAGCACCCACTGCACAGCAAAGTTTATTGAATTATTATTTTTCTTTCCACTTTTGAACTTGCCCCCCCCCCCCGCGTCGTGTGACTCGCAGGGAGCAGAACCAGGAAGCAAAGTCGCCGACTGCCGCGATCACACTGCGGTGACTACGGAGACGGCGAGGGAGCGAAGGATGCGGTGAGTAAACATCCAGCCCGAGTGCGGCTCGGGGTTACCGATCGCGGTAGCGAAATTTAACCCCGAGTCACAACCCTGAGTCACGCTCGGGAATACCGCCAGGCAGGTTAATTTAAAAAAAATAAAAAATTTAAAAAAATTCAATAAATTGACAGCTCCATCACCAATGAACAAAATGGGATAATAAAACACTTGGTTGAGTTTACTAAATTAACCAAAAAAGATCCAGTGAAAATTTAAATTGTAGGTTGTCGTTGAAAATTGGATTAAAATGAAAATTTGATTTATTTTCTATGCTTGAGATTGGCTTTCGATCTCAAACAGTAATTTGTTTATTTTACTTTCTATTTTTTACTTTAGAAATCTTTCATCTTGTGGACATTAGTACAATTAGGATAAAGTGAGATATATAAATACTTTTATGCAGACACAGCTTTTTAGCCCCCCCCCTTTTGTCCTTCTGTCTCAGAGAAATTGAGGGGATCCGTTTAGAATACCTGGAGGAAAAGCACAAACTGCAGGACAAACTGTCTCAACTGCAAGAAAAGTACGATCAGAAGAAGACAACACTACAAAGAGCGTCTGCTGCTCAGAAGAAGGTAAAATGTTTTTAAACTTCAAACAGAGGAGAGCTTTCATTCTGCATATATTTTTAATCGGGTTGTTCAGAGTGGGGTTGAGCCCCCCCCTTCCATATTGCATTATATAAGTAATAACAAATCAATATTTTAAAAGCCTCTGATTAGACCAGGAGGTGGCTCTGCCAATGTGGAATCTCATATAGCAGCAATCTGTGCGACGTGGTGGATTATTGTGTATTGTTTGCCAGCGGAGTAGAATTCCCATGAGCCCTCACATAATGGACAAGTTGAAGAGAAAGAAATAGAACTTCCTCTTGCAACATTTTTAAGTGAGCTGTAGAGATTTGTTTTACCCCTGGGCAAAATCACTGCAGTTTTATGATTGTGCACCAGAACAACGTACCTTCTAGTATCCTAACCTGCAAGAAGAACAAGATGTACTTTTTGTATGGAAAGTTGTTATTCCTTAACATTTTTTGAACAAGCACCAAGGAGCACCATACGCAGTTTCCGTATAGGAACATCCCAAAATATAGCTCTTTATTCAACTTCAGTCTTCGCCCTAGAACTGTGAAACCTCATAAAATTATCCTACTGTCCCTCGGTCTTCCAAAACAAGTGACATTTGTATTCCTATCGTATCTGACTTTTTTACTTTTATAAAAATGCTTTACCGTAAAGAGTTTAATATCATATATTTTTTCGTCAGAGAAAAGCTATAAATGAAAACAAGTGCAGAAAACATGAGGCGACAATAGAGCTTCTAGAGGCAAAGAAAGAAGAACTTGAAACCCAGATTAATATATTAAATCGGTAAGACTTCCTCAGAGACCTGATCTGTCATGATAATGGAGGCACATCATGCTAATAATGCCTACTTAATTCTGTAATACTTCTGTAGTTTGAAATTTAGGCTTGTGTACACTAGGGGCCTATTCCCTACTTCACGCTAATATTAGGATGCTCATGGGGAAAATCTGCACCTGCAGCCGCTACCTCAGCACCTCGCCCCAGAACGCAGCGCTAGCTGCTGGGAACCTTGCAGCAGTGTGCCGCCACATGTATCACCTCCTGGAGTCCATAGGACTCCATGGAGGGTTGGTCTTTTGGGCCGCGAGCCCTGTTTGCTCTCGCAATATTGCACAGCACCACAGAGGGAGACTGGGAATTATTTGTTCCCAATCTCGCCCTGCTTTTGGCAACCTGATTCTGCCGATCGGGCCACCATTCTCGCCACAGGATGAGAGGTGAGTATTGGATTTATTGTAGGGGGGATTAGAGTGTTAAATAATTTAGGCATTTGCAGAATCATGTAGCGCCAGCTTTTGGAAGGTGCTAACTTTTGGCCCTCTGCATCCCTGCGGTAATTAGCGCTAGTACCTTGTAATACCTTACTTACCAAAACGCTAATTAGTGATTGCGCTCCCATGTTAAGTATAGGATGCGCAAAGTAAAGTAAGCTTGTGGAAGCCGGCGTAAAAACCAATGCGCTAACGGGCATAGTGTCAGGAATATAATATGAGTGGCATGCGTTAAACACACTTATCCTGGCAGTAACGCTTACATATTGAGGCTATAATGTTGGCGCCAACTAGGGTATAGTGCCCTATGCTATGAATTGTAGAGCATTTGTAATGGAACTCAGTGAGACTAATGATTAGCAAGTCCTGATTTATTAATTTGTATGAGAATATAATTTGTGCTCAAAAGTTTGCATACCTTTTGGTGAATTGGTAATTTATGCACCATTTTTTTAAAGAAAATATGAGCCAGCAGGTAAAACACATTTCTTTTATTTCTTTTGGGATTCATATTCCACTGTAGGTCATAACAGAACGGCACAAGCCTAGGCTACAAATTAAAAAAATTAAGAAACGACCCCTGTTCTAAAGTCTGCATACCCTTAGTTCTTAATACTGTGTATTATCCCCTTTAGCACCAGTGACAGCGTGCAGTGTTTTGTAATGGTTATCTATGAGGCACTGAATGTTTGCAGATGTAAAGCCGCCCATTCCTTTTGGCAAAATGCTTCCAGGTCATGCAAAGTCTTTGGTCGTCTTGCATGAACCGAATGTTCAGAGTGGCTCGATGATATTACGGTCAGGAGACTGTTGGCCACTGCAGAACCTTCATCTTTTTCTGCTGTAACCACTGGAGGGTCAACTTGGCTTTGTGCTTGGGGTCATTAGCGTGCTGGACACTCAAAGCGCGTCCCATGCACGGCTTTTATGCCGAAGAAAGTAAATTGGCTGCCAGTATTTACTGATAACATGCTGCAATCCTCTTACCATCAATTTTCACAAGATCCCCTGTGCCTTTCGAGCTCGTCCCCCCCCCCCCCAAACATCGGTGACCCACTTCCATGCTTCAAAGTGTAGATTGTATTCTTGTCACTATAGGCCTTGCTGACCCCTCTCCAAACATGACGCTTATGGTTGTGACCATAAAGCTCTATTTTGGTCTCCTCACTCTAAATTAGTGTGCCAATAGCTGTGAGGCGTATCAAGGTGTTGTCGGGCGTATTGTAACCGGGATTTATTGTGGCATTGGCGCAGTAGAGGCTTGTTTCTGGTAACTCGACTATACAGCTCATTTTTCTTCAAGTATCGTCGTATTATGCTCCTTGAATTACCGAACCGTTTCTTTTCCAGAGCAGCCCGTATTTCTCCTGAGGTTACCTGTGGGTTTTTCTTTGTGTCCCAAACAATTCTTCTTGCAGTCGTGACTGCAAACTTTCTTGGTCTACCTGACCTTAGCTTGGTATCGATCCCTGAATTTTTCACTTTCTAGCTTTTTATATCCTTCTCTATCTTTATTCATTTCCATTACCTTGTTTATGAAGGTCATTTGACAGTTCATTTCTGCTCCCCATGGCTCGTATCTAGCCCGCTCAGTGCATCCACGTGACGGCTTGCAAACTCATTGGGCCACGCTAAAACAGGGGCGCTAGGGAGAAAAAACTGTGCCCGCAGTTCTCTCCCTCTCTCCCTCTCTCCCTCTCTCCCTCTCTCCTCTCTCCCTCTCTCCCCCTCTCTCTCCCTCTCTCCCTCTCTCTTTGCCTCTCCTTGGCTGAAAAGCAGCTGGAGGGGCTTGGAGCTGCTCAGTAGAGCGGCCTTTTGGTACATTTGTTAGGTACCCACTCTAAAGAGGTGCCTTGAAGTGGCGAGTGGGCTTACGTTGCAATGGCCATTGAAACAAACAAAAACCTAATTTTTGTTGTACATGGAACACATAGAAACGAGCGCAGATGACACTCTTTTTCCTTGTTATATTTTCAATATCTATCAATGCCAAAATTTCACGATTTCTGCCAAGGTATGCAAAGTATTGAGCGCAAGTGTTTGTGTATATATACGTACATAAATTTCATGTTATTATCTGTTTATAATGACAGGTACATGCCATCCAGGACCCAGCACAGTTTTGCAAGACTTCAGGCTTTAATTTACCTTTTTTATATTTATTTAATCTAGTATAGAAATATATATTTGTATCCTTCCTGGTAAAATACTTTATAAATAAATAAATATTGTCAGGCCACGGTCTTGTTATTGTGCAAAACAGCGTTTTGTGTAATTTTACTTTTAATTTTTTTTTAGATGTGAAACGTGTTTTTCTTTTTGTTTCCTTTGAAAATAATCTATATATGTCCAAACAGTTTTTTTCCTGGAGCCTCTGTAACACTCTGCATTTGTTACCACTTTATAAAGCCGTCTGTACACTAAATTTCCCTAGGTGTTTTAAAACGGGCCAAAACTGACCACAGAAGTTAAAGACTTTTGTTTTGCATCTGTGTAGATAACGGTTTTATTATTTGTATAATAATAGCATTTACCGTTTTTTTCCTTTTTAAATATCCGGTTTTCTTTTTTCTGAAACAACAATCTACAGAATGTTTAATATATGTACAAGTCCAAGTAGCCCTGCACTCCACATACAGGATTATTCTGCCCCGGTGCAAAAATTCGGACTGCATCCTCCAAATTTCAGATGCACACGGAGACTATCAGGGTTATTCAAAGAGCTCTGAATTGTGGCCGAAAGGTAACCAAAACTTTTTTTAAAATTGTCTTTTCTTTTTTCTGTAACAGCCCTTTTTATTATCATTCATTGGATCTTAAATTTCAGACATTTTCATTCTGTAGTTTCTTTGCAAACAGCGTTTCACTTTTCAAATATTCAAGCGTACTGTTTTTTTTTTTTTTGTTTTGTTTTTTTGTTCGCTCCATTCGTCTGTGTGTTGGCTTTTTCCGGCGGCTGCTCTGCGCTGTGATCGGCGTCTGCTCGGGTTTCTCCGTGTTCGGCGGGGTTAATCCAGATGTTTTTGCGGCTTTCGGTGAGCCTTCGCCGGGTTTTCTGGTGAGTGTTCGTCGGGTTTGCGGCAGCTTTTCCCTGCACTACGACTGCCCTGTGGTGCTTGCTGAATGCACCGCAGGGTCGCCGAAATGGGATCGCCAAATCGCACCGAATTGAGAACGAAAAGTCACCGAACGTGTAGTGACTTTTCGATTCTCTTTGAATAACTCTGTATGTAAAATTTCAAAAAAAAATTAATGTTGCATAATACGCATAGATCGACGTCTCAGTTCCTGAGGAAAGTTCCTTTGGGAACTGAAACGTCGATCTATGCGTATTATGCAGCAGTAAATAATTTTTTTACATTTTACTAACAGGGTTATTCAAAGAGATCCGAATTGCTTGAGAAAGGTAACCGAACGCTGAAATTCAGCATTCGGTTACCTTTCCTGGCCATTCGGCTATCCAGAGAGCAGGCAATTCGCCAAATCCTAGCGAATTGCCTGCACATACGGTGCCTGTTCGGTGCCTGTTTGAGGGCAGTGAAATCCCCATGAAAAAGCACTGCTTCGGCTATTCAGAGAACACAAACCAGCAGTGAAAGGTTCCTCTAATGCCCTGCCATTCGGTGGTTTAATTCGGCAAGTTTATTCAGGAGAATCCCATAGGCTTCAATGTTAAAAATATTCCCGTTTTAATTCAATATCTAATAAACCGTTCATTATAAAATTTATGCAGTAAAGAGTCTCTTTATTTATAGATTTTTTTCGGATATTTTAATCATTTTTCTTAATGTTTTTTTTTTTTTTTAAGTTTACTTATTTTTTCTGTAACAGCCCTCTTTATTATCATTCCCTGGACCTCCTATGTAAATTTCAGACATTTTCGCTCAGTAGTTTCTTTGCAAACAGCATTTCATTTTCAAACATTCACACAAACTGTTTTGCTAATTTATTCACTGCCTCGTCTGCGGTGTCGGATGCTTCGCTGTGTGTGATCGGCTCCTGCCCGGGTTTTTCGAGGGGTTAATCCAGATGTTTTTGGGGGTTTTCGACGTGCATTCGCTGGGTTTTGCGGTTAGTTTTCGTCAGGTTTGCGGCAGCTTTTCCCTGCAATTCGGGGGCACTGTGGTGCTTGCTGAATACACCGCTGGGTCACCGAAATGGGAATCGGCAAAAGGAACTGAATTGAAGAGAACGAAAAGTCACCGAATGTGCGATGACTTTTCAAATCTCTTTGGATTACCCTGATAGTCTCCGTGTGCATCTGGAATTTGGAGGATATATATATATATTTTTTAATGAATTTAGATTTGTGAAAACCAGAGCTTTGATTACCAGCAGACTTTTACTTTGGGGTTTTTACTTATTAATCATAGATTATTTTATGGTCTCTAGGCAAAATGTTCCTTCAGAAGAATGTCGACGCCTCCAGAAACGTCTTAAGGATCTGCAGCGCAGGCATAATGAATTTAGAAGCTTGATTTTGGGTTCAAATATACCAGGGCCAGGTCTTCTAAATCAAACAAGCCATTTCCTGTCCTCAACAGTGATTCCCGGAGCCGAGTTTTCTTTTCAAGGCACCCAGGTATGCAGTACATTCAGCGACACTGTGTTAGTCTATTTCTGCGTGCTGCTCGGATTGATGTATTGGTGTTTTCAGAAAAACTTATCAATGCCCCGGAAACTAAAATACTCTTTGTTGCTGGAGCCAAATGATCAGTTTACACAAACCATAAAATTTTCATTATTGCAAGGAAAAGTGTGAGCGCTGGGTGTTAATGCTTAATCCAGTGATTCTTGAATAATGGTATGCTGCAGATGCACCACAGGTGTCACTGGGGTTATTCGACAATGGTACAAGGGGGTTGGTGTGTAATGTAACAGTCCATTGAGATAGTGTTGGTGAGGTTTAAGCACCTGCTCACTGCCTGTTGTGTCAGGTTTTATATTTCTAATTTGTTTTTGTGTCATATAATGGTGCACATCGTTTTTACAGAATGGCTTTATACACTCTCTTTATTAGTTTCCCATAGCAGATTTCTTCAGAGTGAGAGGAGCGTAGCTGCAGTCCTATATTTTACATGTCCTTTAACCCCTTCGCTATCAAGTGATTTCAAAAGAAAAAACACTGTCAGTAGCCACCGGTGCGCAGGTGTGTGTTCTGGTTTCTTTTTAATCTTCCAGTAAGAAATATTTGTGTTTCTTACTCTACTGTCCTATTTGGCTGACGGATGTCACCATCTGCTGACAAAATGGAGTTACTACAATTCAGGGGTCTCTATAGGATCAGCTTGGGTAAAGTGAGCTAGAGACATTCCCCCGTTGGTTTTAAAACATATTTGCACCTCGGGCATCATGCCCACAGTGCTAACCCTTCAGGGGCACATTCTGGAACCCAAATGCAAACTAATTTAATTTGCAACAAATACATTTCTTTTGTAGTGATACAGCATAGCCCCAGACCGTGCTAACATAATCTCCGGTTGCTGTGTCTGCTACTGCTGGACAATGTATTCACAATCACGGTAGCCAAGGGGTTACTGCAATCCCTTGACAAATGTCTATTATTTATCAAATACCTGAACAAACTTTTTTTAATGTTTCCCTTTGACATTTCAAGTCAACTGCAGGTACTACCCATCTTTTATGGGCTTATACGTTGTAGAAAACACACAAAATCACTTGGAATTACTGCTTTATTCGTAAGATCCAAACTGTTTGCCTTTTTCCTGGCAGCCCAGAAAAGCATTTATTTGGTCCTAAAATCTGGTATAAATCGATGTTGTGATTGTGAAGATTCTCCCATAACTGCTCAATGTAGAATAGAGCCTTGATAATTATGACTGTAATATCTATTATTTGGTGAATTTGTAAAAAGTGTAATAAAAATACACTAGTTTGCTGTGTAAAATTTTTAAATAATTAGAGATTTGTTTTATTAGGAGGAGCTCCATCAAAGAGAACTGTCTTTGGTTCGCAAGAGACTTGAGGAACTAGAAATGACACAACAGCAGCAACTGGAAGAACTAGGGCCTCCTGTAGAACGTGTCAGGTCTGAAACCCAAAATTCTGGACCAGAAGGAAATATCGAAGGAGATTTAAGTTAAAAAAAATATATTCTCTGTCTAGAGATTAAATGTGAATATATGTAATAGTTTTGAGGTCTTTATTTATGCTGTTGTCACATGAAGTTTTTACCTATATTTTCTTGAAGGGGGGATTCTATTTTTTTTTTTTTTTTTTTACTCTAGGGTGCATATTCAATGTAATGTCTTCATGTATGTTGTGCGAGTGTGGACACAGATGACACTTAGACACTTTAAATGTTTTAAGAGTATTCTTATGTACTTTTAATCTGCATTTATTTACAATAAAAACAGAACTGTGAATATTTGTTGTGTTGATAGTGAATTTGTCTCCCCAGGGAAAAAAATTAAAATGTGCCTTTTGTTCTAACAATGTTATCGTTATAGAGAATATCTATATCGTCGCCTGTTTTTAGTCTACTAAAATTTAAGTTTTAATGCTCTAATTCACTAAATTCACAAAAAAAAAAAAAATATATATATATATTTTTTTCTCCTAAAATACCCCTTTTGGAAGCATTTTAATAAAAGATTAATGTGTCCCCTGTGGAGGAACAAGACTCTGAGATCTCACTTCTATCACCCGTTATTACTGCAAAGAAAACACAAAAAGCAGCCCCCACCCTTACTCTAACAAAATGTTCAATGAACTTTGCTGCTGCATTACAACAGCCAGGGAGCGGGCAGAATGCAGGGAGTGCTCTGAGGTCACTCCCTAGTGTACAGGGATAAGATTCATGTTAGTAATAAGTGGTGAAAATTTACCCACACACTCTGCATTGACCACCCCGGTCTCCATACCCCTATATAGCCCTGCCCACCCAGGTCTAAAGCTAAGGACCTCTTAATTTGTAAATACTTGTAAGTTCTCCTAGTGATAAAAGCGGTAACTAAAAATTCCAAGTATAAATATCCACTGAAATCCAGTACATATGTTTGAATTGTGTGTTCTTTCCCACCCAATGAACTTTTCTTCATAGTGAAACAACTTCAAACATAACCACTTCTCTTCCCCTTTTTTTTTTTTTTTTAACACTGTCGGATAATTTCCAATTGCACAGCATTTCCAGTTAATCATATATACTGTATTGTGATGTACATATATTTTAAAGATTTTGGGCAGTGTGTGTGATTATATATGTACAGGGGTGTGGGAATTGTATCGCCCAACGCCCGGGACATGAAGATCCGGGCGAGTAGTTTTTTTTGAGATGCAGTCTGGCGGGCTAGAAGCCCGCCGGACTGCGGACTTAATTCCAGGGACGCCCCCAATACCGGAAGCCAGCAGTGAGCTGGCTGCCGGCATCTGGGGCGGCTGTCCGAACGCTCTAACGGCATTCGGACTGGCCCCAGCAGCTTACCGCATTTCGTACCGTCTAACGAGCGCCGCGTGCAAAGTCTTCCAGCGGCCGCTCATTGGGAAGCCCCCAGGCGAGATCTCGGAGTTCGCGAGATCACGCTGGGAGCAAGATCGCGGCTGGGGGCTTAGCAGCGAGCGGCCGCTGGGTGACTTTGCACGCGGCACTCGTTAGAAGGTCTGAAACGCTGTAAACTGCAGGGGCCTGTCCGAATGCCAATAGAGCGTTCGGACAGCGCCCCATGTCTGGTCTGAGGTCTGAAACATGCCTGTGTGTATATATATATACACACACACACACACGGCTGCTCTCATTGTTAGATAGATAGATATATCAGCCCTGTGTGTGTGTGTATTTACATACATACACATTGCAGCCCTGTGTGTATACAGTTGTGTTCAAAATTATTCAACCCCCAATGCTGTAAAGGGTTTTAGGGAATTTAGTGTACATTTGTAATTGTATTCAGAATGAAATCCTACAAGGACTTTTTAAAGAACCATATGCAACTAAAATGACATCAATTGGTTTTGTAATACAGTAGTAAATGTTTCTTTTGTGAATTCTTCATTGACACAATTATTCAACCCCTTAGACTACCACTCTGAAGAACAGAGGTTCATTCAAGTGTTTTCAATCAGGTATTGAAAACACCTGTGGATGTCACGGAGCAGCAATAAAGCATAATAAGCACCAATTAGGCAGCTTTAAAATGACTGTGATACTCAGCTCCTTCTAGACATTTACTGGTGTGGTTACAAACATGGTGAAGACAAGAGAAGAGGTGATTACTCTTCACAGGAAGGGCAATGGCTATAAGAAGATTGCAAAGATGTTACACATACCAAGAGAGACCATAGGAAGCATCATTCGCAAATTCAAGGCAAAGGGCACTGTTGAAACGCTACCTGGTCGTGGCAGAAAGAAGATGCTGACTTCGACTGCTGTGTGCTACCTGAAGCGTAGAGTGGAGAAAAGTCCCCGTGTGACTGCTGAAGAACTGACAAAAGATTTGTCAGATGTGGGTACTGAAGTTTCAGCTCAGACAATACGGCGCACACTGCGTAATGAAGGCCTCCATGCCAGAACTCCCAGGCGCACCCCCTTGCTGTCTCCAAAGAATAAGAAGAGTCGACTGCAGTATGCCAAAAGTCATGTGGACAAACCACAGAAGTTTTGGGATAGTGTTCTGTGGACTGATGAAACAAAATTAGAACTGTTTGGGCCCATGGATCAACGCTATGTTTGGAGGAGGAAGAACAAGGCCTATGAAGAAAAGAACACCTTGCCTACTGTGAAGCATGGCGGGGGGTCAATCATGCTTTGGGGCGTTTTGCTTCTGCAGGTACAGGGAAGCTTCAGCGTGTGCAAGGTACCATGAATTCTCTTCAGTACCAGAGATATTGGATGACAATGTGATGCAGTCCGTCACAAACCTGAGGCTTGGGAGACGTTGGACCTTTCAACAGGACAATGATCCCAAGCATACCTCCAAGTCCACTAGAGCATGGTTGCAGATTAAAGGCTGGAACATTTTGGAGTGGCCATCGCAGTCACCTGACTTAAATCCGATTGAGAACCTCTGGTGGGACTTAAAGAAAGCAGTTGCAGTGCGCAAGCCTAAGAATGTGACTGAACTGGAGGCTTTTGCCCGTGACGAATGGGCGAAGATACCCGTAGATCGCTGCAAGACACTTGTGTCAAGCTATGCTTCACGTTTAAAAGCTGTTAGTACAACATCCTTTTACAGTTATAACAGCTTTTAAACGTGAAGCATAGCTTGACACAAGTGTCTTGCAGCGATCTACGGGTATCTTCGCCCATTCGTCACGGGCAAAAGCCTCCAGTTCAGTCACATTCTTAGGCTTGCGCACTGCAACTGCTTTCTTTAAGTCCCACCAGAGGTTCTCAATCGGATTTAAGTCAGGTGACTGCGATGGCCACTCCAAAATGTTCCAGCCTTTAATCTGCAACCATGCTCTAGTGGACTTGGAGGTATGCTTGGGATCATTGTCCTGTTGAAAGGTCCAACGTCTCCCAAGCCTCAGGTTTGTGACGGACTGCATCACATTGTCATCCAATATCTCCTGGTACTGAAGAGAATTCATGGTACCTTGCACACGCTGAAGCTTCCCTGTACCTGCAGAAGCAAAACGCCCCAAAGCATGATTGACCCCCCTCCATGCTTCACAGTAGGCAAGGTGTTCTTTTCTTCATAGGCCTTGTTCTTCCTCCTCCAAACATAGCGTTGATCCATGGGCCCAAACAGTTCTAATTTTGTTTCATCAGTCCACAGAACACTATCCCAAAACTTCTGTGGTTTGTCCACATGACTTTTGGCATACTGCAGTCGACTCTTCTTATTCTTTGGAGACAGCAAGGGGGTGCGCCTGGGAGTTCTGGCATGGAGGCCTTCATTACGCAGTGTGCGCCGTATTGTCTGAGCTGAAACTTCAGTACCCACATCTGACAAATCTTTTCTCAGTTCTTCAGCAGTCACACGGGGACTTTTCTCCACTCTACGCTTCAGGTAGCGCACAGCAGTCGAAGTCAGCATCTTCTTTCTGCCACGACCAGGTAGCGTTTCAACAGTGCCCTTTGCCTTGAATTTGCGAATGATGCTTCCTATGGTCTCTCTTGGTATGTTTAACATCTTTGCAATCTTCTTATAGCCATTGCCCTTCCTGTGAAGAGTAATCCCCTCTTCTCTTGTCTTCCTGGACCATTCTCTTGACTTCACCATGTTTGTAACCACATCAGTAAATGTCTAGAAGGAGCTGTGTATCACAGTCATTTTAAAGCTGCCTAATTGGTGCTTATTATGCTTTATTGCTGCTCCGTGACATCCACAAGTGTTTTCAATACGTGATTGAAAACACTTGAATGAACCTCTGTTCTTCAGAGTGGTAGTCTTTAAGGGGTTGAATAATTGTGTCAATGAAGAATTCACAAAAGAAACATTTACTACTGTATTACAAAACCAATTGATGTCATTTTAGTTGCATATGGTTCTTTAAAAAGTCCTTGTAGGATTTCATTCTGAATACAATTACAAATGTACACTAAATTCCCTAAAACCAACACAACTGTATGTATGTATGTATGTATATAATAAAACCCACCTAAACATTTTCAAACTTTCCATTGTGTAACCAGGCACAAACTTCCAATTCCTCCTTGTCAAGACGATATGTAATGCTGCATTCTACTTCTCCTTACAATGTTACACAGGTCAGTGGCCGAGAATTGTGAAAGCATGCATTGTGTAATGTTTATTTATGTTATTTTTTTTCCACCATCCTCTGTCTTCATCAGATCAGTGTTTAAAGTTTGTTGCAACACCAATAGGCTTTTCTTAAAAGAGAAATTCTAATTTTAACAGTGGCAGGATAAGCTTCTTCATTGAATATTCTCCTGCCACTGGTCGGCAATCCCTGGAGGGAAATTCAAAGTTTATCATCGGTGCAACAAAGGTGATGTTTGCCGTCGTTTGCAAGAAGGATAAACTATGGTGGTTAGTGAATAACTGATAGAATGTGCTTTGTTTTTTCTGTAAAAAGCTATAACTATATAGCATTTAGTTTACCTTCTTTAAAAGAAACATTTATTGTTATAGTGCTTGATATTGAGCTTCTGGCCTGATACTACATCATGGTGTAGTAGGAGTTAACCATTTCCCTACAAAAGCAGGTTACCCTTAACAATAAAAATCCCATAATCCTTGCCAAAGGGCGTACTAAAAGTACATTGCTGGGTACACTGATATGTGTTGTTTCCACTCTAATGTCCCCTTACATTTTTCTGCATCTTTTCCATTAGGCCGGGGTCAGACGAATGTTTTTCAGAGCCAATGGAACGTCTGTGAGAGTGGACGTTCCTTCCACTCTGACGCCCGTATTGTCACCTCGCTGAACGCAGTTAGTGTGCTCTCCGCTGCACGGCTTCATCCTCCTATGAAGGATTGGTCTTTGCCGCCCCATCGAATGCACGTTGTAGTGTTTTGGCGGGAAGGCTTTCATCACGTCCGTTGTAGCGCGCACAATTAGTGCACACGCTACAGCCACTACAGGCTACAGTGTGGCCAGCCCCATCAAAGCATCACAACACTGCAATGGACGCAGGGAGCCACGTCAGTACGGGCGCACGTAGTGCGCTCGTCTGACCCCGGCCTTAGGCTTACTACTTTAGCCTTTGACATCGAGCGATTGCTTGCACATAATTTCCCATAAAAAGTCTGTGACAAGGCCTGTTACAAACTGCGCTCGTTCGCTGTTGGTATATCAGGCTGCTGCTGATTGCACCTCTGTAAATAAGTTCATAATAACCGAGAGATATCCAGGTGAGCTGCTGCCTGGTCTGGGCAAAACTCCATGCAGCTTCTATAAGGATGCTTTACAACAGGTGTCTGCAACCTTGGCCTTCCAGATATTTCAGAACTACATTTCCCACGAGGCAAAGCCAATCAAAAAACTTTGAAAATGAGCAGGTTTTAATTCTTCTTTGGTTGCAAATGTTGGTGATTATCTTCATAAAGCATTGAAGAATGTGGACTACCGTGAAGAGTCCAGTCGGACAAATGATTCTCGAAGACCTTTCACCGAATTAATTAAAATCTCTCTAGTGTGGCTGTGATACCATATTTTGAAACTGCTCTCATACTGGACTTTGAGGGAGTTGCATTTGATCGAAAGGAAGTGAATTCTTTTGATGGAAGATGCAGATGGTTTCACATCCGTTTAAGTGGTGCAAACATTTATTCATTTAGACAAAAAAATATAATGCTGAAAGTGAAACACACACTTGGTATTGGCAGGGAAACCCAATCCAAGAAGTGGTGAAATCATTCTGAAGTGTAGATTTACAAAAATTCATTCATATAAGTACAGAGAGAAAATATAGCCAGAGGATATAACAAACTTCAGTAAAAGACTAAAGCGTCGAATCTCTCATTCTGAGATATAAGGGAGTAACCCGACAAACCTTTATTGTACATCCAATCTCTATATTTTTAATACGTTAATGTCTTTAACGTATTGAATTTATGCTGAATTAGCAAACAAACGCTCACCGCTCAAAAGAGATCGAGCGGTGAGCGTTTGTTGGCTAATTCAGCATAAATTCAATACGCAATTATTAATAAAATATCAAGTGGAATTTAAATGCAATAATCTTTTGGCCTGTGAGGTCACCAATTTTATTATTTTGGATGGTTGTGACATCCTAGGCACGAACGCACGAATGATGGAAGTTATTTGTATTGATGCTATAGCTGTGAAGTTCTATTGACGTTTAAAAAGGAATATTCTTTGTTTGAAGTGGTTAACCTGTGGCAGACTAGCAAACCAAAAGTGACTGCTGTTATCTCTTACATTGATGAGTGTGATTGCAATCCAGCATTTAAGCTATCTATGCGGTCTGTGGTGCGGGCTCTGCCTGAATGGTTTAAACACCATGTGTTGTGTTGTTTTTGTTTTTGTATTTTTTTTCTGCTGGGATCTCAACAGGTTGGAATATAGGCTGAATAAGCAAGGGGATTGATCAAATGCAACAAGCATACTCCTTTGTATATATTCAAGGTTTATTCATGTGGAATCTAAGCCTTGTTTGCAATCTTTAAGTGATCCAAGCACAGGTCATTTGTTTAAATTGACTGCAAATTCAGCAGTGATCTGATGCATGGAACATGCAGAATAATTGGATGTTAACACAGCATGAAAATCTACACATTTAGGCTAAGGTCAGACAAAAGCATTTTTAACGTGCGTTTAACCGCACGAAATCACGGCCGTGCTAGCAGCAAATGACGTCCAATGCCGGAGAACACACGAAGAACGGCCGCATGAAAGTTCATCCGCGCAACGCAAGTGGGAAACGAACGCATTTTTTCTAGAACGTCAAACCGCTACTACTGACGTACAGAGTGCGCTGCGTCCGCATAGCGGCGTGTTTGCGTGATTGGGAGACGTCAGACGCTGCACACGTCCGGCCAACATAACGTCCAGACGCAAAAAGGGTTTTATTGATGATCCGTACAAAATCACGGACGAAAATGCGCATCGTATGACCGCTATCGCGTATTCCGTGAAAAAATACGTCCATTCGTTCGAACGCACTTTTTCACGGACAACGTGAAAAATGCGTTAGTCTGACCCTAGCCTAAGTAATAAAAGGGTAAGCAGAGTTCAAACAGACAATATATAACCAGCGAGGCCACCAAATTCTCTAATTTGGACAGTGCAGCATTGCATTTAAAATAGGGAATATAAGGAATGTGTGTAAATTGAAATGTGTATCAATATCTCATTTGAATGAAATATTACACACATCTATGTTCTTATCAATGTCTGAATATTCCAACAGTTATTTTGGAACTATCACAGCCTTTAAAACTCCAAACCAGCAAGGTGCAGTGTAATTGCCTAAGGCGAGTCATTTTTGGTCATTGGATGACCGATTGTTGTTTTAATAATAAAGGATATAATTTTTAATTAATAAAGGAAATGTGTTCATAATACAAGGAGGGATATTTCCTCTTTATGGGGAGTTTACCCGGTTTAAATTTGGTGTTTAGTCACTTTATCTAGTCCATCATTTCTCAAGTTGCAGGGGAGGGATTTCATTCCTACCTTTTGTATTATTCATATTCTAGATAGGGGAGGTGGAAAAGGTTACAGTGACCCACAATGTAATTCTATTAGCAGATCGTAACAGATAAACAGACAATAACGATAATAACAGTATTCATGCGTAGCACAGACGACACAAACACCTTGCACCTACAATTGTACGTACAGGGTGACTTCAACATAGGAGAGAGCAGGGAAACAATATAGAACATCAGGCCTGCACCTCCCCAAATGCATCTCTAGGTCCATGTATCCCAAGTTCAAAGTGACTCGTCACAGTGAGGTCTGGCATGGAAATAAGTCTGATCCTTGGATGTGGAGTAGCATTGCCACCGATCTTCTGACATTAATGTCCTGTCCGGAGTATTCCTTCAATAAGTGGCACAGCTAGGGTTGCCAAATCGGCCATGTTTTCCTTTACACATATAATTTATTCAAGTTTATGGGCTGTACAATAAAAATATAACCCTGTGGTATGTAGAACTCAGGAGCTGCAGGCAAGACTTCAGAGTGGAATACCGGGTGACATGGTTAGATAACAGATTTCTCTTCTGTAGCATATGAATTCTACATACTGCAGGGCAGTATCTTCCCTGAGCTGTCCTCGCTCCATGACATAATAATATGTCTAGGAAAACATGTCTGATCTGACAGCCTTAGGTACAGAGAAATAGAAGCTCTCAACAGTGAGTGTAACTCGGCAGTCTAAGTCCCCTTCAACATCAGACTGAACCTGATGTCTCCTGGATTTATTGGACTTCTTTTTTCTCTGGGGGCCCGAATCCTGGTAGTTACCTTTTAAGTAGCAGCAAATGCTAGCAGAATGCTTGGTTGTGTAGGGAGAGGTATTAGCAGTAGGAAAAGGGAAGTGCTCATGCCACTGTACAGAGCACTGGTGAGACCTCACTTGGAGTACTGTGTGCAGTACTGGAGACCGTATCTCCAGAAGGATATAGACATCTAAGGCTGGGGGCAGACGAACGCAGTGTTAACGTCCGTGTTTCCCGCACATAAGTACGTCCGTGATAGCATATAATTGTGTTAAATGGAGCCCCACACACGAAGTACGTCCGCACAGAAGTGCGGGAGCTGACGGACGCTGCAAACGGACGCAGGTTAGGCAAGAATGTAATACTGTAGAACGGAATGTGCAGAGTGCGCCACGTCCACAACGTCCGCATAGCTTTGTGTGTGAGTGATGGAACGTGGTCAGACGGACTGCATTTATACGTCCAGCTTTTTTGACGGACAGAATGTTTTTTCATTGTAATTTATTTTCCCTGCTACATCAGTCAAAAAATACGTCAGTGAAAAAAACGGACTGTGTGGCTACTACCTTGTTGTCAGTCAGTAAGTACGTCCGTACTGCACGGACGCACAAAATGCGCTCATCTGACCCTAGCCTAAGAGAGAGTTCAGAGAAGGGCTACTAAAATGGTGTACAGCTTGAAGGAGAAAAGTTACCATGAAAGGCTTAATGACCTTAACATGTATAGCTTGGAAAAAAGACGAGACAGAGGAGATATGATAGAAACATTTAAATACGTAAAGGGAATCCACAAGGTAGAGGAAGGGAGTATATTTAAACGGAAACAAAGTAGCAAAACAAGAGGACATAGTCTTAGATTAGAGGGGCAAAGGTTTAAAAGTAACATCAGGAAGCATTATTTTACTGAGAGGGTGGTGGATACATGGAACAGCCTTCCAGTTGAAGTGGTAGAGGCCAAAACAGTGATTGAATTTAAGCAGGCATGGGATAGGCATAAGGCTATCCTAAACAAAAGATAAATCCAGGTAAAGTATCCATGTAATTGGGCAGACTAGATGGGCCGAAAGGTTCTTATCTGACGACATTTTTCTATGTTTCTAAGTACTTTATAAGAAATAAGTGGGATGGGAGTTAATGCTTTGGTAACATAAGGGCTGCTTTATCCCCCGCACCCAGACCTAACCTAGGTAGCTCTCCTGAAGAGGACATTCTCCTAACTCTCCTAACTTACTGGTACTGTGCTCTCCCTCCCCCTTACCGTATAGTGTGGTAGCTGTAAAATGCCAATTGAATCTGTGCCCTTTAAGTAAACTATACATATATACATTACAGTATATTGGAAAGTCTGTGGGCTGTCAGGCTTGCATAACATTAATATGAAAAAAAGCACTATGCCCAGAACAGATTGGCAATTCCAGACATTTCCATGTTCAAGATGGCAAGATGACTTCCTGCAAAAACAGAATATTACGGGTTATAATATTTAAATTGTGGGCAAAAACTGCTTGAGCCAGGGAGAAATCGACCTGCCAATCTGGGGTCAAGAAGGATTTTTTTCCCCCAGTGTGTTGCATATTGGCGAGTGCTTCAGACGGTGTCTTTTTTTTTTTTTGCCTTCTTTTGGATCAATAATGTGTAACAGGCTGAACCCGATGGACGTATGTCATTTTTTCAGCCTATGTAAGATATGGAAATTCTATCCCTGCCTCTCCAGCCGGTAAAGTCATAAATTTTTTTTTTTCTTTTTGAGAAAGGATTTTACCAGGAAGGATACATTGAGATTTCTCTCGTTTTCAAGTATGTCCTGGGTGGCGAGTATGTACCGTTAGGTGTCTTGCCCAAGGACACTTACTGAAGAGGTGCTCCACGCTGGAATCAAACCCATGACTCCACAGGCTCTCTCCACGCAGAGCAGTGATGTTACCTCTACTCCACCCAGCCGGCATGTGTAAATGTATTACACATACATCCAATATAAATACACATGTACAATCATCCTGCATAATATCAATAGCATGTGTGAGCAAAACAATGTATTATATCAGTCCATTGCCTTGAAACGACTTGTTGAATCCTAGAACTTAAAGTGAAAGATGTACTGGAACCCGAACAGCATGTGTTGGCTTTTCTGTTCCAGTCTAGTAATGATGAGCAGCATTGTTTACTTCCTTATTCCCACTTGCACTTCTTCTTGTCTTCAAATACTTTTCTGACATGCAACAACTGCCCAAGCTCTGCTTCAAAACCAGGCTCGTTTTCTAGAGAACTAATGATCTGCAAAAAAACAAACAAACAATAAAAACACAAAATACACTGAGATTAAAGAAATGCAACTACATTCCTTTAAGGCTAGGGTCAGACTAACGCAGTGTTAACGCGTGTGCAGCCGCACTTAATCACGGCCGTAGTAGCAGCAAATAACGGCCAATGACAGGCAATATACGAAGTACGGCCGCACGAAAGTGGGGCTGCGCAACGCAAGCGGCAAACAAACGCATTTTTTCGAGAACGTGATACCGCTAGTACTGACGTACAGAGTGCGCTGCGTCCGCATAGCGGCATGTGTGCGTGATTAGGAGACGTCAGACACTGCTAATGTCCGGCCAACATAACGTCCAGACGCAAAAAGCGTTTTATTGTTGATCCGTACAAAATCACGGACGAAAATGCACATCGTATGACCGCTATCGCGTATTCCGTGAAAAAACACGTCCATTCGTTCGAACGCACTTTTTCACGGACGACATGAAACATGCGTTCGTCTGACCCTAGCCTTAACTAGATCAGAATATATCATCTTCCAGTTCAGTAAGGCCCCATTCAAACCTGGGTGTTTTACAGCGCCTTCCTGTGCTCTGTAAAACGCCTAAACACGGAAATCCCATGATTTCCTATGGTGCCCGTTCACACCTGGGCATTTTACAGCGCGTAGGAACGCGCTGTAAAACGCCAAAGAAATAGCTTCTTTGGGGCCTATTGCAGCGCGTTCGCAGCAATAGACTGCAGCGTGAACGTGCTGCAATGCGCGTTCATGCATTTGTTACGTTTGCGCGATACGTGCGTCAAAAAACACACATATTACGCGCGTCAAAAAACATGCAGGTGTGAACCCAGCCTTAATGAAGTGGGGAAATACAAGAAATCAGATAAATATCCTACGGGCAGGATGGTCTCTTCCTCGTATCATTATTATGTCTGTGTGCTCCCTCATTGTAAAGCGCAGCGTAATCTGTTGGCGCTGTATAAATGCTGCTGTAACTGTTAAAAGAGTGAAATGCTAACTGAAACATTTGTATTAGTAAAAAAAATACAACACGTTGAGTGACAGCTGCTTCCAAACCTGAGCGAAAGAGAGATTCACTAATCATTAGATTTTTTTTTTGTCTGTGACATTTTACATACCACATCAGAATATCTTTCTATATATTTGTACAGTTCCAGAAAGGGCACATCTTCTTTAAATTCATGCTCATGTTTCTGTGGAAATAACAGAATCAAAATAACAATGTGGACTTTATTGGTTAATTAAATTGAGAATACCCTCTTCGTCTTCTATAAAAATACCTTTGACTCTTGCGTCAGGAACTCTTTCAGCTCCGCCGGAGACACAGTTGGAGCATCTCTGATGCCTTTATAGTATGCTTTAATTTCTTCTTTGAACTGTGGAATATCCTTGGCATAAAGAAGCTTGTTGGTTGGAGCTGACTGGGAAGCATAAACATTATATAAACAAACTGCCTGTAGTCTAATCTTCCAAAAAATAACTCCATCACATTCAGCTGACAATACAGTTTCATTTATTTCATAACAGTCAGGGCTGGGGCATCCATTAGGCTAGGTAGGCAGCTACCTAGGGCACCACTAGGAGGGGGCATCATTATGAGCCAATATAACCGCGGACAGGGCTGGACTGGGACAGAAAATTAGCCCTGGACTTCATCCAGACTGGCCCACTCTGATTATGCAAACACACAGGGCCAGATTAAGATCTCTATGGGCTGGAGCTAAAGATTTTGTTTGGCTTTTTTAGCATTTAATGAAATTAAAACATATTTTGTTATTTTAAATTGCGTCAGTGTCGGTGCTTTGTCTTTTACCACATTTCCACACTCTTTTGTGATTCCAGTTCACCAAAAATACAATTAACTATTTACACGGTTATTCAGAGAGAGGTGAAAACCAGGAGAATGACTGGAGAAGTTAAAATTCTAGGTCAAAATAGCCATACCAGAAAAATTCTCCCATTTATCTCACTTTCCAAATCGGCTATTTGGTCTAGATTGTTCTCGTCTCCAGACATTCTCCTGGTTTTCACCTCTCTCTGAATAACCCTGTTAATGGAGTCACCAAATCAGTTGTTGGCCGTCGGCAAAAAATGCCAAATTACGCCAATAACCACTGAATTGCCCCAAATTGGCATCAGAAAATTCCTCTCAACTGGAAAAAAAAAATCTCCTATTCTCCTAATAGGAGCTTAAATCAATAAAAATGTGTCTAAATAATAAAAAAGGCCCATTAAAAGATAACAAATTGAAACAGATGATTTTTTTTTTTGAGAAAGGATTTTACCAGGAAGGATACATTGAGATTTCTCTCGTTTTCAAGTATGTCCTGGGTGGCGAGTATGTACCGTTGGCTGTCTTGCCCAACGACACTTACTGGAGAGGTGATCTTGCCGGGATCGAACACGTGTCTCCGCAGGCTCTCTCCAAGCAGAGCATTGATGTTACCACTACTCCACCCAGCCGGTACATAGCCGGTAAAAAGTCTTAAAAATAAAAACGAAAATGTCTAATAAAATACAAAAAGATCTTTTAAAAAGTTTACAAAATAAAAAGTATTTTTGTAAAGTATTAAAAGAATGGTGTAAAAAACTAAATAAGAAGGCAGACCCAAGCGATCCCCAGGCTCGTCCGGCGGCCAGGCCCAGGCAATCCCCAGGCTCATCCATCGGCCAGGCCCAGGCGATCCCCAGGCTCGGCCGGCAGCCAGACCCAGGCGATCCCCAGGCTCGGCCGGCAGCCAGACCCAGGCGATCCCCAGGCTCGTCCGGCGGCCAGGCCCAGGCGAGCCCCAGGCTCGGCCGGCGGCCAGGCCCAGGCGATCCCCAGGCTCGGCCAGCAGCCAGGCCCAGGCGATCCCCAGGCTCGGCCGGCAGCCAGGCCCAGGCGATGCCCAGGCTCTGCCGGCAGCCAGGCCCAGGTGATTCCCCAGGCTAGGCTGGCGACCAGGCACGGCCAGCACCCCAGCCCACTTGGGAATCTCCCGGTAGTCCCGATAACCTCTGCCATAGTGCCCGCGGTCTTGTACTGGCTATGTCGGTTTTGCACTGACTTGGAACTTGCAGCAGCCCTTTCCTGCCATTAGCCCAGGCCAGCTGCAAGAGATCTCTAACTGCAAGTGCCCTCCACTGTCTCGCGGTGAGCAAGGTTGCTGTCCCCTGGTCTAAGCCCCACAAGAGTATGAGACATATCAAGAGAGCAGACACTTTATTTGGTGGGTAACAATAGAGAGAGGAGGGGCGATGTTTTGGTGCCTAGGGTGGCAGAAATCCTTGCATCGGCCCTGATAACAATCTTATATTGAAAACTGTTCCTCCTTAGGCAAAGCTTTTTCTTTTTTTATCATTTTTTAAATTAGTTTTGCAAAAACTTGCAGCTATCATAGACTTTTGTTTCACCACCAAGAACAGAAGTTGGATAAGATGAACCTATAGTATTGTGTCATTTTGTATAGGTTATGTTTCTCAACATCTCTACAGCTCATGTGTGAATATGACAAGTTTAGTAACTGAACTGATTTTTCCATTAAGATGAGCGATAAGTTTGTTTTATCATCTTGAACTCAGAGAGAACATATCACATTATATGCAGGCCATCTTTCCCATTGTTACTGTGCTTCATATTTACAAATATCACATAGTGTTAAATATGTTCTTGAAGAAACATATCAGGTTGTTACCTTTCCTAACTGGTGCTCTGTAAGAGAAAATCCATCCATGAAAGCCTGAGCAATCACTGACAGACAGCTGTCCAGCAGGGGAGTCTTCCTTATGTCAAAAACAAAATGTGGATTCTTCAGTATGTTAATCCAAAAACGTAGAGGAAGGCTAGTTATAAAAACATGAGATACAATAAATAAAAAGATATTGTAAACATGTGATATATACACACAAACACACACAAATATCAAAGAAATTGAAGTTTTGATTTTAGCTACAAATTCAAAAAGAGTATGTGTTAACCGGATGGAACAGGAGTGCTCATGGGACTTTTGACCAAAGGGCTCCAAGTATTGTAATCATATCAAGCATTTGTTTTGAATATTGACTGGTTTGGTTGGTAAAAATTCAGCTGGAGCCGATATTTGAAAAATGCTGCTGGTCAGAAAAAAACACCTGGCTGGTAAAATATGTGAAAAAGCTTATTTTCAGCCAGCATTTTACAAATTTGTGCTTTTAACCCCTGCCTTCACTACTGAGATCGAGATATCTCTGGCTTCAAAGGCACCATCTGGTGCTCTGATACTGAGATATCTCGATCTGGTGATCTGCAGCCCAAAAGCAAATAAATAAAATTTATTTGCAGCAAACAAATTTTGTTTGCTTTTGGGCTGCAGAAGGTGCCCCCAAAGTTTGAGCCCTGTGGGCATAATGCCCAAAGAGTTAAAACTGTAAAATTGTCTGATGATGCCCTCAGAACGTGCTTTCAGCAGCCGATGCAGGGGGAGAAAAGAAAATAGACCCGCCGCTCAAACTGCTGTAACTCAATTTGGCAGTAGATGGCGCCAACTATTGGCCAAAATAGGTTATTTACAGTAAAAGGTCTTAACTTGTTATTATTGTATTGTATTGTATTGTAATTGTATTGTCTTTCTGTCGCGCGTAAGACCTTTCTCAAGGATGTTCCTGGGATTTGAGGCTTGAAGATCAACATGAAAGAGAGTAACAGTTGTGACTCAGAAGATGCCAAGAGAGAGCATCCCAGCGGTCATATTTTTGCATCGTATGGACTGAGGTTTGTGGGCATTTTAACTCACAGAAGACATATAATTGGATATTGGAGAAAAATGCCATCTGCGCTTATTCCCATTATACCGTGTGAAATATCGGGGAATAGGTGCGACCCCACCCCTCCTGTACTATGTATGTTTTGTTGTACCTCCAGCCAGGTCATCTTTGCAGGATGTTCTGCTCCGTGTCTTTGTTTTTTGATCCGAAGGTGTTTTTTTTTCTGGGAGGGCATAAATATGACCCTCCAGTCTGCCTCATGAATGAAGAGCAGCATGAGCAGTGATGGTTCGCTACACAGCAGCCTGTGGCTTCATTTTTGGATAGGACTCATCCTCATTAGAGGTGCCTTGACGTCGGCAGGTTAGCTTACACTCTTAATGGCCATTAATAGAAACCAAAGCCTCTAACTGTGTTTTGTTTCACACGGTATAATGGGAATAAGCGCAGATGACATTTCTCTCCTTGTTATGTTTTATACATGTTACTGGGCTGGATACATTTGGTGGTTGCAGCCGCCCCATCGGGTTGGCACACACAGACCGGTTGTAATGATGAATTGATTACTCAATTGATCTGTGGTGCTATTTATTCCCAGTTGTGTCATTATGTTTTAGGCTTGACAAAGACCAGTTGGTCGAAACGTTGCCTTTCTTGATGTTGGATTAAATCCATTTGAAATCATTTTGTGGATGTTGGAGTTCTTTCTATTTTTTCCGGCCATCGGGGAATAGGCGCAACCCCACCCCTCCTGTACTATATAATTGGATATTGTAGCAGTTTTAATCACACAGAAGCGAAGTTGTTGCACCAATTTAAAGCAATACCTATTAGTCTTCCAGATGTGCAACACGTCAGGGTCTGTTATTTTCTTATTTTCCGCTTGAGCATCCAAGAAATCAAAAAAATATTTAATGGCTACTGGCGGCCTTCCAGCAGGAAGTGTCCATATGGATCTAAAGAGCTTTTCTACAGCCGCGTGAATGGCCACCTGGAATAAACAGATTTGTGTTATTCATACCAACAACTGAGTGAGCGCTTTTGGATATATATATATATATATTACACCAGGAGGGCAGCACTCAACCTTTAGTTAGTATAACGGGCGGGGGCTTCTTGTGACAAATTAACAGAGTACACCAAGGGGAAAGCAGGCCGTTTCTTAAACTACGCCAACACAAAACTCAAAGTTTAACAGGGCAGCCATCAGGGCATTGTAGCCCTGACACAGTCAGGGGCACGAGGACTGGGGGGGGGGCACCATCGGCAGCTGTGCTTATTTTAGGCCGCAGGCCTCGGAGGAGGTACTGCGACTTACCTGAGCTCAGCCACCAGCGGGCAGAGACTCCAAGATAGTGGCCGGCGGGCTCCCTCTGATGATGTCAGAGAAGGTGCGCAGGATGTCTGCAGCCTATGCCCTGTCCTTAACTCTGTCCTGGCGATCTGCTGCCTCCCGAGTCACGACGTCACGTGTACTCTGCGGCGATCATATAACGTCACTTCCTCCCAGCGCTCCATGATGCACGTACAGCCGCAGAGGAGAGTGAAGCACCGGCAGTGGCTCCCAGGACCCAGGTAATTGAACATCGGGGAGGGGGTGAAATGAAAGAGGGGGGGGATGAAAACGGAGGGGGGGTGAAATGAAAGAGGGGGGGATGAAAACGGAGGGGGGTGAAATGAAAGGGGGGATGAAAACGGAGGGGGGTGAAATGGAAAGAGTAGAGTGAAATTAACATGTGAACTAAGAGTGGAGTGAAATGGAAAGAGTAGGAAATGAAAAGGAAGAGGGTGAAATGGACTGAAAAGGGGGGGTGGGAGATGGACATGATAAAGGGAGGGGGAAATGAAAAAGGTAGAGACTCACTGCCTGTACCCAGGGCCGGATTTATAACTAGGCAGAGTAGGCATGTGCCTACAGGTGCCTGTCACGAGGGGGCACCTTGCTCTGTAATATATGAAGGCTGGGTGGAGTAGAGGTAACATCACTGCTCTATAACAGTGGAGAAAGACTGTGGAGACATAGGTTCGATCCCGGCAAGAGCACCTCTCCAGTAAGTGTCCTTGGGCAAGACACCTAACAGTACATACTTGCCACCCAGGACATACTTGAAAACGAGAGAAATCTCAATGTATCCTTCCTGGTAAAATACTTTCTCAAAAAAATAAATAAAATATATATATATATATATATATAAATCTAAATCGAAAGTTTTTTTTTTTACAATCATTTAGACTACTGCATCTCTGGAGCCCCAAGGGTTAGAGGGACATCTGAGGTATCATTGGAAAGGTCAGATTATGGACTTTCCACTGATACATAAATCAAATCTGTTTATATTTGGTAATATAAAATAACAAATAAAATATGTTCTCTAACGCAGCACTATTATTCAGTTTACAATTCTAAAGTGAACAGTGATGCTGCACTAATTCACCTTCTCATTTCCCACCCTGCCAGCAAGTGTGGAGCTGGTGATGCAACGCATTGTTTCATCGACAACCTAGACTGTGGCACTGCATTTAGGAGTGACAGGGGGACATTGGAACCTACATCTCTGACTTGTACACCTCACAAGGTCAAATGAGATGTCATTAGAAAGGTCAGAGTCTGGTCTTTACATGATCAAGTTTGGTATCATTGTAATGTGTAGAAATAAAAAAACGTAAATGCTAAATTAATTTTTTCTCTGTTCTACAGCAGAGGCAATATATTTATTTTTACTAAAAAAAAAAAAACCAGTGCCACTGCACTAACTCAAATAAGGCAACAGATTCCGCCCCTTCTTTTAATTTGAGCGCAGAAAGAAACGTTTTTTCAAAAAAGCTTGTGTGGTTTTTTTTTTTAGTTTGCCCCAAAACAAAAATTTAAAAAGTCATATTGGCATGTTTCTTTTTCTGGAGGAGGTAGGGCAACTCCAACTTTCTGTGCCTACAGGCTCCTGAGATGCAAATCTGGCCCTGGGCATAACAAGATTTAGTAACACATGAAATAGTGCCCATTTGTCACATCTGGGTCTTCCTGTTTCAAAATCTAAAATTTAAAAATAAAAAGGGAGGGGGCTAGAAACTATAAAACCTTTGTTGGAGAATGAGGAGGGGGGGGTTCAGTAGCAGAGGGAGGTCCAGGTCTACAAAGACCAGCAGATTGTAAAAAAGATTCACTGACAGATTCTCAAAGTTCTCCAGAAAAAAATGTGTGATTGGTTTGTTTTATAAAATGGTTTTGTTTGTAATGCACCAGTAATCTGGTTACAGTTTAAGTAAGAGGTAATGTCCCTTGAATTAATTGGTAATTTGATTCTTTTAATTTCTATGCTTATTCAGGCAGATTACATTTGTTTGAAGAAGTTAATTAAACTGTTGTAAGAACATCTAGGAGCTCTATTCCAATCCTGGTGTAAACTTAACCAGAGCTGTTGTAAACTCAGTAACTGCATTGACTAATCGACCAGATCACAAACCGGCATGTTACGTGAGCTACGTGAGCCTTTTCACCATTAATGTCCCTATTCTGTCAGAGCCGATATATATATTTTGCTATTTGTTGATACCGGCAATGGCATGCAGCACGGCCACCAGTATCAGCTCCTGGAGTCCATAGGACTCTATGGAGCCGAGTGCTCCATGCATGAGCTTGTTAGATCGGGAATACATGGGAACTGCAAAAGGACAATGGTAACTATTAGTCCAAGTCTTCCATTGCTCCCAGCCAGAGGAAGAAGCAGATTGTGCCGCCCTCTGCTCCGTGGGATAAGAGGTGAATATGAGATATTTCAATCCCCATACATTGACGTGTTAAGTGACTTTGCAAAATCCCTTAACAGCTTTCAAAGTCGAAATTCTGTTTTGAATACTTTCGTCAAACGAGGAGGAGGAGCTGTGTTGGAACAGCTTGTTCTTCTCTTTTTAGGCCTGTCAGACCTTTTCAGATATGAAATTTCTATATTTCGCAGGACTATTTAAATTTGGGCCAGGAATTACTTCACCCAGACAACTCGTCTGCGTGGTTAATATATATAACAAGAATATGCGTTCTAAAGACAATGGATCGTTATTGTTACGCATACAAGGGATCAAAGTAGGTCTAATGGACTCTGGTTGTAAAAAATAAACAAGCAGATGTTAGATCAAATTGTTTAAAAGTAAGGGAACACAATGACAACTGATCTTACCCTAGGATAGGTATCTCAGTATTGTGCTTATTTTGTCAGATCGAAACTCTGAAAGCCACGTCAACATTGAACAATGGGTTGCCCAATAAAGAAAAAAAAAACAGCGAAGGTTAAATGGCTTGGATAAACCAGCTTGTAATGCTATGCTATTCGGCGATATGATCTAACACTATATGGTATTTGAATATTTAATTTATGTGGTCAGTTAGAATAGATAACCTTGGCATCTTATAAAAAACAGAGGCCCTACCACATTCAGTTGATTATTACAAATGTCTGGTGTACTAACCTGCATAACACAGATTAAGTCTGGTAATTGTGAATGTTAAAGACGATATCATGAATGAATGAATTGATGTATGTCTGCAGAATCCTCTCATATACACATACCTGTGGATTTAAGTAAAGGGGGTATGAAATGCACACACGCCGTGGCGAAGTATGCCGGCGATGCCAAAATAGAAATAAATTTTGATTTGTTAATAAAATCTATGGAGTCCCGGGATATAGGAATAAAACGACCCCAAACCAGTAAAAGATTGGCCAAATACATAAATTAATTCCTGCAGAAGGTTGATGGTTGATCTGAGAGCGCCATCTGCTGGCCAGGTAATATAACACCTGGACAGACCCCTGGAGTTGATGAATATATATATCCTCCAATCAAATGAGGCCACATAGCGATAGGCTACATCTAAAACTGGGCGGAAGACCACTATATAGAGGGGACAATCCAGAGCAGAAGGATCAACACACTGAGAAAAGCTTGGGAGAGACCTGAGGGACGCTTGGAGGGGAGAAAGGGCAAATATCATCAGCCCCCCTTAAGACGTGACCACACCCTAATTTTCCACCACTCTATCTTCACTAACCGGATGGTAAAGTATGCCTGAATAACTTGATATCTATTTTCTAATTGCATAGTCCTTACTTTAGATGTCCATCACAAACTAAAGGAATATAAATGAATTATTTTGCTGTTTAAGCCTACTCAGTAGACTAGTAATCAGCCTTTCCACTCCCTTGCAGAGGATTGCTAAGGAAGAAACTATTCCTGGCTAAATACTTGAGCCATAATTTAGTGAAATTATTTATATTCCAAGAATACTGGTTGTGGACATCTAAAGATCAATTGTATACCCATAGTGAGATACGCTGGGACCGTGAAATAGCTTTTATATGTCAAGTGCCGTCAGCCCCATTCGTAAAACTAGCATAACTCCTTCCATATCCATCTTGCAGCCCTTTCGATTGAATGCATGTAAGTCAATAAGAAGCTTTGTGTTAACGTATATTGAATGAAGTGCTGTGATTGATCTGTGGAAGAGATAGTCTACCTATCGAGTGTGTTATGTATCTCCCTGAAGGAAGTTGCATTTAGTGAATAGGCCCCCACAATAATAAATTGTGCTGCAGGTGATGCCCAGTAACTGAGTGTTTATTTTAGCCAGGTGGAGGATTGGTTTATAATGGGAAAGGTTTAAGTGAATAGAATAGAGCTTGGTGTTTAAGAACTGAGGCGTGTATATCTGTGGTGCGGTCTATAAACCTAAAATATTTGTCCATTAGATTATTGCGTGTCGCAGTATCGCTATTAATCACGATCTATAATCACTTGTGAAATTGTATCTTGCTAATCCGTTGATAACATATGATTGTATGAAACTTGACGTGTGAATAAATTTTGGTTTGAATTGTTTTACCGTTACGCAGTCTCATATCATCTTTATAGATTTTATTGTGTTTAAAAATATCTAGAGAGCATCAAAAGAACTCGGGATAACGCGCCATATATTTGTTAAGACGTATATTCATTGATTGCTTATTACCTTATTTTCTTAAGGGTAAAATACCAATTTATACCACTGGTATTGGAGGCACTGTCAATAATATATATATCTATATATATCTACAATAAGAAAAATATACGTCATAATTAATATATCCCTGACCTATTAAAGAAGTCAATAATCTCTAACAATAACAGCCGAATACAAATATAGAAGTCATTAATTTTCAGTGACCTGACAAAGAACCGAGCCGCAAGCAGGGCTTGCAGATTGTTTGTAATATCTGTGGGAGTTGTTAGACATACCAACTCCAGCCGATGGCTTATAGGCTCAAGCCGGTAGTTTAGCATCCCACTGGTGATCTGAATGGCTCTTGTAAGTTTACAACACTTCTGGTAACGTTTACAACATGGTTGGAATAGAGCCACCATTTACACGATCATGTGTGAATACCTTGGTAGAAAGTAACTTTGTCAGATATAGCTCTTTCACTTTGAACTTTTGTTTGCCTTTGGCGTCCATGTTTTCTGAATCCTCATCTTCTTCATCAGGTAGAACCTAGAAGAGACCATTAGTTTCTCACCTTAGTTTCCACTGAGAATTTACACTTAGAAAATACTAAGAGAGACATATTTTGTTTATTAAGGAAACGTTTCCGATGATCAGAGTCAACCTTAACGCATAGCAAAGCTTTAATTTCTGGTGTAGCTTTACCATCTATTCTAGACCCACTTGTATCTTTTCTCGGGGCCAATGGCTGAATATCCAGATATATGACCCTTCTCTTTGAGCTTGCAATACTGGAAAACCTTTTAATCGTGCCATGACATTGATAGAGATAGAAAGGGAAATTGAACACAATTGAAGTATTAACTATATAAGGCCTCGAGCTTGAGAAAGGCTGCCCAGTCAGCCGAAGCGTCACACTATTTAGTTAATAAAGGTGCCTGAGGGCAGTTGGATTTTGCCCAGTCCCTTCATTTTCCTTTTTGCATTAACATTGGGGTTGGTTACCCTGGGACTTCAAAGCTCATACTGCGTGAAAACAATATCAGGTCTATCCACTAAAGGTGTAACTTGGGAGAATCGGCAGGAGACGTGAAAAGTCTAGGTCAAAATAGCCAAACCAGAACAATTCTCCCATTTATCTCACTTTCCAAATCGGCTGTTTAGTCTACATTGTTCTCTTCTCCTGCCAATTCTCCTGAGTTTCACCTTTAGTGAATAGACCTGTATTTCTGGGCTCTGGGCGCCATGCTCAGGTGATCTATTTGCTATTTGGATTGATAGAGATACAAACACATTCATATTTCTCACATGCACAGGAAGTACCTTTTTCCATGTATATTACTCAAGCAACATAGTAAAACAGATGACAGCCATCTCAACTTCCCTTCAATTACATGGAAAGTTTCTCAGACTGATTTCCAAATATGTTTCACAATCACAACATCTGTAATTACACCCAGCATAGATATAACACAGCACTAGTTTAGGCCGGGGTCAGACGAGAGTTTTTACGAGCGGAAGGAACATCTGTGAGAGTTGACGTTCCATCAACTCTGACGCCCGTCTGGCCACTTCGCTGAGCGCAGTTAGTGAGTTCAGCTCTGCAAGGCTCTATCTTATGGAGGATTGAGCTTTGCAGCCCCATCGAACATACGTCATAGCACTTTGACGGGGAGGCTTTCTAAACGGACACAGCATGCCTGCTGTAGCGAGCGCAATTTGGGCGTGTGCAACAGTGAATAGCCGGCCCCGTCGAAGCATCACAACGATGCGACGGACCCCAGGAGGCACGTCAGTATGGGTGCACATAGTGCTCTCATCTAACACCAGCTTAAACCCCAGGGATCTAAAATGATACCTGCTGACACCTTCCCTTACCCACCCCCCCTTTCTCTCTCTATTGATTTAACAATATGATCTTAATGGCTGCCAATACTAAGAATAAACAGAGTGCAATAAAGCCAGGGAAATGGGCTGTGAATGAAATATCAGAAAAACGGATGTGTAAAAAATAAAATAGAGATATGGCCTTTTGCAAAGAATTCTCTTTATCAGTGCTTTCGCTTTCATTGTTTAAGGCTGGGTTCACACCTGGGCGTAGCGCCGCGAACGCGCTGCTGTATGCCCGAAAAGAAGCTCCCGAACTTCTTTTTGGGTCGGCCGTTTTAAAGCGCGTTCCTGCGTGCTCTAAAACGCTTAGGTCTGAATGGGGCCCATAGCAAAGCATGGGATTTCCCCGTTCTTGCGTTTTAAAGCGTGCACGAACGCGCGTTAAAACGGGTAGGTGTGAACGGGGCCTAACATCAATGTAACGTTCGTTGTCGCTCTAATGTGGTTACAATGAAGGAATCAGAAAATACCACCTTCAAGAAATATCCTGTTAAAGGAAACCACAGTGGTGAATTTTTCATGTTTGGTCAATCATTAATCTGAATGTTTCCATTTCTGGAAATCCTTGCTTGCGTATGGCATTTGTTAACAGTAAAGTATTATAGCGTGAATTAATAGAGCATCTCAACTATTGCCAAATAGCATTTTTTTTTAACACACACACACACATGCAAGGTATGCTGGTATTAGGGGTATGATTGATTCCGTATCCAGCTGGTATTAAACAAGCTTGTGGCCCAAATCACATGAGCATCTGAAGTAAGACATTCAAGAGAAAGTGGTCCCAAATGATGGTCCTCAGGTCCCCCTAACAGGCCAGGTTTGCCAGATATCTGAAGCACAGCACAGGTGATATTTTGCTGGTCAGTGATTGCACGATTCAGTCAGTGAGCGTAAGCTCACTCACCCCATCAAGGCACCTCTTTGTAGAGCGAGTCCTAACCAATGTACCAAAAGCTGCTCCTCTGAGCAGCTACATGCTCTCCTGCTACTTTTCAGCTAAGGAGAGGCAGACAAAATGGTGGGTTTATTTATACATGCACCACTCACTTCCCATTTGGGGTTGAAAATGAAAACATGGAAAAAGGAACAGGAGCAAAAATGACTAAGTGGTGTTACAGCATAATATTAGTTTTTATGGTACATTGGTTAGGACTCACTCTACCGAGAGGTTCCTTGGTGGAGCGAGTGAGCTTCAGCTTCAATGGCCATTTAAACAAACTAAAACCTCTGACAGTGTTTTGTTGCACATGGAATTATATAGAAACGAGCGCAGATGACATCTTTTTTTCTTGTTATGTTTTATACACAAACTTGGTTGTTACTCCTGGCTGTTGCAGCCGCTCAGGTGAGTACAGGCGCAACGCTATTTTTTCTGCACTAAGATAACCCTTATAAATTGGCCTCTTAGGGATACATGATGACCAGGTTTGGGAACCACTGCCTTAAAACATTTTAAAGTTTCTCTGTCTTATTAATAAAACAGCACCAGTGCTATATACAAAACGTAATTATTCTGTATCATCGAGAGTCTTTTTTTTCTTTTCTTCACTCTCCTAATGGTTTCTGTGGAACACGGAATGTTTAGGCGGGGGTCAGACGAGTGCAATTTTCGCGTCCGTCTGACCGCACTATTTGCTGTCCGTCGTAGCTTTTCAAAAGGAGTCAGTAGAGAACAGCACACGAAGCATGTGTGCACTTATTCACGTGTGGGCAGCGCATGTTGCAATGGACGCCAAAATGGCATCGACGTGAAAAAGCTACATGGACATAGAGAAACCCCTGCATACAGGCTTTTTTTTTTTTTTTCTCAGCAACAGTCAAAACTAACTGATACAATGTAACCACAATCTCATCCATTACAACAGTGTTTCCCAAACCTGTCCTCAGGACCCTCCGCCTCGCCAGGGTTTCCAGATATCGGAAGCACAGCACAGGTGATGTGATTTGCTGCTCATATTGCAGGATTTAGGCTAGGGACAGATGAGCGCATTTTCTGCGGCCACCGTCAAAATGTACGTCGATGCGTGCGCACGCATTTTTTCACGGAATACGCTTAAGTGGTCAGACGATGCGCAATTCTGGACGTATTTCATGACGATGGGGTGAAAAGAAGTCTAGGGAAATCCGGCTGTTTGAACGTTATGTTGGCCGCACACTAGCAGCGTCTGACGTCTCCTAATCACGCACACACGCTGCTATGCGGCCGCAGCGCACTCTGTACGTCAGTACCAGCGGTTTAACGTTCTCGAAAAAATGCGTTCATTTTCCACTTGCGTTGCGCGGCCGGACTTTTGTGCGACCGTACGTCGTATATTGGCTGTCATTGCCAGGCATCTGCTGCTAGTGCGGCCGTGATTATGTGCGCCAGAACGCGCGTTCGCACTGCCTCAGTCTGACCCTAGCCTAAGTCTGTATTTCCCCAAGTTACTCTGCAAACTCTGGCCTGGTTGAAGGTCCCGAGGAGAGGTTTGTGAAGCCCTGCGTTACAAAGTGCATCCGTTACTGTGCGCAATCAATCAGCGCTCGTCTGACCCCAGCCTTATTCTTACTGGAACAAACAAAAATCTAATTCTTTTACTAGTTGTGTTTCCACTTTTTAAGTTTTCCTTCCTTATTTTAGGCTCTTCAAACCTCCACTGGGAAATGCTAAATGACTGTTGGACTTGCTGGGGTTTGAGGTTTTTCTGCACTAAGCGACATTGCTGTGATTTGTATGTTTTAGAGCAGTGGATGTAAACACCTGGATGAAGACAATTGCTTTGTACCGTTTGTAGGGGGTCCCCAAAGTCTGACACAACCTATCCCAATATACCAACAGAGTAAATTGATTCCTGTAGTGCAGTGTTTCCCAAACCTGTCCTCAGGACCCACCAACAGGCCAGGTCTTCCAAATATCTGAAGCACAGCACAGGTGATATAATTTGCTTCTCAGTGATTGCAGGATTCAGGCTCGGGTAAGACGAACGCAGTGCAAACGTCCGTGTTGCCGCACATTTTAACGTCCGTCGTAGCATAAAATTATGATCAATAGAGACCCACACACGAAGTACGTCTGCACCGGATGCAATTTAGGCAAGAACGTCAAACCGCTAGGACAGACGCACAGATTGCACCACGTCCTTGTAGCTTTGTGTGTGAGTGATGGAACGTAGTCAGACAGACTGCATTTTTGACGGACAAAATGTTTTTTCATATCATGTATCAATTTTTTTCATTTTACATATTAATTTTATTTCCCATCAACATCAGTCAAAAAAAACGTCAGACAAGAAAAATGGACTGTGTGGTGTCTACAGTATCATCAGTCAGAAAGTACATCAGTTGTGCACGGACGTACAGTGTGCTCAGAATTAGGGATGAGCCGAACACCCCCGAGTTCGGTTCGCATTCAAACTCGAACTTTTCAAAAGTTCGAATTCGAACACGAACTCAATACAAGTCAATGGGACTCAAAGTTCGATTTTTAGAGTGCCCTCCAAGATGGCATATATGCTAGATATTTGCCATAAAAGGTGTATGGGGGTCCGGGTAGTGCCCTGGGGGACAGGAAACAAGGACAAAAAGTAAAAAAAAAAGTTTTTAAAAGGGACAGTGAGTATTCCATGAAATAAGGGTTAAAAATAAAAACGAAACATTCCTTCAAATATCGTGCCTAGGAGGTCCCCATAACCTGCCCGTGAAGTGGCAGATTTCTAGGATGTATAGAAACATTTAAAAACAAAAAAATGACGTTTCAAATGACGGTAAATGCTTTTCCTTTAATCTATTCATAAACAACTGCTTGGGGCGGCAGCCTGTATGAAAAGACATTTTAGGACTCGCAGAAAATTTAGTGATTTTTTTGGCTAAATTATGGTGAAACTTATGCAGGCTTTGGATGAAAGTAACAATAGGTGCTATAAAATTGGGCCTTTAGCGTCGGCAACAGTGCCGTCACACCGTAACCCCTCTGTGGTATTGTGGAAGAGTGCAGAGGTGGACCATGCAGTCCTATATTAAAAAGATATGAATCTGGTAAAGTCGTAAGTGCAGCGAAATATTGCGCCTTTGGTGCCAGGCCAGCAAGTGCCATCATACAGTAACCCCTCTGTGGTATTGTGGAAGAGTGCAGGGGTGGACCATGTGGTCCTATATTAAAAAGATATGAATCTGGTAAAGGCGTCAGTGCAGCCAAATATTGTGTCTTTGGTGCCAGGCCAGCAAGTGCCATCATACAGTAACCCCTCTGTGGTATTGTGGAAGAGTGCAGGGGTGGACCATGCGGTCCTATATTAAAAAGATATGAATCTGGTAAAGACGTCAGTGCACCCAAATATTGTGCCTTTGGTGGCAGCAAGTGCCTTAACACCATAACCCTTTTGTGGAAGAGTGCAGGGTTGGACCCTGTGGTTCAAAAAATTAAAATGGTATAAATGTGGCACAGGCGTCAGTGCAGCCAAATATTGTGCCTTTCATGGCAGCAAGTGCCTTAACACCATAACCCTTTTGTGGAAGAGTGCAGGGTTGGACCCTGTGGTTCAAAAAATTAAAATGGTATAAATGTGGCACAGGCGTCAGTGCAGCCAAATATTGTGCCTTTCATGGCAGCAAGTGCCTTCACACCGTAACCCTTTTGTGGTATTGTGGAAGAGTTCAGTGCTGGAGGTTTTGTGAATTCAGAAGAGATCCCCAATCTATTCCGTTACGTCAGCATCAGGGGATTGATAGCTACTGATCCAGGACTGATTCATTTTTATAAATGTCAGCCGGTCTACAGAGTCGGTGGACAGACGCCCTCTTTTGTCTGTGACAAAACCTCCAGCGGCACTGAACGTCCTTTCAGAAAGCACGCTGGATGAAGGGCAACCTAGTAGCTGCATAGCATATTGGCTAAGTTCTGGCCAGTGATCCAATCTCAACACCCAGTAAGCCAGTGGATCATCTGCTGGAAAGGTATTCAGGTCTGCCCTTGCCCCTAGGTAGTCCTGCACCATATGGTGAAGACGCTGGCAATGGGTGCCTACATTTGACGTCCCTGGGTGTCGTGGACTAAAAAAATGTAAAAAGGCATCAGTCAAGCAGCCCCGGTCTTCACCACTATTCCTCTGATCATCCGCAGCCTCAGAAGCACCTGTGTCATCACTTGGTAAGCTACCAGTACCTGGAAAGGTGTTACACAAGTGTCGCTTTAGAGCGTCCTCAAGTTTTTTCATCCTGTGCTCCCTCTGTGCGGGCAGGATGAGCTCTGCAACTTTACCCCTGTATCGTGGATCAAGAAGGGTTGCCAACCAGTAATGATCCCTCTCCTTGATAGCACGAATCCTGCGGTCCTTTAGCAGGCTTTGCAGGATAAGGGAGCCCATGCAGCGTAGGTTGGAGGTGGCATTAGCTTCCGAGTCTTCCTGCTCAATGAGGAGGATGACCCCATCGTGCACTTCCTCCTCCCAGTCCTTGTGTTTCTGGGCACACAAAACCCTCCCTTGAGGAATCCCCACCTTCAATGCCCCCACTACTTAAATATTCCTCCTCCTCCTCCTCCTCCTCCTGTCTGATCTGAGGAGGACGCGCTGGAATGCTGTCTGCGGAAAGACTGGGCCCTTCAGAGCTAGGGAAGGCCTCCTCTTCCTCCCGCTTCTCTGCCTCTAGAGCCACATCTATAATTCCCCGCAGAGTGTGCTCCAGCAGGAACACTAATGGAATTGTGTCACTGATGCATGCACTGTCCCTGCTCACCATCCTCTTGCCTCCTCAAATGGTGACAGTAAGTGCATGCATCCTTGATCATCAGCCACTGCGGGGGGGGAAACAAGTTGACCTGAACCTGTCCTTGTGCCATACTCACACAGGTACTCGTTGATGGCCCTCTGCTGCTTGTGCAGATGCTGCAGCATTGCTAATGTCGAGTTCCACCTGGTGGGCATGTCACAGATCAGACGGTTTGTGGGAAGGTGGAATTCTCTTTGAATTTCTGCCAGGCGAACACTTGCTGGGAATGACCGTCTGAAGTGGCTGCAGACTTTTCTGGCCTGGCTGAGAAGCTCTGCCAGCCCTGGTACCTGTTTAGGAAATGCTGTACCACCAGATTTAGGACGTGTGCTAGGCATGGTACATGCGTCAACTTACCCAGGCGTAGGGCGGAGAGAAGGTTGCTGCCATTATCACAGACAACCATTCCCAGCTGAAGCTGGCGTGGCATTAACCATCTCTGCACCTGGCCCTGCAGAGCTGACAGGATTTCTGGCCCGGTGTGGCTCCTGTCCCCTAAACAAACCAGCTCAAGCACAGTATGGCATCTTTTTGTTGAGCCATTGCATAGCCCCTGTCAGGCGTCGGTTTAACTGCCACTTTACCAGAGACAGAGAAGGAGGAGGAGGAGGAAGAGGGAGAGGTGGTGGTGGATCAGAAAGACCTCATACAAGCAGCTTTCTGGAGGCGTGGTGGATGAACAAGCTCCAGCACAGAGCCCCGTCTTGGATCCCTCCCAGCTGCAATCAGAGTTACCCAGTGTGCCGTGAAGGAAATGTAACGACCCTGTCCATGCTTGCTGGACCACGTGTCTAAAGTCACATGCACCTTGCTGCTGACTGCCTTTCCCAATGACTCGATAACATTGTCTTCCATGTGCTGGTATAGTGCTGGAATTGCCTTCCGTGAAAAGTAATGGCGTTTTGGAACCTGCCACTGTGGTACAGCGCATTCAGCAAATTCACGGAAGGGAGCAGAGTCCACCAGCTGGAAAGGCAGCAGCTGCAATGCGAGTAATTTTGCTAAGCTGGCATTTAGACGCTGTGCTTGGGGATGGTTGGGACTATATTTTTTCCTACACTGCAGCAGCTGGGGCAATGTAATCTGACTGCGTAAATCTTCAGCTGATGGGATGCTGTCACATTGTGAGGAAGGACCTGGTACATCCATTACTGTAGCATCATCCCTGTCAGTGGAGGTTGTAGGCAATGACATGGCAGGACATACATTGGGGTAGAGACAGATGAGGAGGAGGAGGACCTACGCACAGTTTTGCGCCAACAGGATGCATGGCAGGTGGTCATATGTCACCTCAAGCACGTGGTACTCAAGCGTCCGGTGTCTTTCCCACGCTTGAGTCTCATCTAACATAGATTACAAATAGCAACGGTGGGGTCTGCTGCACATTTCTTAAAGAACTCCCAGACAGCAGAGTTCCTGGATGTGTGCTTTGAGACAACAGCGCTCTGCACCTGAGCAGCTCTGACATCTGATGCCTTGGACTGGCTAGTGCTACGGTTGGTCATAGAGGATGTTGTGCCTCGTGTTTGTTGTGCCTCCTCCTCCTCACTTGATTCCTATGTTCGATCAGGCACCCAGGTGGAGTCAGTGACCTCATCATCATTGTCATCACCCCCTATCTCCTCATCACTGGAGGAAACTTGGCAGTATGCTGCAGCTGCTGGGACAACATGAGTGCCAGTTATTTGTGTATCATCACTGGCATCCCCTTCATTTAGGTTGATTATACTCCCTTCCTCAACCTCAGAGATTGAATCAGAGCACTGTACTTTCTGCGCATCCTCAAGCAGCATGTCACTGTCATTGTAGTCAAACAATTCAGCTGACTCCTCCGTGTGTGATAGTGAGGCTACGGCAGGAGTAGCTGTGGACATGGAGGCTGCATTAGATGCTTTGGCAGCGGAGGTGGACTGTAAAGCACTACAAGCCTGGCTGGCAGAGTACTCGGAGGATGGCCTGGTTCGCCAATCCACCAAATCCGCTGTCTGTTGCTGCTGCTTAAGACGGCCAGCACCACTTAGAAAGGACAAGCGTGCCCCTGCAGAGGATGCACCACGTCCACGACGACCAGAGGCACAGCCTCCCGACACAGAGGCTGCTTGCCCTCTTATCTGTGTCTGGGAGCGTCTGCCTGTCCTTTTTGGTCTTTCTGACATGGTGAGTGATATATAGATTAAATATATACAGAACTCTGATTCAACTCTGGTATAAAGATTAAAGATTTCCAGAACTCTGGTATAACTCAGTGAGACAACCTGATAGCTGGCAGCCAGTGACAAGACACAGATTACAATTCCCAGAAACCTCCTATAAATCAGTGAGACCCCCTGATGGTTGCCAGTGACAAGACACAAATTACAATTCGCGGAAATCTGCTAGAAGTATGTGGGACCCCCTGATAGCTGGCAGTGAGAAGACAGATTACAAGTCCCAGAAACCTCCTATAAATCAGTGCAACCCCCTGATGGGTGGCAGTGACAAGACACAGATTAGAACAATTCCCAGATATTTTGTATAAATGACTGACCCCCCCAAAATTCTGGGTGGCAGTGACAAGACACAGATTACCTCAATTCTCAAATATTTTGTAGAAATTACTGACCCCCCCAAAATTGTGGGTGGCAGTGAAAAGACACAGATTACCTCAATTCCCAAATATTTTGTAGAAATTACTGACCCCCCAGAATAGTTGCTGGTGGCAGTGACAAGTCACAGATTACCTCAATTCCCAAATATTTTGTAGAAATTACTGACCCCCCAAAATTCTGGGTGGCAGTGACAAGACACAGATTACCTCAATTCCCAAATATTTTGTAGAAATTACTGACCCCCCAAAATTCTGGGTGGCAGTGACAAGACACAGATTACCTCAATTCCCAAATATTTTGTAGAAATTACTGACCCCCCAAAATTCTGGGTGGCAGTGAGTGACAAGACACAGATTACCTCAGTTCCCAAATATTTTGTAGAAATTACTGACCCCCCAAAATAGTTGCTTTTGGCAGTGACAAGACACAGATGACCTCAATTCCCAAATATTTTGTAGAAATGACTGACCCCCCAAAATTCTGGGTGGCAGTGAGTGACAAGACACAGATTACCTCAATTCCCAAATATTTTGTAGAAATTACTGACCCCCCAAAATAGTTGGTGGCAGTGACAAGACACAGATTACCTCAATTCCCAAATATTTTGTAGAAATTACTGACCCCCAAAATACTGGGTGGCAGTGACAAGACACAGATCACCTCAATTCCCAAATATTTTGTAGAAATTACTGACCCCCAAAATACTGGGTGGCAGCCAGTGAGAACACACGGATTATAACAATTCCCAGATATTTTGTAGAAATTACTGACCCCCAAAATACTGGTTGGCAGCCAGTGAGAACACACGTATTATAACAATTCCCAAATATTTTGTAGAAAATACTGACCCCCAAAATAGTTGCTGGGAGTGAGAACACACAGATTAGAACAATACCGAGATATTTTGTAGAAATTACTGACCCCCAAAATACTGGGTGGCAGTGAGAACAAACAGATTAGAACAATTCCGAGATATTTTGTAGAAATGAGACCCCCCAGTAGCTGGTCGCAGACTGGCAGTGAGAACACAAACTAACACAACAACAATCTCCTCTCAAATCTCCTCTCAAACGCGTGCTGAAGCGCTGTGTGAAGCCTTATATAGTGTGCTGCGGGATTTAGCTCTGTGAGCCCATGATTGGGCAAAATTTGCCCAATCAGGACTCTGAGCCGTGATTGGCATAGTCTTGAACCTGTCTTGCACCTGACCTGTGGTCAGGTGCAAGGCTGTAGCCAATTACAAGCTTCAGGCCAGTGGAAAAGTGCATTGTGGTCCATTGTGGGCGAACATGCGGCGAACATGCGGAAATGTTCGTAGTTCGCGAACATGCGTAAAGCATGTGTACATTGGGTTCTGGTCACCCTTAGGAAGAGAAAGTAAAGATGATGGAATGGATACATACATTGATTGGTTTACATTAAAAAGCACTGTCTTTTACTTACCAGATGACAGTACAATTTAGGATTTTCATAATCTAGAAAGAAAAAAACATTTGTTTTCATTATATTTCACAGATAATAAAACATTACTATACAGGAGAAATTGTGCTCTCCTCACTACACCCGTCAAAGTGTAACTAGCTATCCAAGGAGGCGATTACATTAGTAGCACACCTTCCAAAACACGTACATTCTACATAAAATAACCTCCACCGTGCACATATATGGGCACACGTACGCTTATTGAATTTTTGCTGTTCTTATTCACACATACCTTTCATTCATGCATAACCTATAGCCACACATTTCATCACTTTCACATATAGTGACGACAGATTGGCCACGTTTTCCTGAACTCCTATAACTATTTCAAGCAGAGGGGGCAGAAGGACAGGTGCTGCCCTGAAACATGTATATTTCTAATGCTGCAGGAAGGAATTGAAGGCAGATCACCTGGGATTCCTTTTGATTTCTCACCTGCAGCGTATGGATTCTATATTGTGGGCTCTATTCCCTAGTGAACGATAACGATAGCATAGGGATTTTTATGCGTTTTTTATTTCTTACCTGCAGGTTATTGCACGTGCTGCTTGGATGCATTCTTCATGCTCTGCCCATCCGTATGAATTAATTATGTGTCCAGGAATACCTGGCCTATCTGGAAACCCTACTTACATAATTCCAAAAAGAGCTACTCCAGAGCGCATGTAACTAATCATTTTAATCTTTATTGAGATAATAACAATTTCATTTAAAGTAATTTTCAACAAATCCTCTTTTGGCTCACAATATCCTCCTGGGTATGCCCCATACCTTTACTGCCTCAAATAGCAAAGAAGCTCTTTTTAAGTATGGTTGCCAGATCAGCCATGTTGTCCTTGGCACATATTAATTATTATTGTCATCATTTATATAGCGCCAACCGTTTCAGCAGTTCTTTACAATAAACGAAAAGGGAGCGAGATACAGATAGACAGACATACAGTATGATGGAAACACTAGCAGGGTTATTCAGAGAGCACCGAAATGTGGCTGACATTTCATTGCTCTCTCGTTCCCCGTGCTTCCCTGCACTTCGGGGAATCAAAGATCCCCACCCTGCGGTGTGTTCAGCATTCACCGCAGGGTCCCTGGAGGGGAAACCCGCCGGTAAAACCACGCCGAACACGCCGGAAAAAGCAGACGAGCCGCCGTTCACAAGTTCAGAGCAGCTGCCTTTATGGCTAGGGTCAGACGAAAGTGATTTCTACGGACTGTACGTCCGTGCACACGGACGTACGTCAGTACGGAAGACGCAGTAGTGGCCACAGTGTCCATTTTTTTCACTGACATATATTTTGACGGATGTAGGAGGGAAAATAAATTAAAAAGAAAAACCATTTTGCCCGTGAAAAATGCTGGACGTATAAATGCAGTCCGTCTGACCACGTTCCATCCCTCACACACAAAGCTATGTAGACGTTGCGGACGCAGCGCACTTTGTGCGGCCGTTCTAGGGGTTGTACATTCTTGCCTGCCTTGCGTCCGTGGGCCGCGGCCATTGTGCGTCCGCAGTTCAGTGCGGACGTACTTCGTGTCGTGCTCCGATGGTCTTTCTTTCATGCTATCACGGACGTACCTTTTAGGCGCAATCACGTCTGACACCAGCCTGAAGCTGGTGAACAGGGTAAAAAAAAAAAAAACACATTTGAAAGTTTCAAAATTGAAACGCGGTTTGCAAAAAAATTAACAAAATTGCCTGGAATTTACATATAAGATCCAATGAATGATAATAAAAAGGCCTATTAAGGAAAAATGAAAAAAAAAACATTTAAGGAAAAAAGATTTGACGAAAAAATCTAGAAAAATCCCTAAAAGATCATAAAAAAATCTATAAATAAAGAGACTTTTTGCTGCAGATTAAAATAATAAACAGTTTATTAGATATTGAATTAAAACGGGAATATTTTTAACATTGAAGCCTATGGGATTCGCATGAATAAACCTGACGAATGAGACCACTTCTTACTCTCAAGCCTATGCAACAACTAGGCCGCACTCTCTGCTCTTGATGACGCTGGGTTATACCAGGGAACGTATTGAGCCAATAGAGATGTTCATTTAGTTCTTTATGTTTTAGGGACCCTTTAATCCTTGCTCTGGAAACTGTCAGGGTTATTCAAAGAGAATCGAAAAGTCACCGCACGTTCGGTGACTTTTCGTTCTCTTCAATTCGGTGCAATTTGGCGATCCCATTTCGGCGACCCTGCAGTGTATTCAGCAAGCACCACAGGGCCGTCGTAGTGCAGGGAAAAGCCACCGCAAACCCGCCGAACACTCACCGCAAAACCCGGCGAACGCACACAGAAACCCGCAAAAACATCTGGATTAACCCCGCCGAACACGTCGGAGAAACCCGAGCAGGAGCCGATCACACGCAGAGAAGCCGCTGGAAAAAGCCGACACCGCAGACGAATGGAGTGAAAAAAAACAAAAAACAGTACGCTTGAATGTTTGAAAAGTGAAACGCTGTTTGCAAAGAAACTACGGAACGAAAATGTGTGAAATTTACATATAAGATCCAATGAATGATAATAAAAAAGGGCTGTTACAGAAGAAAAAATGATTAAAATTTTTTTTCGTAAAAAATATCAAAAAATGCCTACAAGCTCCTAAAAAATCTATACATAAAGAGACTTTTTACTGCAGAATATTATGATTAACGGTTTATTAGATATTGAATTAAAATGGGAATATTTTTAACATTGAAGCCTATGGGATTCGCCTGAATAAACCTGTCGAATGAAACCACCGAACAGCAGGGCAATTCGGCAACTTTTCACTGCTGGTTTTGCTTCTCTATGGGGATTCGCTGCCCTCGAACAGGCACCAAACAGGCACTGTATGTGCAGGCAATTTGCCAAGATTTGGCGAACTGCCTGCTCTCTGGATAGCCGAATGGCCAGGAAAGGTAACCGTACGCTGAATTTCACTGTTCGGTCACCTTTTGGCCACAATTCGGAGCTCTTTGAATAACCATTTGTGTTTTTTCTGGCTTGATAGAAATATTCCTTACCTACTGGGAGCGTTCCCAATTTAGGCATCTAGCTCAGTTTCAATGCAATGAGGCCAGGCTGTTTGTGTTTTTTTTTCCCAAGCCTGTATTGTTTGTTCCTGATAGGGCTCTTCATAAAGGCTGTGTGTTTTCTCATGCTTTCCTATAACCACAGACCCCCGAAGGCCTGTTTCCATTCATTATATTTGATACTTGCAATGTTTCCACACTGCCTTTTATTCCCTATATCAGTTTCCAGGGAGGGTCCAGTATTGTGCTAGTATTTCCAATCTAGCATACTCCCAAACTTGCTTTATGGCCTCTTTCTTGTAATGGCCTTTATTTTATTTATGTTCTCGCCTCCACTGAGACATGTATACATTATGTTTGTCCTAGGTAAGCACTGTGACTGTGTCTGTCTGTCTACTGCAATACAGCTTTGAAAGCATTCTTTTACTGCATTTCTCATTAAAAGCTAAGTTTTATTTTATTCTTTGGCTATCTCCACTATCTTTTGCAATTGTTAAATTGGGGTCACCCCCCGTCACCAACAGTGGTAAGAGACTTTTTTCTATGGTCAATAGATTGCTTCCCATAACTATCTTGGTACACCCTGCGAGCGTTTTTGTCTGATTTCTACATGCTGCAGGACATCATTTTGCATGCATCAGTATGAATTAAATATAAGTGTCCAGGAAAACATGGCTGATCTGGCAACTCTACTTGGAAAACAAAAGTGTGTGATACCCTTGTGTGAGGCCTTAAAGTGCTACCAAAAGAATGAAATGTCCTTATTGTGTTTATGTTGTTGATATCTGACATGTGCTTTGTTTTTCTCTTGTATGTTTAGATTAGATAATATTTTACTCTCTATGTGTCACTTGGTGCATCCATTATGCAATATTTTGTGTTGTAAACTTCCCCCTCACACTATCTTTACGTAACTTGCACAATGGAGTCTATGAGTCGATCACTGACTCAAATCATTGTATTGTGTGGGATGTATTCAAGGGACATCGCCAGGGGGTAGATATAAAAGTGTTATAAGCTCCCTGTTTTATCTCATTCAGCTGCCATCTCTTATCTCAAGTAGCCTGAAGAAAAATAGCCCCCTTCAGCCTTATCTAAACATCCCCTCCTCATCTCATTAACAGTTAAATATTGTAGATTAGATAAATCATATAAGTAAAAACAAAAACGTTGTTAATTTTTCCCATGAGGCAACATTTACCAAAATAGTAGGGAGTTAAAAGGAAAATAACGTTAGGTGTTTTTTTTTACATGCAATTACTCAAATAAAGAGTAAAAAACAGCAGCATGTGTTTTATAAGGAGGTTTTGTTTGTATTTCACAAGTACTCTAGTTACCGCTTATGAATGCGGTAGTGTCCGTTTAAGCGCTTGACTAATTATCAAGCCCCATTTGATTCTGGATAAGAACTGCAAAGTCTCTCTGTTTCTCATTTTTGCCATCAATGTATTAGTACTGGCACTCACTGTGCCAGCAGTGAGCATAGATTGGGGTCACATCAGAGCATCACTTCTTCAGGGCACGGGATAGGGTATTAGGCCTCATCTGCAGGAGATTCACAACTACTCTCCCATTAACCCCTATACACACACATATTACTGAGTATATTCATACAAGCGTAAAAAAAAAACTTCCACATGCCACATATTAAGGTGAAGAGCCGAATGAGTCCTGTGGGTAGCAGTGTCAGTTCTTGTCCCTTTTGAAAGTGTCAGCTTTTTCATGCAATTAGTGGTAGTGTATTTTTTGGGACTAATTGATGGCATTATCTCTAGTTTCAAAACCTCACTCTGAGCACTAGAAAACTGTCTGCCATTACATTGCATGCTTGGTGTTTGGGATTAAATTACACATTTTACCAAGTGTATTTAGCTAAAGATGAAGTAGATAATATTTATCATGGTGCATTCTCTTACCTGGAAAATCAATGCACTGCTTTTTAATCACATTGATAGTTGCTCCATCCCCAATCTGAAAAAAAAAAATATTGTTTTAGTCAACAACCGTAGTATATGAATTGTATAGGAAGTAACTGTATCAGATCTCTGTACCCCAACTGGGTCACATCTAGGTCACATCCGAACCTTTCTCCAACCCTTAGCCGAAGCTTTAGGATATGTACACGCAGTGCTGTATCTTGGCCTAGGTCGACAAGGCCTAGGCCTAGGGTGGCATTTTCCAGGGGGCGGCAAAAAAAGCCACCCTCCGCATGAAAAAAGCCGCCCAGCACGAATCAATCTCCCCTCCGCCCGAAAACTGGTCTTTCTGGCACTCCCTTTGAGGGGCAGAAAAATCAGAGAGAGCGGAGGTCTTGCTGTCACGCCTTGCCGATGTCATCATTGGTGGGGGCGTGACAGCCTTCAGCTGTGAGTCACGTGGTGCACAGAAGGAGCCCTGCCACATGCAAGATGGCGTCGCCCATGAGTGTTGTTGGGAAGCAGTGCTCTGTGCTGCTTGAGGGCCAGGGTCCTTTTTGCCAACTACATCAGTGCAATGGTGAATAGTGGTAAAACAGCTCCATGGAAACCTGGATAGAGGAGGAGGGGGTGTTCTAGGCTTCACTAAATAGCAGTGTGGGAAGTCACGCTGGTATGAGCAGTCACACTGCCTGTGGTGATATGGTCTGCTCCATGCAGCTCCATCACAGCATGTGCTCTCAGATCTGGAGTCACAGCGTGTGTGTGTGTGTTAATACATTGTAGCCTGTGACTGAGCTGCAGACAGAGAGAGCCCAGATCCATTGCCTGCAATCACTGTAACACGTAGGAATGATCCTTCATTAGATCTTCACTATATATGGATTAAAATCCAGCATTATTATCTCACAGCAGTTCTAGTTACCTGGACATGATGCTCATCGTCATGGTGTATTTTTTATATAATGTATTTCAGGAAGTAAAAAAGGTGTCATCTGCGCTCGTTTCTATGTGTTCCATGTACAACAAAACACTATGAGGTTTTTGTTTGTTTCAATGGCCATTGCAACGTAACCTCACTCGCCCCTTCAAGGCACCACTTTACAGAGCGAGTACCTAACAATTGTAACCAAAAGTCCGCGCTACTGAGCAGCTCCGAAGCCCCTCCTGCTGCTTTTCAGCTAAGGAGAGGCAGTCCTGGCAGTTGCTGCCGCTCCGGTGAGTATGGGCGCGACGCCATTTTTTCTGTATTTATGTATATCATGCTTGTAACACCAGTCCGTCGTTCTGCAGCTGTTCCTCTTTCCATGTTTTTGTTTTTAATCCCAAATGGGAAGTGTTTGGTGCGTGTATAAATAAAACCCACCATATCTCTGCCTCTCCTTAGCTGAAAAGCAGCAGGAGGGGCTCGGAGCTGCTCAGTAGAGTAGCCTTTTGGTTACAATTGTTAGGTACTCACTCTGTAAAGAGGTGCCTTGAAGTGGCGAGTGAGCTTACGTTGCAATGGCCATTGAAACAAACAAAAACCTCATAGTGTTTTGTTGTACATGGAACACATAGAAACGAGCGCAGATGACACTTTTTTTCCTCGTTATGTTTTATACATTAACTGGGCTGTTACTCCTGGCAGTTGCTGCCGCTCCGGTGAGTATGGGCGCGACGCCATTTTTTCTGTATTTCAGGAAGTATTTGCTCTAGTGTATAATATTTGGCAAGTCTTTCTCAGGTCAGAAATGGTACTAATTCATCTAATGACAATTATAATGTAATGACTTATAGGCAGTATTAGACCACATTTATATTTGTTTATGGAGTCTGTTTAGTAGTAAACCATCCCGTGGTCCATAAACCGGCTGTGTGGAGTAGAGGTAACATCACTGCTCTGTGTGGAGACATGGGTTCGATCTCAGCAAGAGCACCTCTTCAGTAAGTGTCCTTTGGCAAGACACCTAACGGTACATACTCGCCACCCAGGACATACTTGAAAACGAGAGAAATCTCAATGTATCCTTCCTGGTAAAATACTTTCTCAAAAAAAATCTGGTTGTAAATATCAACATAACAACCATCCAAATTGAAAGTCTGTGTAGAAAACCATGAATTGACTATTTCTCTTTATTGAAGATATGCTCTAGTGTCCTATTATAGTATAAATAAATTTCTATATAGCCCTATAAAATGTGAACACATCATTAAACTGTCTTTGCATGTTTAAAGGTTTATAAAAAAAATACCTTACTTTAGTCATCAGAATAGTGTGTGTTTGGGAAGGGTTCTAAGACAGAACCCCAACCTCAGAATGTGTTGAACGCACAGCCCCTGTTCAACATTACCTATTAAACAGGAAAAGGTGTGGCCTTTGCCAGAAGGGGTGTGTCAAAATTAAATTAGGGGGTGCACGCGTTTAGTCAGGCCTAGGGCAGCACAAAACCTAAATACACTACTGGGTACAAGCAAAGAGCCTTGATAAAATCCCCCAGAAATGAGGCAACAGGCAGATCTGGAGGTATATTTAAAAGGAAAGAAAGTAGCAAAACAAGAGGACATAGTCTTAGATTAGAGGGGCAAAGGTTTAAAAGTAACATCAGGAAGCATTATTTTACTGAGAGGGTGGTGGATACATGGAACAGCCTTCCAGTTGAAGTGGTAGAGGCCAAAACAGTAATTGAATTTAAGCAAGCATGGGATAGGCATAAGGCTATCCTAAACAAAAGATAAATCCAGGTAAAGTATCCATGTAATTGGGCAGACTAGATGGGCCGAAAGGTTCTTATCTGCCGACATTTTTCTATGTTTCGATGTTTAACAGACAGGAACTGAACGCTTTTTTGAATCATCTGAGCCAAATATATACATTCCCAGACGGACCGTGAAAGCCAATGGAAAACGACACCCTGGCATCTTACAGCACTTTATCATTAATCCCTCCCACAGTACTGTTCTGTAATGTAACTATGTTTCCACATCTTCACAGGGTTAGTTGTTTTTACACTGGATCTTCTTCAACACAGACTATATTACTGGGTGTGGTGAGAGAATGTATTGTAACTTTCCAAGGAGAGGAATCATCTTTCGCATGCATGACTTGCATTAACCTCCCTGGCTCCCTGGCGTTACGATTCTGACATCTTTTAGATGTCAGAATCTTAACGTTTCTTTTATTTTTTTTAGCCCAGTAGCGGTATATCGAGTGTGGCTCGGGGTTAAATTCCTACGCTGGAAGCGGTAACCCCGTGCCACACTCGAGATGCCACTGGATACATTACCTGTCCCTACGCTCCCTCACTGTCCCCACAGTCTCCTCCGGCGATCGTGACCTCATACTTCCTGGTTCCCTTCTCGCGAGAAGGGAACCAAGAAGCAAAACGCCGCGATCCAGCCCAAGTGTGACTCAGGGGTTACTGATTTCAGCGGTGAAATTTAACCCCGAGTCATACTCGGGAACACCGCCAGGGAGGTTAACCCCTTGGCTGGCAAGTGATTTTTTTTCCCCAAAAAAAATACTTTCAGTAAAGTACTTATACAGTAAGAAATATTTGTGAATATTCCTTTTGTATTTCTTACTGTAATAACCTATTTGGCAGGCAGATGTCACCATCTGCTGGTGAAATAGAGTTACTACACCTCTGAGCTCTGTGCATTATTAGCAGGGGAAAAGTACGTTAGACACATTCTCCAGCTGGTCAGGCATCAGGTCCACAGTGCTAAATTTTTAGGCTAGGGTCAGACGAGCGCATTTTGTACGGACTGTGCGCCCGTGCAGTACGGACGTACTTTCTGACTGACGACAAGGTAGGGGCCACACAGTCCGTTTTTTTCACTGATGTATTTTTGACGGTTGTAGGAGGGGAAAATAAATTAAAATGGAAAAAACATTTTGTCTGTCAAAAATGCTGGACGTATAAATGCAGTCCGTCTGACCACGTTCCATCACTCACAGACAAAGCTATGCGGACGTTGCAGACGTGGCGCACTCCGCACGTCCGTTCTAGCAGTATTACGTTCTTGCCTAACCTGCATCCGTTTGCCGCGTCCGTCATGCATCCGCACTTCTGTGCGGATGTACTTCGTGTGTGGGGCTCCATTGGTCAGAATGCTATGCTGCCACGGACGTACAAATGTGCGGCAACACAGACGTGATAACTGCGCTCGTCTGACACCAGCCTTAGGGTCATTTTCTGGTGCTCAAATACAAACAAAATTATTATAGATTTGTAATGCTCTGCTGCAGATCGAGATAACTTGATACTGAGTCCATGGCGATGCAATTGAAGACCCGAGTTCTCAATCTCAGGATTGAAGCTGTTAATTTATTCTTGCATCCATGAGTTCCATAACCCGTGATGTAACTCTTATGTTCTCTAGCCTCATTCTTTGTGCTGACGTCTCATGACTTTTGTCCACAAATAACATAAAGAAGCTTGCAACACAAGCATTCCTTTAAAACCTCCAAAATGTATTTGCATATTTTCAACACCCATCATGACCACTATCCCCTATTCTTAACACCCCAAAACTATTTTTCTAGGCAATTTTTACCCTTTAATTTAAATACCATTTACATAATTGCAAGACTTGTCCGTGCTTACATGCATCTGCACGAATACAAAGTTTTTAGGGAACAACAACAGGAAAACAACATCACATAAAAAAGCAGAAGAAACTTTTGTGACGGAAAACGATTGAAAAGCAGCATTTCTTCTGAAATTGCAATGTGGCATTTGAAAAAGCTTGCCAAATTATGAGGTTTTTCTTAAAAAAATTTTTTGGAGCGGAATAAAAAAAGGACCAGCCCCTATCATATTTATCCCTCTGTAAACTGATCTCAATCCTCCTCCTTCTCAGCACTTTACAGAACACAGAAACTCCCTCCCGATCTCATGCTGTGAACCAAAAGATAAGGAGCACAGGTGTTTACCAAACTTTGCGGAAGAACTAACATAGCCTCCATGTAAGAAGGAAATTGCTAAAATGCTTCGATTACCAGACTAGATTTAATATATCTTATTTCACGAACCATATATTATGACAAAAAATATATATATACAGTGGAGGCGCTACTATAATAAAATGACCAACAGGGTTATTCAAAGAGATCCGAATTGTGGCCGAAAGGTAACTGAACAGTGAAATTCAGCGTGCGGTTACCTTTCCTGACCATTCGGCTATTCTGAGAGCAGGCAGTTCGCCAAATGTTGGCGAATTGCCTGCACATATGGTGCCTGTTCGGTGCCTGTTTGAGGGCAGTGAAATCCCCATAGAGAAGCAATGCTTCGTCTATTCAGAGAACAAAAACTAGCAGTGAAAAGTTGCCGAATTTCCCTGCTGTTCGGTGGTTTCATTTGACAGGTTTATTCAGGAGAATCCCATAGGCTTCAAGGTTAAAAATATTCCCGTTTTAATCCAATATCTAATAAACCGTTGATTATAATATCCTGCAGTAAAAAGTTTCTTTATGTATAGCTTTATGATCTTTTAGGCATTTTTCGGGATTTTTTAACGAAATTTTTTTAAATCGTTTTATTTTTCTGTAACAGCCCTTTTTATTGTCATTCATTGGATCTTATATGTAAATTTCATACATTTTCATTCTGTAGTTTCTTTGCAAACAGCGTTTCACTCTTCAAACATTTTTTTTTCACTCCATTCGTCTGCGGTGTCGGCTTTTTCCGGCGGCTGCTCTGCGTTGTGATCGGCGGCTGCTCGGGTTTCTCCGGCGTGTTCGGTGGGGTTAATCCAGATGTTTTTGCGGGTTTCGGTGTGCGTTCGCCGGGTTTTGTGGTGAGTGTTCCGCGGGTTTGCGGCGGCTTTCCCTGCACTACGACGGCCCTGTGGTGCTTGCTGAATACACCGCAGGGTCGCCGAAATGGGATTGCCAAAGAGAGCGAAAATTCACCGAACGTGCGGTGACTTTTTGATTCTCTTTGAATAACCCTAATAGAGTGCTGCTTTTAATAAATTGATTCAATAAGTATATCATGCATACATTGAAAATTAATTATCCTGAAACACGCCAATGCCTGTGCAAAATTGCAATCCACATTATGTACCAAATACAGTGCAAAAAATGTGATTAAAGTGCTAGTACTTATAAAGCGTTATTAGGTTATAACCCTAAAAAAATGCCTCAGTGGCTGTGCAAACTGCATTTACAGTACATATCAATTTTGTGCAAAATACATGCTGAAAGTGCTGGTTCCCAATGTGGAGAAATAGGAATATACAAATGTGTATGCTTATATTGAAATGCTGCAAGAAACCCTTCCCAGTGTCTTGAATACACCAAGCCATTAAATCCATGTCATGACTAGGGATGAGCTGTTCGGGATCGGACGGTTCGGAGTTCGACCCGAACTTTGGCAGTTCTAAAGTTCGCGAATTTCGAACTTTTTGGGCGTGTTCGGTTCGGGTTCGAAAAAAAAAAAGAAATTTTGAAAAAAGTATAGAAAATGTTTAAAAAAATACTAAACAATCTAGAAATAAAGAGACTCTTTACTGCAGAATATTATAAGCAACGGTTTATTAGATATTGAATTAAAAACTAATGTGTACGTGGAAAGATTATCAACTCTAAATGACCTCTGTTCACAAACGGGCATAACACCAGGTGTTTTTAGTCTGGTAATCAATTTGATACATTGTACAATATACTGAGGGTGGGGTGGTGTCTGCTTCTGATTGAGATTTGAGAATTAATTTCCCTAAAACATCCTAATATGCTGCATTTAAATGGTGTTTGAAAAAAATCTAAAGCAATGTTATTTTTCAACTCGGGATTAAACATTCACAGGGTTATTCAGAGAGCGGTGAAAAGCAGGAGAATAACTGGAGAAGTGAAAATTCTAGGTCAAAATAGCCAAACCAGAAAAATTCGCCCATTTATCTCACTTTCCAAATCGGCTATTTGGTCTAGATTGTTCTCTTCTCTTGCCAGTTCTCCTGGCTTTCACCTCTCTCTCAGGGTTGTTCAGAGAAAGGTGAAAACCAGGAGAATGGCAGGAAAAGAGAACAATCTGGACCAAATAGCCGATTTGGAAAGTGAGATAAGGCTAGGGTCAGACTAACGCATTTTTCGCAGCGACCATCAAAAAGTGCGTCCGAACGCATTGCCGTATTTTTTCACGGATTGCGCGAAAACGGTCATACGATGCGCATTTTTGTGCGGGATTTTTTACGGATCCAAACCAGGAAACTCTGGACGTTATGTTGGCCGGACATGAGCAGGGTCTGACGTCTCCAAATCACGCACACACGCCGCTAGTGGACGCAGCGCACTCTGTACGTCGGTACTAGCGGTTCTGCGTTCTCGAAAAAATGCGTTCATTTTCCACTTGCGTTGCGCAGCCGGACTTTCGTGCAACCGTACTTCGTATATTGGCCGTCATTGCCCGTCATTTGCTGCTAGTGCGGCCGTGATTAAGTGCGCCTAAGGCTGGGGTCAGACGAGTGTAGTGTTCACGTCCGTGATTGCGCCTAAACGTACGTCCGTGATAGCATGACAGAAAGCCCATTGGAGCCTGACACATGAAGTACGTCCGCACTGAACTGCGGACGCACAACGGCCGCGGCCCACGGACGCAAGGCAGGCAAGAACGTACATCCCCTAGAACGGCCGCACAAAGTGCGCTGCGTCCGCAACGTCTGCATAGCTTTGTGTGTGAGTGATGGACCGTGGTCAGACGGACTGCATTTATACGTCCAGCATTTTTCACGGACAAAATGGTTTTGCTTTTTAATTTATTTTCCCTCCTACATCCGTCAAAATATACGTCAGTGAATAAACGGACTGTGTGGCCACTACTGTGTCTACCGTACTGACGTACGTCCGTGTGCACGGACGTACAGTCCGTAGAAATCACGCTCGTCTGACCCTAGCTTAAACGCACGTTAAAAATTCGCTAGTCTGACCCTAGCCTAAATGGGAGAATTTTTCTGGTTTGGCTATTTTGGCTAGAATTTTCCATTCTCCAGTCAATTCAATTCTCCCATTTATCTCACTTTCCAAATCGGCTTTTTGGTCTAGAAGTTTCCATTCTCCTGCTTTTCACCGCCAAAAAATCAGTAAACTTTTTCTGCGTGTCCGAAAATGTCTCCTCTTTTCATACAGACTGCCGCCCCAAGCAGTTGTTTATGGATAGATTAAAGAAAAAGCATTTACCGTCATTTGAAATGTCATTTTTTGGTTTTTACATATTTCTATACATCCTAGAAATCCGCCACTTCACGGGCAGGTTATGGGGACCTCCTAGGCACGATATTTGAAGGAATTTTTCATTTTTATTTTTAACCCTTATTTCATGGAAAACTCACTGTCCCTTTAAAAACTTTTTTTTTAAAACTTTTTGTCCTTGTTTCCTGTCCCCCAGGGCACTACCTGGACCCCCATACACCTTTTATGGCAAATATGTAGCATATATGCCCTCTTGGAGGGCAGTCCAAAAAAAAACGAATTTTCAGCCCCATTGACTTGCATGGGGGTTCGGGTTCGGTCCCGAACAAATGGGAAGTTCGGGTTCGGGCTCGAACCGAACTCGGGGAGTGTTCGGCTCATCCCTAGTCATGACGTACAACTTGTGTAAAAGAAGATCCCCTTATAAAGAACATTTTGAGGTCACGTACCTTGTAATACTTTATGGTGTTTAATTTTTTAATTCCATTCTCCAGAACCACAGAGGATGAATCAATATCTAACAGTTCCTTAAGCGTCTGGCCATGATGAAATTCTGTTAACACAAAAACCACGATCGTTACATACATTAACCACGGTGACAAAGGAAATAGTTCATTATGCTTCAACCATGTCGGCATCAAATATACACTTAAAGGGATACTCTACTAAAAATGAAGTTCCCTTTTCTTCCCCTTAAGACTGGGGTCAGATGAGCGGCAGTAAGAGCGGAAGGAACGTCCGTGAGAGTGGACGTTCCTTTAACTCGACGCCCGTCTGGCCGCCTCACTGAGCGCACTCCTATGGAGAATCGCGCTTTGCAGCCCCGTCAACGCGCGTCCTGGCTCTTTGACGGGGAGGCTGCACGGACGCAGCACGGTTGTTGCCGTGTGCGCAATTTGTGCGCACGCAACAGCGTATGGCTTGCCCAGTCACAGCGTCACAATGTTGCGACGGATATCGGAAGGCATGTCAGTACAGGCGCACATAGTGCACTCGTCTGACCCCATCCTAAATTTTTTATTTATTGATTTAAATAAGGCTAGGGACAGATGAGCGCATTTTCTGCGGCCACCGTCAAAATGTACGTCGATGCGTGCGCACGCATTTTTTCACGGAATACGCTTAAGTGGTCAGACGATGCGCAATTCTGGACGTATTTCATGACGATGGGGTGAAAAGAAGTCTAGGGAAATCCGGCTGTTTGAACGTTATGTTGGCCGCACACTAGCAGCGTCTGACATCTCCTAATCACGCACACACGCTGCTATGCGGCCGCAGCGCACTCTGTACGTCAGTACCAGCGGTTTAACGTTCTCGAAAAAATGCGTTCATTTTCCACTTGCGTTGCGCGGACTTTTGTGCGACCGACTTCGTATATTGCTGTCATTGCATGGCATCTGCTGCTAGTGCGGCCGTGATTAAGTGCGCCAGAACGCGCGTTCGCACTGCCTCAGTCTGACCCTAGCCTAAATGTTTACATTTTCCTTTAATGGCGAATTTACTCACCCTTTGACCCATGTGCGGCGCAGCTCCTCCTCTTCGGCTCAGGGACTCCCGAACTTGGAAGTCCTTGAAGCGTTCTAAAGCAATTTTCGCTCCTATTTATTATATATATATTAATTTTCCTTCTTATATAGCGCCAACAGTTTCCACAGCGCTTTACAAAAACAAAGGGAGCAAGTCAGATAACGGACATGGGATGGAAACAAGAGATGTAGAGGGCCCTGTTCATAGGAGCTTATGTAAGGTATTTCAAAATAAGGTACCCCATTAAAATAAAGCAGGTACCCCATAAACATACACAAATAAATATTACATTTCCTATTTCAGCAAAGAGAATAGCTCTGATAAAGTAAACTAATGGCATTTCTATTAAACTACTAGTAGATGGCAGCAGATTGAAAGCCTGAATGATGAGCACGTGTTCATCTAACATGCTTCCCTTAGCAGAGGGAACCCAAAAGCAGAGTGTCCATTTCTGGAGGAAGCAAATATCAAAGTACAAATGCTACCAGAACTGAAGTCATGCTTTATGTGCGTTGCAGAAAATGTTTAAATAAAAGCACTTCTGGTTTCATCCAGCCCGCTCCCTTCGCACATTGGAATTATTGACCATACTTTCAGCATATGTGCAACACTTACAGTCCGGAGGGGTTGGGGTTGAAGAAGACAAGGGGAGTTTTATTGTATGTCAGGATCATTAGTGCGAGTGGTTCAGGAATGGTGGGGGCCAGTGAAATGGCTTCAATCATGATGGGTGAGTAGGTGAGCAGTGTAGGAACAGCAGATTTTGCACAACAATGGACCTATGCTCTTTACGTGCGCAAGTTCCATAACGCCTGTGCAAAGCTATGAGGGAGGGGGCACCCCTGACATCCTGACCACTTTAAAAAGATAACGTGGTCAAGATGAGTAGAGAGTCCCTTTAAAAGTAAAAAATAAAATAAAAATTAAAAAATGAAAGTTTGCACAGCAACTGTTGATGAGCACTTACCTAGACCAATTTCTATAATATGTAGCCTATGAGGATACCCTTTTACTTCAAGAAAACGTTGAAGAATTTTTTCTTTGGTTTGCCCAATTGTATCACAATCCAAAACAGGTACCGTAATACATCTGTTGCTCTCATCTTCGTTTTCTGTGATTACTGGAAAATTAACATTTAACTCCTAAAAACACAAAGGGTAAAGTTAAATTATGTAATGAATGATAAAACTGTGAACCTGAAATGTACAAAATGCAGAGCTCTTTCAAAACACCAATGATAATCAGTCGTCCTAATATGAAAAAAACATAAGGGGTCCGGGAACTTATGGAATACTATAAAAACATAATGTAAAAATGTAATGCATATTCAGAGACACGTTTATAGAGTTTCTCTTGTGCATTTTGTAAGTAAATAAAGTGACAATTTGCTTTGAGTTTTTGATTCCTTAGAGCAGTGATTCCCAAACCCGGTCCTCGTGTCCCCCTAACAGGCCAGGTTTGCCAGATATCTGAAGTACAGCACAGGTGATAGGATTTGCTGCTCAGTGATTGCAGGATTCAGTCTGCATTTCCCCAAGGTGATCCTTAAAACCTGTCCTGTTAGACTTACCAACGCAAAAACAAATCTTGGATACTCTGGCTCAATACCGCGCCTTCGATTCAAAGGCAACTACTATGTGTGGTATAACACCACCTCAACAAGACCCTTGGTCGCTCTGGGACATTCACAAACTATACAAAGCATGCGGCTTATGAGCAAAGGAAAGTGCAATAAAACCAGTCATAAAACTGAGATGATACCCTGAATTCCCCCTTCCCCATTTTTTTATTTTTTTTATTTTCTCTTTTTGTTTTTCCTCCCTTAGCTCTTATTTATTTGATATTATTTTCTTGTTTTGGTGATATTATTTCCTTTTCATTTGATTGAATATGTGTTTACTGTTGAAAAAATTTAATAAAAATTTATATTTAAAATAAAAAAAAACCTGTCCTGTTAGGGGTAGTTGGGAACCACTGCCTTAGAGCAGTATTTCCCAACCCTGGTCCTCAAGTGCCCCTAACAGGTCAGATTCTAACCTTTTACCACCATGCGATGTACTATGCCATCCCTGCGACTGCTGAGCCTTGAAGCCGCGGGGCAGCATAGCACGCCCCGTTGACTTCAATGGGCCTCTGTGCTCCCGCCCACCAGTTGGCACGCGCTATTGACTGCCGCAGGAGTGCCTGAACTCGGGTCAGCAGCGTAGGTGGGCTGGAGGAGGGGCCCGCCACAGCAGCCGACGAGCGGGGCATACTAGTATGCCCTGCCGGCAATAACGTCCCACTGCCAGGCACAACCCACCTGGCGGTAAGGGGTTAAGGATCGCCTTGGGAAAATGCAGACTGAATCCTGCAATCACTGAGCAGCGAATCATATCACCTGTGCTGTGCTTCAGATATCTGGCAAACCTGACCTGTTAGGGGAACCTGAGGATCAGAGTTGGGATCCACTGTTATAAGAAGTAACTTAACGTTTTAACATTATGCAGCCAGTTTGTATTAATTTGTTACAGAAAGAATGCGTTCTCCAGACATCATTGATATCACTTAAATGGAATTGACTTACTATGATGTTGAAATCGGAAATTTGCCAAAGCAGCCAGTCTTCATTCAGAGTGTAGAGCGCTCTGCAGTTTACAGCATCTATAGGGCCTTTGTGTATCCTCTGGTTGAGCGTGCAGACAAGCAGGTACAGCTGTTCTCCAACTGATTCCTTTATTCCAAAATAGCAACAATGTAAAAAAAGAGTTATATGCGTTATACGCATTAACCAACACTTGAAATATTGCCTTTATGTCTGACTCCTGTATACACAAGAATAAGGCTTTTTTAGGCCTAACACCGACACCTGGTTTATACAGTAAACTACTGGAAAAGAAATCAACGTATAGACCAAAAATATGCTATGTGGCTATAATTACAGATCTACAGGGGAAAAGGTAGCAGACATAGGCCATAAAGTTGTCATTCTCCTGTACGCTCATTCACTGAAACCTCGCTATATACATAAAACAGTTATTTCTTTACTGCAGTCGTTGGTTCGTATTAGGCATGTAAGTTTAATAAAAAGGTGAATAATGAATACAGTAAGGAATACCTGATTCTAGCAGGGAGTGGCTTAACCCTATAAAGCTTGTAAAAGAAAAAAAAAACACAGCCGAATATCCTACCCTAAGAAACCCATACAGACAGGTAGACATCCAGTTAGTCAGTAATTTTTCCACAACTGACTCAGTCCTCCGAAGCAAAAGTTTGGGGTGTTTGTTGCTTGGCTGATCCATTAAATGTCTGAGTAAATCTTCCATAACTTCTGTGAGATAAACCAGGTTATTCTGGAAGCCAATGGTCAGGTAGGAGGCAAATATACACCTGCATAAATAATAATAATAACAACAGATATTGATTCAATAACATTGGAATTCTTTCATTCTTTTCAGAATGTTCAGAGTCAAAATAGTTAAACCGGAGTTGGCCCAAAAACCACCACAGTTTACTGAGAACTAAATAGTCGGGAGACTAGTGACTAAACACCATGTTACATAGTACAATTCCTCTAGTGAGGAGATATCCCTCTAATTTCCTTTTATGGTAAAATATAACTTTTTTTATGTTAGGTTAAAAACAACTAGTTATTATTGTGCACATATTAAAAAACATCCATTAGACAAGAATAGTATTGGCTATTTGACTTATTAGTACGTTCAGGGACCGGTCCTGTGATCATAAGAAGATTGTTGTTATTAGCCTGCGGTTAATTAATTCTAAATTAGATCATTTCCACCAACCGTACTCAAACTGTAACAAACCACTCAGCATGCATACTTTATTTCAATTGTCTAGTATACCCTTCAGGTCTCCTTGAATTGGGACCCGTGTACTAGTCCTATGATCGATATATATGCTGCCAGTCTGTTCAATAATTCATTAGACAACACATCCAGTACAAGCCATATCCTTTGCCTACTTCAAACCATACGTCAATTAATATTGGTAGCCTTGCAGGCGCAATCAATTATTGCTTCAATAATAAATTTTTGCGCGTTTTTCCACCGCGTTACCAGCAGTTTCATCAGGAGCTCCTGATGAAACTGCTGGTAACGCGGCGGAGAAATGCGCGTTGAGTGATGGTGGTTAATAAGATTAAATGAATGATATATTGTCAATGGACAAAAATTTATTATCATTCAATCAATCAAGAAAAATATGTCTAAATAGTAATAAAAAGGTCTGTTACATAATAAAGTATTTTTAAAAATACTAAAAAAAGTTGTCTAAGCAATACAAAAAGTTTTTTTAAAAAATAAACAGGGTTTTTGCAAAAAATAAAAAGAATAAAAAATATTCCATTAAAGGAATTAAAAAAATATTCCATTTATTGCTTTGAAACCTATCGAAATCAGGGCATTTCACTGGAATTTTGGTGCAATTCAGTATTCTGTAAAAAGAAGACACAATAAACTTCTATGGGGCAATTTCAGTACTGCTGAATTGTGGCGCATTGCATCGTATTTTGCTGTCAATTTGCCTGTAGCAATCGGAGATCACAGAACCCTCTGCCACCACTCTCAGCCATACATGACCTACTCTTGCAATCCCAAAAAGAGACATTTCCCTGCTTACCCCAAAATTGAAGGAAATTCCTGGTTAACTTGGACTTATACAATAATGATCCCACTTTGTACCTATATTTTTTATTTCTGTGTTCAGTTATGACTTTGTGTTCACACCATGAATACCAACTGTTAAGAAATCGCTAAAAATCTTATTGCATAAAGAACTATTATGAAAAAACGAATTAAATCCATCAACTCAACGTAGTCTGTTGGATTCCCCAGTACATTTAATAAAACTTTGAATGTCTCACCTGTCTTTAACTGAAAAGCTGCTCTGTTTTTCCATGGTATGGATCAAAAACATCAAAAAGTTCTTGTTTTCAAACATTTTCCTCAATACAGATGCAACATTGTCCCCCTCCACTGGCTGCCTGCTCTTGTATAACTGATAAACACAAATCCTTTATTAGATTATTTGCAGGAGTAATACAATGCTTTAAATTGTTATAAAAAGAGTACTGCTGTTACCGTTTTACAGTGGAAAATATTTACACGTGGAAAAATAACATATGCCAAGAAAATAATGAGCCTCTGCCAGGCTCATCCACCGCACCCGTCGCTCCTCTCTGTGAGTCCCTTCCCTGGCTCCCCATCCACTGCAGAATTAAATTCTAAATCCTTATCCTGACCTACAAAGCTCTCACTAACTCAGCTCCCCACTACCTGTCCTCACTAATCACCAAATACACCCCAGCCCCCTCCCTAACATCAACCAGGGACCTGTGCCTAGCTTCTCCCCGCATCACCTCTTCCCATGATAGACTGCAGGACTTCTCACGTGCAGCTCCCATACTCTGGAACACTCTCCCTCGTACTGTCAGACTGTCCCCTAGCTTCCCTTCCTTCAAATGCTTCCTTAAGACATTCCAATTTAGGGAAGCCTACCTCCCAACTCACTGACGCCACCAGTCCATCACTCTCACCAGTCCATCACTCTCACCTTGCAGTCCGTCACTCGCACCAGTCCATCACTCTCACCTTGCAGTCCATCACTCTCACCTTGCAGTCCATCACTCCCACCAGTCCATCATGCTCACCTTGCAGTCCATCATGCTCACCTTGCAGTCCATCATTCTCACCTTGCAGTCCATCACTCCCACCAGTTCATCACTCTCACCTTACAGTCCATCACTCTCACCTTGCAGTCCATCACTCTCACCTTGCAGTCCATCACTCTCACCTTGCAGTCCATCACTCCCACCAGTCCATCACTCTCACCTTGCAGTCCATCACTCTCACCTTGCAGTCCATCACTCTCACCTTGAAGTCTATCACTCTCACCTTGCAGTCCATCACTCTCACCTTGCAGTCCATCACTCTCACCAGTCCATCACTCTCACCTTGCAGTCCATCACTCTCACCAGTCCATCGCTCTCACCTTGCAGTCCATCGCTCTCTCCTTGCAGTCCATCACTCTCACCTTGCAGTCTTCTCCTCCTGTTTTTACCCCAACCCTTCTAGATTGGAAGTTCCCACGGGAATAGGGCCCTCGTTTTGTCCTGTACTGGTTTGTCAAAATGTTGTTCAATGTATTATTACCCTGTCTTTACTGTGCCCATTGTACAGCACTGCGGAATATGCTGGTGCTTTATAAATAAAGAATAATAATAATAAGAAGAAATAAATATACAAATAAAAAATAATAAGTCAAAAGAAACCTAAAAGCTTTGCAACCTCTCAAACTCGGAGCTGTCATGGCTCATTTTCCCATCTGCACATCCATAGGGAGTGTTAATGTATTACATTAGGTTCAGAAGAGAGAATCTGAGATTACACACACACACACAGAACATCCTGGTCAAGCACCTTGCAAATCTAATTAAAACTTGCACTATCAATTCCATTCATCAATTAAAATCAATGCGGGTTTAAATTAAAATAGTTCGACATTAAACAGGATTCTTCACGTTTTCTTTTAATGTCAGAATATTATTAGTATAATGAAATCAATCACATCCCGGAGCTGTCAAAACCAGTAATATGACATGTTAAAGTCACATGGCAAGTGTGCATTTTAATAACCCCACGACGACTTGGTGTTTTACAGTTACTGTATAAGCTTGGAAAATAGTTTATAAAGCTAAAGTAAGAAAATAGAGATGATTTTTTTTTACGGTAGAATTCTTTTTATTAGAGATGATTTTGAAAGTCATACATGTAAGCTACTACAGTATCTTCGCCAGGCTAAGGCTGGCCATCCACAGGAACCGTAGTCAGACGACCGACTAGGTCATCCGCCTATGGACGACGCCATCGGCCGATCAGGGTCATCCACTGGAGTTTCAGCACTAAGGACAGCCCTGTCAGAACAGCCGAAGCAGAGAGAAAAAAAAAAAGCTTGCCAAAGGCTGCAGGGGGGGGGGGGGAATAAATCCCCTGTCCCTAGTGTTGAAATAGCGTTCAGCACCAAGGACAGCATCGCTGAATGCAGCCAGACTGAAGATAAAAAAAAGAATGCCTCATTCGGCGAAGGAATAAAATCTTCATCTTTTTTTTAAAAAAGATGGGAACTCAAAATTTTGCCTAAAAAAACCCAGAGAAAAACCCTAAAAAATAAAAAAATAAAAAGGCTTTGCTGCGGATAAAAAGAATAAACAGCTGAATAAAAAATAAATGCAAGAAAGAACGTGACGTAAAAAATAAATAAAAGCGTAATTTTTTTTTTTTTACATTAAATCCTATGGGCTGTCGAACTGAATCATTTCTCTATGGGGCAAGTTCCCTGCTGCAGCACGACGGTTTAACTATACAAGTCATCTTTTTTTCATGTAAATTGTACCAGACCGTCCGATTTCATCTGACAAATCATCTTGAAAATGGAAAGATCGTTAGTCTATTGTAGTCGCAAAAAATCATCTGAAGTCATCCGATGGTGGTCGGATACAGTGGAAGAGGGCTGATTCACCTGCATGTTGTGGGATTGGTCGGACAACTTCAGACGATATCGGATGATTGCACCATCACACAAATACAGACCCAGTGGACGACCAGCCTAAAAGCTGTTTGTATAAAACAGTATATGCTGCCAGCACACACAAGTACTTTCCACAATACTAAATGGATATGTCAGTTATTCTTCACGCCCATAATCCTTTTGGTTTAAAGGCATAGAATCAAGATACTTACTGGTGGCATAAATTCTAATATTCTTTCACTGAAGTCCAACCTTCCTTCATCTACCTGCAATATAACACAATGTTTAATAGAAAGGCTAATAAATGGCAATTTTGTCGACAGTGATTGCAGTTGTATATAATATTGTTTTTCTTAAAAAACCTAGTTTTTAATCCAACAGTAATGATTATTTCTGTGTCACACTGTATGACTAACTGTTATTGTACATGTCCAGTTTGGACAGATATATGTGACACGGTTTCTTAATGACTTTCATAAAGGAAAATGCTACTAGGTGTCACAATTTCACAGCTTCTCTTCTTCCTGTGACTATATTCTATAGGTGTTATCAGTGGTGTATTTTGACCTAGGGTATTTTGACCAATTAGGCAGCTTTAAAATGACTGTGATACTCAGGTCCTCCTGGTTACAAACATGGGTCAAGAGAATGGTCCAGGAAGACAAGAGAAGAGGTGATTACTCTTCACAGGAAGGGCAATGGCTATAAGAAGATTGCAAAGATGTTAAACATACCAAGAGAGACCATAGGAAGCATCATTCGCAAATTCAAGGCAAAGGGCACTGTTGAAACGCTACCTGGTCGTGGCAGAAAGAAGATGCTGACTTCGACTGCTGTGCGCTACCTGAAGCGTAGAGTGGAGAAAAGTCCCTGTGTGACTGCTGAGGAACTGAGAAAAGATTTGTCAGATGTGGGTACTGAAGTTTCAGCTCAGACAATACGGCGCACACTGCGTAATGAAGGCCTCCATGCCAGAACTCCCAGGCGCACCCCCTTGCTGTCTCCAAAGAATAAGAAGAGTCGACTGCAGTATGCCAAAAGTCATGTGGACAAACCACAGAAGTTTTGGGATAGTGTTCTGTGGACTGATGAAACAAAATTAGAACTGTTTGGGCCCATGGATCAACGCTATGTTTGGAGGAGGAAGAACAAGGCCTATGAAGAAAAGAACACCTTGTCTACTGTGCCTACTGTGAAGCATGGCGGGGGGTCAATCATACTTTGGGGCTGTTTTGCTTCTGCAGGTACAGGGAAGCTTCAGCGTGTGCAAGGTACCATGAATTCTCTTCAGTACCAGGAGATATTGGATGACAATGTGATGCAGTCCGTCACAAACCTGAGGCTTGGGAGACGTTGGACCTTTCAACAGGACAATGATCCCAAGCATACCTCCAAGTCCACTAGAGCATGGTTGCAGATTAAAGGCTGGAACATTTTGGAGTGGCCATTGCAGTCACCTGACCTCTGGTGGGACTTAAAGAAAGCAGTTGCAGTGCGCAAGCCTAAGAATGTGACTGAACTGGAGGCTTTTGCCTATGACGAATGGGCGAAGATACCCGTAGATCGCTGCAAGACACTTGTGTCAAGCTATGCTTCACGTTTAAAAGCTGTTATAACTGTAAAAGGATGTTGTACTAAGTACTAAGATTGAATGTCACTTGGGGGTTGAATAAAACTGATAATGATGTGAGCACAGAAAAGACATTTGAGGTTATTTCATTATAAATGTTATGTTATATTTGTCTGACCTACACGTGCCTCTTTGATTTAATTGTAAGCAAGATGACTGAATGATCAAAATCAATGTCAAACTGGCCAAAACACTCAATTTCAGTGGGGGTTGAATAATTTTGAACACAACTGTATAAGATCCTATGATTGATAATAAAAAGTTCTGTTACAGAAAAAAGAAAAAACGCTATTAAAAAAGGGGGGTGGAATTTTGCTGAAAAATTACTAAAAGGTACTAAAAAAAATCAATATAGACTTTTTTCTGCAGATTAAAATAATAAATGGTTTATTAGATATTGCATAAAAACGGGAATATTTTTAACATTGAAACCTATGGGGTTCGCCTGAATAAACCTGCTGATTGAAACCACCGAGCATCAGGGCATTTCACTGCCATTTCTCAGCTGTTTGGTGTTCTCTGAATAGATTAACCATTACTTCTCTATGGGGATTTGCAATGCCTTCAAACAGCACCGTACTTACTGGCAGTTCGCCAAACTTGTGTGTGAGCATATCACCAGAGCAGTGATTTACTTAGGGGAGTGGCGGAGGGCGGGCCGCCCCAGTTACCAGCGATTATTGGGGTGTCATTAGGGGGTACTAGGAGGTGCCACTGTCACTGTCTGTCAGCTTTGAGCTGTGTTCTCAAACAACGAGCAGCGGAGCAGGGCGTTTGCATATGGAATAAAATCGAATAGAATAAAAATCTGATGCACTCATACACACCGCACATTGCATTTCTGAGAGTTTTATTGCTGTGGATTCTGATACGCTGACACACACCACACATTGCATTGCTGGGAGTTTTATTTCTGTGGATTCTGTGATACACACTGTATATTACTGTGAGTTTTATTGCCCTGGAGCTCTGGGATACGTTCATACACACTGCACATTACTGTGAGTTTTATTGCTGTGCAGTTCTTTGATATGCTCATACACAGTGCCCATTTCTGTGGGTTTTATTGCTGTGCAGCTCTGTGATACGCTCATATGCAGTGCAAGTTTCTGTGGATTTTATTGTTCAACCAATTAGAGCGGCTGTGATCCAGAATACTTGACATGCGTGGCTGTTCTTTGTAAAAATGCTTGAATTAAAACATTTCATAATTTTATTTATCTCAATAGATACATTTGAAATGGTATACAAAATATACAAGTAGACACTTGGCATCCACTTTTAATATAAAGAGAGGAAAAGGTGGAGCTCTAAGAGGAAAAGGTGGAGCTTAAAGAGGAAGGGTGGGGATTAACCAGGAAGAGGTGTGCCCTTGACAGGAAGGGGTGCCTCATATTTCAGTTAGGGGGTGCACGAGTTTAGTCAGGCCTAGGGCAGCACAAAACCTAAATACACCACTGGGTGTTATTCACAAAGCACTGAAATTTCAGAGAACTTTTAAAAAGACCTTTACAAAATAATAAAAAGTTCTGTTACAGAGTAAAAAGAACAAAAAAAAGCAAGACTTTTAAAAACAAATTGAGAATCAAAAATTTTGTCAAAAAATTCAAAAAAGTGTTAAAAAAATTAAAAAGACTTTTTACTGGAAATGAAAAGAATAAACTTTTTAGTTAAAAATTATTATTTTATTTTTTTTTGCACTGAAACCTATGGGATTCGCCTGTTTAAACCTGTGAACTGAAACGTCGACAATCAGGGCATTTCTCCAGCACAGCACTTCGGTGCAGTTCAGCGTTCTGTAAATACATTAACCATTTATTCTCTGTGGGACAATTTCCCTACCACCGAAGACTGCCGAACTGCAACGAACTGTACCGTATTTTGCTTGTCAATGCCCCTGTATTTGGCGAATTGACAGTTTAGTGATTAAATGAACTGCCCCGAAGTTGCACCATTTGTGCAATTCGGTGGCGTGTTCGCCGTTTAGTGAATAACCCCTTATGTGTTCTATAAATGCTAGTCTCCTACATATAAGATTACGAGTCCTCAGAGACTTCACTATTTTAGGCCACCTCTACATGTAGAACTCTTTATATAACAAACTCAACACGATGATAGCACCATAAAGCTTCTCTTCACAGATTTTAGATTTTTATCGTTCTCCCTAGAAAGGTCATTGCCCACTCACATATTCTGTGGTAGGACGACTAAGATTATCTATATATGGCTTTTTTTTTTCTTAGAGCTATTCATCTGCAGAACTGAAGTTCCCTTCAGAATAATCAGATCGCCGTGTTCGTTATAAACCGGCAGAACGCTCTTTTAATCAAAACATGATTACCACAAGAAATGTCCATTCAGAATGATGTGTTACCTCTGGGAATAGAATGTTTATTGCCACGTGTTTATAGTCGAAGAATGGAATGGTTCCCAAGGACTGAACATTCAGATCATTTTTTTCCATTTGTAGTTCAGCAAATCCTGAAGATAATAAAGACATAAAGTCAGTTTTCTAATAAACACCAAGATATAAAATTTTCAATGAAAAATGAAACCAAATATGCTTGAGAGGTTGTCGTAAGTCTTCTGTCACCTACGTGACTCAAACACGTATCAGGAATTTCATGGTCAGTTAGGTTCTTTTTGTCCATAAAACCCAGGAAATGCAGAAAAGTATGGGAACTAAAGGTATGGATCTTCACTCGTTAGCAGAGGTGGCCCTAGAGTTTGTGAGACTCAAGGCATAGCTAAAAAGCAAAATACACGTTCTTAAAGAGAACGGGCACTATTACACTCTTGGCGCACAATTTTGCGCGTGCGCAAAAACGCATTAACGCCAGGGGCAAAACCCTTTGCGCTGAACGTCGTATTACGACGTTCGCGTACAAAATGCACGTTAATGTCTAATGCGAGTGACCCTACGCGAACCCTGCGCGAGCGCAAGTTCGTGCGCGTGTCCCATACTTAACATTGTGAGCGCAAATGCGTTCTTGCGCTGGTGCACGCATGGTATTACAATCTATGGGCATTCTACACCTACCCAAACAATAAAATTGAGAAGTTGTGCGTGTTTTTTTTTTCTATGCAGCATATATGAGCAGATTGACTTTGACAGGCGCAAAAGCCTAACGTGAGACAATTAAGGTTCTTAATTCTGACTGGCTGAGTCACGTAAAAAACAGTCCGCACACCGATTTCTGCGCGCGCAGTTTTGCTCGTCTTTATTACACGCGTTATTTTTTGACGGATGAAAAACTGCGCACGGATTGTAATACCACTTTTAATTTTTGCGCGTTAACGCTCAACGCCGTGCGCAAAATTCAATGCGCTATGCACGCGTTTTTGCGCTGAGAATGTAATAGTGTCCAACGTCTTCTAATGTGCTTTAATTAATGAAGGCTCCACATGCTCTTTGGACAGGGAAGTTTGTGGATGTAGGAGTGTGTATGTGTGGAATATGAATAGCATGTTGCACTGTCATTCCATGTCATGTTCATGATGTGAGGCCCCTGTTTGAATGATGTCTTAGGCAACCGCCTATTCTACTTATTTGTAGAGTCGCCTCTGTTCTTCAGCAGTAAATGAGCTACACGGTCTTACAAGTCAAACAATAGAAAATCTGTATCAGTAAAAGGGAGGAATGCACTCCAGATGGGATACAGACTTGGAAAGCCATTTAAGTAGGTGCTCATGGGACCCAGAGCATGTCAAGGCTCCCAGCAAACACGCAAGAAAGAAGAGGGTCCAGTCACTCCACAGTGGCTTCAAATACCATGGGCCCTATTACAATCTTCGCGCATACATTTGCGCTGGCGCAAAAGCGCATTAACGCAAGGGGCAAAACCCTTTGCGCTGAACGTCGTATTACAATGTCAGCGCAATAAACGCATGTATACATCTACCGCAGGTGAACCTGCGCAAACGCTGCGCGAGCTTACTGTATGTCGCGCGTTCTATACTTAACATTGTGAGCGCAAATGCGTTTGTGCTCTGGTACGCGGATGGTATTACAATCTATGCGCAGCTTGTAACGCACAGCCTTTGTGCGCATAATTTTAGCAACTCCTAAAAGCTGGTGTTAATGGCAAATTCTATCAACCTGGCCGAAACCAAATACACCAGCCCAAAAAAAAAATCACGCGTTGAATGTGTGTTTTAACGCGAAGATTGTAATAGGGCCCCATATGTTTATTGGAAAAAGAGCAACGTTTCAGCAATAACCTGGCCTTTCTCAAGGCTTGAGAAAGACCAGGTTATGCCGAAACGTTGCTGTTTGTCCAAAAAAATCTTCAGTAGGTGAAGTCCACGTGGACCACGTCCTCTTCTTTACTGTAGATAACAGATAATGGCTAAATAGAAAGGGGTTGTGGGATTGCTGACGTTATAGTGTGTTGTACACATACTGCAGTATTTTCTGACCTCCATGTTTAGTTGCAAACATCACCAATGAGTGCAGAAGCTGTCATTATGCATATACTGCAAATGTGCAGGAGATCAGGGGCATGTGTCTTTTTTTTTTGTTACTAAGAAAGTCAAATGCGCTCATGTCTTAGCTTCACCTGAAAAGTCTTCACAGGTTTATGTGATCGGATGGTAGAGAGCTGTACAACCATAGAAGATTATGGGCACTATTACAAACTTAAGCTATGTGTGCGTTAACGCTAGCTTAAGTGAGTCTAGCACATTCCCCCATATTACATTCCGAACGTTAACGGCTTAAAAAACCCGTTAGCGCATGGGGGATTGCGCTCGCTTCCACGAACTTACTGTACTTTGCGCTCCCTATACTTAACATGTGGAGCGCAAAGAGTTAATTAGCGTTAGGATTACAAAGTCCTAACGCTAATTACCGCCCCTATGCGGCTAACTGAAAAGTTAGCCACAGCTAGAAGCTGGTGTAAACTGATTCCATTTCTGCAGAATCAGTTAGCGCCAGCTATAAATCCTCCCAAAATCAGATACTCGCGTCTTATCCTGCGGCGGGAACTGCAGCCCGATCAGCCGCTACTGGCTGCCGAGAGACGAGTGAGACTGGGAACAAATAGGTCCCTGTTCTTCCACCACAATCACTCTGCAGCCCTGCACGATCTCGCAAGAGCAAAATCCTGCAGGTCAAGAGACTCGGCAGCACAAGCCTCCATGGAGTCCTATGGACTCCAGGAGGTGACACTCGCGGTGGCACGTTAGTGCTGCTGCGAGTATCCAGGGGCTTAGCGCTGCATTATTTGGCAGGCTGCTGAATCAGCGCCTGCCCCGTAATAGGGTGCTAAAATGGGAATGCTAAGGGGAAACCTGCAGGCACATATTATCCAACTAAGGCTATCAGGGTTATCCAAAGCGATTTGAAAAGTCACCGCACGTTCGGTGACTTTTCGTTCTCTTCAATTCGGTTCCTTTTGCCGATTGCATTTCGGTGACCCTGCGGTGTATTCAGCAAACACCACAGGGTCCCTGAATTGCAGGGAAAAGCTGCCGCAAACCTGACGAAAACTAACCGAATGCACGCTGAAAACAAGCAAAAACATCTGGATTAACCTTCGAAAAACCCGAACAGGAGCCGAACAGGAGCCGAATCACACAGAGCCGAAGCAGCTAGAGGAGGCAGTGAATAAATTAGCAAAACCATTTGTATGAATCTGGGAAAATGAAACGCTGTTTGCAAAGAAACTACTGAGCGAAAATGTCTGAAATTTTCACAGGAGGTCCAGGGAATGATAATAAAGAGGGCTGTTACAAAAAAAATAAGTAAACTGAAAAAAAAATCAAAAAAAAAATCGGACTTTTAAAAAAAAAAAAAAAAATCTGAAAAATGCTTAAAGTATCCTAAAAAATCTATAAATGAAGAGACTTTTTGCTGCAGAATTTTATAATGAACGGTTTATTAGATATTGAATTAAAACAGGAATATTTTTAACATTGAAGCCTATGGGATTCTCCTGAATAAACTTGCCGAATTAAACCACCGAATGACAGGGCATTAGGGGAACCTTTCACTGCTGGTTTGTGTTCTCTGAATAGCCGAAGCAGTGCTTTTTTATGGGGATTCACTGCCCTCAAACAGGCACCGTATGTTCAGGCAATTCGCCAGGATTTGGCGTATTGCCTGCTCTCTGGATAGCCGAATGGCCAGGAAAGGTAACCGAACGCTGATTTTCAGCGTTCGGTTACCTTTCACAAGCAATTCGGATCTCTTTGAATAACCCTGTAAGTCAGACAAGCGCATTCTGAACGCCCTGTGCGTCTGTGCACACGGACGGATGTACTGGCGGAAGATACTGCAGACCCCACACGATCCGTTTTTCTTGACGGACGTTGGAAAAAAAAGGGAACTATGGGAAATAAAATTAATATGAAAAATGCTAAAAATTGATACATGATATGAAAAGCCGTTTTGTGCATCAAGGTGCTGGACGTCGCAAATGTGGTCCATCTGACTTCGTTCCATCACACACACAATGCTACGCGGACATGGCGCACTCTGCGCGTCCGTTCTAGCGTTTTATGTTCTTGCCTAATTTGCGTCTGTTTGCCACGTGCGTTGTGTGTGCGCAGTTCGGTGCGGACGTACTTCGTGTGTGGGTCTCTATTGCTCATGATTCTATGCTACGACGGACGTTAAACTGTGTGGCAACACAGACGTGATCACTGCGTTTGTCTGACACGAGCCTAAGTGTCCCCGTTTCAGCGGGAACTTTGTAATAGAGCCCTATGACATCCGTATCCTCAATTATAAAAATGAATTAAAATGCTCCCTTGATAGAAGCCCCAACACTTATTTTAAGTCTATTAATGTTTGCAGTTGGTGTATTTCTTGGGCTACAAACTGCGTGCCAATAGCAAATGTAATAAAACCACAGAAATGAGCATTTTGATTATGACATACATTTTCTAAATCTCTGCGTGAGGAAGCTAATGTTAGAAAAATGCTGATAGCTAATTATTAGAGTCGCTGCTGCAATCAGCTAGATATGCACTTACACAGCACTAAATAATGCAGAATATAGCAAAAATATAGAATACTGAAAAAGCTACAGTCATGACAATGAAGACCCATATGACTAATATTTTTGAGGTATGCAATAGGCTTTGCACTGTCAAGACACAGCTCAGCTTCAAGAGGTTAATAAAGTCTATATTTTTGTACATTTTCTGTACAAATGGTCATAATGTTTATCCGAAGGGGATAATGGTAGATTGGGGGATTGTTAATGTGACAGTAAGAATTCTAAAGACAAACAACTCCTATGACATCATTTTTCTAGCCACTTGTATGTCAAACTATTGACTCGATTTACAGTTACAGTCATTTGTATAGCGCCAGCAGATTCCGTAGCGCGTTACAATGGGGGAGCACAAACATGAGACGAAATAATGATACATGAGGAAGAGATGACCCTGCCTGTAGGATAACCGTCCTACTAACACCGCACCTTAACTAAGTGCTCAGCCAGACGTCCTGTGAGCTTACAATCTAAAAGCTCGGATTTTTATTAATTTTTTGGAAAGGTTATCGGCTGCTTTCGACCGTTGTTCATTTTAAATATCAGCTGCTTTAATTGAATGTATTTGGCCAGAGCTGAGTTTTGAAAGATGTTGCTAGTCTAAAGAAATTGGGTTGATAAAATGCCCCAAAAAAAGCTTATTTTCGGCCAGCATCATATAGATTTCTGATTTTATCCCCTTGTTGCCATTGACCTCCTGGCTGCAAGGCGGTCCTCAAAGCCGCGGGGCAGCGTAGCTCGTCCCGTAGACTCTAAGGCCTTCCTTTGGCCCGCCTCCCGTCCTGGCAGGCAGAGCACATCATTGGCTGCTGTAGGAGCACTTGATTTCAGGCAGTCGTGCAGCAGACAATGACCCGCTCGGTTAATATTATTTTAAATACAGGATGTGGAGTTAAAGGAACACTCTAGGCTAAACCCCCCCTTTTTTACATTATATTATACCTATTGCCCTACCTAGTTATTCAGTATTTTTAAAAAAAATAAAAAAAAATTAATGCAATATTTACCCTAAAAACCACTTGTTTCCAACGACGGTTTTTTTTTATACTCACCTCCCACCTCTTCCGCTCCCGTCGTGGTAACTGTTCAACTTGGCTAATGGTTTACATGAGAAGCGCGCATGCGGGGCTCTCACGTAAACCAGCCAATCAGCAGGCTTCCTCTCTTCTTTGATTAGTGTTACGTGCAAGAGGATGCGCGCAACACTATTCCTAGCCGCTGCCGCCAGCTACTGCTGCGAGTTGGAGTCGTCATCACGCTGAAAGCGCGATGACATCTCCTACTCGGCAATAGTCGGCAGAAGCGGGAAATACGAATCCCGCTCTGCTGACTGACAGCTGGGAGGGCGGAGTAAAGTCCTCCGCGTCTCTCAGCTGTTTCAGCCGATTGGCTGAGCGGAGGGGGCAGCAGAGGAAAAGGGCGTACTTAGGACATCATAACCACCTAAAAAAGCTTAGGTGGTCATGTTGCCTAGAGTATCCCTTTAACATTTATGGAACAGTATAGGAGAAAAATGTGATAAAGTGAAGGCATCGCAGACATTGGCATATATTATGGCTGGCAAAGACACGTAGGGTTAAATGTACTATATATAATGAATACATCAGATGAATGCATGCATATTATATAAGGAAAGCACTCAAAGGATTAAATATGGTCCCATATTTTTACTCTCCTAATCTTAAAGATACCATGTGAGGTATACCTTAATAAAAAGTGTTGTTTTTTTTTCTCCAATTTTATTACCATGCTAGTAGATAATGTCTATAATGTCTTGATATTAAACACAATTTGGAAAAAAATAAACTTACCGGCACGTATTTCTTGTCTGATCTGGCTTTCCAACAGTTCGACCTCGTTTCTCAGTTTTTTGCTTAATTTGCGAGCTTTGTATCGGGTCACAAAGCAGGCAGCTAGAATTTGTATATAATAAAAATATAAATAAATAAAATTCAATTAGTAACAATCCATTGTAAGATCAGAAAAAAAAACTAAAAAGCAAAAACAAATGCTGATGTTAATAAGATCACGCACTCGGTGATACATAATAGGTAGTAATCAGCTACTGATGTGTTGGGAGTCAATTTGCTAAACCATGACTGTCAAACTCATGCCACCGCCCAGATGTCGAGGCCTACAATTCCCAGAATTCTTTTAATGCTACAGATGACTAGGGAATCATGGGAGTTGTAGATCAGAAACATCTGGGGGCGGAGTTTCACAGCCCCGTGCTGCACAGTGATAGGTTAGAAGAGATGCGCTTTTAATGTGGCATGGCGGGACATGTTATAAATATATTTATTAAAGTCAAACGTTTACAAAATATTTTTTTCAGTTCATCAGAAACGACTGTTTTGGGCCTTTAGACATGGTTCAGTGAGAAAAATAACTGGGACATAACAATACCTGGGTACTCTTTATATAGAAAAGACAGAGAAGGTAGGAAAGGAGGAGGAGTGGCCCTGTATGTGAAAAACAACATAAAAACGAACCAAATAAAAGTGAGCGAGGTGAACATAGAGTCAGTTTGGGTTACGCTAACATTTGGTAATCATACAGTAGCTCGTGTAGGTGTGATCTATAGACCCCCTGGACAAGTAGAAGAGCTAGATAATCTGCTGTTTGAGGAAATAGCCAAAATGGCAATGAAGGGGGAAGTTATTATCATGGGGGACTTTAATCTTCCTGATGTGAACTGGAAAACCAAAACAGCTGGGTGCACCAGGAGTACAAATATTCTAAACTCCCTACTGGGATTATCTCTAACACAAGTAGTTGAGGAGCCGACCCGTAAAGAGGCCATATTGGATTTAATACTCACAAATGGAGGTTTGGTATCGGACGTTGTTGTAGGTGAAAATTTGGGATCTAGTGATCACCAGTCAGTATGGTTTAATATAAGAACAGGGATGGAGCCGCACCACACAAAAACAAAAGTTTTAGACTTTAAAAAAACAGATTTTTCTAAAATGAGACTTTGTGTGCCGGAGTCATTATCAGACTGGAGGAGTTTAAAGGGAGTCCAGGAGAAATGGGATTATTTAAAGGAAGCATTATTGAAGGCCACAGGCAATTGCATTCGACTTGTTAGCAAAAACAAAAAAGGGAAGAAACCACTGTGGTACTCTGCAGAAGTGGCCAAAATAGTGAAGAACAAAAAGACAGCATTCAATAATTATAAAACAACTCAGAGTGAAGAAGATAGGCAAACCTATAAGATTAGGCAGAAAGAGGCAAAGCAATTTATAAGAGCTTCCAAAGCACACGCAGAAGAGAAAATAGCTCATTCAGTAAAAAAGGGGGACAAAACATTTTTTAGATACATAAAATACGAGAAAAGAAAAGTAAAACAAGGATTAGTTAGATTAAAAAAAAAGGAAGGAAGGTATGTAGAAGAGGATAAAAGTCTCGCTGACTGCCTCAATGAATATTTTTGTTCAGTCTTTGCAGAAGAAAAGGAAGGAAAGGGACCTCAGTTAGGAGGAAACACTAACGAGACAATTACATATCAGTTTACAGAGGAGGAGGTTCTACAGCAGCTGTCTAAAGTAAAGACAAATAAGTCAATGGGGCCTGATGGGATCCACCCTAAATTATTAAAAGAGCTCAGTGATGTAATAGCAAAACCGTTAACAGATTTATTTAACCAATCCTTGCTAACGGGAGTCATCCCAGAAGACTGGAAATTAGCAAATGTTGTGCCCATTCACAAGAGGGAGGAATCTGGGAATCTGGGAACTATAGGCCAGTTAGTCTTACGTCAGTAGTGGGGAAATTAATGGAAACCATGTTAAAGGAAAGGATTGTTGAACATCTAAAAACACATAGATTACAGGATCAGAAACAACATGGGTTTACCTCAGGGAGATCATGCCAAACTAATCTTATTGATTTTTTTGATTGGGTAACAAAAATAATAGACACAGGTGGTGCAGTAGACATTGCTTATTTAGATTTCAGTAAGGCTTTTGATACTGTTCCGCATAGAAGGCTTATCAATAAATTGCAATCTTTGAGCTTGGATTCCAATATTGTTGAATGGATTAGGCAGTGGCTGAGTGACAGGCAACAGAGGGTTGTGGTAAATGGAGTTTATTCGGCGCAAGGTCTTGTTACCAGTGGGGTACCTCAGGGGTCAGTACTTGGACCCATTCTATTTAATATTTTTATTAGTGATATTGCAGAAGGTATTAATGGAAAAGTATGTCTTTTTGCTGATGACACAAAGATTTGCAACAGGGTTGACGTTCCTGGAGGGATCAGCCAAATGACAAATGATTTAGGTAAACTAAAAAAATGGTCGGAGCTGTGGCAATTGAGTTTTAACGTGGATAAGTGCAAGATAATGCACCTGGGACGTAAAAACCCAAGGGCTGAATATAGAATATTTGATACAGTCCTAACCTCAACATCTGAGGAAAGGGATTTAGGGGTCATTATTTCAGAGGATCTAAGGGTAAGTAGTCAATGTAATAGAGCAGCAGGAAATGCTAGCTGAATGCTTGGTTGTGTAGGGAGAGGTATTAGCAGTAGGAAAAGGGAAGTGCTCATGCCACTGTACAGAGCACTGGTGAGACCTCACTTGGAGTACTGTGTGCAGTACTGGAGACCGTATCTCCAGAAGGATATAGACATCTTAGAGAGAGTTCAGAGAAGGGCTACTAAAATGGTGTACGGCTTGAAGGAGAAAAGTTACCAGGAAAGGCTTAATGATCTTAACATGTACAGCTTGGAAAAAAGACGAGACAGAGGAGATATGATAGAAACATTTAAATACGTAAAGGGAATCCACAAGGTAGAGGAAGGGAGTATATTTAAAAGGAAACAAAGTAGCAAAACAAGAGGACATAGTCTTAGATTAGAGGGGCAAAGGTTTAAAAGTAACATCAGAAAGCATTATTTTACTGAGAGAGTGGTGGATACATGGAACAGTCTTCCAGTAGAAGTGGTAGAGGCCAAAACAGTAATTGAATTTAAGCAGGCATGGGATAATCATAAGGCTATCCTAAACAAAGGATAAATCCAGGTAAAGTATCTATGTAATTGGGCAGACTAGATGGGCCGAAAGGTTCTTATCTGCCGACATTTTTCTATGTTTCTATGTTTCTACTTGTCCATGAGTAGGAGCAAATCTAGACAAGGATTCAAGCAGCACCAAGTGTGATGTCCTGCATCTATGCTCTCCTACTTAGTTTGCCACAGTTTTGTCCCTTAACACTTTGTCAGTCTTAAGGAGCTGGGCTTTTGATTTTCTCAGCTACCTGTCACCAGATCAGTCACTGATGATGCCCATATGCTCTATGTGCTTCCGTGACCCTCTCTTAGACTTCCAGGGAAAGCCGGCCCCTTGAGAGAAGCTGCCGACGGATTGGTGCTGTACCTGTGCGCACAGCTTTGATCCATCATTCTGCGAACGTGCTACAGAGCATGTGCATGTAAACTGAGCAAACCTAGAGCGATGCGCAATTTGCGGTTTGTAGTTTGTGTAGAAAATCTGTGGTGTCAGGAGCATCTACCCAATTATTTAAGGGCATAAAAGAGGGGGAGATATATATTGGAGTATCCATTTAATAATGGGATTATGTTGCCTCACAGTGTCACATTCATTATATAGTGTTTCTTTGTGGAAAGGGCCCACACCATTGCCTGTCTCCTATAGGCTGACTCTTCTGATCTCAATAGACATTTAGCCATTGGACCTCAGATTACTGTGCCAATGCTTTTACTAAGATGTTGGAGCCAGGGTGGTAGGTATGACAAGTGTGCTTCTCAGAGTGCAGAAGCTTTCAGTGCTCTCAAAATACAGAACAGTATCAACAATATTTTATCTTGTGTAACCACAAAATGTCAATGTTATTGCAATGTCAAATCAAGTACATAAATGCGTAATTGATAATCACACTCAGCAAGCTCAGTGTACTGGTAATAACCATGTCTTGTCATCCTTTGGTTTTTTACCATCTTGTCATCTGTTTTACCATAGTTTCGGCTTAATTTAATTCAACCGAAGACCAAACTTGAGACCTTTTTTCAGCTGATTTTCTGGTTCGGGGGATTGAAAATGGCATTTTGTGTCCTTATAAAAATTTAGATCAAATATATTGGCTCTCGTGTTTGTACTTTTCCAATGAAATATCGATTCAAATTGAATTTGTAAATATTTTAATTCCAAAAAAAAAAATTCAATGCAACAAGGTGTTGACAAATGGATTTTCAAGCAGTACAACCGGAGGGAATCAGACTGAAATCTTAGTTTAAAACATGATGGTCAAAAATAAGGTTTTTCGGACGTTTTACTGGCCAACCTTTTTTTGGACCAGCCGCGTTTTTCGAATATTTACTCCAGCTGATTGGTTTCAAATAAATCAGCCTATATTTCGAAAAAATATATTGTCTGCCAGCAGCCATTACTTTTAATGAAAAAATGGCCTTAAAATCGATCGTAATCAGTTACGACTAGACCTAAATTTGCCTTACCTTATGGGACCACTAACCATTAGTAAAGTCTCAATGATCTACAGTGCTCAACTTGAAAATAATTATGGTTGTTCGGGCAAACAATATGATACAGTGTATCCTCATATAATAAAGTGGAATAAGGAAGTGGCTTAGTAGAGTTAGAGATATCATCAAAGTTCACCTGTTTTAGTTGGTACATTGATTATGAATGAAAGATGATTAAATAAGAATGTTCCCTTAAACACTATATTTCTAACACAATAATAATAATAATGCTCAAAAAATTTAATACTTGCTGTAAAACACTACTCTTCCTTTTAAAACTTTCAAAATAAGAACTGAGTCACATGACAGGAGCAAAGTTTTTTTTTTTTTAAATACTACCATACTTAGGATTCGGAAGTGAAATAAAACATTTGAAGATATTTGAGGTGACATTTAAGCATTAGCTGAAACTTGAACAAAAAACTAAAGTTAAAGGATGCCACCTAAAAATATAAACACGCATTTGCAAGCAATTATTTTCAGTAATAGACTTACCCAAAATTACAACAATGAGAAGAGGAAGAGCCAGAAGAATATACCAGAAGAAGTGAAATGATTTAGATTTGTTCTCCAGTGTTTTTTTAAACTCCCCCAAAATAACCTTAAAGAATAAAGCAGAGCATGAGAAAGCACACACTTGTTAAAGTTCTGTATTCTTAAAACTGATAATAATTATAAACATTCAGACCATCAATCAGTTCAACCTATAGAGATGTTCCTGCTGGTGGAGGTCTATAGCCTATCCTAGCCATGCAGTGCTATCTTCTTTTTTTATCAATGTGACCAAACTCTTTTAGTATATTTTTATTCATTGAATTTATTTTGTTGGATATGTTTATTACAAAGCTAATTTTTCAACGTCTGAACGGTGTCTATTTCAAACTTCCATGTGGATAGGGGGAGTTTGGAAAGAGGTAACGCACAAGAAGACTAGGAGCCGGATTCCAACCTGGATGTTAAGCTAAGGACTGGAGCCGTTAGAGAAACCAGCTTGAGACGGTAGCTTAAAATCCTCTGCAGATGTCTCGACAAGGCTTGCGGCTCACATGTTGCAGCTGCATACTTTAATGTCTTCTAGGAAAACGGACTATTCCAACCTAGCTCATTCTCCTCTAAATGAGCCGGTATTCAGAAAATGATTATCGACCTAGAAACGCGGGGTTAAATGATTGTGTTTTTGCAAAAGCACTTAATACCACTATATAACCCCACCAGAGAATCTCATTCTCACCTGAGATCCTTCGGTGCAAAGGGTGTAAAATAATTATCTTTTAATTCCCAGTTTAAATATATATGGTGATAAAAATACATATCTTAGTTAACATGCGCCCTTTTAGTTCAGTTTAAAATACTTGCTCAATATCCTCTTGAAACTTAGGAATTTTAATTGTAAACAGTCACATCCTGTACCGCTTGTTGCGGGGCAGAATAGAAAAAAATAATTCTCTTTGTCTTGTCAGAATATGACGAATAGTTTTTGTGGGTTTAACTATGATAATTATCAGTGTTGTTGAGACTTGTATTTGTATTTGTATTGGCTTGTAAATGTGAGATTTATTGTATGTCAAATCTTCTTTAAAAGATCTGATCCAACAAAGAGACATTAGATATTTGACGAACGAAACCTGTGTGTGATATCTTCATTTATCTCTGACTAACATAGCACTGCGCAAAGCCTTTGCATGATGATAAGACGACAACAGTTATCTAATTTGCGTGCTTGGTAATTATGAATAGGAGTATTGGTTTGATTAATTGATTTATCAGAGGGCAGCATGAACCGCCTCTACACCTGACCTTGAGCAGAGTGAGAATGGAAACAAATAGCTCTCACGTCTCCTTCCGCAGCGCCTGCACATTTGAGTTCTTGCGGAGCTCGCGCAGCCACTGCCATGGCTCCATGGAGTCCTATGGATTCCAGGAGCTGATACCTGTGATGGCTCTGTAAGCTGCTTCTGCTTCTCAGAATTATTCCAAACCCAGATGCACATAGCGTTGCTGGATCAGAATAACACCGGTAACAGGAAGATTGTAAGGAAATCTGATTGTGCAGATATTCTCTGTTACCAGTTCGCTTTTTGCACTTGGGTCAAAATTGGGCCCTAAGAGTTTCAGAATGCTGTTGCTAAGATTAAGTTATGGCTAACTTGTTCTATTATTTTCAATTTCGATTTACATTTTCTATAATTCCCAATTTATATAGTAAACCAAATGCTTGACTGCAGGGCTGCAATCAGGGGGTGACAACCCATGACATGTTTAGGGGCTCAGTGACTCCAGAAGGCCCTGAATGGTAACAAACCCTTTTTAGCTTGTCTAAGTGCCACAGATGTAAGGGCCCCTCCATGCCACCCAAGGCTGTCCTATAGGGATTAGGGATGAGCCGAACACCCCCGTGTTCGGTTCGCACTTGAACTAGACTTGTGCACCGATTTTTTTTTTCGGTTCGATTCGGTTCGGTTCGTTCGTATTTTGTAAATTTTCGTTTCGGCTGATTTCCGTTTCGGTTCGTTTCGTTTTCGTTTCTCGTATCGACTTTTTTCGTAAATTCGGAAATTTTCGTGTTTTTCGGAACTTATGTTCTCCTCGTTTCAAAATGTCTATTCGTTTTGACATAAACTAATGGTTTTTCGGATCCGATATTTCTGTCGATACGATAATTCTGTCGATACGATAATTCTGCCATTGAGATTTCTCATGTTTTACAAGAAGGATACATTGAGATTTCTCTGGTTTCACAAGAAGGATACATTGAGATTTCTCTGGTTTTCCAGGAAGGATACATTGAGATTTCTCAGGTTTTCCAGGAAGGATACGTTGAGATTTCTCATGTTTTACAAGAAGGATACATTGAGATGGGAATGATACAAAATTACAGAATCAGCGATATACCCAAAAAATATGTTGTCCGAAATTACTGAAATGGAACCGAAATCAGGAATGGAGCCGAAATTACAAATGGAACGAAAATGATTTTCGATTTTACACATTTCTAGTCCATTTGAAAATTCCGAACACATTTTCGTTTCGTTTCGTAAAGGTTTCGTATCTGCCGTTTTCGGATCTGAAAAATTTCGTAAAATCGGCGGAATCCGATGCACGAATCGGGAAATTTTGAGAAAATTCCAAAATTCCGAAACCCGAAACGCACATCCCTAATTCGAACTCGAACAATTTCAAAAGTTCGAGTTCAAACACGAACCGAACTCAATGCAAGTCAATGGGACTCAAAAGTTTGATATTTAGAGTGCCCTGCAAGGGGGCATATATGCAAGATATTTGCCATAAAAGGTGTATGGGGGTCAGGGTAGTGCCCTGGGGGACAGGAAACAAGGAAAAAAAGTTTAAAAAAGTTTTTAAAGGAACAGTGAGTTTTCCATGAAATAAGGGTTAAAAATAAAAAATAAAAATTCCTTCAGATATCGTGCCTAGGCGGTCCCCATAACCTGCCCGTGAAGTGGCGGATTTGTAGGATGTATAGAAACATTTAAAAACAAAAAAATTACGTTTCAAATGACGGTAAACGGTTTTCCTTTAATCTATTCATAAACAACTGCTTGGGGCGGCAGTCTGTATTAAAAAAGGAGACATTTTAGGACACGCAGAACAAGTTTAGTGATTTTTTGGCTAAATTATGGTGAAACTTATGCAGGCTTTGGATGAAAGTAACAATAGGTGCTTTAAAATGAGGCCTTTAGTGTCGGCAACAGTGTCATCACACCGTAACCCCTCTGTGGTATTGTGGAAGAGTGCAGGGTTGGACCCTGCGGTCCAAAAAATTTAAATGATATGGATCTGGTAATATAGGCGTCAGTGTCATTGCAACCATATATTGTGCCTTTGGTGGCAGCAAGTGCCTTCACACCGTAAACCTTTTGTGGTATTGTGGAAGAGTGCAGGGTTGGACCCTGTGGTCCACAAAATTAAATTGATATAAATCTGGTAATATAGGCGTCAGTGTCAGTGCAGCCAAATATTGTGCCTTTGGTGGCAGCAAGTGCCTTCACACCGTAACCTTTTTGTGGAAACCTCCTATAAGTCAGTGAGACCCCCTGATGGGTGGCAGTGAGAACACACAGATTAGAACAATTCCCAGATATTTTGTAGAAATGAGACCCCCACAATTGCTGGTGGCAGTGAGAACACAAATATTACAACAATTCCCAGATATTTTGTATAAATGACTGACCCCCAAAATAGTTGGTGGCAGTGAGAACACAAAGATTAGAACAATTCCCAGATATTTTGTAGAAATGAGACCCCCCCCCCCAATAGCTGTTGGCAGACTGGCAGTGAGAACACACACTAACAATCTCCTCTCAAAAAACACGTGCTGGAGCTGCAAGGGACGCCTTTTATAGTGTGCTGCGGGACTTAGCTCTGTGAGCCCATGATTGAGCAAAATTTGCCCAATCAGGACTCTGAGCCGTGATTGGCATAGTCTTGCACCTGTCTTGCACCTAAACTGTGGTCAGGTGCAGGCTGTAGCCAATTACAAGCTTCAGGCCAGTGGAAAAGTGCATTGTGGTCCATTGTGGTGCATTGTGGCGAACATGCAGCGAACACGCGGAAATATTTGTAGTTCGCGAACATGCGAACGGGCGATGTTCGAATCGAACTCCGAACACATCGAACCGAACAGCTCATTCCTAATAGGGATACCAAGACATTAATGGTGGGCCGTGACATCTGGGTCTGGTAAGAGCACTCTGACACATCACTGAGGGGGTGATAGGATTAGCTAGAGGTGCAGACGGACCACTCTTCCCACAAGAAAACACTTTTTATCCTTGTAAAAAGAGGAAGCATTTTTAAATAGTTTACAGAAATAGCCAACTGAGGCAAATGGCCCCCCAGATTTCTGATTGCAGCCCTGCTTGACAGTATGCCATAAACCAATGTAAACATTCTAGAAGTGGTTATATCAAATTGAATGTAAACTGATGGCACCCTGGAGAGAACCACAAGAAAAATAATGACATATTCAAAAACGTAAAAATATTATCAAGAAACCATTTTGAAAATAAGTTAAATCTCACCGTTACTTTAATCTGATCCTCGATGATTTTATCTTTGGATAGTTTTCGCATTTTGCACAGCAAAGCGGTTTCATCTGCGTTCTGCGTGAGGTTGTGCACTTTGCACGAGAGGGTGTTGTTTGAATAATGAACTTGAACTTGGATTTCATTTTGCTGTATATTTAAATCATCATTTTTCTTCTGTTAACCGAGGAGACAAAGAATTTAGAGGTATTTTCTTTTTTTAATTTGTGTCTGCCAAATAATGCTGTCTTACTAAATCTATCTGATTTAATCTCTCCAATGGAGAGCGGGGACATTAGAGGAAAAGGGATAACGTTGGAATTGCATGATATTAAAAGAAATAGAATAAAAGAATAGAACCAGTACAATGAATCTCTTAAAATGTAAAATAAACAACAACAAATCTTAATATATTGAATATATTTAATCCAATGATCTAGTACATTTCACTAAACATAAACCGGCAGTTATAATTTGTGACAGAGGCGTAACTAGAAACCTCAGCGCCCAGGTGCAGGAACCACGATGGGGCCCCCCACCCTAGGCAAAAACATATTTTGTCCCCCTCCCGTCAACATACATTGGTCCCCACCAGGTCCACAATGTTGACTCCAGACAATTAGTGTCCTGTTTTTTCCAGGTCCACTATGACTTCTTCAGTCCATCCCATTTTAATGTAAGGTGCGCTATTTGTATCTCACAGAGCTCCATAGCAATAAAACTCAGTCATATATGGTGTGTATGAGTGTATCACAGAGCTCCAAAGTAAAACTCACACATAAGTAGACATGTGCATTCGTTTTAGTACTAAAACGATTTAGTCCGAATTTTGGGATAATTTAGTTTTAGTATGACTCAAGAGAAACGAAACTGCTCAGTACAAAAAACGAAAGAAACTAAAATAAAATGCACTACATTGTTTTCAGTCCTTTTTGTGATATTACATTGATGAGTGAAGGAGACCAGCAATGAAGATCGCAACATCGCAACATCCGAAGTTCTGCACCCTCCACATACCAATGCAGTAGGATGTTCTATACAGAGAGTGGCATTAATTAATGCAGGAGTATGTTCTATACATTATACAGAGAGGGCATTAATTAATGCAGGAGTATGTTCTATACTTATACAGAGAGGGGTATTAATGCAGGAGGATGTTATATACATTATACAGAGAAAGGTATAAATTGAGGAGAATGTTCTATACAGAGGGACATTAATGCAGGAGGATGTTATCTACATTATACGAAGAGGGGTATTAATTAATGCAGCTTGATGTTGTATACATTATACAGAGAGGGGTATTAATTAATGCAGGAGGATGTTCTAAACATTATACAGAGAGGAGCTTTTTTTTTTTAGCCCTTTAAATCCAGTGGCTGTGAGCGCTGAGATCGGCTGCTTGTTACATTATCTCTCAGTACAATGTATCAGGCTCAGCTATTACAGTAACTGACTGTAACAGCGCTCAGAGTTTCAGTAAAACAAGGAAATAATATTGTTCTATCCTCTTATATATAAAATATTATTTACTAGCTTTACTGAAACTCTGAGCGCTGTGATGAGCAGCAGTCAGTTACTATAACAGCTTTGCCTGACACGGGGCAGTATTACAATGTTGGTGCTAACTTAACCAGAGCTGTTGTAAACTGAAAACCTCCATAGGCTATAATGGCTCTGGGAAGGTTACAACAGCTCTGGTTAAGTTAGCACCAACTATGTAATATGGCCCACATTGTGCTGAGAGTGAGAGATACTGTAACAAGCAGCGATCTCAGCCCCCTGAGGAGCTACCACTACAATAGTAATTGTATCCACTGGTTTTCGGATGAACGAAATTAGTTTTCATACTAAAGAACTGAAAACGAATTTCTTTAGCAACTAAATAAATTGCATTTTAGGACTATTCCATTAGTTCAAAACGAAATTTTGTGCTGTGCACATGTCTACACATAAGTATAAAATAAATTATAAAAATAATTATATATATAAAATCTAGGCAAGCCCCCAGGCCCAGGCAGGCGAATGTGGGCCCCCTGGACTCAAGGGCCCGGGTGCGGTGGCACCCTCTGCACCCCCGGTAGTTACGCCCCTGGTTTGTGAGTGTTCATGCTGAATAGAATACATTGCTATGTTCTGATGCCCACCTTCTTCTCACTGGCGATCTATATCCTTATCCTGCATATTGACCGAATGGGCAGTACATGACATCATAAGCCAGTGCACTGCATCACCCAGAACCTTAAAGAAATACTATAGGGTTGAAACAGGAGGGGGTAATAAATATAGGGCTTAAATGTTAACCCCAACTGACACTCTCCACATTTCTCCTCCCGTTTTGACCCTTTAGTTATATTTTAAAACCTAACCTCAATCCAGCATTGGACTCCCTCTGATCATTGCAGGATATGACATGCTTCCAGCTAAGCATGTCACATGACCACAGGAGTGCTGGGCGCTCCAGCCAATCCAGTGGCTCTCAGTGCAGGAAGGCTTTGTACCATTGTATAAAGCAGGTTCCAAAAAGGTCTCCATGCCCTGAAACCTGAGCTAAGATAACCCGGACCTGAGGGTCTGGGCAGGACTAGGCCCCTGCATTTGGTTGGCTGAATCAGCCCCCCAAACAGCACCTCAAAGGAGGGAGCGGGAGCAGGGATCTCACAGAAGTATGGCCATTCAGATAAGATTGAGTGCTGTCACTGTGTAAAGTATTCCTTTAAAGAATATTTTACCAAAAGAGGTAACGTTACACAGAACAATGTACGTATTGATACAATATTGTGCAGAAATTTGAAATTTGCAAATGCTTCGTAATTCCTTTAAAAAAAAACCTGCAATATGCCTGAATTCCCCAAAATCAAAATTCAACATGTATTGCAGGTAAGAGTGTCATTTTGCTTGCAAACCCCGGAATATCCATATCCTTTCTTTCGTAAAGCTAAGGCTATTCTGCAGGTAAGGTCAAGCAAATGAAGAGTCAGTGGATGCTCACCCCGCCATAAAAGTTACGTTCAATTCCGATTCATTACCTTTATTCTTAACTCTAACTCATCGTTTATGTCGTTGATTACGTTGAAACTGGTAAAGTCAGGATTCTCTCTGTATAATAAATTACCACATCGGATTGTATGCTCTTCGACTCGAATGTAGATGGTGACGTCATCTTCAGAAAATTGTGGTGCCACAAATGGGCAGTATGACATCGTGCAGCCGCTGTTCTAAGAAATTACAACAATTTATAGATTATGCAATTCACAGATAACCTCATTTAATCCCTCAATTATTAGATGTTATATATTAATACTAATATTTATATATATAGTATTAATGTAACATAATATTTGAGGGATTAAGGGAGGTTACATATATACATATATATATATATAAATGCAAAAACCTGCATAATCCACAATGTAATGGTGTTGCCTGGGTGCAAAAAATCCAAAAATATGGTACACAGGTCATCAAGATAGGACGCACTCCAGGACCTAGATGAAAAAAGGTCTAAAATCGATGATTTATTCAAAATACATTAAAAATGTGTGCCCATTGGCACTCTCCCACTCGGCACTCGGCGAGTGCCAATAGGCACACATTTTTAATGTATTTTGAATAAATCATCGATTTTAGACCTTTTTTCACCTAAGTCCTGGAGTGCGTCCTATCTTGATGACCTGTGTGTATATATATATATATATATATGTAATCGATTATAAATAATATAAACTCAGAAGCATGTTTTATGGATACTCAGTTTTTATTCTTATTGTTATTATTTGTTCACAAGTCTTTGCTAGTGACTATTAAATTTGTGGCAAAGCAAGGGGTTAATTTCCTCTGGAAATAAAAAAACATCTGTTTCACCTTCTAATTTGATGAACTTAATACATTCAGGGTTATTCAGAGAGCGGTGAAAAGCAGGAGAATGACTGGAGAATGGAAAATTCTAGGTCAAAATAGCCAATTTGTAAAGTGAGATGAATGGGAGAATTTTTCTGATTTGGCTATTTTGACCTAGAATTTTCACTTCTCCAGTCATTCTCCTGGTTTTCACCGCTCTCTGAATAACCCTGATGGTTTTGTTTTTTCTAAATATACTTTTTAATAATGCAGTTCTATATCAGGAAAACAAAGAACTACAGTCAGGTCCAGAAATATAGGGACATTGATACAATTCTAACATCTTTGGCTCTATACACCACCACAATGGAGTTGGAATGAAACAAACACAATGTGCTTTAACTGCAGACTGTCAGCTTTAATTTGAGGATATGTACATCCAACTCAGGTGAACGGTGTAGGACTTACAGCAGTTTGCAGATGTGCCTCCCACTTGTTAAGGGACAGATTACATCATGTGACTGTAACATACGAGTGAAACGCTAATGGGTGCAACTGGCCCGTTGTCTGTAATAACCACGATAGACTGACACTCGCCTCAAGAGTTGAAGTGACTGTGTGCGCAATGCCACATAATTATGTTAGCTTCCTTTTTTTGATTGTGTTGTTTTTACAGACACTTTTGGGCTCTATTCCATAGTTGATGCTAATAAAGCGTCTCGATATGTAGTCGTTAGTGCTAGGAGAAGTATAATGTCTGGCATCGATATTCCAATCCTGACACTAAAAGTTTTTGCGCAAGCTTACTGTACTTTGCAGGTCAAATCAGTGTAGCGCCCTCAGAAAAAGCCTCTACCTCACTTCCACACCCCTTAGTCGCTATGTACCTTTTATTCTTGAAGAAACGCGGATGGGGTTATTCAGAGAGCGCTGATCTGGTCCCGAAATGTCACTGAAAAGGGAATTTCCCCGTACAGTGCCATTTCAGGGCCATTCGACTATTCAGAGAGCAGGCAGTTCGCCAAATTTTGGCGAACTGCCAGCAAGTACGGTGCCTGTTCGAAGGCAGTGAAATCCCTCATAGAGAAGCAATGGTTAATCTATTCAGAGAACGCTGAACAGCAGTGAAGAGTTGCCGAAGTGCCCTGTTGTTCAGTGGTTTCATTTGACAGGTTTATTCAGGCGAATCCCATAGGCTTCAATGTTAAAAATATTCCCGTTTTTAACCAATATCTAATAAACTGTTTATTATTTTAATCTACAGTGAAAAGTCTCTTTATTGATTTTTTTTTGTATCTTTCAGGCTTTTTTTGGCAAAAAAGTTTTCCTTTTTTTTTTAAAAAAAGCATTTTTTCTATTTTCTGCAACAGACCTTTTTATTATCATTCATAGAACCTTATATGTAAATTTCAGACATTTTCATTCAGTAGTTTTTTGCAAACAGTGTTTCAGTTTTGACACTTTGAGGCTAGGGTCAGACTGAGGCAGTGCGAACGCGCGTGCAGCCGCACATAATCACGGCCGTGCTAGCAGCAGATGCCGGGCAATGACGGCCAATATACGAAGTACGGTCGCACAAAAGTGCGGCCGCGCAACGCAAGCGGCAAACAAACGCATTTTTTCGAGAACGTGAAAACACTAGTACTGACGTACAGAGTGCGCTGCGTCCGCTAGAGGCGTGTGTGCGTGATTAGGAGACGTCAGACGCTGCTAATGTCCGGCCAACATAACGTCCAGACCCAAAAAGTGTTTTATTGATGATCTGTACAAAATCACGGATGAAACTGCGCATCGTATGACCGCTATTGCGTATTCCGTGAAAAAATACGTCCATTCGTTCGAACGCACTTTTTCACGGACAACGTGAAAAATGCGTTAGTCTGACCCTAGCCTTAATCGTATTTTTGTTTTTTACCCCGTCTGTCAGCTTGTCGGCTGTATCCGGCAGCTTAACTGCGCTGTGTTCGGCGACTCATCAGCATTTCCCGACGTGTTCGGCGTACATTTTGCGGTGGTCCCGGCGGGTTTTTGGTGGGTTTGCGTCGGGTTTTCCCTGCACTCCGGGGACCCTGCGGTGAATGCTGAATTCACCGCAAGGTGGGGAAATTTGATTCCCCGAAGTGCAGGGAAGCACGGGGAACAAGAGGGCAACGAAATGTTGGTGACATTTCGGTGCTCTCTGAATAATCCCCCAGAGTCTATATACCCCAACAGGGGGGAATCAATCGTCTTCGTCTCATGATCGCCTCCTGTGGTGCGGCAGGGCACATGAGATCAGCTACTCCTGCACCTTCCGAAGCCCAGCACATCCTGTGCCCACAGCGAGCCGAGCACTGTGTAATGACTCTCAATTAGTGGCACTGGATTCTCTGGTGAAGACTAAAACCTTGTAATATGTAATATTGGTACTAATACTGGTACCCCTGTAAAACGTTTGGGAGCTGGTTGGGCACAACCTTAAGTGCCTCAAGCGTAAAATAGGAGCCATAGGAGGCTCAAAAGACTGTAAGTAAGGTCCATATGGACAAGATACATATAAGTTGTTATCGCATATGAGCAGATGTCTCGCCCTATGAGCCTCTGTTTGTTTTCCGTCCTGTCGGGGTGTATGAAACCTGTGTTTCTTCATGAATAAGAGAGGAGAGACCACCCCTACTGGTCTCTGGCGTAATAAGGAGAGTCACCGACCAGTTGGCTCCATAAGAAGTGAGTGATATTCTGGGGTGTGGGAAACATTGTGGATGACTGTATCACAAAGACTGTGCTGCGCATTTGTTATTTTCCCTCTTCTCTTTCTTCTTTTTGTGAGATAATACAGCAATCTGCAAGGTATATTGTTTGGAGTTACAGAACGAGAGGATTGTTCATATCGGTTCCAATAGAAGTATTAGAGATGTGCATTCGTTTCGGAAAAATTCGGAATTTGTAATGAAATTTGATAATTCGTAGTTCGGAAGTACTTCCGAATAACGAATTGATACGATACGAATTAGAAACGAAACGGTATATAACGAATTTATTTAGTTTTACACTGTGTCATCATCATAAAAGAAAAATTTGAATAATTGATATCAACTATTGAATTTGAAATGAACTATCAAATACATAATTATCAAGTATCGAATTTGAAATGAACTATCAAATTGATATCAACTATCGAATCTGAAATGAACTATCAAATACATAGTTCATTTCAAATTCGATACTTGATAATTATGTATTTGACAGTTCATTTCAAATTCATTTCAAATTCGATACTTGATAATTATCGAATTGATATCCACTATCGATTTGATCTTAACTCAAAATACAATAGCAAGTCAGCAAAAGACTTTAAGAAACAAATTAATTTTTTTTCACTGTTTAATTTGACTCAAATACTAAATCTGTGACACAACTTAAAATTTAACCCTAGCTCTTCTTTAAACAGCAAAATTTGATTAATTGGGGTTTTATTTAGTGATCCAAAATTCGAATTGATATCAACTATTCGAATTTATATACAGTTGTGTTCAAAATTATTCAACCCCCACTGAAATTGAGTGTTTTGGCCAGTTTGACATTGATTTTGATCATTCAGTCATCTTGCTTACAATTAAATCAAAGAGGCACGTGTAGGTCAGACAAATATAACATAACATTTATAATGAAATAACCACAAATGTCTTTTCTGTGCTCACATCATTATCAGTTTTATTCAACCCCCAAGTGACATTCAATCTTAGTACTTAGTACAACATCCTTTTACAGTTATAACAGCTTTTAAACGTGAAGCATAGCTTGACACAAGTGTCTTGCAGCGATCTACGGGTATCTTCGCCCATTCGTCATGGGCAAAAGCCTCCAGTTCAGTCACATTCTTAGGCTTACGCACTGCAACTGCTTTCTTTAAGTCCCACCAGAGGTTCTCAATCGGATTTAAGTCAGGTAACTGCGATGGCCACTCCAAAATGTTCCAGCCTTTAATCTGCAACCATGCTCTAGTGGACTTGGAGGTATGCTTGGGATCATTGTCCTGTTGAAAGGTCCAACGTCTCCCAAGCCTCAGGTTTGTGACGGACTGCATCACATTGTCATCCAATATCTCCTGGTACTGAAGAGAATTCATGGTACCTTGCACACGCTGAAGCTTCCCTGTACCTGCAGAAGCAAAACAGCCCCAAAACATGATTGACCCCCCCGCCATGCTTCACAGTAGGCAAGGTGTTCTTTTCTTCATAGGCCTTGTTCTTCCTCCTCCAAACATAGCGTTGATCCATGGGCAGAAACAGTTCTAATTTTGTTTCATCAGTCCACAGAACACTGTCCCAAACCTTCTGTGGTTTGTCCACATGACTTTTGGCATACTGCAGTCGACTCTTCTTATTCTTTGGAGACAGCAAGGGGGTGCGCCTGGGAGTTCTGGCATGGAGGCCTTCATTACGCAGTGTGCGCCGTATTGTCTGAGCTGAAACTTCAGTACCCACATCTGACAAATCTTTTCTCAGTTCCTCAGCAGTCACACGGGGACTTTTCTCCACTCTACGCTTCAGGTAGTGCACAGCAGTCGAATTCAGCATCTTCTTTCTACCATGACCAGGTAGCGTTTCAACAGTGCCCTTTGCCTTGAATATGCGAATGATGCTTCCTATGGTCTCTCTTGGTATGTTTAACATCTTTGCAATCTTCTTATAGCCATTGCCCTTCCTGTGAAGAGTAATCACCTCTTCTTTTGTCTTCCTGGACCATTCTCTTGACTTCACCATGTTTGTAACCACACCAGTAAATGTCTAGAAGGAGCTGAGTATCACAGTCATTTTAAAGCTGCCTAATTGGTGCTTATTATGCTTTATTGCTGCTCCGTGACATCCACAGGTGTTTTCAATACCTGATTGAAAACACTTGAATGAACCTCTGTTCTTCAGAGTGGTAGTCTTTCAGGGGTTGAATAATTGTGTCAATGAAGAATTCACAAAAGAAACATTTACTACTGTATTACAAAACCAATTGATGTCATTTTAGTTGCATATGGTTCTTTAAAAAGTCCTTGTAGGATTTCATTCTGAATACAATTACAAATTTACACTAAATTCCCTAAAACCCTTTACAGCATTGGGGGTTGAATAATTTTTAACACAACTGTATGAAATTCGAATCGATTCGAAATTTCAAATCGATTCGAAAATGTCAAATCGATCCAAAATGAAACGAAATACGAAACAAAATTAGCTGCGAAATTCTGAAAACAAAATTATTTAGAAACGTAACGAAACTAAACTAAACAAAACAAAATTTTCAGCCATGCACATCCCTAAGAAGTACTTATTTTGTGTGTTTTATCACAAGGCATGGAGAGGATCACCTGATAGGTACACGTACCAATAAGGAGATGTCATATACTTATTTTATGTGTCAGAATTTAGGGCTGCGCTGAGAGATTTACGTGGTTTCTTTTGTTTTTTACAGGATCAATTTCCTCATTCCACTTTAGGTGCTCAGCAAATCTAGCTAAAGGTTTCAGTCTTTGCCTGGGATATTTATAAATGCATGGGGTACTCTAGCCCCTAAGATGATAAATAAGCCTGAGGAGTAAGCAGGACAGTATGCATTATCAGCCTCCCTCTCCCTCCCGTCTGAAATATATATATGATTATGCACATTGACATTTGCATTTTCATGATTAAAAACATAAATAACAAAAAAAGATGCTTACAGGGATTGTCCTACTGTTTTTGCTTGACAGCAGTATACTGTCCACCAGATCCATGTTATGGCCAGTTATGTTTATATTGCGCCCACCGCTGCACGGAAACGAAAAAAAATTAATTGCTATGGTTATGTTATCACATTTTTATAGCTGGTTTTTAAAAATGCCAACATATTTTGCACCGCTTGAACAATCAGTACATTATAGACAGGTGTACAATACTTTGAGAAGAGACGACAATTGACAAACAAATACGTGAGGAATTGGGGGCTCTATTCCTGTGGGAACTCACAATCTAGATGGGTATGAGAGGGGAGAAACAGGAGAAGAGGGCTGAGAGGGTGAGAATGATGTTAACTCGAGTCGGATGATGACAGTCGTGGGGGGTAACTGGAATACATGAGTTAGTGAGTTGGCTTCCATCATCCATGAACAGAAGTTTCTTTAGGTGGTGTTTGAAGGAAAGCAGCTGAAGGGAAAGTCTGAGAGGGCGAGGGCGTGCGTGGAAGAGAGTGGAGCGATGTTTGAGAAGTCCTGCAAGTCTAGCATAGGAAGAGGAGATGATAGAAGTTGTAAGGCGCAGGTCACCGATAGATATTAGGGGGCGAGCAGGAGCATATACCATGACTAGCTATTGTCAACATAGTATACAAAAGGACACACAAAAAAATCTAGTGTCAGGTATGCAACAACATTATGAACATTTTTATGGTTTTCTTTACAGCATTAACCTAATGATATTGACCGCCTGCATGACTAATTCTACATAGAGCATAGAGCCAGACCATCCATCTAAAGCAGTGGCTCCCAACCCTATCCTCAAGATCCAGGCCAGGTTTGCAGATATGTGAAGCACAGCACAGGTGATATGATTTGCTGCTCAGTGATTGCAGTTTTCTGTCTGCATTTCCCCAAGGTGATCCTTAAAACCTGGCCTGTTAGGGAGACTTGCAGGGTTATCCAAAGAGATTCGAAAAGTCACCGCACGTTCGGTGACTTTTCGTTCTCTTCAATTCGGTTCCTTTTGCCGATTGCATTTCGGTGACCCTGCGGTGTATTCAGCAAACACCACAAGGTCCACGAATTGCAGGGAAAAGCTGCCGCATACCTGACGAAAACTAACCGAATGCACGCTGAAAACAAGCAAAAACATCTGGATTAACCTTCGAAAAAGCCGAACAGGAGCCGAATCACACAGAGCCGAAGCAGCTGTGATGTAGAGGAGGCAGTGAATAAATTAGAAAAACCATTTGTATGAATCTGGGAAAAAGAAACGCTGTTTGCAAAGAAACTACTGAGCGAAAATTTCTGAAATTTTCACAGGAGGTCCAGGGAATGATAATAAAGAGGGCTGTTACAAAAAAAATAAGCAAACTGAAAAAAAAAAAAAAAAAATCGGACTTTTTAAAAAAAAAAAAAAAATCTGAAAAATGCTTAAAGAGACTTTTTGCTGCAGAATTTTATAATGAACGGTTTATTAGATATTGAATTAAAACGGGAATATTTTTAACATTGAAGCCTATGGGATTCTCCTGAATAAATTTGCCGAATTAAACCACCGAATGGCAGGGCATTAGGGGAACCTTTCACTGCTGGGTTTTGTTCTCTGAATAGCCGAAGCATTGCTTCTCTATGGGGATTTCACTGCCCTCGAACAGGCACCGAACAGGCACCGTATGTGCAGGCAATTCGCCAGGATTTGGCGAATTGCCTGCTCTCTGGATAGCCGAATGGCCAGGAAAGGTAACCGAACACTGATTTTCAGCGTTCGGTTACCTTTCTCAAGCAATTCGGATCTCTTTGGATAACCCTGTTGGAGACAGGGGTTGGAACAGACCTAAAGGAATGAGAGCAAAGACTTTGAAACCAGGACTGTACTCTTCAATGTCTTATGTAACAGATGTAAATGGGGGAAGTAAGATAAGAATGTTGCCAAGATGTGCAATGTAAATGTTCATTGGTCTCTACGGGATTGCAGAGTACATCATACAGTCATGATAATCCGTTTTTGAGATCAAAGTGTTAAATGTTAGGTACTGTTTTAGGACTCTATTCCCTAGTGAACGCCAACTGTAGTGTTTGGGTGAGTAAGCGATAACGTCAGGATAAGTGACTTTAACGCATGCCCCCCCCCTGATTACATCCCGTTACAATCAGTAATTAGCGTTAGGATAAGTAAGGTATTACAAAGTGCTAGCGCTAATTACCACACCGATGCGTTAACCAAAACGTTAGTGACATCTAGAAGCTGGTGCTAACTGATTCTGCTTTTTCAGATTCATTTAGTCCCACCTAAAAACCCTCCCATTAAGTGGCCATATCCGCCGCTTCTTGCCCCTGGGAGCAGAGTGAAACTCAGGACAAATAGTCCCCAGTCTCCCTTCGCAATCACTCCGCGGTCCTTCACAGGTCTCGCGGCCCGGGAGTGCAACCCTACTTGGAGTCCTATGGACTCCAGGAGGTGATACTCGCGGTGAGGCGGATGCACTAGCGCATGTATCAGCTAGTTAAGGCATGGTTCCAGGGCAAGGTGCCGAGGTAACGCCTACCCCGGAATCTCACGGTAAAACGGGGAAGGATGTAATATGGCCCTAAGAATTTTATCATGACATCTATGTGGAAGGAAACTGAAGAACTATTTGTTTTTTTGTCCGTTTTCGAAACTGAGGCGAAAGTAAGCAGGGAATTGATCCCTTCTCTTCAATGTCAGTTCGCCTGGTAGAATTTTAAAATCTTTCACCATCTCCCATTACTATTCCGCATTCTATTCAAAGTATACAAACTCTAAGTCCAGTAACGAGCCCATGAAGTCGAGTTGTGATTAAATTTACCAATAACAAGCCTTTCTCTGAAGGAGTTTTTGCATGAGAAAAATATGTTGCTGAAATACATGCAAATCTCAGAATAAAAAAAAACGTACGTGAAAATAAAGATGAGGATACATTACCTGTGCCATGACGTCCCTGGCGATATCTGAACACATGACGGTGGGGGTGCATAATGTATATCCTCTGTTTTACTGCAGGTAAAGTTATGGAACTCTACACATACACCTTTGGTTCCTGTGGTGCTTGGAGGCAGTGAGACATTAGCTTGCGTGTTATTTATGGGGATTATGTTTAGTCTGTAAGAAAATGTAAAGAAAAACCTCTGTTCAGATTTAATAAAATATTTGGTTTGCATTTATCTATACAAAAGAGATAGAAATGTGACAATGTTTGCCAAGCGCTGTTTGTGTCTCACATTTCATGTGCAATCAGCCCCCTTTGCTTTGATTAGATCTCCTTGATGCACACTTATGCTGTTTCTTCAGTCAAACTTGGCACCAAACCAGCAAAATTCTACTAATGCCAGTAAGGTGGCAAATTGTAGCTGGGGTTAGGGTTAGTATTAGCGTTAGGGTTCCTATTTGTCCTTGTTTTAGGGTTACTTTTAGGGTTGGGGTTAACCCTAACCAATAGATCCTGCTCTATTTTTGCTTGCTCTTTAGACATAAGACTCTGCTCCCTAACAATAATCCTAACTCTAAAACCAACATCAGTGTCAGTGACATAACGCTGTATGGTACAAATATTGATTTAAAAAGTCCCATTATTCATGTCAAATATGATTTTTTTCTTCCTTAGCATCCTAATAATACGAACCATTTTTAACCCCTTCACTACCAAGTGATTTTTAAAAAAACATTGTCAGAAAGCAGTCTTTTTTTCCTAAAATCATTTTTAATTAATTATAAAGTAAGAAATATTTGAGCTTATACCCATTGTATTTCTTACTGTAAATAACCTATTTTTGTCCAGTAGATGTCGCCATCTACTGCCAAATTGAGTTAAAGGTTTGAGCAGCTAGTCTATTTTCTTCTTTTTTTTCCCCCCTGCATCGACTGCTGAAAGCCCGACATTTCAGAGCTTTGAGCAGCTGATTTTACAGTTTTAGCTCTTTGGGCATTATGCTCACACGGCTTAAACTGTGGGGGCACCTTCTGCAGCTCAAAAGCAAACAAATGTAATTTGCAGCAAACTAATTTCATTTGCGTTGGGCTGCAGATCAGCATATCGAGATTTCTCGATATCGGGGCACCAGATGGAGTCTTTGAAGCCTGAGATATCTTGATATCGGTAGTGAAGGGGTTAAATCACAATTTTTTTGACACATCCTTTACTATGGCGAGCACGAGCTGGCATCGTAATGAGAGTAAACCTCCATCACTTCATTCTCCCGTTGAGTAACGCCACACCGATTCTACTTCACTTTAGGCACTGGCGTGTGAAGCCCGTTGCATGAGGGTGTGCACCAATGGAACATTTTTTAATTGAAAACTTATGTTTAAAAGATTTTGTACAAAATACATTTTACATTAAAAATAACAAGCCAGTAATCAGAGACACAGTCAGTTTTTATGTTATTCAACATGAGCCAGATTAAGGGGCATCTAAAATGTCAATGTAGGAGGTGAAAGAGGACCTCTTCTCCCAACATTAGGGTGTGCCTTGACACACCATGCACACCCCCTGCGCAAGCCTATGACTTTAGGTTAAGGTCCATCAATAATCACTTCTGCACAGTATTCACTTCTTCACAATTCAATCCAGTCTGCCGAAAATTGCTTGGACTTGCCATGAGGAAGAAGAAGCAGCGAACAGGGACTGCTGTGTGCCACATGCAGTGGACCTCCCTCCCTCCACAGCCACCCTGACCCTCCACCTGATCGTCCAAATCCAAGAACACACCTGGTCGGTGAGCACAGAGGGGTATAGGGGGTTTGGAAAAGGTAAAGCCCATGGGAGTTAAGTACTTACTGCTCTGTACCACAGCTGCTGGTACCAATCAACACCAGCTGTGACAAATTCTGAAGGCCTTCACCTGTGATGATTACATTTTTCTTTCCATAATTTGAAATCCTTTCAGGCTGAATAGAAATATTAAGGATCTGCAGGAAAAACAAATGTTACAATTATTTGGCATTTCCAAGTACCGTATTAAAAGAGCTCTAGCAGGACACCAATTGTGAGCACAATTCTACGGCAACCTTGTTACAACCACCGGCGAATTACCTTTCAGGCTCATGTGGAGTATAGGATTCTTAAGAAAATCTCTACTCATATTCAACAATCCAAAATAACGATTGAAAATGCTGTATACGCCACACCAGGATCTGAATAACCCTGATAGCTAAATACTTCTTAAAACTGAAATTGACCAAGTCAATACTAAAGTAAAATATTCACATATTGCTGGACATACACATAAAATATGATACTGTTTGACGAAGTCTTTACCATTGAAGGCCAACCCCTGCATTATAATCTCTATATGTAACGCTTCCGTCGCCATCGTCGGCTGCACGTACTAGGGATGTGCGTTTCGGGTTTCGGAATTTCTGAATTTTCACGAAATTTCCCGATTCGTGTTTTCGGATGCGGCCGATTTTCCGAAAATTTTTAGATCCGAAAACGGCAGATCCGAAAAGTTTTCCGAGCCGAAACGAAATATTTTCGGAATTTTCGAATGGACTTGAAATGTGTCAAATCGAAATTTATTGCTTTGAAACGAGGAGAACAGACGTTCCGAAAAAACGAAAATTTCCGAAATCACGAAAAGTCGATACAAACAACAAGCTAAGTGACACGAAAATACGAAAAATGGTCGATATTCCGGAAACATCTACAATTCCGAAAAACGAATTTTCCGAAATCACGAAAAGTCGATACAAAAAATGAGCTAAGTGACACGAAAATACGAAAAATGGTCGATAGTCCAAAAAAAAAATGTACACGAAAAACGAGTTGAGCTGAACCGAATCGAAACAGAAATCGGTCGAAACGAGCCGAATCGAAAAGTTTGAAAATCCGAAAAATCGAATTGAACCGAAAAAAAAATCGGTGCCAAAGCCTAGCACGTACACCCATCACAGCTGCTCACTCAGCCCTCCCTCTTGGCAGTTACAAAAACTCCTCCCGCCGATGAGTGCACACTCTACAATAATAGACTGCCCTCCGGGCAGGCTTAACACCTAATAGATAGATATATGTGTTTGGGGAAAAGCCATGGGTGAACAGATCCAGAGAGCGGTGTAATTGAAGGCCTGAAGCACCTAAGGCGTAGGGCCCTTAAGTTGCCTCTGATGCCAGGACGCAGGGAGGATTTTTCTAGAAGTGTTACAGAGCGTGTGGAGTTTTGAGCGGGAGAGGTGTGGGAGAAGTCACCAGGAGGTTACTTAAGGCGCGTGTGGAGAGGCTTTGCGCGCCTTTTTCTCCTGAGGTAGAGCTGGAAAAAACCCCACCCTCCCACCCTGTTTTATTTAGTTACGGGTTGGGTTGGTTTTTTAGTTAGAGTATTAGTTTTGTTGGACTGCTTTTGTCACGGCGGGGGCTTGTAGGCAGTGCTGGTTGGGGTTCCTTTTATTTAGGCTAATTTTGGTCAGATGGTTGGGAGTTGGGAGGTTTTTGTGGTTGGTTGGTTTGGAGGTGTGTGGTGGTTGTGTGGAGTCCTCTTTCAGCACTGGGTTATTGTATTATTATGTTATGGGAATTTTTATGTCATGGTGGTGGGTTTATTGTGTAGAGTTTTTAGCTGTGGCCTGTATATATAATAAATATATATATTATTCCACAGTTATGTGTCGTGTATTTTTGAGTATTTATTGTCTCCCTGCGTGCGACTCGGTCATCAGTAGGCGACTTAATGGTTGAGGTGTGCCAAAGCCGATAGGTTGGCAAATTGGGGGCTTAGTGATGATCCCTGTATATGAAGAGGGGTTAAAAGCAAAGACAAAAGACCTAAAAAAATAAAAGGGGCTATTCAGTAAGCGGCGAACTTGCCACCAAATTGTACTGAATGGTGAATTTCACTGTAGGGTGCAATTTTGTGGCAGTTTGCCTATTCACTAGACAGTCAATTCGCCAAATACTGGTGAATTGCGAGCGAAATACGGTGCAGTTCGCTGCAATTCGGCGATCTATGGCAGCAGCTAAATTGTCCCATAGAGAAGTAATGGTTAATCTATTCAGCGAACCCCGAACTGCACCAAAGTATAAGTGAAATGCACAGATTTTTGGTGGTTCCATTCGACCGATTTAAACAGGCAAATCCCGTAGGATTGAATGTAAAAAAATAATATCGGTTTTCCTTTTTTTTTATTCAACCGTTTATTCTTTTAATTTTCAGCAAACCGTCTTTTTATTTATTTTCTTGAACACCTTTATGTATTATTTATATTTTTGAGACCAAATTTTTGATTCACATTTTTAATTAACCTTTTTATTATTTTTTTCATAGGACCTCTTTTATTATTTCACACATTTTCATGCATTTTTTATTGTTTTAAACGCCTTTTAAAGAATAGCAGAGTTTTCTGTAGTTCTGCGGCTTTCAGCAGTCTGTTTGGCAGTTGGCACTGGCTCCAGGTTTGGCATACTTTGGGTACCCTGCTGTAAATACCGAATTCACAGCAGGGTCAGTGAACTGGAATCAATGAAGCGCACCAAAGTGCGCCGGAATGAGAATGCACCGAAATTTCAGTGAAATTTCAGTGCTTTAGAATAACCTCTTGGGTTTAATCAATTCGTCCTTACCCAATCGATGACTGAAAATTATGTGGAATTAAAGATGAAGTCCTGGACTACCCACTGGACAAAGAAGCAAATGCCTGGTGGCAGCGATGTCCATGGTTGTATGCAGTGGTGTATTTAGGTTTTGTGCTGCCCTAGGCCTGACTAAACTCGTGCACCCCCTAATTTAAATTTGAGGCACCCCTTCCTGTCAAGGACACACCTCTTCCTGGTTAATCCCCACCCTTCCTCTTTAAGCTCCACCTTTTCCTCTTAGAGCTCCGCCTTTTCCTCTCTTTATATTAAAAGTGGATACCAAGTGCCTACTTGTATATTTTGTATACCATTTCAAATGTATCTATTGAGATAAATAAAATTATGAAATGTTTAAATTCAAGCATTTTTACAAAGAACAGCCACGCATGTCAAGTATACTGGATCACAGCCGCTCTATTTGGTTGAACAATAAAATCCACAGAAGCGTGCACTGCATATGAGCGTATCACAGAGCTGCACAGCAATAAAACCCACAGAAATGTGCACTGTGTATGAGCATATCACAGAACTGCACAGCAATAAAACTCACAGTAATGTGCAGTGTGTATGAGCGTATCCCAGAGCTCCAGGGCAATAAAACTCACAGTACTATGCAGTGTGTATCACAGATTCCACAGCAATAAAACTCCCAGCAATGCAATGTTTGGTGTGTGTCAGCGTATCAGAATCCACAGCAATAAAAATTCCAGCAATGCAATGTGCAGTGTGTATGAGTGTATCAGAATCCACAGCAATAAAACTCCCAGTAATGCAATGTGCGGGTCAGCGTATCAGAATCCACAGCAATAAAACTCCCAGCAATGCAATGTGCGGTGTGTATGAGTGCATCAGAATCCACTGCAATAAAACTCCCAGCAATGCAATGTGTGGTGTGTGTCAGCGTATCAGAATCCACGGCAATAAAACTCCCAGCAATGCAATGTGTGATGTGTATGAGTGCATCAGAATCCACTGCAATAAAACTCCCAGCAATGCAATGTGTGGTGTGTGTCAGCGTATCAGAATCCACGGCAATAAAACTCCCAGCAATGCAATGTGTGATGTGTATGAGTGCATCAGAATCCACTGCAATAAAACTCCCAGCAAACCGAGTGTATATGAGCACACAGCAATTATTTATTCTACATTTACCGGCCTCCGTCTGCGGTAGGGCTGTGTGCAGAGTCAGCAGGGACTGTGTACAGACTCAGCAGGAGGTCCCTCCAGGCCACGTTAGGATTGCGGCTGTGCCTGTGCGTGGAGCCATCTTGTCAGCAGTGGGGTGCCACTGCCAGAGGGTGCACCGTGGCTTTGATTCCCTTCCTGGTGGGTGTTCAGTCCAGAATAGAGTGACAGTCCATGTTAACGAAAGGGCGGGCAGCTGCGTGCGTGCGTGTCACCTGGTTCAGCCAGTCAGGTGGTACTGAGACTCAGTACCACCTGACTGGCCGGACCGAGTGTGACCTGCACGCACGCAGCCTCACCAGGAGCCAGGCAGCTCAATGACAAATTTCTATCACTGCAGTGCTGGTTAAGGAAAGGTCCACTTTAAACAGCAGTAAGCAGACAGGGCTTCATATTCTGCTGATACCCCCCCTTTACCTGCCGTTTATGGTCATCTTCTCTCTCTGCGCACAATTCACATCCCCCTCCCCTCTCCTAGAGCTGCTGCGGGGCAGGGGAGGAGCTATGGAGGGAGGAGAGGGGGATTTTTATTCTATTCGATTTTATTCCATATGCAAACGGCCTGCTCCGCTGCTCGTTGTTTGAAAACACAGCTCATAGCTGACACACAGTGACAGTGACACCTCCTAGTACCCCCTAATGACACCCCAATAATCACTGGTACCTGGGGCAGCCCGCCCTCCGCCACTCCTCTAAGTACACCACTGCTCTGGTGATATGCTCACACACAGGTTTGGCGAACTGCCAGCAAGTACGGTGCAGTTTGAAGGCATTGCAAATCCCCATAGAGAAGTAATGGTTAATCTATTCAGAGAACACCAATCAGCAGAGAAATGGCAGTGAAATGCCCTGATGTTCGGTGGTTTCAATCAGCAGGTTTATTCAGGCGAACCCCATAGGTTTCAATGTTAAAAATATTCCCGTTTTTATGCAATATCTAATAAACCATTCATTATTTTAATCTGCAGTAAAAAGTCATCGATTTTTTATTTTTCAGATTTTTTTTGGCAAAATTCCCCCCCCCCCTTTTTTTTAATAGCGGTTCTTTTTTCTGTAACAGAACTGTTTATTATCAATCATAGGATCTTATATGTAAATTCCAGACATTTTCGTTCAGTGGTTCTTTTGAAAACAGCAGGCCACAGGTTTGCGGTGGCAGCATTCAGCGGCCGACTCCATGCACTTTGGGGACCCTGCGGTGAATGGTGAATTCACTGCAGGGTGGGGAAATTTTATTCCCCGAAGTGCAGGGAACTACAGAACACCAAAATGTTGGCGTCATTTCGGTGCTCTGTGAGTAACCCATTTAGTGGTGAGGTTTTTTGTTGCCCCCTGGAAAGTGAAAGCCTAGGCCTTGCCTACCCAGGACATACTTGAAAATTAGTGACATCTCAATGTATCCTTCCTGGTAAAATAATTTGCAAAAGTAAAAAAAAAAAAAAAAGTTTTTTTGTTGCCCCCTGGAAAGTCCTGCCCTAGGCCTAGGCCTTGTTGGCCTAGGCCAAAATACACCAGTGGTTGTAGTTAGCTGCGCAGAACAAAGGGATGTTTAAAAGCAGTGCTATGATTATCAGGGTAATTCAAAGAGAATTGAAAAGTCACCGCACGTTCGGTGACTTTTCGTTCTCTTCAATTCGGTTAGTTTTGCCGATCCCATTTCGGTGACCCTGCGGTGTATTCAGCAAGCACCACAGGGTCCCCGAATTGTAGGGAAAAGCTGCCGCAAACCTGACGAAAACTAACCGTAAAACCCAACGAATGCACGCCGAAAACCCTCAAAAACATCTGGATTAACCTGCCGAAAACCACAGAAAAACCCGAGCAGGAGCCGATCACACGCAGCGAAGCCGCCGGAAAAAGCCGAGACCACAGAAGAATGGAGTGAATAAATTAGGAAAACAGTTTGCTTGAATGTTTGAAAAGTGAAACACTGTTTGCAAAGAAACTACTGAGCGAAAATTTCTGAAATTCACATATGAGGTCCAGGATATGAGGTCCAGAATGATAATAAAAAGGGCTGTTACAGAAAAAATAAGTAAAGTTAAAAAAAATAGAAAAATCGGACTTATAAAAAAAAAATCCAGAAAAATGCTTAAAATATCCAAAAAAATCTATAAATAAAGAGACTCTTTACTGCAGAATTTTAGAATGAACGGTTTATTAGATATTGAATTAAAACCGGAATATTTTTAACATTGAAGCCTATGGGATTCTCCTGAATAAAATAAGTCTGCCGCATGAAACCACCGAATGGCAGGGCATTTCGGGAACCTTTCACTGCTGGTTTGTGCTCTCTGAATAGCCGAAGCAGTGCTTTTTCATGGGGATTTCACTGCCCTCGAACAGGCACCGATCAGGCACCGTATGTGCAGGCAATTCGCCAGGATTTGGCAAATTGCCTGCTCTCTGGATAGCCGAATGGCCAAGAAATAGAAAGATTTTCAGCGTTCGGTTACCTTTCTCAAGCAATTCAGATCTCTTTGAATTACCCTGTATGTGTGAGCCAGTGGAACTAGAGATTAAAATCTCCAGCCACTTTCAATTCATGTAAAAGGTCTAACAAAACACCTACTTTAAGAAAAAAAACACATTATCAGGAACCTCGCGGTGACAGTTAATGCGTCTGTGAGCTATAAGTGTAATCTAACGTGGTGAGAATTTGCAGAACTATAATTTCTATGGTAATCAGTTCTCATTTTTAATCGTGTTGTTTATTTGACCTTATTTTCTGAGTTATCTGGCGACTATGTAAATTTTATCATTTCCACTCTGAGAGTATACTCCAAACTTTTAGCCTGGGCCCAACAAACAATACACCTCTACAGAACTTGAGCACTTTGCCTACACACGCATGCGCAGATCTGATGCATCGGCTGCCTCTCAGACACCTCACTATCGCGGGCGGTCGAGGGAAGTCGGTATGGTCTCTGCGTGTTGATGTCACTAGTGACCAATCTGGTGACGAGCAGCCGGGGATTCAAAATCCTGACTGCTGGTGACACTGGGTGGAGTGGAGAAAACTCCTGCGCTTCACAGAGCGTTTCCAGCAGATTGGGGAAGCGGGGGTTGGGGGCACTCCTCACATCCTGACCACTTTAAAACAATACTATGGTCAGCATGAGTAGAGTGTCCGTTTAATACAATATCTTCCTGTAACATTGTTCACAAATGCTACTAAAATGAGAAATTCCCAGTACCGCTGTATAGATCCTCTTTCCCTGGATCTGAGAGGCTCCAGTAAAGTAGGGATGTGCGTTTCGGGTTTCAGAATTTCGGAATTTTCACGAAATTTCCCGATTCGTGCATTCGAATTCGGCCTATTTTCCGAAAATTTTCAGATCCGAAAACGGCAGATCAGAATTTTTTTTCGAGCCGAAATTAAAACTTTTCGGAATTTTCGAAGGAAGTAGAGATGTGTAAAATCGAAATTCATTTTCGTTCAATTCGTGATTTCGGCTCCATTCCTGATTTCGGTTCCTTTTCAGTAATTTCGGACATCGTATTTATATCGCTGATTCTGTAATTAAATTTTGTATCATTCCCATCTCAATGTATCCTTCCTGGAAAACCAGAGAAATCTCAATGTATCCTTCCTGGAAAACCAGAGAAATCTCAATGTATCCTTCTTGTAAAACATGAGAAATCTTAATGTATCCTTCTTGTAAAACATGAGAAATCTCAATGTATCCTTCCCAGGAAACCAGAGAAATCTCAATGTATCCTTCTTGTAAAACATGAGAAATCTCAATGTATCCTTCCCGGGAAACCAGAGAAATCTCAATGTATCCTTCTTGTAAAACATGAGAAATCTCAATGTATCCTTCCTGGAAATCCAGAGAAATCTCAATGTATCCTTCTTGTAAAACATGAGAAATCTCAATGTATCCTTCTTGTAAAACATGAGAAATCTCAATGGCAGAATTATCGTATCGGCAGAATTATTGTATCGTATAATTATCGTATCGCATAATTATCGTATCCGAAAAACCATTAGTTTACGTCAAAATGAATAGACACTTTGAAACGAGGAGAACAGACGTTCCGAAAAACACGAAAATTTACGAAATCAGGAAAAAAAAGTCGATACGAAAAACGAACTGAAACGAACCGAACCGAAACGGAAATCGGTCGAAACGAGTCGAAACGAAAATTTACAAAATCCAAACGAACCGAACCGAATCGAACCGATAAAAAAATCGGTGCACAAGCCTACAGTAAAGCGCGAGTAGCGTATCATTATCCTTAAATCTAGGCACGTGATTACTACATGAATCTGTTGCTCAAGAGAAGCAAACCAGATAACATATCATACCACATTACCAACTGTTAACCGGTGTTATGAAATACGTTGCTGCGAAACACCCGATGGCAGCTGATCTGTCAGAGATAAGGACTTTGTGAAACATTTATTTCAGGAAACAAAAACACAGACAGAAGAAATCTAATCCTGCGATATGTTAGATGTTTGCACGAGCATGTCCTTCCTCCGTGGAAGTGACATGGTCATCATATGCCTAATCATTTACTTTTAAACATTTAAAAATTAAATAAGGAATAAAACTTTGTGGGCCCTATTACATTCCTAGCGCGCAATTTTGCGCATGCGCAAAAACGCATTAACGCGAGGGGCAAAACCCTTTGCGCTGAACGTTGTATTACGACGTTCGCGCACAAAATGCGCGTTAATGTCTAACGCAAGTGACCCTGCACGAACCCTTTGCGAACGCAATTTAGTGCTCGCATCCTATACTTAACATTGTGAGCGCAAATGCGTTTGTGCGCTGGTACGCGCATGGTATTACAATCTCTGCGCAAAATTTAACAGACAACGTTTGCGCGCATGATTTAAACGTCTTTGAAAAGCTGTTGGTAACGTCAAATTGTAACAACCTGACCGTACCAAACTGCGGATTCACAACGGAGAACGTCGATGTGCACGTTTTTTTTTACTAGATCCTTCAAAAATAACAGCCACTACCTTGTCTTCCGTCAGAACGTACGTCTGTTGTGCGCAGTCTGCACAAAATGATGGACTCGCATTAAAAATAACATGACAGATGAAAAAATGCACGAGGAATGTAATTTCAGCGGTGATTTTCGTGCGTTTAGCGTGCGTTTTTGCGTTAAGAATGTAATAGGGCCCATAATGTTTTGTTTTTATCGATTGCTCTTTTTATTTCAGTTCCTTTTGCTTCTGTTACAGTTCTCTCCAGCAGTTTTAACGTTCATAACATGTGTTCAAATGTATCACTTGGGAATTAATTTATAGCTTAGTTTTAGTTTTTAGGGACATTACGGCTTAAAAATGACATGTTGCTTTTCAGTGGGGCCGGGCATATAATTATGGCCCATGAAAGCACGTGCTTTAAACTCCTGTATTCTACACTGGAACGCACGCTCTCTTTGGCCAATCAGTGACTGAATTGGCCTTTTGCCACTAGTTTGATCCTTTTAAGATCATTTATTATGAGATCTATAAACATACATTTTGCATTTCAAACTGAAATCAATGCAGCACATACCGTATAACCAGGTGAAATTGGAGGCTGCGTGTCTTTACAGGTGGTCTGTAAGAAATAAAAGGTTTTCACTTAAGAATTGTGAAAAAATTCTCTAAATAACAAAATGTAACAAACATTCTTTTTGGACAGTCTTACCAGGTTGGCATAATCCATGCATGGATGCAGTGGGGAAGTACATTTGGAATCTTTGTTGCACCATAAGCATCCACTTGTGACACAATCCAAGCACCTGAAAAGTGGCACAAACCTTATTTATTTTGAAATTTTGATGATTACAATTTTACTAGCGTATGCTTCTGTGCAGAACATATGTGCTGAAAAGCTTTTCAACCTTTCCCAGATGTTGTTTCTTGACAGCGAGTGAAAAACATACAGGTGTATTCAAAGAAAGGTGAAGCTCAGGAGAATAACTGGAGAAGTGAAAATTCTAGCAGGGTTATTCAGAGAAAGGTGAAACTCTGGAGAAATTTTGGGGAAATGAAAATTCTAAGTCAAAATAGCCAAACCAGAAAAATTCTCTCATTTATCTCACTTTCCAAATCGGCTATTTGGTCTAGATTGTCCTCTTCTCCTGCCAGTTCTCCTAATTTTCACCTTTCTCCAAATAACCCTGATAGGTTGTACCATAACCTTTTTCAGTGCATTTTGTATGTCAGGGTGCGCACGCACCATATTCTAATTTATACAAGATTAAATTACAACAAATATTGTCCCTGAAGAATATGATGCAATTATTATGCATTTATTTTTTCGAGGAACTGTTTTGCTTAGAGATATCCAGATTGCAACTTTCAGGACACTGATCCAATCGATACGTGGTATTCGAGATCAGCCGGTACCGAGTCTCGATCTGACACAACACATCCTGTGACCGGACAGCGGCTCCCTCGTGAAAGGGAATCCTGGGGGCTCAGCATTCACTCACAGCATCTTCCCTGCCTGCTTGAGGGTTATTTAGCAGGGAGGTAGACGTGAAGGCAGAGGCACTTCGACTAGGAGGCTCACACAGCTTTTCTACATCCTCCAGGACTCATGGGCAGGCAGAATAGAAATATTTAGTCACTGCAGAGGCTGCAGGACTCCATATGGGCAGTTGGGAGTCTCCATGCACGGCATGTCTTGGACTCAAGGGTCGGATTGTAATATGGTCCGCCCACACTAGGGCAACCAAAGCTAACGTTAATGCTCAAACAGGTGAGGGCTATCCTTAGAGATCTACTTGGGAATTTACTAATTGCACTGGCTCTGTTCCTGTCAGATTACAGGTTAAATTCATCCTTTCTGATAGGTCCCCCTCTATCTGTCATTTTTCCAGCTGTGAATGTTCTGTTGATACAGATTTCACGTGAGATTGACTAACAGTGAGTTGTGGCATGGAAAATTAAAATACTTAAGCAAAATAAACCCTCTCTGCCCGTCTTCAGATCATCATACTAAGCAAGACCAGAAAAGTGACACATTATTGCAGTCAGTTAGAAGTCTGTTTTGATCAATCTCCCCCTCGGTGTCTGTGGGTCAGCCGCTTTTTTCTGTCCATCAACGGAGCGCTCTGCACAGGATATGATAAGGATAAAGAGGAAGTCAGATTTCCACATTGCGTATGAGTTTGTGAAATAATTTGGTTGTGATGAATCACTAACCATTTTAGACCCTCTAACCCAGGGATGGCGAACCTTTTTGAGCCCAAGTGCCCAAACTGGATCGCTGAACCAACTCATGTGTCTCAAAGTGCCAACCCTGTAATTAGACCTAAATACTGATTTATTTTAGAAAAACACTTCATAAAACTGTTTGAACTAATTATGTGCTTAAGTCTTAAAAGAAAAATACAGTATAAGAAGATGAATATATTGCCCCAGCTCACACATGGATATATTTGCCCCCAGCTCACACATGGATATATTACCTCCAGCTCACACATGGATATTTTTACCCCCAGCTCACACATGGATATATTTGCCCCCCAGCTCACACATGGATATATTTGCCCCCAGCTCATACATGGATATATTTGCTCCCAGCTCACACATGGATATATTACTCCAAGCTCCCACATGGATATATTAATCCCAGCTCACACATGGATATATTGCCCGGAGCTCACACATGGATATATATTGCCCCCAGCTCATGCATGGATATATTGTCAAGCTCACACATGGATATATTAATCCCAGCTCACACATGGATATATTGCCCGGAGCTCACACATGGATATATATTGCCCCCAGCTCATGCATGGATATATTGTCCAGCTCATACATGGATATATTGCCCCAGCTCATGCATGGATATATTGTCCCAGCTCACACATGGATATATTGCCCCCAGCTCACCTTTATATATTGCCCCAGCACACACATGGATATATTGCCCCAAGCTCACATATGGATATATTGACCTAGCTCACAATTATATATTACTCCCAGCTCACACATGAATATATATTGGCCCCAGCTCACACATGGATATATATTGGCCCGGGTTCACACATGGATATATTGCCCCAGCTCACACATGGATATATTGCACCAACTCACAAATGGATATATTTCCCCAGCTCACACATGGATATATTGCTCCAGCTCACACATGGATATATTACTCCCAGCTCACAATTATCTATTGCCCCCAGCTCACACATGGATATATATTGGCCCCAGCTTACACATGGCTATATATTGGCCCCAGCTCACACATGGATATATATTGGCCCCAGTTCACACATGGCTATATTGCCCCAGCTCACACATGGATATATTGCCCCAGCTCACTCATGGATATATATTGCCCCCAGCTCACATGGATATATTGCCCCCAGCTCACACATGGATATATTGCCCCAGTTCACACATGGATATATTGCCCCACCTCACAATTATCTATTGCCCCCAGCTCACACATGGATATATATTGGCCCCAGCTCACACATGGATATATATTGGCCCCAGCTCACACATGGATATATATTGGCCCCAGTTCACACATGGATATATATATATATTGCCCCAGCTCAGGCCTCAAAATTTCCACTCGCCTGCTCACATTTGGCGAGTGGAAATTACATGAGGGCGAGTGGGAATGCAAAGGCAATGCTGGATAGAGATTAGGTGGGGCCACTAGTGGTGAGTAACTCTTAAGGCCTGGCTAGTAGCTCAGGACTTGAAATTTTGAGGCCTGCCCCAGCTCACACATGAATATATTGCCCCAGCTCACAATTATATATTGCCCCCAGCTCACACATGGATATATATTGCCCCAGCTCACAAATGGATATATTGCCCCAGCTCACACATGGATATATTGCCCCAGCTCACACATGGATATATTGCCCCAGCTCACAATTATATATTGCCCCCAGCTCACTCATGGATATATATTGGCCCCCTGCTCACTTGGTCCTCCCGTCTGCCAGGTGCCTCACAGCAAGCTTCTTCCTCCCAGCACACGCCAGCAAAGAATGTTTCCCGGCCCCTCATTGAGGTTCACCAGCAGAGTTAACTCTGCGATCTCACGAGATCGCAGCTGGTGGACCTCAACGAGCGGCCAGGCAGCATCATTTGCCAGCACACGCTGGGAGGAAGAAGCTTGCTCGGACCAGCAGTGAGGCAAGCTTATGGCTCGCGTGCCGACACTGTCGGCCCCGCATGCCAGGTGTGGCACGTGTGCCATAGGTTCGCCATCACTGCTCTAACCTCATACATTTTAAAATCTATAGCAAGACAAATCAGTACTGGAATTTGTGTACTTTAGGTAAAAAAAAGTTGTTTGCTAATCTAACTGAGCTTTTGAAATATCCACCCCGTTGTGGGAAAGTAAGATGTTTAGATGGAAACACACCTAGACACTAATAGCTGTAAATACTCACCCGCTTTGCAGTTGGGAGCACCTTTTGAATTGGTAAATCTCAGTAAGAGATTTTTTGTTGTTTATCATTTCAACAGTAAATTGATCTGGAATAAAAAAAAAAAACATTAATACACAGTAAGTATCGATTGTTATATCAGCTTTCAGCTCAGCATGTCACATGGCCGCATGGGGGCTGTTCCAGCCAATCCAGTGGCTCTCAATGCTATAAGGCTTAGATACGATTGGATAAGATGAGTCTCAAAGGTGAATCCTGAATCCTGAGCGGAGGGTACCCTGAGCTGAGGTTATGGGCAGGACTACTAAGCACCTGCATTTGGATGACTGAATCAGCCCTTTCACTACCTTGATTGGGTATACATGATCAGCGGTAACAGACACAGCAGCCCAAGATAATTAAAAAAGGATTTTCCAAACACCCACTGGTTCCTGACAGTGGATTTCTGCAAAATCACTTGCAGGGTTATTCAGAGAAAGGTGAAAACCAGGAGAATGACTGAAGACGTGAAAATTCTAGGTCAAAAGAGCCAAACCAGGAAAATTCTCCCGTTTATCTCACTTTCCAAATCGGCTATTTGGTCTACTTTGTTCTCTTCTCCTGCCATTTCTCCTGGTTTTCAGCTTTCTCTGAATAACCTTGCTAGTAGTAATCACTTTCTACTGTATCGTATTATATATTTGAACTGCTGAAACTAGGCTGATATTATGACACGATGTATACCTTGTCATGTGAAAGAATCTTCTGTGACATACTACAATTTGTCTAGGCAACCACAATTGATTGTCTATACGTGTAATATATATATATATATGTTTTACAATGCAAACAATGTGGTTACTTGCTTGATAGATTACATCTGCCCAAGTTCCAATGCCATTGTTTGGTGTGGTTTACTCTATTCTTGAGCGGCCATTCTTTGACCTTTTGACATGTTGCTGTTACAGTTACACGTATTTATAAACAAGTTCCTTAGCGATGTTCAATACAATCTAAGAGGAGAGGGTTGACACGCTAGGGGAGGGTGATAGCGGAGTATGTGAAGTAGGGGGGTGCATGGAGGCTGTGGGGGAAGATGGAGCAAAAAATATACAGTGGGGAATAGTGTATTGAGCTGATAGGCTTCTCTATTTCATTATACATTTTCTGCTGTTTCAAGTCATATTGTTGACAGATCTGCTGTGACCAGATACTACTGTATGACTGTTAGTGTTACAACATCCCTGCTACTTTTGTTTTTGGGAAACTATTATTGATTAGTCAACAGCCAGTAATATTTTTGCCACATGGCACGCTGTAACTTACAAACTTACAATCTCGATCCATGCCAGCTTTAGCACACTTCCTTGTCAATTTAATTATTTTTGTTTTTTTGTATTTAAGATTTTTATTTTCAAACAGTAAAGGTCTCAAATTGACCAACATAGTCGGCCTCGCAGGGCCAGATATTATACGCCCATAAGTAACATATGGAACAGAAAAAAAAAGGGGGGAGTCATATGAAGAAACAGCTAAATTTCGAGAAACATGAGGGGGGGGGTTATACTAAGATTCATCAAAAACACTTCGGAAAAAATAAAACCAAAAAGTCTCAAATTTGTCCCCCGCCGGGGAATGACAGCGGGAAAAAAGGGAAATGAAATGGTGGTCGAAGCATCTCTGAATAAAAAGGGGGGGGGGTGGGGGGAGAACTCTCAGGGCCAAAGATCATATTCACAGAAGAACCAGAACAGGTAAAAGAAACGTCAGCAGTATAAAATAGGAAAAATACACTCTATCAAGGATGAGGGAGATCTCGGATCAAAAGTAAACGTATGTCTCAGCGGAGGGAGGGGGGGTGAGAGTGGGGGGGGGAAAGAGAGTCAGGGGGAGGGAAAACAGCGAAAGTCTGCAGGTACATTCCAAGATATATAAAATCAGCAAAAACTCCTCGCATAAGAGACCAAGAAAAATAAAAGGAAACAGCTTCCGAAAAAAAAAAAGGAAACTCTTCAGAAAATCAAAAGAAAGAGATGTCCTTCTATAGTGTCGCAGTGGAGAGCAAGAAAGGAAAGCCGAACACAAAAAAGAATGTGCCACGAGTCTCATCATCATCCCGTCAGAAATCCAGGGACAAAAACCTCACGGTAGCGGACAGTCAACCAGGATCTGAAGAGGGCGAATTCGAGGTGCTAGCCAGTATAGGAACCGATCCCCGGCTAATCCCCAGAGAGGCAAAAACAGGCCACACCTCACCCGGGTCTCCGAAAACATACGGCACATTGTCAAAAATAAAATGCAATGTGCCCCCTGCACCCCATCTATATCGAATCTCTTTAACTCGGAGACAGGCCACCACCTCCCGAAATCTCCTGCGAGCCGCCAGGGTCTGGAACGGCAAGTCATTATACAGGGATATCTCGGTGGATTCAAAATTAAGAACACCCCTAGCCGTAGATAAAGACATCAGCCGTTGTTTCCTGGGCACTTCCCGGGCCACTGCAAGGATATCCCTGGGTGCCAACTCTGGAGCCACCGCCGACTTCCGAACATGCACCGCCAAGTCGAATACCTCCAAAGCCTCACGTGGGAGTCCCAACAGCTGTGCCGCCAAGTGGATAGCGTACGCCAAGACCTCAGCAGGCTGCACCGACTCCGGTACTCCTCGAATACGCACATTGCATTGGCCGTGCCGGGCGTCTAACATCTCCACTGGCCAATTTAATTTGAAAACTTTTTTTATTACAATTTATTTGAAGTAGCTGTAATTTGCATATCTTGCTATCTTGACCCTCTCTGGCTCCTGTAGTGCAGCCACACAGCTGCGGTAATTTACGTTTTAAACATGCCTTATATCAATCAGGCAGAAAAGCTTCAGGTGTCATGTAAGCATGAGTTTACTCTTTAGAAAGCTTATATTGATAATATAAATTGTGCTTACACTATACATTATAGGGCCGTGATCAGTTATGCTGTTCATGCCCTCTCATCGTCAGCTTTAATACTTGTAACTTTGGTTCCTCCGCGCTGCCTTCCTGATGAGAACATAAACAAAATGTGCACTGGGTGCTTTTATTTTTGTCAGGGGGTGTTTAGTTACTGTGAATGAGGGTGCATCTTTACCACTAACCACTGGTGGATCCAGTGAGGGGGCACAGGGGACATTTGCCTCCCCCCAGCTGCAAACCAATTGTACATGAAAGAGGGGACCTTTGAATTTGAACCCCTGTGTCTCCAATTCCATACCCTCTTCATGGTCAAGTAAGGTATCATTGGAAAGGCCAGTGTCTGACCTTTCCACTGATACCAAAAATAACCATGTAAAACATACAAAGATAAAAAATAAAAAAAGTAAAATCCAAGAGAAAAATTAGCTTTTTATTCACATAAATGACGGCATTTACATAAATGGCTGCATGAATGGGACAGCATTTTGTCAGCCTGTCAAAGGCCGCGACATGGAGCGCCCGGCCCGGACAAGGCACAGCCCGCCAGCAGGACGGTGTTCCATGGACAAAAGCAGGCCGCCCCTCCAGCAGACCATGCCCACCTCTTTCAGCGAGCTGGCACCCACCCCTTATTAGGGAAAGACTTGCCGCTTCATCTGCCCAGTGGGTGAAAAAATGGAACTCTGCAGTGCCTTGGGCTGCCCGAAGCCTGACTATCTTTCTGTTCCAGTGTGGCACCACCCGGCGTGTGTTGGGCCCGTGTGGGCGGTGCAGGCCCTGGTGTCCCCTGGGCGGTGCTGGAGGTGAGCCTGTTTAGAAGATGCCTGCGTGGATATGCAAGGCCGTGGGCTCGCACTGTGGAGGGGTTTCCTTGCAGAGTTCTCAAACTCACCGGGTTATTACATTGTATCCCAGACCCAAACGGCAGTTCCCGAGGGTCGTCGCTGCACACCCTGCCAGGTTTTGGGGCTTTTCTTCCCCGCTGCATCTGCTACATGTTTCCACGTGCTTCCCCTCTGCTGGGCGTGGAGAGTGAGTGACACAACATGCACCTGTCCCAGTTTTCGGGACTGTACTTCTCTTGTAGGGTAATTTAGGAAGGAACGGGGGAGCTCTCTCTGGCTGCGAGCAGGCTCCTACACCTCCTCTCTCAAGCTTGCTTCAACGTCTTCATCCTGATCCCTGGCCACTGCCCCCTCCTCCCTCCTCCGCCACTAGGCTTAGCCGATCCGCTCTAGAACCAGACAGAACTTCCCTGCAAGTGTGTGTGACTGTGGATGTGTGTGACTGTGGATGTGTGGCTGTGTGTGTGTGTGTGTGACTGTGGATGTGTGTGTTTGACTGCGGGTGTGTGGTTGTGTGTGGGTGTGGGTGTGACTGTGGATGTGTGTGTGGGTGTGACTGGATATGGATGGGTGTGTGACAATGGGCCGGGATATGTGATACACTCATACACACCGCATACTACTGTTAGTTTTATTTCTGTGGTGCTCTGATCCAGTCATACAGACTTCACATTACAGTGAGTTTTGTTGCTGTGGAACGCTGTGATACGCTCATACACACTGCACATTACTGTGGATTTTATTGTTGTGGAGCTCTGTGATACGGTCATACAGAGTGCACATTACTGGATTTTATTGCTGTGGAGCTCTGTGATACGCTCATACACACTGCACTTTACTGTGAGTTTTATTGTTGTGGAGCTTTGTAATACGCTTATACACGACGCATGTTTTTTTTGTGGGGGAAGCAATTCATCCATTGCTTCAGTGGCATGAGTCAGCCCTGGTTATATGGCTATGTATGAGTGTGTGTGTCTGGACATGTGGTGTGTTATTACTGGTGATACTCAATTGTCAGTGACAGGCAGAACATGTGCCAGAATGCAGAGCATTGCTGTGCCGGGTCTGTTAGGTGTCCACTGAGCAGCAGGAGGACAGATCCTGTGCTGCAATGTTGTGGCAGAGTAACTGTTATTAGTGCAGCCTGCAATTGGACGCCCGCTTTGCTTGTCACTGCGAATCAAACACCAGCTCTTAGCCAAATTGATAGAGTGTTCCCTACCTTGTGTCTAGATCAGCCCCTGTCCCTAACACAGGACTATTAGGGCTTTACCACCCATTTCTCTCCATTTTGGCTGTTGATTACATTGCTGTCACAGAGTTTACATGTTAAATCTTTTTTGCTTACATGTTAGCAAATTTTAATCGTCCACAACGTCAGTTACTACTGGTGTAGTTTGACCATTTGCTCTTGGGTTTTCATTTCCCTATTTTTATTCGTCATTATTGTTTTCTGAACTACTACTTATTATTATTACTATTTTTTTGTTTATTTGTAGTGTTTATAGGGGTATTTTATTGCATACCATTACAGTAAAAGTTATAAAGCTTCAGCCTCAAGAAAAACCAAAATGTAAAGCTTGTGGTTCAGAAAATTATATATTGGTAAATACAACTCGTCTGGGAAACATTATTGTGATGGGGATAACCCAAAAGCATGAAAATATATATGAGTAGAGAGATCCCTAAATTTGTGCTCCCAGACCTATATTCAAATACTTTAAAATCAAAACTTTATTAATACCATATAATTAAATTCCAATATAAGACATCGGCTGTATTACTATACAGCAAACAACACCAGCCAACATCATAGTATATACAAAGGAGATTGTGCTTGCACCATAAATTAAAAGTGGACAACTCCATGCATAGACATGGCTATCCTCCAATAATCAGGGAATAGGGATATAAGACATTCAGAGAAGCAAACAACAGGCAGATTGTAACTCTGAAAAAGCTGGAGGCTTCATGAAACATGTTATGAAGTCTTGGCCAAGGTAGCAGCACACAATTAAGAGGTTCCTCTTTCTCATAGCAGCCAGGACCTACTCACCTCCCATCCTGCGGCGACAACGGCGGCTCCATCCGCTCTTTCTTGCCGCCAGGAGCAGAGAGAGACTGGGGGAAAAAGTCCCCCAGTCTCCCTCTGTAGATCACTCCACCAAACTGTCGGATCTCGTGAGGCAAGATCCTGCAGGTCATGTGACCGGCATCATCAGCCTCAATGGTGTCCTATGGACTCCAGGGAAAGGATGCTCGCGTTGGCGCTTAGTGCTGCCGCGAGCATCCTGAGGCTTAGCACCGCGTTACAGGGCAGGCTGCTGGTTTAGTGCCTACACCATAATGTCACGCTAAAACAGGGACGCTGAGGAGAAACCTGCAGGCGCAGCTTTTTCTTCTTAGCTTCCCTGTTTTTAGCATGATGATTGTAATATACTGTAGCTCCAGATGTTTAGAGGTTTTGTAACTTTCGAAGTATCGCAATGTGGGCGCAGATGCAGAAAAAGAAACACTTCCTGTTACAAACATCAGCGTTTCTATCCCAATCCGGATTGTCATCAGACCCCAGTTGGGATCTAAATATAGACATTGTGACATGGCTAGAGGTTTCTAAAAATAGAAGATTAACAAGACCCCCTGAGTGAGCTCTATTAATTTATGTCATTGGCCAGAGGTAGCGGCACCAAAGCACCTGTTTTGGAGATGCCAAGTTCAAGACATACTTGGAATTTCGTATCTATCTACGTATCTATCTAAATCAACACCGATGCCAATATTTCGGGACTGCAACTAAAAGATAAATTTTATTGACCTATTAAAAAGGTATCATAGGTGAAGTTTTAATGGACGTTCTGGAGTGCTGGCATCATTGTGGATTTTTTGTAGAGGACACTGTCCAGAACTGGGCGAAGAGTCACAGAGAGATTAAATATGGAAATTACAGTAACATCTTGTATCTGTATACAGGGATTTTATTATATTACCATTATTTATAACCCCCTGTACAGTAGTAATTGACCCCAGTGCTCTCTCTGTATTCTGCCCTCTCCCTGGCTGCTGTGATGCAGCACCAATGTTTCTGAACTTTTTGTTACGATGAGTGTGAGAGCTGCTCCTTGTAGCTTGTTTACAGCAAAGGAGGGTGAAAAGACGAGAGATAAGAAAGTGGATTTAATTTCTCCACAGGGGGCACACTAATCTGTCTCTAAAAATGATATGCAAGTTGGGTTTTGATATGCTAATAGTTGCTTATCACTCTGTTACAATGCAAAATCAAGTTTGTGGGTGAAGGGTTCGTACGGGTGTTTTTAAGGTTCTTTTTTGTTAACTGCTGGCTTTTCATGAAACCCCTTATCAAAACGACAAAAGTACTGTGTATACTTTTTAAAATTCACTTACCCATGTCAGTCAATTGGTTGGTGAAAAATGAACAGGAACAGTTCCCGCTGGTTTCCACGCTCTGTCCTGTGCAAAGGTTTTCTCCTTTCTTTTTTAAATTCTTTAACGTGCATCGCCACGGAAGTAATTCCGTACTTTTCACTGTTATTTTGACCTACAAAAGGAAATTACTGACAAATTAGAGCCCGGCAAGGAGCACGTAATTCGGGGGTGTTTGAAGAAACGTGAGAATAAAAGCCAAATGAAAATAATTGTCTTTAGCACGGTATAGAGGAGGGCGGCTGCTCATAACCATAGATAGTTTTAAAAAATAATTTTGAAGACAATAGTGATCTATAATGCGGAATAACGGACTAAATGCTACTATATACTTTTATTTATCTACAAAATTAAAAGAAACAGGGCTAAATTACAATCTTCACGCCTTCACGCTGGCGCAAAAAAAAACATTAACGCGCGGGGTAAAACCATTTGCGCCGAATCCCATAGTCAACGCAACAACTACGCGCAATCGTCTACCGCAGGTGAACCTGCACAAACCCTGCGCGAACTTACTGTACTGCGCGCATCCTATACTTAACTTGTGAGCGCAAATACAAATGTGCGCTGGTACGAGGATGGTTTTACAATCTATTTTGCGGTAATTACCGCATAGTCTTTGCTCGCATAATTTTAGCAACTCTTAAAAGCTGGTGCTAACTGCATATCTGAACAACCTGGCCGAACCCAAAAAAAAAAACAGCCCATAAAAAGGAATGCAGCAACAATATAATGGATGATGGCAGGTGTGTGTGTATTATTACTGTAGCATATGGGCTCATTTTGCATCACAGACGCAGAACCCGTCTCCGATGCCTCTGGCAGACGCAATTCAGTGCGTTTGATAGGTGTGTTTCTTCATTTTAATTGGCTGAATGGGTGCAAAAAACTGCTTGCACAAAGATTTGGTAAAGCGCCTGCATTTGGGCGCGTCCTGTTTGCGCGCAATTAATCGGCAGAAGAAAATAACCATGAGGATTGTAATTCCAGCAGTGATTTGCGCGAGCAAAAGTTTAACGCTTGGCGCAAAGATTTTCACTTTGCGCAAGGCTTTTTGCGTGAAGAATGTAATATAGCCCACAGAGTGGCTACTTTATGTCTTGTTGCACGGTCTCCATTTTCCGCATCCCAGTGTCTCTTGTCTTCCCTACTCTAAATAACCCAAGTTTACATTCAACTTCGGTTAATGTTTGAGGGTATACTGGGAGAGACTATATAAGCACTCTAAATACATGCTTTGGGAAGCTATAATGCTCCGTCTGCCTCAGAAGTGCTCTAATCAATATGGAGGAGGTTGTCAGAGTAGGAAGGGAAAAGCAGCTACCTCTTCCTGGTCATGGACTGGTCATCTCTTTTCTGATTGGTGGCTAGCCCACTTTTGGACATTGAAAAACATGTTTTTCTAAGACAGACAGGTGATTTTATATGAACATGAATGCTGGGAGTTATCGCAGCCCAGTGGAATCAGCAACATAACTTCCGGGTACACAATGAAGAACCATGTTGCATGTGGTAGGAGTGAGTGTGTAGTTGGTTGAGATGGGATAAGAATATCACATGTGCACAGAAATGTCCTCCAGAAGCCAACATCTGCAAACCAATGTCATGGATGAGTGTATGTCCGCGTTATCTTTCTGATCAATGGGATAACTATGGTCTGATCATTGGCTATAATACCAATAATGTGATATACAAGTATACGACTGAGCGTATTAGTGTCCTGCCATGCCTAAAATACTAGAAGAAAAGAACATGACAATCCAGGCAGGACCAGTGCTGACACAATTTATTATAGGTGAAGAAAACCCCACAAAGGATGTAACATTTTGACCATATTGGTGTCTCCGATTGGCTGTGACCCAGCGGGGTTCCCCGACGCGGGTACTCATCCTTAGGTGACCACGGCGCTGTTTGTTGATGCCTAAAATACTATTGATACCATCTAAAATACCTTGTCTAACCCAGCTAACCGAAACAGTGTAAACCTAATTCCTGTAATAGCAAATATACCTGTGAATTACGTAACGGAACTGCATTGATGTCCAGACATTCCGATGAGTCACATTCTGTCTTCAAGGTGCACCTGATTAAAACAATGAGCAATATTAGGTACACTTTTAGTTTACATACAGTATGTCTACCTAACAACATAAAATAATGTCAGGCAGGAGAAATTGCAGATAACATGTCCGTCAGACTTTTATGGTCCACAATATGGAAGGAATTTTAACTCCTTACATGACCCACACTAACACTCTACTAAGACTGCTCTGACCAAAGTGACCAAAGGTTGGTTGCTGCTAAATCCAATGATCTCCAATCCCGACTTATTCTTCTTGATCTTTCGGCTTCTCTTGACAGATCTGAACACCCGCTTCTTCTCCTCACACCCCACACATATAGTCTTACTATCGCTATAATCTTTCCAATTTATGGCTCTAGAAGTACCTACTTCCGCTGTCACCACAAAACAACTCATACACGCCCTGGTAATCTCCCGACTCGACTATTGCAATAATCTCTTATCTGGCCTCCCTCTGTCCTGTCTCTCCCCCCTACAATCCATCCTGAACGCCTCCGCCAGGCTAATTCACCTCACCCGCCGCTCTGTCTCTGCCGCTCTCCTCTGTGAGTCCCTTCACTGGCTCCCCATCCACTGCAGAATTAAGTTCAAAATCCTTATCCTTACCTACAAAACCCTCACTAACTCAGCTCCCCACTACCTGTCCTCACTAATCACCAAATACACCCCAGCCCGATCCCTAAGGTCAAACAGTGACCTGCGCCTAGCTTCTCCCCGCATCACCTCTTCCCATGATAGACTGCAGGATTTCTCACGCGCAGCCCCCACTCTCTGGAACGCTCTCCCTCGTACTGTCAGACTTTCCCCTAACTTCTCTTCCTTCAAACGCTCCCTTAAAACGTTCCTATTTAGGGAAGCCTACCACCCAACTCACTGACGCAACCATCAATCACTCTCACCTTACAGTCCTCTCCTCCTGTTTCCAACCCCAACCCTCCTAGATTGTGAGTTCCTACGGGAATAGGGCCCTCATCTCCTCCTGTACTGTTTGTCAAATGTTGTTCAATGTATTGTAACCCTGTCTATACTGTGCTTATTGTACAGCGCTGCGGAATATGCTGGCGCTTTATAAATAAAGAATAATAATAATAATAAAAATAATTAAACTAGCCCTACCTTTGATTAATAGTCTCTTCTCTGTCCATGGTCTTTAATCCTTTTCAGAGTAATTAATATAGGAATAATTGTGGCCACGGGTCATTCGACGACTTGAAGGACTGGAGAGATGGGGAGACTCTGATGTTGCGGGGGAGGGAGTTCGATAGAAAGGGGGCAGCTCGGGAGAAGTCTTAAAGTCGGGAGTTGGGGGTTCGGGTATGAGGTGCTGATAGCATCCACATGTAGCAACCATTTAGGTAATTTTCCCTGTTTTACTGTTCAGTAACATGTTGTTACTTGGTTATGCAATACTGTATATGGTTATGGAAGCATGTTTGTTCCCTAGTGCATCATCCTGTCATTCTTGAGGACAGCAGAAAATGATGATAAAATGTTGAGAAAGCACACTGAGATTATGCAATGTTGAGAAAGTGTGAACAGAAGACAGGCGGCATCAGGGTTATTCTTTTTTGGTGTTGCTTATTTTCCCACCAAAGAGAAAACAATAATAAACCTTCATTCTGCTTTCACCCTTACACCCTTCGTCCTGTCCGTGGTTTTGGGTACAGTTCTAATCACACTCTCTGGTCCTTGAGGGATAGCTACCTTGCATTAATGAAGCCTTCAGCTAGGTCTTTGTTAGGACCCCCTGACCAAGGCACTATAATCACTGATCTTCACCAGAAGAGCTGCCCCTGTGGAAGCTTGGGCCATAAATCCACCTGAACGGGTGAATTCTTACGGGCACCTGTTACATTTTAGTACTGGACAGTTGTGTTTTTGTATTATACATGTACTAATATGAAGGAGGTTAACCTAAGACAACAAAACTGGGGTGGTGTCTGTTCTATTCCAAGCAAATTGTAGCAACTCCAAAATATGGTTTGAGGTGGCGAGGGTGTAAGGAGGTGGTTGGAGGCAGAGTAAATGGGCAGCAAAGTGGATGATCATCTTTGTGTCTGAAAATCCTTGCACCTGCTTTGACAACGGGTACTGAGGTGGGACTGCACAAAAAACCCTGAAAGTGAGGGCATTTAGACAAAAACAGAGAACAGGGGAACTAAATGGGAAGTGGAATTATCTCACAAACCAAGAGCAAATACACAAATAGAATGTTTTTACGTGGAGTCATTGAGACTTGATGTTGGGGGGGGGGAAAGGTGTCATGCGGAGGCGATAAAAAAAAATAGGAATGAGGGAGACAGAAATAAAGAAATGAAAGGGGGGTACAAACATGGTGAAGCATAACTCAGAGAGGGGATGGATGGTGAAGTAAAATATAAGGTCACAAAGATAAGTAATGGGTAAAACATTTGTCGGGACTCTTCGATTTTCTTGAATTCTGAAGACCACGGGCAATCAAACTGGACTGTGTATATAAATATACTGACCACTGCACAAACGTGTGCAAAACTTGCATTTACCAACGATACCCATTATGATATGCTATGTGTAGCACCCTAAGAAAAGTTATTATTCAGCCGTGTATCGACTAGACCACTTCCTATTTTTTTCTGCAAAACTGTTGTTGTTGCTCTTAGTAACTCGGTCCATTTGCAGTTATTTATATTTTTACTTTGTTCATATATAGGAAACGAAGGGCATTTGCAAGAACATTTTAAGCTCTGCTAACCTTTTCTGCGAATGACACCACCCACAGTGCGGATCCTCTGCCAACATACACTCTTTGCAGGATTCAAAACGTTCACATTTCTCCACTTTTATTCTCCTTATCTATAAGAAAAGCAATTTTAAAATTCAGCAGTGTATGCTAACATTATACTATCACAACCAGTGGCGTCACTAGGGTTGGTGTCACCCGGTGCGGTAACTCATGGTGTCACCCCCCCCCCCGAGTTTTACTGAGTTTTTTTTTACTACTCTTACTCATAAATCAGTACTTCCATATAACACTGATTGCTCATAATACACGGCGCACATTACTGTGAGGTTTATTGCTGTGGAGCTCTCTCATAAACTCACACACAAATTTTGGTGAACTGCCAGCAAGTACGGTGCCTGTTCGACAGCAGTGAAAGTCCCCATAGAGAAGTAATAGTAAATCTGTTCAGAGACATCGAACAGCAGAGAAATGTCCTGATGTTCAGTGGTTTCATTAGACAGGTTTATTCAGGCAAACACCATCAGGGCTATTCAGAGATAGGTGAAAACCTTGAGAATTGCAAGGAGAATGAACAATCTAGACCAAATAGCCAATTTGGAAAGTGAGATAAATGGGAGAATTTTTCTGGTTTGACTATTTTGCCCTAGAATTTTCAATTCTACAGTCATTTTCAAGGTTTTCACCTCTCTCTGAATAACCCTGCATAGGTTTCAATGTTAAAAATATTCCCGTTTTTACCCAATATCTAATAAAACGTTTATTCCATTAATCTGTAGTAAAAAGTCTCTTTATTTGTTGATTTATTTTTCTTAGTATCTAATAGGCATTTTTAAAAAAAAATCCTTTTTTTTCTTCCTAATAGTGTTTTTTTCTGTAACAGCCCTTTTTATTATCATTCAGAGGATCTTATATGTTAATTCCAGACATTTTCGTTCAGTAGTTTTTTTGAAAACAGCTGGTGACGGGTTTGCGGCAGCATTCGGTGGCTGATTCCCTGCACTTCAGGGACGCTGCGGTGAATTCACCAGGGAAATTTGATTCCCCAAAGTGCCTGCGTCATTTCGGTGCTCTGTGAATATCCCCATTAGTGGTGATTTTTTTGCTGCCCCCTGGAAAGTGCCAGCCTAGGCTCTTGCCTACCCAGGACATACTTGAAAATGAGAGAATTCTCAATGTATCCTTCCAGGTAAAATAGTTTTGTGTAAAAAAAAAAAAAAATTTTTTTTTTTAGGGTGTCACCCTAGGGGGTGGTTCCACCCGGTGCGGGCCGCACCCCCACCCCCCCTAGCGACGCTAGTGATCATAACTAAACTTCCTTTGGCACGTCTTCAGCTACAAGCACTTTGCTGTGTTTACCTTAACGATAACAGGATGTGTGATCGTTATAATTGCCTAACAGTTTTCAAAGTGTGATGCACTTTCAATTTGTTTGCCATAAATTGTCCTTTTTTTAAAAAAAATTACAAACTATTGTAAAAAAAAAAAAAAGAATTGAGGTAAAATAAAAAATAAAAATATTGAATATAATGATCAATATTGGAGACTGAACAATTGATTACAAATGTCAAAGAATACGGGCAGATATACTCTGATACCCATATACACATGCATGTATATGTAGATAGATATAAAATCCTTTATAAATAAAATAAATACATACAGCTTCAAGTACAGTATATACACACAATACATGGCGAAAACCCCACACTCTAATATTTCATTGGATGGCCCTTTACTTTGATTTCGGCATTCATTCCCCATAGCATCATTTCGATAAACTCATGCAATGTCATAACATTTATTTCCATCCATATTTGCATTAATTTGTGGCCAAGATCTTGCATTGATGATGGGAGAGTCGCAGCGCTGCGTAAAGTCTTCTCCAGCACATTATCCCAAAGATTCTCAATGGGCCTAAGGTCTGGACTGTGCGGTGGCCAATCCATGTGTGAAAATGATGTTTCATGCTCCCTGAACCACTCCTGCACAATATGAGTCTGATGAATCCTGGCATTGCCATCTTGGAATATGCCCGCTGTGCCATCAAGGTAAAAAAAAAACATTGATGGAAAAACCTTCTGATTCAGTATATTCAGGGAGTCACATGACCTCATTTTTTGGACACATAACATTGGTGAACCTACACTTAACCAATGACACAACCCCAGAGCATAACAGGCTTGTGTGGTAGGTGGTGAGTTTGTTTTTTGCCAAGCAGTGTGTATATATATATATTTATTTTTAACCTCCCTGGCGGTGATCCCGAGTGTGTCTCGGGGTTAAATTTCACCGCTGAGAGCAGTAACCCCGAAACACACTCAGGTTGTATACATTACCTCTCCCTGCGCTCCCTCACTGATCTCTGCAGTATCCTCTGGCGATCGCAGCATTTTACTTCCTGGATTCCTTCTCGCGAGGAGGAAACCAGGAAGTAATGAGGTCGCGGTCGCTGGAGGAGGCAGCTGGGGACATCGAGGGAGCGCAGGGAGAGGTAATGTATCCAGTGGCATCCCGAGTGTTGCTCCGGGTTACCACTTCCAACATAGGAATTTAACCCCGAGTCACACTCGGGATGCCGGTAGGGGGGGGCAATAAAAAAAATTAGACCACTTTCAGCACAGAATTTGCTGTAGAAATAGACCACCAGGGAGGTTAAGAAAATATTTTACCAGGAAGGATATATTGAGATTTCTCTCGTTTTCAAGTATGTCCTGGGTGGCGAGTATGTACCATTAGGTGTCTTGCCCAAGGACACTTACTGGAGAGGTGCTCTTGCCGGGATCAAACCTGTGTCTCCACGGTTATAGAGCAGTGATGTTACCTCTACTCCACCCAGCCGGTACAATTTGTGTGTGATGATAACTAAAAGTGTACATACAAACATGGGTGCCTATTTCTGCTCATCTGTGTTTTTGGTATTTTGGACAAGATGGATGAATATTCTAAATCAATGAAAATTGGATTGGTTTCAGAACTTTTATGAAATGCAAATATATAGAAAGAATTTTTAAGGTTTTTGGAGTTCAGCCTAATTATTGCAATACGCTATTTTGGCAGTCATAACACATTTTTCTTTCTGTATAAGTATGTAATAACTTCTCCAAGAGAAAAGAATAGTCACACACAATTATTTTAAGGAGAAAGTAAAAACGAGGTATTCACAAGAAAACGGAAAAGATCTGTATCTTAATTATAAGGCCAATAATTTTTCCAAGAGGAATAAAGCATGAGTATAACAGCCAACCAATAGCATTTCATGAGTTGCAAATCATTAATAAAATATTAATTTAAAAAAATCATTACGACATACTCTGGGTTATTCAGAGAAAGGTGAAACTCAGGAGAATGACTGGAGAAGTGAAAATTCCAGGTCAAAATAGCTAAACCGGAAAAATTCTCCAATTTATCTCACTTTCCAAATCGGCTATTTGGTCTAGATTGTTCTCGTCTCCTGCCAGTTCACCTTTCTCTGAATAACCCTGACTGGGAAGCTACCACCCTACCTGAATAGGCTGCTTCCACTAGCAGTTCCCTCATCCTATAACCTCTGATCCAGGACCAGCACCTTACTTGCAATAATCCTCATTTTCCTACAGAGCACCGCAATTATGGAATAACCTCCCAGACACCATCAAATCTTCCCCCAGTCTAAAGTCACTTAAGAGATCTCTATTAACATACCTCGATACAGAATGCAAACATGTAACATAGTGAATATATTTCCTACATATTTATTTTCTGTGTTAATCTGTATATTTGTGTTATGTTTTTAATATCTTGCATTTATTACTTTGTATTTCTGTAACACTGTAACACTTCAATGTTCTTGAACCCGGGACGTACTTGAAAACGAGAGAAATTTCAATGTATCCTTCCTGGTAAAATACTTTGCAAATAAATAAATAGTCCTGACTGTATTACGTCCTTCTATAATCTTATTTCTAGATCACATTTTGAATTTGTTCCAATAGTTTGGTAATCATAGTCAATTTAATGTTACAACAAAAAAACAAACAAAAAGCCCACACTAACCTGATTTCTGGTGAGTGCATATATAAACGAACTATTAACAGGATCTCCCTTAATTTTATATACCATTGGAGCTTCACCGTCAAATTCATGTAGTATTTGAGGACAGCTTGCCTTCCAATTTGCGTCCAAGGTAGCCTGAAAATAAATATTCCAGAAAACAGTATAAGCAGAACTGTGAGCTAGTGAACAACAGACTACTTGCATCGGATATAAGCTGCACCAAAGACAGCCTAGCAATAAATATCATAGTGTATTATAGTACATTAGTTCTTCTAAAGGCAAAAAAATGGAAGACGTTTAGTTAGCTGAGGTCACTACAGCCTGATGCTACCGTAATATTTTAGGATCCAGTCTAAATCTTTTTTTGATTGGGTTATATAGCCAAAAAATATGGCCACCCGACCATAATACCTATATGACCTTGATGGACATCCCCTTCCACAGCCATGTATACAGTGGCGTCACTAGGGTTGGTGTCACCTGGTTTGGTAACTCATGGTGTCATCCCCCCCCCGAGTTTTAGTTTTTTTTAAAACTACTCTTACTCATAAATCAGTACTCCCATATACCACTGACTGCTCATACACGGCGCACATTACTGAGCGGTTTATTGCTGTGGAGCTCTCTCATAAGCTCACATACAAATTTTGGTGAACTACCAGCAAGTGCGGTGCCTTTTCGAAGGCAGTGAAATTCCCCATAGAGAAGTAATGGTTAATCTGTTCAGAGACACCGAACAGCAGAGAAATGTCCTGATGTTCGGTGTTTTCATTCAGCAGGTTTATTCAGGCGAATCCCATAGGTTTCAATGTTAAAAATATTCCTGTTTTAATTCAATATCTATTAAACCGTCATTCCTTTAATCTGTAGTAAAAAGTCTATTTATTGATTATTTTTCTTTAGTAACTTTTAGGCATTTTTTAAAAAAAAATTAATTTCTTTCTAATAGCATTTTTTCTTTTTTCTGTAACAAACCGGTGAATTCACTGGGGAAATTTGATTCCCCAAAGTGCGCGGAATACTGAAATGTCTACGTCATTTCGTTACTCTGTGAATGAATATCCCCTTTAATGGTGTTTTTTTTTATGCCCCCTGGAAAGTGCCAGCCTAGGCATACTTGACAATGAGAGAAGTCTGAATGTATCCATCTTGGAAAAATATTTTTGTGTGTTAAAAAATTATTTTTTTTAGGGTGTCACCCTAGTGGGTGGTGTCACCCGGTGCGGGCTGCACCCCCGCCCCCCTTGTGACTCCCCTGCATGTATATTAATACAGTGTTGGAGAGGAATCTTCCTCAGCCTTTAGATTCTGGCTGCCCCTTTTGGGTGGATGTAGGCCGATTTACTTATGATATAATCTCTTCTGTAATGGCCAACAAACAAAACATATATAATTATGAGACCTGAACAGGAACTCAAGAATAGGACAGGCCACTTATGCCGATGCCCATTCTCAATACAGGTTGAACACCTCATTCAGGATTTTTGATTTCCCAGATTTCACAATCTGGGAGAATCCAAAGTAAGTTTGAAGGGGAAACACAGCAGCGGAGCCGTGATATACTGCCAGCTGCAGCACCAGTATGTATACACCAGGGGTGGGGAACGTCCGGCCCTTGGGCCATATAAGGCCAGCAGAATCACTTTGTCCGGCCCTTAGAGCCTCACGGCAGGGAGGTGTTTAAATTCCCTCTCCTGCTGCCCTTTTACCTGACCACAGTGCGTACTGAGTAGTAGAATGAGGGGGTCGGGGATTATCCCCGCTTCCCTCACTCACTGCTGCGCGCCGGATCTTCCTTCATGCTGCCCCCTCATCTTCCAAGCGCAGCGTGAAGGAGGATCAGGCGCACTTTAGCAAGTGAGGGAAGTGGGGATAATCCCCGCCCCCACATTCTGCTACTCGCCGCGCGTAGAGGTCAGCTGAATGCACCAATGGGGGGTGAAATTAATTAAAGGGGGGTGTAAAATTTATTAAATGGGGAGGAGGGTGAAATTAAAGGGGAGTGAAATTAATTAAATGCGGAGGGGGTGAAATTAATGAAATGGGGAGGGGGTGAATTTTATTAAATGAGGAGGGGGAGGGTGAAGTGAACTAAATGGGGAGGTTGTGTGTGAAATTAATTAAATAGGGAGGTGGTGTGTGAAATTAATTAAATGGGGAGGAGGTGAAATTAATTCATTTTCCCCCCCATATTTATTTTTTAAATGTATAAATTGTTATTTTAAGTGCACAAAATAAGAAAAAATTCTTTGTTTCACGTCAAACCTAAAGTAAAGATAGAAAAAAAATATAGCTGGCTAAATTTTAAGGGCTATATTACATTCTTCACGCAAAAACGCATGCGCAAAGCATGAATTTTTGCGCCAAGCCTTAAACGTTTACGTGCGCAAATCACTGCCTGAATTACAATCCTCGCGTATTTTTTCATCCGTTGAGCAATAACGTGGTAAACCGGATGCGCACAAATGCTCGCGCAGTAGCATTGCGAGCAGAAATCAGTGTGCGGACTGTTTTTTCTCGCGATTCAGCCAATCAGAATTAAGAACCACAATTATCTCACGTTAAGAAATTGCGCCTGCCAAAGTCAATCTGAGCATATATGCTGCAGAAATAATAAATGCACACACAACTTCTCAAATTTATTGGTTTGGTATGTGTAGAAATGTACTTCGCTGCATTTTTATTTTGGGCTGGTGTATTTGGTTTCGGCCAGGTTGTTCATATTTGCCATTAACACCAGCTTTTAGGAGTTGCTATAATTCTGCGCGCAAATTTTTGCGCCGGCGCAAATGTTTGCGCGAAGATTGTAATTTGGCCCTAAATTATTAACTTTGTATGGCCCTCAAATTATGTTAAAATCTCCAAATGGCCCTTGGCAGAAAAAAGGTTCCCCATCTCCCCATGATGGTAGACTCTGCAAAAGTCAGGGAGCCATCAAGTCTCTGTGCAGAATGTCTCATTCTGGGGCAGCATAGAGTCTCCCTGATTCTTTTTTTTCCTGGTGCTGCAGTCACGGAAACAGTATCAGGACCTGTCCAGAGCTTCAGGCAGTCAAGTAAAACTGAAATTCAGAAGACCCTGAAAACCCTGAATTTAAGAATCTTCTGCATTTCAGAATTCCAGATTAGTGATGAGCCGAACACCCCCGTGTTTGGTTCGCATTCGAACTCGAACAATTTCAAAAGTTCGAGTTCGAACTTGAACACAAACCAAACTCAATGCAAGTCAAAATGACATTTCAAATGACGGTAAATGGTTTTCCTTTAATCTATTCATAAACAACTGCTTGGGGCAGCAGCCTGTATGAAAAGAGGAGACATTTTAGGACATGCAGAACAAGTTTAGTGATTTTTTGGCTAAATTATGGTGAAACTTATGCAGGCTTTGGATGAAAGTAACAATAGGTGCTTTAAAATTGAGCCTTTAGTGTCGGCAACAGTGCCGTCACACCGTAACCCCTCCGTGGTATTGTGGAAGAGTGCAGGGTTGGACCCTGCGGTCCAATATTAAAATGATATGAATCTGGTATAGGCGTCAGTGGCAGTGCACCCAAATATTGTGCCTTTTGGTGGCAGCAAGTGCCTTCACACCATAGGTAACCCCTCTGTGGTATCGTGGAAGAGTGCAGGGTTGGACCCTGCGGTCCAATATTAAAATGATATGAATCTGGTATAGGCGTCAGTGGCAGTGCACCCAAATATTGTGCCTTTTGGTGGCAGCAAGTGCCTTCACACCATAAGTAACCACTCTGTGGTATTGTGGAAGAGTGCATGGTTGGACCCTGCGGTCCAATATTAAAATGATATGAATCTGGTATAGGCGTCAGTGGCAGCAGTGCACCCAAATATTGTGCCTTTGGTGGCAGCAAGTGCCTTCACACCGTAAGTAACCCCCTGTGGTATTGTGGAAGAATTGTGGAAGAATCAGTGCCTGATTAGAGGGCCGTGTCTGCCTGGTGTTTTAGTAACAAGAATGTTTTATCCCACAGGCTTCAATGTTAAAAATATTCCCGTTTTAATTCAATATCTAATAAACCGTTGCTTATAATATCCTGCAGTAAAGAATACTCTTTATTTCTAGATTTTTTTGTATTTTTTAAGAACTTTTTAAAAAAAAAAAAAAAAATGAACTTTTGGCGAACGTCCCAAAAAGTTTGAAGTCCGCGAACTGTCGAACGGCCGATGTTCAATGCGAACTCTGAACAGATCGAACTGAACAGCTCATCCCTATTCCAGATAGGCGTGCCAACCTTTATTTTCATCAGTTTTGAATTTTCAAGAAGTCTAGATAATCTTAGAAGTGAACACCTTGTTTGTAGTGTCAAGAAGTAGCTACACACTTCCCTTGCAAAAGTCAGTTTTAGGCTGAAAAAGTCATGGAGCGTTCTGTATGTACTGTATATATTTATTATAGGAATAATTTGCACAGAGCAATTTACTCAGTAGAATACCCTGTGAAAATACACTCGTGTTGTTAATGCAACAGGTAAGAAATATTTACTGAAGTATAAGCTGGGATATGGCGAGCTATTTGTGTCTCTTTCAATGTAGTGGAGTTGTATCTAGACTCTCCAATACTACATGCAAATACTCATAAAATATTAAGTGATGGTACAAGCCCAGCATGACATTTTTCATGGCAGAGCATACAGTAGTTGCTTATACATTACAGGAAGAGCCATGTCATTGCTGTCACACTCACCATGTCGCAGTCATTGCTTGTAACATTGAGACATGCAGGGTTATTCCAATAGCTCCGAATTGGGTCCGAAAAGGTAACCGAACAGTGAAATTCAGCATACAGCTACCTTTCCTGGCCATTCGGCTATCCAGAGAGCAGGCAGTTTGCCAAATGTTGGCGAATTGCCTGCACATACGGTGCCTATTCGTTGCCTTTTCGTGGGCAGTGAAATCCCCATAGAGAAGCAATGCTTCTCAGAGAACAAAAACCAGCAGTGAAAAGTTGCCGAATTTCCCTGCTGTTCGTTGGTTTCATTCGACAGGTTTATTCAGGTGAATCCCATAGGCTTCAATGTTAAAAATATTCCTGTTTTAATTCAATATCTAATAAACCGTTTATTATAATATTCTGCAGCAAGAAGTCTCTTTATTTTTAACATTGAAGCCTAGGATTCGCCTGAATAAATCTGTCGAGTGGAACCACCGAACAGCAGGGAAATTCAGCAACTTTTCCCTGCTGTTTGGTGTTCTCTGAATAGCCGAAGCATTGCTTCACTATGGGGATTTGACTGCCCTCGAACAGGCACCGTATGTGCAGGCAATTCGCCAAAATTTGGCGAACTGCCTGCTCTCTGGATAGCCGAATGGCAAGGAAAGGTAACCGTACAATGAATTTCACTGTTTAGTTACCTTTCAGCCACAATTCGGATCTCTTTGAATAACCCTGTTTGTCTTTAAGCCATCCCAATGAAGTTGTTTTTTCTTTTTTCCACTCCACATTCAGGTTTTATCATCCAGTTCTGAACGAATGGCTTTTTTACAGTTCGACAAATGTGCGCTAATGTTTTTATATATTTTTAATCACCTAATGATTGCTTTCCAGTGCAAGTTTATTCTCTGACTATTTTACAAGCCGCATCACCCCTTTCTCGTACAGTTTTGAGTAATTAGTTATTTTAAGAAATTTAAAACATTTTGTAGAACTTGATATTTGTTCCCAACAAAAATAAATTTTCAGTATCTAAAGAAGTGATACTTGAAATATATATATATATAATATATATATATATATATATATATTTCATTAAAAAAAATTATTACCTTGAGTACTTGTCCATCTCCAGTCCCGAGATAAAAAACAATCCTTTTGTTTACTTCAACTGCATGTATTGCAGACAGGTTTCCATGACCCAGTGTTGCCGTCTGATTTACAGGAAAATGTTCATCATTTTTCTGAAAAAGAAATATTTTTTTTTCTAATAAAATTCATTTTGTCTTAGCTTGGGGGAGGGGGTGTCACTGAAATGCGTTAATTATTTTGTCAGACTCATAAGACATTCAGGATATTATAGGTATGATTATCCTAACAATTATCCAACAGACAAGGTCCTCTCTTCCACATGCACCACTATGGGAGTTATTCAGAGAGAGGTGAAAACCAAGAGAATTGGCAGGAGAAGAGAACAATCTAGACCAAATAGCCGATTTGGAAAGTGAGATAAATGGGAGAATTTTTCTGGTTTGGCTGTTTTGACCAAGAATTTTCACTTCTCCTGTCAATTCTCCTGAGTTTCACCTCACTCTGAATAACCCTGTAAGAATCATGTGTGGGTTCCCCAAATGCGAATGCTGTGGAATATGTTGGCGCTAAATACTGGATAAATACTGAAAAAGTAAATAAGTTTGAAGATGAACTGCATAATAGTTCAAGAAAGCTTTGATAGACCCACAGCTTGTTGTGTAACTAGACTGTTGAGGGACCAAGGCCAAAACTGGTGATAGCTCCTCTGTCTGCTACATTCCACTCATTCCTTTTTTATTCTCTGCTCCAATCCCTTTCCTGCTTTTGTCTCTGCCTTATTTCCTTCACACCTATTGTGTCTTTGACCTATCCTCCTAAGCCATGCCCCATTTCCCAACTTCCTTCCTTTGGGTCTCTGCCTCTTCGTCCCATTCATTTTGGGTGTCAACCCAGTTCTCTTCACTCCAATGTCTTTGGCCACTTCCACCTTATGTTTCTGCCTTGATGACATCTTCCTAGTGTCTCAAAGCTGTTACATTCACCCTCTCCCCATCCATATAAAACATTCCATCATGAGTTTATTGTCCGTACCCATCATCCTCCTTAAATGCCTTTGATATGTTCTTGGCCAGGAGGAATCAAACAGAATATGATCTTACACAAAAGATATGGAAACAGCGCCTATACAGTATCCCCCAACCGTGGGAGGTAAAGGTCACCTAAACAGAGACACCCAAAATGGAGGTCGCAGGTGAAAAAAAAGAAAGAAACAATGGGACAATTACCCCTTATGATCTTATATCCAGTAGGGTAGATGATGATCACAGAACTTGAAAGATAAAAAACATATATATGGCACAGTATGTCTGTACAAATATAACAGGTAAAAAACACGAGGGGAAAAGAACTCACATATGATGGAGCCTATGCAATAAAGGCTCAATATGTACGCAGTGGGTCCCTTCAGGGATGACCCCGTCCCCTCCTCATGTAGTTCCTTAGTTTACTTGCGTGGACCATATATAGGGTAAAGCAGAAACAGACCATAGTACAGCATAGCAAACCATAAGTGTATAGGTCAGATGGTCGTAACACTTACGTGGTCCTGAGCCTGTGTATGTACACTGGCTCTGTATGTGCGCCTGGGTGCAATTAAGGATACACCAGTCCCCCTTGAATGGATAAAAAGAACTGGCACGACCTCCACCGTGAAGTAGAAAAGTATTTAATATACAGGTCAAATGAATAAGACCAATAATAATAAAATAAAACCAAAACGCGTTTCACTGCTGCCGCAGCTTCCTCAGTTGGTATCAGAACGAATAAAAAATAAAAAGTAATTTGTACAGACTTCACAAATGCACATAAATAGCCATAGTAATCACATATACAGGTGTATTGCATAGAGAACGCCATATCCGCCCTCCGCTGCGTTCCAGCTTGGTCTCCAGCACTTCCGGGGTTCCTTTTCCGGTATCACATGACTAATCCTCCAAAGTGCGGGCAGGCGCATGCGCCAGAATGTCCAGAATGTGTTCTTATATTGCTCCCCTTCTGATTTGCTTTGTTTTTCTTATTATGTTTTTATTATATTTTATCATGTTTTATCCTCAATTATTGCTTATTTGTTTAGGTATTATTTATATCCTGTTATAGTTTATTGTCTATGGAGTATTTCTCCATTGCTCTATATGTAATTATGTGTGTTTTTTCACATGTCTCCTTTTTATGTATGGAATATACCATTTGATGGAGATGCATACGCTACCACGAAATATGTTCCCGAATTGCGCATCCAGAGCGCGGATTCTATCTCACTGCGCATGTGCTCTTTGGTGGATTCACTGTTTAGGATAAGGATGTTTCTTTTCCCCAAGAAGTGGTGTGTATGAGCCCAGAGGGAGGAGAATCGGATATTGCGTGTCCGGTAGGAGGAGGATCGGCGAATGGACATTCTGGCGCATGCGCCTGCCCGCACTTTGGAGGATTAGTCATGTGATACCGGAAAAGGAACCCCGGAAGTGCTGGAGACCAAGCTGGAACGCAGCGGAGGGTGGATATGGCGTTCTCTATGCAATACACCTGTATATGTGATTACTATGGCTATTTATGTGCATTTGTGAAGTCTGTACAAATTACTTTTTATTTTTTATTCGTTCTGATACCAACTGAGGAAGCTGCGGCAGCAGTGAAACGCGTTTTGGTTTTATTTTATTATTATTGGTCTTATTCATTTGACCTGTATATTAAATACTTTTCTACTTCACGGTGGAGGTCGTGCCAGTTCTTTTTATCCATTCAAGGGGGACTGGTGTATCCTTAATTGCACCCAGGCGCACATACAGAGCCAGTGTACATACACAGGCTCAGGACCACGTAAGTGTTACGACCATCTGACCTATACACTTATGGTTTGCTATGCTGTACTATGGTCTGTTTCTGCTTTACCCTATATATGGTCCACGCAAGTAAACTAAGGAACTACATGAGGAGGGGACGGGGTCATCCCTGAAGGGACCCACTGCGTACATATTGAGCCTTTATTCCAAAGGCTCCATCATATGTGAGTTCTTTTCCCCTCGTGTTTTTTACCTGTTATATTTGTACAGACATACTGTGCCATATATATGTTTTTTATCTTTCAAGTTCTGTGATCATCATCTACCCTACTGGATATAAGATCATAAGGGGTAATTGTCCCATTGTTTCTTTCTTTTTTTTCACCTGCGACCTCCATTTTGGGTGTCTCTGTTTAGGTGACCTTTACCTCCCACGGTTGGGGATACTGTATAGGCGCTGTTTCCATATCTTTTGTGTATACGTACTTCTTTTTGGGTTTTTGGGAAGACTCACGGGGAACATAGCTGCCGTACTGCTCCACCACTGTGTTACTATTCCCTCCATCACTTGCCTTTTCAGCGCCCCTAGATTTCTGTTGTTTCTAGAATATGATCTTGCTCAGCAGTGGTCAATGCATTGTACTGCACTTCCATCCTTTGCATTCCTACACTGGCTTCTGGACAAACCATGTTAATTCCTGTCTATTTCATTGGTGGGATTCATCCAATTCGCTACAGTTGATGCCAAATAATTTTTGAAACACTCGGGGGCCAGGAGGCCTGGACTCAACTCCATGCTGGCATCATGACATTTGGGCCGATCAGAGGCAACTGCCTTAGGGCGCACCGGCAATTTACTTTTTAATATACGTATTGCAGAATTGTCAGTAGTCCGACAGTCTGCACCTCCATTGGGTTTATTGTGAAGACACAGTATTTCGAAATATAGTACGCCATATTTAGAAATTCTTCCCAATCACACTACAGAGTTCCACTCACTATATATCACAATATATAGAGGAATTTCTAAAACAGTTTGTAATACGAACAGATCGGGCTCGCGTTCTAATCACGAAGGGACTAGGTCTGTGGGTGGCTTCTTTCCGACGTCCCCAAAAAGGGATATAACAGACAAAATAAAAACCAGACAATGCAACTGAGGCAACATGGGGTTAACATTCTAATATCTGCATGAAGGGATCGATTTGTGCCTGTGTTGTCTTGTTTGGTATATGCAGGGCTGGACTGGGACAGAAAATCAGCCCTGGATGTCATCCAGACCGGCCCAATTTAATTATGCAAATACGCACAAAAATAGTATATAAAAGAACCGGATCACTCAACCAATCGCTCTACAGATACTGGAGTTGCTGCAGAGCGATTGGGTAAAGCACTGCAGTGGCACTGAGGTCAAGTGTGCACCATGCCTTAAGGTGAGGCGGATGCGCAGAAGGTCTCACCGGCACGATGGTCGCAATATGAGACTGTGTCTGTTTTACAGACAGTGAGGAAGTTCTCACTTCACCCATTAAGGGCAGTGCGAGCCACGCGGTGAACCAGCATTCACACTGGCCCACTGAGCCATCGGCCCACCGGGAATCTCCCTGTAGTCCCTATGGCCAGTACATGCCTGGGTATATGTGACTCCCAATTTACTCCAAATCTCCCAGCCAAGCATTTCACTCGCAAGAGCTGAGTGGACAGTAATAAAAAAGGCAACTCATGTCATGAGTCAGAAAGGCGAAAGGAAATTGTGAAAAAGGAAAAGGGGAAGTGGGAGGTATATCCAACATTTATCTTGCTATGCATTATTCAGGATCGTGTTCTACCACTTGCTGAATGACACGGAATGCAGTCTGCAAATGTTTAATATTAGTCTATGTGATTATTTGAGTTTTTTTATGAAATACTGTTACAATAATTCTATTCTTATGGAATTCCCTGAATATATTTGGTTTACAACAGGGCCAGACTGGTACAGAAGATAGGTCCGGGCATATACAGTATCTCACAGAAGTGAGTGCACCCCTCACCTTTTTTAAATATTTTATTATATCTTTTCATGTGACAACAGTGAAGAAATGACACTTTGCTACAATGTAAAGTAGTGAGTGTACAGCTTGTGTAACAGTGTAAATCTGATGTCCCTCAAAATAACTCAACACACAGCCATTAATGTCTAAACCGCTGACAACAAAAGTGACTACACACCTAAGGCTGGGGTCAGACGAACGCAGTCCGAACGTGTGTTTAGCCGCACTTTATTACGGCCGTGGTAGCAGCAAATGACGTCCAACGCAGGCCCACACACGAAGTACGGCAGCACGAAAGTTCGGCCGCGCAACGCAAGCGACAAACGAAAGCATTTTCGCAAGAACGTCGAACCGCTATTACTGACATACAGAGTGCGCTGCGTCCGCATAGCGGCGTGTGTGCGTGATTAGGAGACGTCAAACGCTGCTAATGTCCGGCCAACATAAGGTCCAGACACCCAAAGTTTCCTGGTTTGGATCTGTAAAAATGCAGCAGAAATTGTGCATCGTATGACCGCTATCGCGTCTTCCATGAAAAAATGCGTGCAGACGCATCAATGCACTTTTTGAAGGTAGATGTGAAAAATGTGTTCGTCTGACCCTAGCCTAAGTGAAAATGTCCAAATTGGGTCCAAAGTGTCAATATTTTGTGTGGCCACATTATTTTCCTGCACTGCCTTTAACCCTCCTGGGCATTGAGTTAACCAGAGCTTCACAGGTTGCCACTGGAGTCCTCTTTCACTCCTCCAAGACGACATCACAGTGCTGGTGGATGTTAGCGACCTTGCGCTCCTCTACCTTCCGTTTGAGGATGCCCCACAGATGCTCAATAGGGTTTAGGTCTGGAGACATGCTTGGCCAGTCCATCACCTTTACCATCAGCTTCTTTAGCAAGGCAGTGGTCTTCTTGGAGGTGTGTTTAGGGTCATTATCATGTTGGAATACTGCCCTGAGAATGCAGCTGCAGGGTCTGCCTGTGTCTCTCCTGCATGCTGGCTCCTCCCTCTCCATCCCAGCAGCGGCAGCAGGTCCTGATACACAAGCAGAGGCGCATTCAGGTCCTCAGCCACTGCAAGTGCTAAGTTAGCAACTTGGCACTGAACCCTGCATGTTCAGTTGCTCAGCAGCTGCTGAATTGCTACAATGCAGCCATTCAGTTTGCTGCAGCAGTCTCACTGAACGCTCTGGCTGTGTATATTGAAGCAAAAGGGCAGCAGAGGATTGCTTAATGAAAGCTGCTGTTCCTAAAATAAACCACTTTTGTCCATTTTATTACCACTTTAGTGTTAATGTTTACCATCTTTCTCACGTCACACTCAGCTACTCTGCAGTACCTCTCTACTTGGCTGCAAGTGCTAAGTTAGCAGTGCTGAGTGCTGAACTGCAGCACAGCGTTCAGTGCAAAGCTGCTAAGTTAGCAGTTGCAGCTGGCATTCACTGATTCTGAGTTTAATATTCTAATTTTGTTTAATCTTGCACCACGTTTAGCTCAAATTCCATAATCTCTATCTCTCAAGATATAAAATACCTAGGGCCATATTACATTCTTCACGTTAACGTTAGCGCTCAGCTGTGTGAGCGTTAACGTTAGCTCTGGTTGCCCTAGCGCAGGCCGACCATATTACATTCCGAACGCTAACGGGTTAAAAAAGCCGTTAGTGATTCGGAGCTTGGGCTTTTCAGTGCGAGGTTACTGTACTATGCTTAACATGGGGAGCGCAAAGAGTTAATTAGCGTTAGGATTACAAAGTCATAGCGCTAATTACTCACCACTGTGGTTAATGAAAAGTTATCTGCGGATCAGTTATAATCAGCTGGAAAAAATACCAAAAAAACAAAATACACACCTCTCATCCCACGGCAAGAACGGTGGTTTGATCCGCTTCTTCTTGCCGCCGGGAGCAGAGTGAGACTGGGGGAAAAAGTACCCCAGTCTCCCTTTGCGATCGCTTTGCTGACCTGCCGGATCTTGCGAGAGGCACGATCCTATAGGTCATGTGTCCGGCACTATGGACTCCATGGAGGGGATGCTTGCGGCGGTGCTTAGCGCTGACGCAAGCATCTCAAGGCTTAGTGCCTTGTTACGGTGCAGGCTGCTGGATTAGCACCTGCCCCATAATATCACTCTGAAACGGGGATGCTAAGGAGAAACCTGCAGGTGCAGCTTTTCCCCCTTAGCATCCCCGTTTTAGCGTGAAGATCATAATATGGCCCCTAGTGCAGTAATGCAACCAATAGAGATAAAATAAAACCAGTGCCAATTAAAAGTCTCATTTACAAACACATCTGTAGGTTAAAGTGAATAGAAAATCAGCATCATATTCTTATTAATTCCTCAACTAGAAATAATTCTTCTTAATTTTCTCACGTATATGTTGGGGTATATGTAATATATATATATACTTACACAGCTATCGAGATCCAGTCTTTCTCCATCTCCAAAGTCTTGCTCTAGACAGTCATTGCCTTCTTGTGACATGTCGGTCAAATCGAAAATGCAAAGCGCTGTCCCTTTCAGGGATGTTCCAATATCATTAGGTGTGAATATTCCAGCATAAAAGTGTCCGCCAAAGGCAGAGAATTTCGCAGCAGACAAAATCTTTTCCATAGGCTGCGATTTCATTCTACAGATAAGTTTAACTCTTTTGTGGAACGCTATTCCGTTGTCTTGTTTTAGGATTGCCATTCTCGCTTCAGAAGAAGAGATGGAATATGTGAAAAACAGCTTGTTATCCAATGAAAAACCGTCTACAAAGCGGATCCCCCACGCATCTTTATTTATATTGACATTTTCGTTATTCACGTTTGCTAAAATTCCGTCATTGTTTTGTCTCACGGAGATGTGACGTATCGCCGTTCCTACCTCAGACATGCAGTCCGTGGATTTGGCGTATGTTGCAACAAATAAACGAAAGGAGTTTCCGACATAATAATCAATTCCAACAGCAGGGTAATTTTTGTCACAATACACAACTTTTGGAGTGGAGCCAATCAATGTCTCGATTTTATTAAGTCTCCTCTCGTTGCATGTACCGTTCTGATTCCAACAGCTAAGCACTGTTTCTTTGAAGATGAGCAGCAACATATTATAAAAGGTGGCAGTCTGATGTACGGCGGATGTTTTCTCTGCCTGACTCTGCTTGCATGCCGGTGTATAGTTGTCATTTGCACCTGTTGTCGACAGCAGCTGCAGGGTGTGATCAAACTTATAAAGGCAGTTCTCGGTAGCAACCACAACGTGTTTCTCCCCGATCGCAATATTGTTGACAGGATACCTGAATGAATACGCATCTTCATTGTAAACCGGGTCTGCAATCAAAAATAAGAAAAGAAGCAAGTTAACTAAACAACGAGAAAGCGTCATGATCCTTCAACAATTTCCCCAGCGAAAGCTACAGTGTACATGCTCTCATGCCTGCTGAAATGTATGTCTCGAGGGGAGGAAGTTGGAATGAGTACTATTTTACTACCTCATCATCTCTAGTTCCTTTTTTTATGTCAGTTTCTGGTATCTCGAACGCGGATGATGTTACAAAAAAAAGAAATAAATTAATCGATGCACTTTCTAAAATTGTCATCTTTATAAGCGTGACTATTTAATAGAAACAATACAAAGTGTTCAGAATACTGTAGGGGTTATTCAGAGAAAGCCGATCTGGCCCCGAAATGTCGCCAAACAGGGATTTTCCCTCTAAGGTAACATTTCGGGGCCATTCGGCTATTCAGAGAGCAGGCAGTTCGCCAAATTTTGGAGAACTGCCAGCCAGTACGATGCCTTTTCAACGGTAGTGAAATCCCCCATAGAGAAGCAATGGTTAATCTATTCACAGAACACCGAACAGCAGTGGAAAGTTGTCGAAGTGCCCTGCTGTTCGGTAGTTTCCTTCAGCAGGTTTATTCAGGCGAATCCCATACTTCAATGTTAAAAATATTCCTGGTTTTCTGCAATATCTCATAAACCGTTTATTATTTTAATCTGCAGTAAAAAGTCTCTTTATTTATAGAATTTTTTTAGGATCATTTAGGCATTTTTTGGGATTTCTTTCCCCTCAATTTTTTAAAAAAAAATTAAAAGCGCTTTTTCTTTTTTCTGTAACAGACCTTTTTATTATTCATGGGACCTTATGCAAATTCCAGGCATTTTCGTTCAGTAGTTTCTTTGCAAACAGAATTTCAATTTTGACACTTTCAACCATTTTTTAAAAAAAAAATTCTTACCCCATTCGTCAGCTTGTTCTGCACTGTGATCGGCGGCTTTTTCCGGCGTGTTCGGCGTGTTTTTTTTTGCGGCAGTTCCAGCGGGTTTTCGGCGAGTGTTCGGGATTTCGCCGGGTTTGCGGTGGGTTTTCCCTGGGAAATGCTGAATGCACCGCAGGGTGGGGAACTTTCATTCCTCGGAGTGCAGCGGGGAACAAGAGGGCACCGAAATGTCAGCGACATTTCAGTGCTCTCTGAATAACCCCCTCTGTAAAAGATAAAATCAACATCTGTTAGTGAATCAAAAGCTCAAATATTAGTTAAAAATGTTACTAATCACAGAGGAAAAATGGAAACTAAAATTAGTAACTTCTGGAGGAATATTTTCAGGGGTCTAGTCCTAAAATAATAATAAGTGTGGGAGCTCTCCAAGGTATCTGCTCCCTAATTAACCATTGACATGTCTCACTTAACCCTCCACCTGGCACCAAATTTGATATTAATGTTTAAACATAAAGATAGACTGGGTAATAGGAATTTGTTGTGATAATTGTAACAAATATCATATATTTCTGGTGACTTATTAAGGAAAAGTAAGATTTAAATGGAAGATTTAAGTTATGAGGAAAGGCTAACAAGCTTAAACATGTTTCGTTTAGAGAAACGGCGCCTTAGAGGGGATCTGATAACTTTATATAAATATATACGGGGCCATTATAAACCATTGTCTGGAAACTTATTCATTAACGGTGCTATACACAGGACATGAGGTCACCCATTTAGACTGGATGAAAGTGAGAACAATAAAGCTGTGGAATTCTCTGCCTGATGAGGTGGTTGGGTCAGAGACTGTACAGACTTTTAAACAATGACTGGATGACTTCCTGCAAAAACATAATATTAAGGGTAATAATATTTAACCCCCTAGGGACCGCGGATGTACCATGTACGTCACTGCCACATATCTCCCTTAGACTTGCGGACGTACATGGTACATCAAGGTCCCCTAACCTCCCTCCTGCCCGATACTTACCTTCCTCACTGAGCTGGCAGGCTGGCAGACTGGCAGGCTGGCAGGCTGGAAGCTTGCCCCACCTCTTCATGTGACCCAGCCGGCGCGATGATGTCATTATGCTGGGTGATGACATCATCGGCAGGTGCCATCCGGTGCCTGCTGCAAAAATCAGGAAGTTGAGGTGGGGGCTTTGGAGCACTCTATCTCCCCAACATTAAAGATAGAAACCCTGTAAATTACACCACTGGAAAGGGGAGAGTCTCGGCGCCAAAACGTGATTCAAACTCAGAGGTGGCTGACATCTTGGATGTCAGCCAAGTCTCTGGGTCAACCCCCACCAGGGACGTGCAGTCAGGGGTGGCAGGAGAGGTAGGGCCTCCCCTGCCATTCCAGTAAATTAATGTGCTCATCGTGCTGCAATGACATGTATGTATAGTTAATCTGTAAATAAAATGTTATTCATTGAAAAAAGTTTTCATACTCACCTTTCCACGCTCCCTCGCTGTGCTTCTCTGTCCTCCCCTTTTTTACCCCTGTACTTTCAGTTTGCCGGCTGCTGTGTGTGTGTGATTCACTACACAGACAGCAGGGGCAGTACTGAGCCAGCATAGCCTATGCAATTTGCACAGCTGACCACTACGCTAATTGCGTAGCTCAAGCTGACTTCCTGGTTCTACGCTTTTCAGTACATCCAGAGCAATTGAAAGTTTGGGCCAATGGGAAAGCTCCATTGGTCTCAAGTAATTCTTTTGTTTTTAAAAAAGCCCCCCATGGGAGGCAGAGCTCACCATGGATTGATTGATGCAGGACAGTCATGTGACTATCCTCGTCAGTCATGGGGGGCAGGCAGAGCTCAGCAGTCAGCATGTGTGTAATAGCGCCCTCTATTAGTCAGTATTGTAAGTGCATGCTCTTAGAACTAAAAACCTATATGCAAACTTTATTTTAAAGTAAGAGTTGTAATAGCGCCCTCTATTAGTCAGTATTGTAAGTGCATGCTCTTAGAACTGTAAAAAAATGCGAACTTTACTTTATAAATAGTGAAACTCTATTCTCCTATATAACGATAATCAAATGCGTAAATTCCAACTGCGTAACCCTGTGTATATCTGGCTCTGATACTAACCAGTGCCTCACCAGCCACTGACCTCACCGCACGTCACTGCCCCCCACCCACTGACATCCTCACCATATGTGTGAGGACATCAGTGGGCCAGTTAACCCCCTTGCTGGCAAGTGAAGATAGAGAGATCCTTAGTATCCCCCGTATCTCCCGATCTGTGACAGCTAGAGGGTCATGTTTGATATCATTGGAATGGCCTGATCATGGTTTGGTGTAAAAAATAACAAAATAAAATAATAATGGTTTTTTTTTTAAAAATGGGTTTATTTAAAAAAATTGTCTGTGGGGTTGAATTAAATAGGACTTAAACTGGCATCTAAAAATTATGAGCATAAATGGTCAGAATGAGCTCTGGGCACAGAGGTGAACTGGCTCAGCAGTGAAGGGGTTAAAAAGCAAAACCATGTAAAAATTGGGTATTTCTAATCTCAGGAAAAAAAATCGAAACTATTTAGCTGGGTTTCTTTTTGGCGGTTGTAGATTTTGGGGATTACATTTTGAAAAAGTGTGTTCTTTCCATTTTTATTTTTATAGTAAATTATACGATATGATGTAAATAATGGTATTTTTAGAAAATCCATTTAATGGCGGGAAAAAACGGTATATGTGTGGGTTGCATAAACGAGTAAAAGGAAAATTTGACCTAAACACAAACAGCGCAGAAACGTAAATACAGCATCAGGCACTAAAGGACTTTCGTAAAACCGCCTGCTCACTAAGGGGTTAATATGTAGGTAAAAGCTTCTTGATCCAGGGAGAAATCCGACCGCCATTCTGGGGTCAAGAAAGAATTTTTTCCCAGTGTGTTGCATATTGACGAGGGATGCAGACTGGGTTTTTTGCTTCTTTTGGATCAACAGCAATAGGTGATGTGTGAAAGGTTAAACTCGATGGACGCACGTCTTTTTTTCAGCCGATGTAACGTAACTAAACCTAATAAAAACTTTTCAGTGTTGGGGCCAAAGGGGTACTTAGTTCCCCCTGAACAAACAGATGAGGAACTGCCCTGCCAAGCATTCCAGCTCAGCATGACCTCAGGATAGTCTAGCCATTTCTTTTTCTACCCAAATAAATTCAGAATTTTAAAACAAACCTTTTCCAAATGTTAATCCACTATTTATTCCTTACCTTTAACGAATTATTACTGTTTAGAGAAAAAAAGTCCACAGGCTTTACCCTTCTGATCTTAACACAGGCACTTTACTTACAAGCTAAGCCCCTGCTTCTGCAATGCACAGCTACACAATGCACTCTTCTCTCTTTATATGGCAGGCAATAGATTAAGAGCCCTATTCCAACTGAGCTGATCTTATTAACAAACGAGCTATTAAATTCTCATGACCTCTCTCTAGGGATGTGCGTTTCGGTTTCGGAATTTCTGAATTTTCACGAAATTTCCCGATTCGTGTTTTCGGATCCAGCCGATTTTCGAAAATTTTTAGATCCGAAAATGTCAGATCCGAAAAGTTTTCCGAGCCGAAACGAAATTTTTTTGGAGTTTTCGAATGGACTTGAAATGTGTCAAATCGAAATTTATTTTCGCTCTATTCATGATTTCGGTTCCATTCGTGATTTCGGTTCCATTTCGGTAATTCTGGACATCGTATATTTAACTATTATCGGTTATATCGCTGATTCTGTAAATTTTGTATTTGTAAATGCGTATCACTTGTTTCTTGTGGCATTCGGGTCAGTTTAGCGTTTTTTAAATCGTTTTGTTCATTTTTTTTGTTCCTTGGCTTTCATACCATTTTAATATGATTAAATAAAGTTGTGAAATGTATATTCAATTATTCATAAGAAAAAAAGGATCTTTATTTAATAAAAAAAAAAACAATAGAATCGCCAGAATTATCGTAGACACTTTGAAACGAGGAGAACAGACATTCCGAAAAAACGAAAATTTCCGAAATTTCCGAAAAGTCGATACAAAAAACGAGCAAAGTGACACGAAAATACGAAAAATGGTCGATATTCCGAAAAAAAATGTACACGAAAAACGATCCGAACCGAACCGTATAGAAACAGAAATCAGTCGAAACGAGCCGAATCGAAAAGTTTAAACATCCGAACAAATCGAACCGACTCGAACCGAAAAAAAAAATCGGTGTACAAGCCTACCTCTCTCTATAATATTAACTGCTCCCTTATTATTCCAGGTGAGTCACAATCTTGTCTTGTGGTGTCTGGCAGAGGGCTTCATTGCAGACTATAGAGGGGTAAATCTGGGATTATTTAAAGCCAGTGAGAAGTGGGTTACAGTAGTCAAGGTGGGAGATAATAAGAGCTTGGAGGAACATTTTAGTAGAGTCCTGGTTAAGGCTAATGTCAGACGAACGCATTCTGAGCACATTGTGCGTCCGTGCACAACTGACGTACTTTCTGACTGGTGATGATACTGTAGACACCACACGGTCCATTTTTTTTGACTGACGTTTTTTTTGACTGATGTAGATGGGAAATAAAATTAATAGGGGGGGCGTGGTCTGGACGCCGAGCCGAATGGCCGCTTAAAGAAGGAGCTCCCGCACACCTCCGCTTACAAACCTGCACCGCTTCCAAATCCTCAGCCATGGGACGTGGAAAGAAGCCTCCCCAGGCGCCGGAAACACCAGGGACCGGCGGCGACCCCACCATGCCCGGGATTAGACAGTTTTTTGCCCCGACGCCGGGACAGAATGAAGCCCCAGCCTCTCCCAATATGGCGCCGTCCTCACCATGCGGCTCTGTTTCACCCACGACCTCCGCAGCAGGCCCATGGGACGCCCCATCAGACGTGGTACACCTCCTGCGCTCACTCCCCACTAAGGCCGACCTGATAAGCGCCACCACGGACCTGAGACATTCTTTGGCAGCAGAAATTCAGATGCTGCGTGGAGATATAGGGGGCCTGCAAGAGCGCCTGGAGCAGGTAGAACATCGGCAAGAGGCCCAGACCACGACTGTCTCGGAGACGGCAGCGCGTGTCGAGACACACCACAATCTTTTGATCACACTGACACGCCACGTTGAGGACCTTGAGAATCGTGGCCGCAGAAAAAATATACGTATTCGGGGCCTGCCCGAAGGAGAAGGGTCACCGGCAGAATTGGGTAGGATTTTGCTCCGTCTATTCAACTTTATTTTGGGCCGTGAACACGCTTCACATATTGATATTGAACGCTACCATAGAGCACTTCGTCCAAAAGGTCCAGCGGATGCCCCGCCGAGGGATGTCATCTGCTTCCTCCTCCGCTTCGGCGTCAAAGAAGAGATTATGTGCCGAGCCCGTGAAAGTCCCCACATCAAATTTGAAGGAGCCACCGTTTTCCTATATCACGACGTCTGCCCTATTACGTTACACACCCGCAAAGCTTTGAAACCACTCACTATGGCTCTACAGAAGGAGAACCTGCAGTACAGATGGCTACACCCTTTTGGGATCCAGGTACGCACCCCTCAGGGCCCGGTTACAGCCTGTAATGAATCTGACCTGGGAGGCTTCCTTCAGGCCTTAAACCTTCCATCTACCACCCTGACAGCATGGCCTGACCCGACCGCTGCCTACGCCTCTGAGCCCCCCCCCTCCTGCAATGTAATCCACGTACACGGAGACCGAGAGGGGCGCCCCTGCATTCACCCGTCTTCACGCCTCCAGCTCTCAAGACGGCTGAGACTGTCCACCTCCCATCCACACTGATTCTGTTACACGCACTCCTGAGAAGTCTGGATGCTCGCCTGGCCGCGGACACCACCCTCACGGCTTGTTCTGGCTGACAACTAGCCCCTACTGATCCGGCCATGCCTAATCTTAGAGACAGGTCCACCATACCTGGAAGTTACAACTGTTTCCCACCTATGGAGGTAGCGGAGATCCTATACCACAATACCCCCCGGACAAAACGCGCCAGAGTTGGTGAGGCGTTCACCCCACGTACCCCACCGAGCTGCAACCCACCACTATTTAGGTGGTTCGACTGGTCTCTCCCGACACCTCGTTTGGTGCCACGGGTTTGTATACCACACGTGTTGCGATAGCTCTGCTGATTTGTTTCTATTTCGTTACCTATTCGATTGTTATTGATTTTGTTACTGACTCTGTTCCACTGGTTAGTGAATTTTATTCCACTCACTACCCTCACGCGATCCTAGGCTTATGGCGTTTACTCCAGACACCCTCCGGGTACTAACATTAAATGCAGGGGGCTTAAACATCCCCACGAAAAGATATATTGCCCTTCGGGAACTTCTTAAACTACACACCTCAGTGGCTCTAATACAAGAAACGCATTTTGAACACGATAAAGCTCCAAGCTTTCGCAATCAACACTTCCCCACGGGTTACTTTGGGAATTGCAGGGAGGGAAAGATTCAAGGCACAGCCGTACTGATCTCCAGACATGTCCCCTTCACGCTCCTGGAAGCCCACTATGACGAAGGAGGCAGGTACACCTTAGTTAAGGGGTCAATAGGCTCCCAAATTTATACCTTTGCATCGGTCTATCTCCCTAACAGGGGTCAACATCGAGCCCTCCGTCATATACTACAAGCCATCATGTCGTTCACAGAAGGAATACTAGTCATAGGTGGAGACATAAACCTAGCTCTCGATCCCCGCATGGACACCTCCCGAGGCGCATCCAGTGTGGCACCCTCAGTGTACCGACAGGCCCGACTGCAACTCCATGATCATAAACTGATAGACTGCTGGCGAGCATTGCACCTGACTGTTAGGGACTACACCTGTTATAGCAACATTCATGACCGTTACTCTCGTATTGACTACCTGTTCTTGCCCTCTAACTTTGCACATCTTGTACAGTCAATTACCATCGGCGCCACAGCCTGGGCCGATCACTGCCCGGTCATTATGACCTTAGCCACCTCTCTCCACCGCCCTAAATCCGTACATTGGCGCCTAAACGAGACTCTATTAAATGACCCTCAGATACTGGAGGGTCTACGAGACACGCTCCGACACTATTTCATAGAGAACACCACTCCTGACGTCGCCATCCCAGTGATCTGGGAGGCACATAAAACAGTTGCGAGGGGCTACCTGATCACACAGGGCGCGCGCCTTAAACGGGAACGGATCAACCGACTGACTGAACTGAACTCCCTCATACACGATCTTGAAACTACACATAAGACGACACTCTCTGACCAGACCTACACAGAACTTATGAGATATAAAGCGGAATTACACTCCCTGCTTAACATTAGCACCCTAACTGCCATGAAACGCGCCAAACAGCTCTTTTACGACCAGGGGTACAAATGCGGTAGGCTTCTGGCCCACGCACTGCGCAAACGTAATCGCGCCATGTACATCTCTAAACTACGCACACCAACTGACGCACTGCTTGCACACCCGCGAGATTTGATGGACTTATTGCTTCGACACTTTACGGACGCTTACAATATACCCACTCCACCTGCCCCACAGACACAACCGAAAATAGAGGCCTACTTGAAAACCCACCTCGATAGAACCCTTCCCCAGAAGACCAGACGGCTGCTTGACCGACCGATCACAGTGGAAGAACTATCTGAGGCCATTCAACAGACCCCGACGGGTAAAGCCCCTGGCCCGGACGGCCTCCCACTAATATATTACAAATCAGTGTCAGTGAGGGATGTGCTGTGCGGTCTGCGCGCCATGCACAGATCGCAGTGCAGCACCCCACGAACCACAGGGACCACCAGGGAAGCGGAGGCTGCTGCCAGGCCCGCGGAGATGAGGGGTCCCGGCGGCTATCCATCGGATGCGGCCAGCCGGGACCCAGAATGTGCCGCGGGCCAGCATTAGGGTGTGCCTAGGCACACCCGGCACACCCCGTGCGCACGCCTATGCCCTAGAGCCTTTCTTGCAGGCGATCCGCTCGCAACCTCAATTACATGGAATCACGGTGGCGGGAGTGGAACATCATGTGGCGGCATATGCTGACGACATGCTGTTTTTCATCCGCCGACCAGCCGAGACGTTACCACATTTAATTAACCTATTCGCAGAATATGGCGCCATCAGTAATCTCCGCATCAACATGGATAAATCGGAAATTCTGTCATTAACTGTCCCTGAATACCAACAGACACACATGAGGGGACTGTTTCCCTTCCGATGGTGCACTGCTGGTCTCCAATACCTGGGGATCACTCTCACGGCGACATGCAGGGATTTGTACCTGGAAAACTATAAACCCCTGCTTGCGGCTCTGTCAAAAGACTTGCAACAATGGTCATACCCACATATCTCGTGGTTCGGACGCATTAATGCAGTAAAGATGAACATCCTGCCCCGCGTCCTATACCTATTCCAAACGCTCCCAATCCTGCTACCACACTCTTTTTTTGCACAGCTCCGCACCATGATCTCTGCTTATGTGTGGAATTCTAAAAAACCGAGAATCAGCATGGCCTTGTTAACAGCCCCCAAACAACTGGGAGGAGCTGCGCTTCCACACTTCTGACACTATTATATAGCCTCGCACTTGCAGCGCATTGTAGAGTGGACCACTGGCTCAGTAATCAGACCGTGGGTTGCTCTCGAACAGGCAACGGCGCGGTGCCCCCTGCACTGCCTCCCATGGCTTCCGATCTCCGTACAAAAATCCGTAATGGACCCGCACCCTCTGACACATGCTACCATACGAGCCTGGCGCACCTTGACACGCGGAGAGGGCATTGCCCCCTTTCCCTCACCACTTATGCCACTGCAATGGCTCCTGACCCTTTCCAGAACCCTGACGTTGACGAACCCGAAGGCCAAATCCCTCCCAGACCCAAGCATTTCCTGACCGAGAGGGGACCCACTCCCTGCAACCAGTTGCCCGTGCCGCACGCAGGATCCTTCCTGACTCGATTTCATCACCATAGACTCATACAAACACTGCGAACACACGCCCCACTTCAGGACTATATTAGAACACCCACACAATTTGAAGCATTAGTTGAGAGGGGCAGATACCCATCACATTGCCTCTCCTTGATGTATGATATGTTACAGGCACTAACCCCTCTGACTAGCACCTCACGCACTAACTGGGAACGTGAACTGAACCACACATTTGAAGATCATCAGTGGAGTGCAATCTGCCAACTAGCACACTCCAGCTCCACCGCGGTCAGGGTTCAGGAGGCTAATTATAAGGTGTTGACGAGATGGCATAAGACGCCCCAAGTCCTGACTCACTGCGCAGGTCAAGGAGCTGATAAATGCTGGAGATGTGATGCCCCCGGTGCCTCTCCACTTCATATATGGTGGGATTGCCCCAATATATCCGACTTTTGGCGCTCTGTACACGACTGTCTCTGCAACGTTGCAGAACCCCCTCCACCGTTCACCCCAGAATACTGTCTGCTTAATCACTCTGACGCCCCGCCCGAAGTTTTCCGAAAGTCGATCGCCGTTAGATTTTTACACGCTGCGCGCCTGGTTATACCACGATTCTGGCGTAAACCCAATGCTCCCCCATTAACTGTATGGCTGCAAGAAGTAGAAAACATTAGATAGGCAGAAGAAAGGGTCGCCCTGCTCCAGGGTAAAACTGCAGAACATCACCAATCCTGGTACTATTGGATGACCACTTGCCTGCCCTGTATACGGAGAGTCGCTCCCCGATCTTAGCAGGTCAAAGCCCAATTTTACTAAACCCCCCCGCCCTCGTCCCACCAGGTCGAAACATTCCTCTGCTCTACGTTGCTTTGAGCACTCTTATACCAAAAGTTGCTCACAGTGTTTACCCTAATGCAATTTCTCCTAAGCACTCGCCATGTTATGTTCGCCTCTTTTAATGATTTTATTTTGTTAAACCTGTACACATTGAAAATGTTTTTTATGTATGTTCAACTTATTTTGCAATAAAGCACAAAATGTTAAAAAAATAAAAATAATAATAGGTAAAATTAAAAAAATTGATACATGATATGAAAAACCATTTTGTCCGTCAAAAATGCTGGACGTCAAAAATGCAGTCCGTCTGAATATGTTCCATCACTCACACACACACAAAGCTACGCGGACGTGGCGCACTCTGTCTGTCCATCCTAGCGGTTTGACGTTCTTGCCTAAATTGCGTCCGGTGCCACGAGCGTTGTGTGTCTGCACTTCTGTGCGGTCGTACTTCGAGTGTGGGTCTCTATTGATCATAATTTTATACTACGATGGACGTTGATATGTGCGGCAACACGGATATGATCACTGCATTCGTCTGACACGGGCCTTAGAATGGGGTGGATGAATGCAATGTTTTTAGTTGAAAGTGACAGGATTTGGTTAGTAACTGTATGTCGGGGGTGAAGGAGAGATCGGAGTCAAAGAGGTCACAGGACAGTGAGGCTGTGAGGTGGACATGAGGGCACCTGAAGGGAAAAAATTGCAAGAGTACTAAAGTTAGAGGGATTGAAGACAAGGAGTTCGGTTTTGGATATTCAGCTTTAGCAAAAGAGCAACCACTCCGTTACAGACAGCCGATAGGCAGGCAAAGTGAAAAAGTTTAAACCCTTAAGGCCGGGGGTCTTTCGGGAGGCAGGTAGACTTAAAAGTTGTGGGGCAGCATGACACGTCCCGTGGCTCTGTGGAAACTACGAAGACCCGCTCCCTTCCCACATGCCGGTAGGCATCATTGGCTGCAGGGGGATTGCCAGAGTTCAGTCAATCCTGCTGCAGCCAGAGAACAGAAGGGTCAGAAAGCCGCGGATAAGGCTAGGGTCAGACTAACGCATTTTTCGCGTTGTCTGTGAAAAAGTGCGTTCGAATGAATGGACGCATTTTTTCACGGAATACGCGATAGCGGTCATATGATTCGCATTTTCGTCCGTGATTTTGTACGGTTATCAATAAAACACTTTTTGCGTCTGGACGTTATGTTGGCCGGACATTAGCAGCGTCTGACGTCTCCTAATCACGCACACACGCCGCTAGCGGGCGCAGCGCACTCTGTACGTCAGTACTAGCGGTTTGACGTTCTCGAAAAAATGCGTTCATTTGCCACTTGCGTTGCGCGGCCGCACATTCGAACTGTGCGGCCGTTCTTCGTATACTGCCCGGCATTGGACGTAATTTGCTGCTAGCGCGGCCGTGATTTAGTGCGGCTAAACGCACGTTAATACTGCGTTAGTCTGACCTTAGCCTAACAGGGTTATTCAAAGAGATTCGAAAAGTCACCGCACGTTCGGTGACTTTTCGTTCTCTTCAATTCGGTTCCTTTTGCCGATCCCATTTCGGTGACCCTGCGGTGTATTCAGCAAACACCACAGGGTCCCGAATTGCAGGGAAAAGCTGCCGCAAACCTGACGAAAATGAACCGCAAAACCCACCGAATGCACGCTGAAAACAAGCAAAAACATCTGGATTAACCTTCGAAAAACCCGAGCAGGAGCCGATCACATGCAGCGAAGCAGCCGAACAGGAGCCGAATCACACAGAGCCGAAGCAGCTGACACACAGAGGCAGTGAATAAATTAGCAAAACCATTTGTATGAATCTGTGACAAAATGAAAAGCTGTTTGCAAAGAAACTACTGAGCGAAAATGTCTGAAATTTACACAGGAGGTCCAGGGAATGATAATAAAGAGGGCTGTTACAGAAAAAATAAGTAAACTTAAAAAAAAATCAAAAAAAAATCGGACTTTAAAAAAAAAAAAAAAGAAATCAGAAAAATGCTTAAAGTATCCTAAAAAATCTATACATAAAGAGACTCTTTACTGCAGAATTTTATAATGAACGGTTTATTAGATACTGGTACCGGCTGGCTGGAGTAGAGTTAACGTCACTGCTCTGCATGGAGAGAGCCTGTGGAGTCATGGGCTCGATCCCGACGAGCACCTCTCCAGTAAGTGTCCTTGGGCAAGACACCTAACGGTACAAACTCACCACCCAGGACATACTTGAAAACGAGAAAAATCTCAATGTATCCTTCCTGGTAAAATCCTTTCACAAAAAAAACGGGAATATTTTTAACATTGAAGCCTATGGGATTCTCCTGAATAAATTTGCCGCATGAAACCGCCGAATGGCAGGGCATTTCGGGAACCTTTCACTGCTGGTTTGTGTTCTCTGAATAGCCGAACCAGTGCTTTTTCATGGGGATTTCACTGCCCTTGAACAGGCACCGAACAGGCACCGTATGTGCAGGCAATTCGCTAGGATTTGGCGAATTGCCTGCTCTCTGGATAGCCGAATGGCCAAGAAAGGTAACCAAACACTGATTTTCAGCGTTCGGTTACCTTTCTCAAGCAATTCGGATCTCTTTGGATAACCCTGTAAGGGTTGTCTAGGCCTGCCTTTCGCATGTTTGGCACAGACTGCCCTGTGGCATTAAGGTAAGGGGTTAAGTATTTAAGTGAATTCTCAAAATATAAACTTGTAATGTTAGTTGACAATTGTGTGCACATTTCATTGTTAAATTTTAGTTGTTTCATTAAAATTAATGAATAATCTGATACTTGTTATTTTGTGGTCATGTAAGAATAATTACTTTTGGCGATTCCATTCTAGCACATTCCACCACATGAATCTGTTGATTTGTTGTGCCATCTAGTGGATATATATATATTTATGTATAGACACACCATTCACGTGTTTGTGACAAGATGCCTCCACACAACAAAAGTTTTTAGAACAGTAATGACATCTGCAGCGGCACCCTCAAAATTGACTTGTAATTATACTTTATACCACCGTGAGGCAGTATATACTTAATTATTAATGCAATGCCACCGGAAGCCAAGCAGATACTACAAGCTTCATACATTCCTATGAGCAACAAATTTTAGGGTTTATTCAGAGAGGTCTGAAATATCGCCGAAATGTAACCAGACACTGAAATTCAGCATACAGTGACATTTCGGGGCCATTCAGCTGTTCAGAGATCAGGCAATTCGCCAAATTCTGGCAAATTGCCTGCATGTACAGAGCCCGTTCGAAGGCAGTGAAATCCCCCCATAGAGAAGCAATGGTTAATCTATTCAGAGACACCGAACAGCAGGGAAAACTTGCAGAAATGCCCTGCTGTTTGGTGTTTTCATTCGTCAGGTTTATTCAGGCGAACCCCATAGGTTTCAATGTTAAAAATATTCCCTTGTTAGTCAATATCTAATAAACCGTTTATTATTTTATTCTGCAGTAAAAAGTCACTTTTTTATAGATATTTAGGATCTTTCAGGCATTTTTGGGAATTTTTTTGACAATTTTTTTCCTGTTTTTTTTTTTTAACTTCCTGTCGGTGTTCCCGAGTGTCTCGGGGTTAAATTTCACCACTGAGAGCGGTAACCCCGAGACACACTCTGGCTGTATACATCACCTCTCCCTGCGCTCTCTCGCTGATCTCTGCAGTCTCCTCCGGCGATCGCGGTGTTTTACTTCCTGGTTTCCTTCTCGTGAGGAGGGAACCAGGAAGTAATGAGGTCACGATCGCCGGAGGAGACTGCAGAGATCAGCGAGGGAGCGCAGGGAGAGGTGATGTATCCAGCGGCATCCCGAGTGTTGCTTGGGGTTACCGCTTCCAGCATAGGAATTTAACCCCGGAGACACACTCGGGATACCGCTAGGGGGGGCAAAACAAAAAAATAAAAATTGACCGCCTTCAGACAAGAAATTTCAAAATAAATAGACCGCCAGGGAGGTTAAAAGCATTTTTTTTTTTTTTCTGTACCAGACATTTTTAATATCATTCATAGGACCTTATATGTAAATTCAAGGTATTTTCGTTCAGTATTTTTTTTGCCAAAAGCGTTTCAATTTTGAATCTTTCAAGCATACTGGTATTTTTGGGGTTTTTTTACCCCGTTCGTCAACTTGTCGACTTTTTTCAGCAGCTGCTCTGCGCTCTGTTCGGCAGCTTGGCAGCATTTTCCGAATGTGTTCACCATGTTTTTTGCGGCGGTTTGACTGATCTGATACCTCGGATCGTATCGGATGCATTTTTTTTGCAGGCTTTGAGGCTCGTGTCAGACGAGCGCATTGATCACGTCCGTGTTGCCGCACATTTGTACGTCCATTATAACTAATGGAGCCTCACACACAAAGTACGTCCGCACGGAACTGCGAGACGCATAACGGACGTGGCAAACGGACGCAGGTTAGGCAAGAACGTAAATCCGCTAGAACGGATGCACAAAATGCGCTGCATCTGCAACGTCAGCATAGCTTTGTGTGTGTGTGAGTGATGGAACGGAGTCAGACGGACTGCATTTAAATGTCCAGCATTTTTGACGTTCAGCATTTTGGCTGGGGTCAGACGACTGCAGTGCGAACGCGTGTGCAGTCGCACTTTATTTCGGCCGCAGTAGCAGCAAATGACGTCCAATGACGGCCAATATACGAAGTACGGCCTCACAAAAGTTCGGCCGCGCAACGCAAGCGGAAAAGGAACGCATTTTTTCGAGAACGTAGAACCGCTAGTACTGACGTACAGAGTGCGCCTCGTCCGCATAGCGGCGTGTGTGCGTGATTAGGAGACATCAGACGCTGCACATGTCCGGCCAACATCACGTCCATTTGTTTTTAATAGCTCCGTCAAAAATCACGGCCGAAATTGCGCACCGTATGACCGCTATCGCGTCTTCCGTGAAAAAGTGCGATCGGACGCATCAACGCACTTTTTGACCGTAGACGTGAAAAATGCGTTCGTCTGACCCTAGCCTAAGGCGGCTTTTCCCTGCACTCCTGGGACCCTGTGGTGAATGCTGAATTAGGCTGGGGTCAGACGAACGCAGTGCGAACGCGCGTGCAGCCGCACTTTATCACGGCCGCAGTAGCAGCAAATGACGGCCACGACGGCCAATATACGAAGTACGGCTGCACAAAAGTTCGTCCGCGCAACGCAAGCGGCAAACGAACGCATTTTTTCGAGAACGTGAAACCGCTAGTACTAACGTACAGAGTGCGCTGCGTCCGCATAGTGGCGTGTGTGCGTGATTAGGAGACGTCAGACACTGCACATGTCCAGCCAACATCACGTCCAGACACAGAAAGTGTTTTATTGATGATCCGTACAAAATCACGTACGAAAATGCGCATCGTATGACCGCTATCGCGTATCGTTCAAATGCACTTTTTCACGGATGACGCGAAAAATGCGTTCGTCTGACCCTAGCCTTAACCACAGGGTGGGGAACTTTGATTCCTCGAAGTGCAGGGAACGAGAGAGCACCGAAATGTTGGGGACATTTCGGTGCTCTCTGAATAACCCCTTTTAGGGTATATGGGAAAGGGAGCATAAACTGAAACACCAGGGATAGAAATTAGGGGGTGGTCAGGCAGGACAAATAACACACAGACTAGCAAAGAAGCATAATGTGTGAGGGTGTAAACACATTTCTATTCATTCATAATATTGCTGATATTTATCAAGTTTTATTGTTAAAATTAATTCTGTTATCTTTGTAGAATATAAATCGCAATAATTCCAGTTTTAAAATGGAAATTCTCGAGCCAGCCATGAAGCCTAACATAGTTACTGGAGAAAGACAGAATGCACGATTCAAATGCAAAGAAATCATTATGCCTTAACCCCTTCAGTACCAAGTGATTTTTCATAAAACATTTAGGCTAGGGTCAGACTAACGCATTTTTCACGTTGTCCGTGAAAATGTGCGTTCGAAGAATGGACGTATTTTTTCACGGAATACGCAATAGCGGTCATACTATGCGCAGTTTCATCCGTGATTTTGTACGGATCATCAATAAAACACTTCTTGCATCTGGACGTTATGTTAGCCGGACATTAGCAGCGTCTGATGTCTCCAATTCACGCACACACGCCGCTAGCGGGCGCAGCGCACTCTGTACGTCAGTACTAGTGGTTTAACGTTCTCGAAAAAATGCGTTCATTTTCCACTTGCGTTGCGCAGCCGGACTTTTGTGCGACCGTACATCGTATATTGGCCGTCATTGCCCGGCATCTGCTGCTAGTGCGGCCGTGATTAAGTGCGCCAGAACGCGCGTTCGCACTGCCTCAGTCTGACCCTAGCCTTAGCAGGACTTTCCATTACCCACACAGTACATATATAGAGAGGTGTCCCACTGTAAATAGTCACTGCAGGTAAGCGTTATATGACAGGTAGGGATGAGCTGTTCGGGTTCGGACGGTTCGGAGTTCGACCCGAACTTTGGCAGTTCGAAAGTTCGCGAATTTCGAACTTTTTGGGTCTGTTCAGTTCGAGTTCGAAAAAAAAAAGAAATTTTGAAAAAAGTATAGAAAATGCTTAAAAAAATACTAAAAAAACTAGAAATAAAGAGACTCTTTACTGCAGAATATTATAAGCAATGGTTTATTAGATATTGAATTAAAAACTAATGTGTACGTGGAAAGATTATCAACTCTAAATGACCTCTGTTCACAAACGGGCATAACACCAGGTGTTTTTAGTCTGGTAATCAATTTGATACATTGTACAACATACTGAGGGTGGGGTGGTGTCTGCTTCTGATTGAGATTTGAGAATTAATTTCCCTAAAACATCCTAATATGCTGCATTTAACCCTTTCGTTGCTGAATCTTTTCACACCTCTGTGCTGAGGTCATTTTTACCGCTTTCGCTCATCATGATTAACCGCATTTTGTAGCCATATTTTGATATATGACCCAGACATATTATATATCGTTCTTTCCGGCAGACTTGGCAGATTCATAATATGTCATTATTATATGTATACGTTATGTCATGTCTGTATATTATAACAAAAATGCAATAAAATTAGAATTTTCAATAATTTATTATGTGTAAAGTGGTTTTTTTCACATTTTAACATGCGATCGTTTGCGGTTATATTTTGTATGGGGTGCGCTTGTTAAAAAAATTTTGGGGAAAATTTTGCTTTTTTTAACAAACGCACCGCATACAAAAATCGTTAGTGCAGCATTATTGTTCACATTATAATTGAAATGGGAACAATATTGCTGCATTAACAAAACAAAAACAAACAAAAAAACTTGTTTATTTTTTTTTTAGAATTTTTTTTAAATATTTTCTTTTTATTATTTATTTTTATTAATTTTTTTTTAAAAAAATTCATGCTCATATTTGGTATTCTTGGAAAGGCCATGCTCTGGCCGATCCAACGATATCAAACATTAACCCCTAGCTGCCACGGATCGGGAGATAGGGGGTTCATTGGAACCCCCTATCTCCACCATTGGTGGCAGCTAGGGGTTAATCACAGCCACCGTTTGGAAGTGCAGGCTGTGCCCTTCCAAACGGTGCCTGGATTAACCCCCTGCCCCCCGGCGATCGGGAGGGAGAGAGGCCCGAAGGACCTCCCCTCTCCCTTTCAGGCGCTTCCTCCGCACATGCGGGGGGGGCGCCTGAATAAGATGTCATCGCGCTGCCGCGATGACATCTAATTGCTCCGCCGGGGTCCCGGAGTGCTGGGCTGACATCCAAGATGTCAGCCCGCACCGGGGGGCGCAGCAATCCGCTGGAATCAGCGCGTCCATAGCACAGGGGAACCACTTGGCTGGACGCGCTGAGCGCGTCCATAGCAGCCAAGTGGTTAACTTGTGTTTGAAAAAAATTCAAAATAACATCTAAGGCTAGGGTCAGATGAGCGCATTTTGTACGGACTGTGCGTCCGTGCAGTACGGACGTACTTACTGACTGACAACAAGGTAGTGGCCAAACAGTCCGTTTTTTTCACTGACGTATCTTTTGACTGATGTAGCAGGGAAAATAAATTAAAATGAAAAAACATTCTGTCCGTAAAAAATGCTGGACGTATAAATGCAGTCCATCTAACCTCGTTTCATCACTCACATACAAAGCTACACGGACGTTGTGGACGTGGCGCACTCCGCACGTCCGTTCTAGCAGTATTACGTTCCTGCCTAACCTGCGTCCGTTTGCTGCGTCCGCCATGCATCCGCACTTCCGTGCGGACGTACTTCGTGTGTGGTGCTCCATTGGTCATAATGCTATGCTGCCACGGACGTACAAATGTGCGGCAACACGGACGTGATAACTGCGCTCGTCTGACCCCAGCCTTAAGCAATGTTATTTTTCACCTCGGGATTAAACATTCACAGTGTTATTCAGAGAGCGGTGAAAAGCAGGAGAATAACTGGAGAAGTGAAAATTCGAGCTCAAAATAGCCAAACCAGAAAAATTCTCCCATTTAACTCACTTTCCAAATTGCCTATTTGGTCTAGATTGTTCTCTTCTCCGGCCAGTTCTCCTGGCTTTCACCTCTCTCTCAGGGTTGTTCAGAGAAAGGTGAAAAGCAGGAGAATGGCAGGAAAAGAGAACAATCTGGACCAAATAGCTGATTTGGAAAGTGAGATAAGGCTAGGGTCAGACTAACGCATTTTTCACAGCGACCGTCAAAAAGTGCGTCCGAACGCATTGCCTTATTTTTTCACGGAATGCGCGAAAACGGTCATACGATGCGCATTTTTGTGCGTGATTTTTTACAGATCCAAACCAGGAAACTTTGGGTGTCTGGACGTTATGTTGGCCGGACATGAGCAGAGTCTGACGTCTCCAAATCACGCACACACGCCGCTAGTGGACGCAGCGCACTCTGTACGTCCGTACTAGCGGTTCTGCGGTCTCGAAAAAATGCGTTCATTTTCCACTTCCGTTGCGCACCCGGACTTTCGTGCGACCGTACTTCGTATATTGGCTGTCATTGCCTGTCATTTGCTGCTAGTGCGGCCGTGATTAAGTGCGCCTAAACGCATGTTAAAAATTCGCTAGTCTGACCCTAGCCTAAATGGGAGAATTTTTCTGGTTTGGCTATTTTGACCTAGAATTTTCCATTCTCCAGTCATTCTCCTGCTTTTCACCGCCAAAAAATCAGTAAACTTTTTCTGCATGTCCGAAAATGTCTCCTCTTTTCATACAGACTGCCGCCCCAAGCAGTTGTTTATGGATAGATTAAAGGAAAAGCATTTACCGTCATTTGAAATGTAATTTTTTGGTTTTTACATATTTCTATACATCCTAGAAATCCGCCACTTCACGGGCAGGTTATGGGGACCTCCTAGGCACGATATTTGAAGAAATTTTTCGTTTTTATTTTTAACCCTTATTTCATGGAAAACTCACTGTCCCTTTAAAAACGTTTTTTTTTTTACTTTTTGTCCTTGTTTCCTGTCCCCCAGGGCACTACCCAGACCCCCATACACTTTTTATGGCAAATATCTAGCATATATGCCCTCTTGGAGGGCACTCTAAAAACCGAATTTTCAGCCCCATTGACTTGTATGGGGTCCGAGTTCGGGTTCGGGTTTGGACCAGAACATTTGGAAAGTTCGGGTTCGGCTTCGAACCGAACTCGGGGAGTGTTCGGCTCATCCCTAATGACAGGCAGAGGGCTCCCTCTGCTGGCCAAAAAGTGCTACTACATGTACATTAGAGCTTGAGCTCTGTGTTTCTGTGAAGGAAAACTGGATCTCAAAGCTTTTCACATAATTTCAACGCATCATCTGTCATGCCCAATGAGATTTTAGGGGCACGTTCTGGAACCCATTAGACAATGAATTTTGTTTGCAATTAACAATATAGCTTTGCATTGCCAGAATCAGACCAGATTGAGTATACTAGATAATGGTAGTGAAGGGGTTAAATAAATCAGACATATCCTTGTTTTCTTGAGGCGCTATATAGAGAGCGCGTGTTTTATGCAACACCTGTCAAACAAATATTAAAACAATTGATATTTACCAATCCTTTAAATAGGCCACATTTTTTTATATCCTATTTAACCTCGCATACAGACGTTCTCCCCCTTTTTATCCAAATCGATAGATTAGTCCCCCTCTGCTACCTCTCACCCAGGTTAGTGAAAGCGGCTCTCAGTTTAAGTCGCTAAGACCAGCGTATACTGCGACACTGTACCTCTTCAGACCACAAAACTGTGTGATACAATCTGCTCTGGGTAGTCATGACTGCAGCGCCATAGGTATTGGGCAATGGCAGACAAATGTTGGGGCAGTGACCACTGAAAGGCCAACCTCTACTAAGTAGTGCATTAGCTGCTTTAGATGGCCTTGGCCTCTGCTTAAGAAGAACTTTGCTGGCCCTGCACCTGACAAATGCACTTTTTATCCATGAGACTGACCCACAGGGGAAAACCGACCAATTGCTCCCCTGCCCAGCCTGCCCGCATTAGCATCACAAGGAACATCTCTGCATAGTAATGTTATCTTGAGAGCAACCACTGTGCATCTGCAACTCCGTCCTGTTCTCATTGCTCCTCTGTGTACAGAATGCATACCTCTCCTATTTGTGGTGCCAGTCAGTGATGGCACGTCCATACGGGCACATGGGGAAGTACCCTACCATATTTTTTCAAATATAAAAGAATGTAAACTATTTAATTTTTTTCATTTTTTTTGTGTCATTTAACATGTGCCTGATTGATAAAATGTGTTATGTCCCTTTAAGCAGTGTCATTGTTTCTATCACATGTTGCTTGGCAGACTAAAAGTTTTAAAAAAAAAGACATGACTACTTGTCTCTGACCAGCATCCAGAAATCTGATAATGGCTCTACCGGTGACCTTCTAAACACCAACCGCACTGTTTATCTTCCCCCTTGCTGCTGGCTAATTGAGCTCTGCCGGGTGGCAAACAAACCGCCCATACAAGCACTGGTTGAGGCTGGAATGCTGATTTTTTTTCGGCTACACAGACAAGGTGCATGCCTTAAACCATTAATGTCAGAAAATGCACCCAACATTCGCTTTAATGTGCTAAATTCAAATAAAAAAAATAAATGTGCAACAGTAAACAGGATTTCTTTCTTTCACATACTGAAGTTTTGTATGTTCAGAGGTATTTAAAATAAAATGGGTGGGATCCGGGTTAAATTTTTCTATTTAGCAAGTAATAAAATCACTATTTTCACTTTTAGATTTATACTGAATAATGTTTTAAATATAAATCTTGTGACTAATTTCTGGAATACACTTGTAATCATTGAATTTATGGCCATTTTATTTGCCTCATTAATAGTAATATTTCTATAAGGTTTATTCCCTATATATGGGATCCACCACACATATTCGAGGTAGAAGTGCCATATAGACATATTCCTAGTCACGATTAAAATATTCATGTTTCCAGTCTGGCGCCCCCACCAACTAGAAATGTCACCAGCCACCACTGGTGCCAGTAAGTTTCTCTTTCAACTTCTGGTGGGTTGTTGACACTCGGTCTTGCAAGTGGAGACCAGGAGAACAAGTCCTTGCATGCTCCCTCTCTGATCGAGTCCTCCTGCACACCAGGTGGCACGGTGTCCATACTGTCATCTCTGCAGCAACTGTGGAGTGTATACAGCTAGTTTAATTTAATTTAATTGATATGTAGAGGAAATGTATATATATAAGTCTGCTATAATGTCATAAAACATGAAGTAATGTAGCGGATAATCAATTCAAACACAATGCAGAGCAGTATCCGCAAGTAAGTTACTATTTACAGGTATGAGGGTGTGCGAAAAGGGAGGAGCCTCTACTTTTTTACTTAATTAATTCAATAATTTATTTCTCTCTCCACCCTTGAAGATGTTTTGTCAGTACACTGCTCCTTTTTGTGGTCATTTTCTCCTGCACCTTGTGTTCATTTCTTGTATGCATACTGTATGGTGACCATGATGACCATTGTTCTTGCTATTTTTAGTGATACCTTACAGCTTATTTTGTCATGTTGTATAACAAAACGCATAAATAAAGACTAATATACCAAAAAGGGAGGAGATCCGTGTTATGCTTTTGATCAAGATGGCCACTGAGAAAAACTGACCTATGACCTACAGGAAGTTGCATGTACTTCCTGTTGAATAGCTGCAAAGAAAGCAATTATTCCTTATAGCTGCGCTTACAATAAACCCCAACCAGGTAGGGTGTAAACATAACAATAGTGGTCGGAAAAGTGTTGTAGACAAAGAGCCTGGCAGCGATCTTTTATTAGCTTGTGCTGTTACTGCTGGAAAAAGCGCAGGAATGACGTTCCCGCTGGATTCAAGCCCTGTATTTAAATTAAAATACAACTGAATACTAGAATATCTGTTTTAAACTGACTGAGGACATGTATCTCTGAGACATCAGCTTTGTCAAAGACAGCCTTCACTGCACTGAACGATATTTTTATTAAAAGATATTTGCCAACGACAAATATCCTATGCACAGTTGTGCAACGATGCATACACGACTGAAGCCTTGTACGTATGTTTTAATACACGCTTGGTATGTGCATGCAAATGAAAGCAGCATTGCTTGTTTTCCTACACACCTCATGGCATTTTCTTGCTTGAAAACATGTCTTTCTGCAAGATTTTAGAACCAGGGGAAACACGGTTTAATGGGAGCCTTATAGAACATAAAAAAACAAAGATGACTTTGTTTACGTTTTTTTGTTTTGCTCATTGCGCTGCAGAGCGATAAAAGTGTTGACGTTTCAAGATATGTGAAACTTCGGAAACGCGTTCAGGGAACAGATATAATTCTAAGAACCTATACAATGATTTACGAGAGTTCTGAGAAAAGAGGGAGCAGTTAACATTATCTGATACACAGGCTTAAAAGGTGCGGTTAAGATAGCTGGAAGGGGAAATGTATTTTTCTCGTCCTGAGAGTGAAGATGATCAAAACACACTATTTATTCGAGTGATGCTTATTCACTAAACGGGAGGATTGCACGTTTACACTGAAAAAGCAAAAAAATATAGGAATTATAACATTTGTTTCCGCATTGACCAGACGTTGTAAAAGCCTCATTCTTTCTGGTTTGTAATTGTTAATCGAAGCCCCACAGGGAAAAAGAATTGTTAATATTCAATAGTGGGGTGAATGGAAACCTTTTAATATATATATATATATATTTTTAAGTTATGCAAGAGCTGGGCAGCAATTTGTAAGAAGCCAAGAGCACATCACACTTTTCTTATTGAAATATAAAACAATGTGCTAGAATTGTGTGTGTGCGTGTATGTATGTGCCACGTCAACACTTTTATGTTGTGTACAACCTCTTTGGGTGGTACCCTGGTTATATATAAGTATTGCCTGTTTATGTTCCATAGCGTGGTCTGTGCATGAGATATTAACACACAAAGTACACGTTGTACATTTTGGTACCTGTCATTTACTATTTGTTGCGCTTTAGGAAACTTCATCATATTTTGTATAAAATACTATCAAATGACATATTATGTGTATATTATGTGTATATGGTGAAGAACTAGACAAGTTTACTTCTTCTTGAGCCGCATTTAAATGTCCCTCTTGACCACTTTCAAATCCGTTTCAGCTCAGACTATCACTATCACTAACCAGTAATTTGATGTATTATTAAATTCAGAAAAAATAAGCTTGGATTTAGTAAATATACCCGCCAAGTAAATAATTTATTTAAATATCGCAACAAAGATTGCCTGTGAATCCAAATAGAAGTTATTTTAAAAAAAAAAAATAGTTCAGGAAATTGAGGTCCAGTCCTTTCTTTTCCTTTAGGCTCATATTGATGACGATGAAGACTACTGAGAAAACCAGAGGGTTAAAGCATAGAGAAAGGTATGTTTCCCTGGGGAACCGGTCTGAAAGTAAAGTACATCCGAAATTATATGCACATGTAAACCAGTTTGTTTGTTTTTTAATCAATATTAATGATTTGTTATTATTTATTTTTTGTAATGGAAAAGTTACAAAAAAGATACTCTGTGTATAAAACATTTAACAAGTAAATAAAAGAGAACGAAAATAACTAGGCACATCTGCAGTAATTCACACAGAAGCAATAAACTCTACATAGGCTAAATGCCTGCTCTTAAGTACATCAATGTTTATTAGGACATATCAGTAACATTTTCCATCACAAGAGTAGAAGAACAGTAAAATGGTCAAAAAGGATTTTCATTTCTCCGTTCGCATTTCAAATTCACCCAAGTGGTGAAGGTATATTTTTATATGGAAATCGAAACTATTATTTTTGGTGTATAAAGATTAAACAGTACAAATTCACTGACGTTCAAAGTCAAACTAGTGCAACTCGACTTTTCTCACCGAGCAGCAGTTGTTTGGACACAGCAACCCGAGATTGTGTCAACACCATCTGTGTCTATGTTATATCATTGCAAATGAAATTCATTTGTTGCAAACTAATTTTGTTTGCTTTCGGACCCCAGAAGGTGCCCTCAAAATTTTAGCCCTGTGGACATAATGCCCAAGGATCTAACACTGGTTAAAATCGGCTACGGAATGCCCTGACATATATATCAGGCATTACGTATAGGGATGGACTGCCGGTTCGAATCAGTTTGAAAAGTTCGAAGTTCGCGAATTTTCGAACAGCCAATGTTCAAATCGAACTTCGAACTTTTCGGGCAATTCGAGAAAAAAAATCCTAAAAAATCTAAAAATAAAGAGACTCTTTACTGCAGAATATTATAAGCAATGGTTTATTAGATATTGCATTAAAACGGGAATATTTTTAACATTGAAGCCCATGGGATTCAACATTTCCCACACCTTTTAACATTGAAGCCTATGGGATTCAACATTCCTCACACCTTTTTTTTAACATTGAAGCCTATGGGATTCAACATTTCCCACACCTTTTAACATTAAAGCCTATGGGATTCAACATTTCCCACACCTTTTAACATTGAAGCCTATGGGATTCAACATTTCCCACACCTTTTAACATTAAAGCCTATGGGATTCAACATTTCCCACACCTTTTAACATTGAAGCCTATGGGATTCAACATTTCCCACACCTTTTAACATTGAAGCCTATGAGATACAACATTTCCCACACCTTTTTTAAAATTGAAGCCTATGGGATACATTTCCTACACCTTGTTGCTAAAACATTTCCCACGGCTTCAAATTGCGTTTAAACATGAGCAAAAGCGGTAAAAATTAGCTCTGCGCACAGCGGTGAAATGGCTCAGCACTCAGCAGTGAAAGGGTTAAAATCATTTTTTGTTATATATAATTTTTTTATTGTTTCCTGTCCCCCAGGGGAATTCCCGGACCCCCATACACCTTTTATGGCCAATAGAAACATAGAAACATAGAAACATAGTAAAATGTCGGCAGATAAGAACCTTTCGGCCCATCTAGTCTGCCCAATTACATGGATACTTTACCTGGATTTATCTTTTGTTTAGGATAGCCTTATGCCTATCCCATGCTTGCTTAAATTCAATTACTGTTTTGGCATCTACCACTTCTACTGGAAGGCTGTTCCATGTATCCACCACCCTCTCAGTAAAATAATGCTTCCTGATGCTACTTTTAAACCTTTGCCCCTCTAATCTAAGACTATGTCCTCTTGTTTTGCTACTTTGTTTCCGTTTAAATATACTCCCTTCCTCTACCTTGTGGATTCCCTTTACGTATTTAAATGTTTCTATCATATCTCCTCTGTCTCGTCTTTTTTCCAAGCTGTACATGTTAAGATCATTAAGCCTTTCCTGGTAACTTTTCTCCTTCAAGCCGTACACCATTTTAGTAGCCCTTCTCTGAACTCTCTCTAAGATGTCTATATCCTTCTGGAGATACGGTCTCCAGTACTGCACACAGTACTCCAAGGGAGGTCTCACCAGTGCTCTGTACAGTGGCATGAGCACTTCCCTTTTCCTACTGCTAATACCTCTCCCTACACACAACCAAGCATTCTGCTAGCATTTCCTGCTGCTCTATTACATTGACTACTTACCCTTAGATCCTCTGAAATAATAACCCCTAAATCCCTTTCCTCAGAGGTTGAGGTTAGGACTGTATCAAATATTCTATATTCAGCCCTTGGATTTTTACGTCCCAGGTGCATTATCTTGCACTTATCCACATTAAAACTCAATTGCCACAACTCCGACCATTTTTTTAGTTTACCTAAATCATTTGTCATTTGGCTGATCCCTCCAGGAACGTCAACCCTGTTGCAAATCTTTGTGTCATCAGCAAAAAGACATACTTTTCCATTAATACCTTCTGCAATATCACTAATAAAAATATTAAAGAGAATGGGTCCAAGTACTGACCCCTGAGGTACCCCACTGGTAACAAGACCTTGCGCCGAATAAACTCCATTTACCACAACCCTCTGTTGCCTGTCACTCAGCCACTGCCTAATCCATTCAACAATATTGGAATCCAAGCTCAAAGATTGCAATTTATTGATAAGCCTTCTATGCGGAACAGTATCAAAAGCCTTACTGAAATCTAAATAAGCAATGTCTACTGCACCACCTGTGCCTATTATTTTTGTTACCCAATCAAAAAAATCAATAAGATTAGTTTGGCATGATCTCCCTGAGGTAAACCCATGTTGTTTCTGATCCTGTAATCTATGTGTTTTTAGATGTTCAACAATCCTTTCCTTTAACATGGTTTCCATTAATTTCCCCACTACTGACGTAAGACTAACTGGCCTATAGTTCCCCGATTCCTCCCTACTACCCTTCTTGTAAATGGGCACAACATTTGCTAATTTCCAGTCTTCTGGGACGACTCCCGTTAACAAGGATTGGTTAAATAAATCTGTTAACGGTTTTGCTATTACATCACTGAGCTCTTTTAATAATTTAGGGTGTATCCCATCAGGCCCCATTGACTTATTTGTCTTTACTTTAGACAGCTGCTGTAGAACCTCCTCCTCTGTAAACTGATATGTAAATGTCTCGTTAGTGTTTCCTCCTAACTGAGGTCCCTTTCCTTCTGCAAAGACTGAACAAAAATATTAATTGAGGCAGTCAGCGAGTCTTTTATCCTCTTCTACATACCTTCCTTCCTTTGTTTTTAATCTAACTAATCCTTGTTTTACTTTTCTTTTCTCGTTTATGTATCTAAAAAATGTTTTGTCCCCCTTTTTTACTGACTGAGCTATTTTCTCTTCTGCGTGTGCTTTGGAAGCTCTTATAAATTGCTTTGCCTCTTTCTGCCTAATCTTATAGGTTTGCCTATCTTCTTCACTCTGAGTTTTTTTATAATTATTGAATGATATCTTTTTGTTCTTCACTATTTTGGCCACTTCTGCAGAGTACCACAGTGGTTTCTTCCCTTTTTTGTTTTTGCTAACAAGCCGAATATCTTGCATATATGCCCTCTTGGGGGGCACTTTAATTTTCGAACCTCTGAGCCCCATTGCCTTGCATTGTGCTCAAATCGCGTTCGAATTCGAATTTTTTTTGGATGTTCGGTTCGAATGCGAACCGAACACGGGGGTGTTCAGTTCATCACTAATTACGTAGCCAACATGGAGCCTTTGGCTGCAGTTCTACCTGCAGTAACTCCATTGGCCAGTAGATGATGACATTGTGACATCTGCCTGCCAAATAGGGTATTAGAGTAAGAAATACATTGGGAATATTCCTAAATATTTCTTACTGAGTTACTAGAGTAATTAAACAGGATTTTCCAAGAAACCACTGGTTCCTGACAGTGGATTTTTGGACAATATCTTGGTAGTTAAGGGGTTAAAAATAAACCGAAAACCTTTACCATTCCATTGCTACAGAAACATTATACTGAGTCACTGAAGTCACATTTTTTTTCAAGTAAGCAACCCACAAACTGTGCAATTGTAAGGAAAGTGGTTATAATGGGCAAGTTACTCTAACTTGGTTTTGACTGGAGCCATAGTGAATAGAACTATGCAAGTGTCGGGACAGGAACACCTGGAATAGTAGTTACCTCTATTCTTTTAGCAGGGGAAACTAAGGGCTCAATTTAATTATATTGGCCACTCTTTTAATAAAAAAAAACAGACTGTTCGCAATAGTTTTTTTATTCGAAATATCAGCTGATTCAGATGAAAAAAAAAATTTGTCCAGAGCCGAAATTTGAAAAATGCCACTGGTGTAAAGAAAAGTTGAAGTTGGCTGGAACCCCCCCCAAAAAAAAAGCTTATTTTAAGCTTGCAATGTTCAGATGTGTGCCTTTTAGCACATCTCTTAGAAAATTTCAATGTTTAACCATTTACTACCAGTCAGGTTGTGCTCGGCGGGAGGGCTTTAACGCCGGCGGGGTGTACTAGTATGCACCGCTTGCTGGCTGCTGCGGCGGGCCCCTCCTCAGCCTGCCTACACACAGGGCTGGATTAACATAGGGGCTGATGGAGCAGCAGCTCCAGGCCCATAGAGGAAGGGAGTATATTTTAAAAGGAAACAAAGTAGCAAAACAAGAGGACATAGTCTTAGATAAGAGGGGCAAAGGTCTTAAAGTAACATCAGGAAGCATTATTTTACTGAGAGGGTGGTGGATACATGGAACAGCCTTCCAGTAGAAGTGGAAGAGGCCAAAACAGTGATTGAATTTAAGCAAGCATGGGATAGGCATAAGGCTATCCTAAACAAAAGATATATCCAGGTAAAGTATCCATGTAATTGGGCAGACTAGATGGGCCGAAAGGTTCTTATCTGCCGACATTTTCTATGTTTCTATACCCCAGAATAGGCCCACAGAAAGGATAACTATGTCTGCATTGATGGACATTTGGACCCCTGTATCTCCAACTCCATAGCAGCTATAGGGTCATGTGAGGTATCACTGGAAAGGTCAGAGCCTTTCCAATGATATCAAACATGACCAGGTTTTTTGTAACATTAAAAATAAAATAATAAATATTTCTTTATTTTTTCTTTCTAACACAGAAATGTTACATCAATAACCGAAACTGCCACACTGCAGCGAAGAGCACTGGGGGGGGGGCAGACTTTGGGCTCCTGCATCACTAATCTTTTCACCTCACAAGGTCAAGTGAGGCATCATTGTTCATATCAGAGTCTGGCCTTTGCATTAATACCAAACATGACCATGTAAAATCTAAAAGAAAAGAAAAAACACAGAAACGTTATTTATTTATTTTTAGAGCCAAAGTGATGGCATTGTCCATTTGTCATGTATAAAATGAACAATAACACTGCCATTACTCACCTTTTAATTTCCCACCCTGGGAGCAAGGTCAGTGTTTTATACTTATATTATTATAAATAATATTATTCATAAAACACCATTGTGGCGGAATAGCGTATCCGCCTGCGGTCCTGCTCTATCTGACCCCCTCTTTGGTGTTGCCAAGCCCGACTACCGAGTGGCACGGCACCCGGCGTCTCGAGCGGCTTGGGTAGAAGACCACGTGGCGGTGGAGATCCGGAGAGTATATGGGGCACCCACGGTGGAAATCCGCCCGACTACCGAGTGGCACGGCACTCGGCGTCTCGAGCAGCGGATCTACTGACCTTTGGAAGGCTGGAGACGGTCTGCGTGGCGAACCGCGATTCGGTCGAGTCTCCTTGAAGATGCGGGCACGGCGCTGAGTCGAGGTCCCGATTCGGGGTGGTTGCGGTATCCCGAGGTACCGATCCAAGGTGGCGCAACGGCGCGGCGAATCGATGTTCTGCTGCGGAGTTAGAGTGACCCGTTCCTGGGCGGTGGTGATATATAGCCGGCGTGAAATGACAACACCAGACGAAGCTGCATGTATCAAACACTCAGATGAACTGACTTTTAATGAACAACGCCACTATTTATGCTGAAGTACAACAGTCACAATTTGCATACCCATACTAATTAGTAGCATACCCATACTAATTAGTTATGTCAGTTATTTACAATCAACATTCTTCCCATTCTCTTAGCCTTCAGCTCACACAACGTTTGTACATCCATTGTTCCAGCACATCAGATTAAACACACACTATCAGAGATCCCTTAAATTAAACATGTAGCTAGATAATGGGGAAAACCCTGATGCATAATTTACACAGCAGCAAAGCTTGTTTAATGTATACACAAAACACATTTACCTACAGGAATATAGTATTTTAAAACCAAAGCTATGTCATTTAACACTAAACTAAATTAACTAAAACCAAACGATGTAAAATATATTTAAAATCACACGATATAAATGACCATAAAGTCCTTTGAGGTTTGATGCATGGAGCGTTACCTCAGCTCCATGACATAGGTCTTTTTAAAAAATGTCTTGGGTTTGAGTCCTGGGCTCGCTGCGCTGAGCCTCTTGGGTCATTCTGTGACACTCCTCCCCCTTTCCAAAGTCCGACGAGCCCGGTTGGACCCACACGGGTCGTATAGGGGGAGTCGGTGCAGTCTCTGCGGCCCATAGTCCGTGGGCAAGAGGCGAGCCGCCAGGCTTCTCCAGTGGTGCTCGCGGCCATGCCTGGCAGGTTGTAAGTCCTTCGGGGTACCCCCTCCAGAATAAGTGTCCCGTGGTTGGGGAGAGGTACCACCTGTGCCATCTCCAGTGGTCTCGGGTACTCGGGGAGAAAGGGGGCTAAAGGCACGTGCCCCAAGTGCCTTGGTCAGCCATTGATAAAAATGGTGGCTGCAGGGGGCCTCCGGGCCAAAGGGTTGCAAAGAGGGCCAGGTTGGAAACCGGCTCTGCTCCGTCACCAGCGCGTCGGCTGGGGTGGTGAATGCTGGAGAAGAACCACCCGGCAGGAGAAGGAGGTCCTCCATTTCTGGTGGGGTTGGTGGCTGCAAATCAACCCGCTCAGGGGAATCCTCCTTCTTCTCCTCGGTGCAGATAAGGGAGAGTGGACAGAGGCCAGATACACTCTGCCCCGTTGCCAGCGCTTCTGCTGGGCAGGCGGGTGCGGTAGCAACATCCAGCGGGGAAGATGGGGTCAAGGGCTGCACAACAATCAGCCCGGGGAAATCCTCCTTCTGCCCTTCGGGACAGACGTCGGAGGGTGGACAGAGGCCAGATGCACTCTGCCCCGTTGCCAGCTCTTCTGCTGGGGAGGTGGGTACCGGAACAAAGTCCAGGGGGTCGGACGAGGTAAGCGGCTGTGGGGGAGGCAGCCCCAGGGTATCCCCCTCCTGCTCCTTGGGACAGCTGGGAAAAGGTGGGCAGAGGCCGGCGGCACTCTGCCCCGTGGCCAGCTCTTCGGCTGGGTGGGGGTCTCCTTGCGGGAGGATGGTTTCTTCCATCCCCAGGGCGTTCAGTGGCTGCGAGCAACCCAGCCCGGGGGAACCATCTGTCTGCTCCTCCTGGCAGACTGTGGGAAGTGGGCAGAGGCCAGCGGCGCTCTGCCCCGTGGCCAGCTCTTCGGCTGGGTGGGGGTCTCCTTGCGGGAGGATGGTTTCTTCCATCCCCAGGGCGATCAATGGCTGCGAGTAACCCAGCCCGGGGGAACCATCTGTCTGCTCCTCCTGGCAGACTGTGGGAAGTGGGCAGAGGCCAGCGGCGCTCTGCCCCATGGCCAGCTCTTCTGCTGGATGGGGGTCTCCTTGCGGGAGGATGGTGTCTTCCATCCCCAGGGCGATCACTGGCTGCGAGCAACCCAGCCCGGGGGAACCATCTGTCTGCTCCTCCTGGCAGACTGTGGGAAGTGGGCAGAGGCCGGCGGCGCTCTGCCCCGTTGCCAGCTCTTCTGCTGGACCCGCGGATACGGCCACCGTGTCTTCCTACGGGTTTGAGGGAATCGCTTCTTCTACTGTGGCCCCAACGAGGACCCATGGGAGCGGCTCGGCCTCCCATACTTCGGGGTTTCTTGGACTGTCGGTTTCTTCAGCCGGGCAGTCCCAGGACAGGGAACTCAGACCTAACTGCGGAACGCTGTCCAACAATCTCCTGTAGGCCTTCTCGAGCTCCCATTCTCGCTCCACCAGGAACTCCAGTTCCTCTAACTCAGAGTCCCTGCTATCGTATGGGAGTTCCTCTTCCCGTCGCTCCAGTATCTCCTCCGATCGCTCTTCTGTCTCTTCTCCGAACCCAGGGTCATTGGCCATTCTCTCGTAAAGCAGCCCTGTGCCGCCATAGTGGGGGCCTGCGGTGCAGGCGCCGTCGATGGTGCGGGGTAGCAGGGGGCCTATTAGCCACCGGAGCGCGCGGTACGCGGCGTCCAGTGCAATCTCCTGCTGCACCAGGTATTGGAGCTCTACCTCCCACTCCTCCGGGGGTCGATCTTGCAGGAACGCTGCTCTGGCGTTATACTGCACCTGGTAGATGACAGCGTCGGAGGGAACATGGACATCATGGTAGTCCCTTTCATGGTACAGGGCCTCGTACCAAAGTTCTTGGCGGATCTCGTCCCGCCACTCAAGCCCAGTGGGCTCCACTGTGGACCCGTGGTACCGATCCAGGCCCTCCTGCAGCCTTCTCGGAAATTCCGCCCTCGAGTCCGCGAGGGTGCTGAGACAGTGGCACCGCCACTCGCTGGGGGGTGTGGCGTCCTCGGATGCAGCTCCAGGCGAGCTGTAAGCCTCCATCCAAGGGTCGCTGGGATGTGCGGTGTCCTCAATTATAACTCCAGGCGCGCTGTAAATCACAAAAGAGGTATCGCTGGGGGGTGTAGATTCCCTGGATGAAGCTCCAGGCGGGCTGTAAACCTCGCACCAGGGTTCTACGGGGTAGGGTTCAGGGGTAAAGTATTCAATCCTTTTTGCACAGAGCGCTGCCATCGCAGCTCGTGCTGACGGTCCTTCTCCTCATCTGCTTGGAAGACCATCATCAGTCGTCTCACCGCGTCCTCGGAGGGGGTGAGGCCGAATCCCTGGAACATCGACCGAGCTCTCTGCCGAAGGTGCTCATTAGGGTCCTGAGTCAGGGTTGGGGTGCTCACCATTTGCCGGTCCATCCTGGTCAGCTCCTTCACTAGGGTTTTCTTATTTTTGTTGCCGGGAGTTCCTCCCCGATTCTCCAACATGCCCCGCAGGACGTCCCATCTGTAGGCACTGTACCCAGCCATGGTGGGGGTCTTCTAGGGGGTGCAGAGAGCTTATCCCACCGCTGCCACCAGTGTGGCGGAATAGCGTATCCGCCTGCGGTCCTGCTCTATCTGACCCCCTCTTTGGTGTTGCCAAGCCCGACTACCGAGTGGCACGGCACCCGGCGTCTCGAGCGGCTTGGGTAGAAGACCACGTGGCGGTGGAGATCCGGAGAGTATATGGGGCACCCACGGTGGAAATCCACCCGACTACCGAGTGGCACGGCACTCGGCGTCTCGAGCAGAGGATCTACTGACCTTTGGAAGGCTGGAGACGGTCTGCGTGGCGAACCGAGATTCGGTTGAGTCTCCTTGAAGATGCGGGCACGGCGCTGAGTCGAGGTCCCGATTCGGGGTGGTTGCGGTATCCCGAGGTACCGATCCAAGGTGGCGCAACGGCGCGGCGAATCGATGTTCTGCTGCGGAGTTAGAGTGACCCGTTCCTGGGCGGTGGTGATATATAGCCGGTGTGAAATGACAACACCAGACGAAGCTGCATGTATCAAACACTCAGATGAACTGACTTTTAATGAACAACGCCACTATTTATGCTGAAGTACAACAGTCACAATTTGCATACCCATACTAATTAGTAGCATACCCATACTAATTAGTTATGTCAGTTATTTACAATCAACATTCTTCCCATTCTCTTAGCCTTCAGCTCACACAACGTTTGTACATCCATTGTTCCAGCACATCAGATTAAACACACACTATCAGAGATCCCTTAAATTAAACATGTTGCTAGATAATGGGGAAAACCCTGATGCATAAATTACACAGCAGCAAAGCTTGTTTACTGTATACACAAAACACATTTACCTACAGGAATATAGTATTTTAAAACCAAAGCTATGTCATTTAACACTAAACTAAATTAACTAAAACCAAACGATGTAAAATATATTTAAAATCACACGATATAAATGACCATAAAGTCCTTTGAGGTTTGATGCATGGAGCGTTACCTCAGCTCCATGACATAGGTCTTTTTAAAAAATGTCTTGGGTTTGAGTCCTGGGCTCGCTGCGCTGAGCCTCTTGGGTCATTCCGTGACAACCATCCTCCAAAACACAAGCAAAATATATTTATTGTTTTATTTTTTGTTTAAAATTGTATATTTTCTCAGAATAATGCAGTAACAGGTGCCCATTTCACTTTTTTTTTTAACAAGTATTCCCTATATAGAATATATAACCAAAGGTTTGGATGAAAAAATGGCAAAAAATAATTTTACACGCTTTAAATGATTGAAATAACTACTTCATTAGATATACCCGTATCTGCACTATTAAATAACCTAAAATATGTTTTCAATTCACTAGATTCCAAAAAAAGCCACCAAAATCTTCAGCTCCAGGCCCATAGAGATCTTAATCCGGCCCTGCCTACACAGCTGACGCGCGGCGCACATCATTGGCTGCAGGAGGATGGCCTGAGTTCAGGCCGTCCTGCCGCAGCCAATTAAGTTTTACCATGTGTCAACTGGTGGGCGGAACTGTTGCAACCATAGACGCCAGCTATGGTTATTCTGGTCATTTACATGTGTCTCAGGAAACAAAATAAATGAAAAATACATGAATTGAAGTTCCAAAGCGCTCTTTTATGACATATATTCTTATTTTGTTCATCCTTTAGCCAACACTACGTACACACGAAAAACTATTTGACGATACGGCTAGTGAAACATTGGACCATTATGCTGCACCCTCCTTGTTTACAACCTGGAATCCAGGAATGCAGCGAAACACCTAGTGAACAGATCGGAACTACAACAAAAACAGAATGAAAGAAAATAGAACCCTTGCACCCTGAGCCCAGGCTAAACGCTTTGCTATCAGCACAGTTCACCAAGAGGGCAAAGACAGTAGACTCCGTTTCACTTCATAACATCTACTGGTAAAGGAATCATGACCGTGTTAAACACAGATTCAGGAAAGTTCCTAAACAATTGTTGGTCTTTTATCGTATAACGGTTCAACTTATATATTACCGGGGATCAGGTCCAAAATAAATAAGTATGGGAACTTCCCAAGATTTCTGTCCAACCTTGAATCCTGTCATAAGAAGATGACTGCAGCAGATGCAACACTTCTTTCCGTATGAGAATTACACTCCTCTGGCAAATATAGAGGACAAGTCCTTCCCATACATTCCCACTGTAATCAAGCCCTGGAAACACCTCGGGCACTATTCCCTAGTGAACACTAACGTTAGCATTCAAATGTGTAAGCGTTACCTCCAGGATAAGTGACTTTAACGCATACCACCCCATTACCTTCCTGACGCTAAACCCGTGAGAAATCAGTTTGTGAATCGGGGATTGCGCTAGCTTGCGTGAGCTTACTGTACTTTGTGCATCCTATACTTAACATGGGGAGCACAATCAGTAATTAGTGTTTCGATAAGTAAAGTGTTAGCACTAATTACCGTCAGGATGCGCTAAACAAAATTTTAGCTACACCTAAAAGTTGGTGCTAAAGGATTCCGCTCTTGCAAAATCATGTAGCACCCCCTAAACCCCCCCACCCAATAAATCTGATACTCACCTCTCATCCCGTAGTGAAATCAGTGGCCCGATCCGCTGATTCTTGTCGCCGGGAGCAGAGTGAGACTGGGGACAAATAGTTCCCAGTCTCACTTCACTACACTGCTCGATCTTGAATTACTGTCCAGAAGTGCAACCCACCATGAAGTCCTATGGACTCCAGGAGGTGATAATTGTGGCAGCATTGAAGCGCTACTGCGAGTATCCTAGTGGCTGGCGCTGCATTCTGGGGCAAGGTGTCGAGGTAGCTCTTGCCCTGAAATATAGCGCTACAATGGGGACGCTGCGGAGAAACCTGCAGATTTTCCCCATTAGCATCCCCATTTTAGCATTAACAAGGGAATAGGACCCTAAGAATGATACCAATTCTTTGACCTCTTTAATGTTACGCTACCTATCCACTTTCCACCCTGACCATTCTCTTTACCTATAGGCTGCTTGTCGGCACCAGTCTGTCCCTGCACGGAATCAATGTTATCTGTCCTTGTTGTAAAAGACGCGTGTCATTGGGGAATGCACATAGTTTACAGCCAGTTCGGAAGCACAGAGACCAAGGTCACTTCTGGTTGATTATGGGGGAGGTGGTGATCCCATTGCCAAGGACCTTGAAATACTAAAGTTACTGTTGATTTGGAGTAAAAAAAATTTTTTAACTTGGGATAAAATAAACATATGAGCTATTATGAGCTTGACCGCATTCACAGAGTGTAAGATTTCATGCCAAGATATTAAGTGGGTTTCTGTAGTAGTAAATTCTTTTAAGTCCATATAGTATTTATCATCACATAAAGCTGTATTATTCTGAGGTCACAAGAAGATGTATCAAGTCTCTTTCCACTGTTACAAAGCAGGCAGTTGTCTATGAGACCTGATCCACCATGTATAGCGGTTGGTATTATTAATGGGACTGTATTAAATTCCTTGCTGAACGTCTCTCTAGCTAACACAGCCCTTTGTTGACAGCTTTGTCTAATCTAATTTACATTATCATTATGTGCCTTGTGTCATCTGGCATGCACAGTAGTAAATACAAAGAATTTTTCCGTTGAGAATGGAGATACCTTAATCTGTGCTGAAAGGAACTCACAATGGTGACGGATAATAACTTTAACGGGATGAATGAAAGTTGGCAAATGCTCCAACGAAAGAATAAAAGCTTTTATATAATCATTTTTGGAAACAGAATTTTATGGGTGAGTGGATCTGCATAGCGCATGTTACGACCAACGATCATGAGAAGACTTGATGGACACAGCTCAACAGGATAGGAAGCTCAGGAGGATGTCATTGGATGACGATGGCAATTAAAGGGTTATTCAATAAGCGAAGAATTTACCACCGAATTGCACCGAATGGTAAATTTCCCCATACGGTGCAATTTTGTGGCAGTTCATTTATTCAGAAAGCTGTCAAATCGCTAAATATTGGCAACTTGACAGATGCAGTTTGCTGCAGTTCGTTGCAATTCGGCGGCCTTCGGCTGCTGTGAAATTGTTCTGGGAGGGGGGCGTTTTGCAGTTCGGCGGCATTCGGCAGTCTTCAGCAGCATTCTGCAGGCTGATCATAGATCATCTGCAGCGTTCGGCGATCAGTTCAGCGACGTTCAGTGGTGTTCGCTGGTCTTCGGCGACTCCTTGTTCGGTGCACTTTGGGGACCCTGCAGTGGATAGTGAATTCACCACGGGATCGGCGAACTGAGATCACTGCAGTGATCACCGAAGTGCGCCGAACGAAAAGCAGCAAAATTTCCATGAAATTATGTGTTACAGAAAACAATTCCGGATGATACATATCCTACATTAAGGCTGGGGTCAGACGAGCGTAGTGTTCACGTCCGTGATTGCGCCTAAAAGTACGTCCGTGATAGCATGAAAGTAAGTCCATTGGAGCCTGACACATGAAGTACGTCCGCACTGAACTGCGGACGCACAACGGCCGCGGCAAACGGACGCAGGTTAGGCAAGAACGTAATACTGCTAGAACGGACGTGCGGAGTGCGCCACGTCCACAACGTCTGCATAGCTTTGTGTGTGAGTGATGGAGCGAGGTCAGACGGACTGCATTTATACGTCCAGCATTTTTGACGGACAGAATGTTTTTTCATTGTAATTTATTTTCCCCTCCTACATCCGTCAAAAAATAACTTCAGTGAAAAAACGGACTGTGTGACCACTACTGCGTCATCCGCACTGACGATGTCCGTACTGCACGGACGTACAGTCCGTAGAAATCACGCTCGTCTGACCCCAGCCTTAAGCAGCTCAGAGCAGAGCTCTCTACAAAGCTTGTTTCTGACAACGTAAACATTTATACCTATTAAACAATATTGTAGGTACAGTATCTTCACAGTGAACAGGCAAGATATTCTTTTTTAAATTATTAGATTATTATTGTTTTTTTATTAGTAACATTGTACAGCGCTACGGATCTTGTTAGCGCTCTATAAAAACTTGTAACTGTATATTCACAAAAATATGATGTTACTAATTAAAAGCAATAATAATCTAATCTGTTATCACCAGCTACAAATCCCCCCAAAAATCATATACTCGCCTCTCATCCCGCGGCGAGAACGGCAGCTCGATCCGCTGCTTATAACCGCTGGGAGCAGAGTGAGACTGGGAGAAAAAAATCCCCAGTCTCCCTCCGCAAATCACCCCGCCAACCTGCAGGATCATGAGAGAGGCGACTCCATGGAGGGGATGCTTGCGGCGGCGCTTATCGCTGCCTCGAGCATCCTGAAGCTTTACGCTGCGTTACAGTATAGGCTGCTGGATTAACACCTGCCCCATAATATCACGCTAAAACGGGGACGCTAAGGAGAAACCTGCAATGCTGCAGGCACAGCTTTTCCTCCTTAGCGTCCCTGTTTTAGTGGGCGGATTGTTATACTGCCCTATATATTTACATTATGGGTAATGGAAAGTGTGGTCCTGCCAGTGGTTTTATGGAAAGTCCCTTGGTGAAAGGGTTAAGGTACAAATGATCTATGAACACTAGCAGAATAGAAATTTTAACCCCTTCACTGCGGGTGACGTGTGGGGAACGATCTCATTGACTCCCGCTATATGCAGAGGACGTGTGGGGAACGTCCTCCGCATCTGCAAGCGGGAGCCCCGGCGGAGATACTCACCTCTCTGTCCGGGGTCCGACACTGAAGTTAAGCCCCTCCCGACGTCATCGCGCCATGGCGATGATGTACTTTCCAGGCAACCCCCCCCCCCAGCAATGCTGGGAGTTCGCCTGGAAGGAAGGGGGGATCTTTTTGGATCCCTCTCCCTCCCGATCGGGAGGGTTTACAGAAGAAAAAAAAAGCACCGCTTCGAAGAACAGTGTCTGCCCTTTAAAGCGGTGCCTTTTTTAACCCCTTACATGCCAGATCGCGATGCAGCGCCGTTCGGCGCCACATCGCGATCTAGCTCCGTGGGGGCCGCCATCTTGGATGGCAGCTCCACCTCCGGGTTCCCCCTCGCCTCCTGATGTATCGCGCATAGTGCCATGATGTCAGATAGCCGGGGAACCCCTAGCTGCCCGAGGATATCGCAAGGCAATCCCCTGGTGGAGATAAGGGGTTCGTTTGAAATCCGATGTCTCCAGAATCGTGGCAGGTAGGGGGCCATAGAGGATGTCATTCGAAAGGCCTGAGTATGGCCGTTTGAATGATACCACACATGCCCATGTTCAAAGTAAAACAAAATTTAAAAAAAAAAAAATCTCTTTTGTGTTGTTTTTATTAATGCAGCAATATTGTTCACATTTCAATAATAATGTGAACAATGATGCTGCACTAATGATTTTTTTCTATGGGGTGCGTTTGCTAAAAATCACGTAATTCCCCCCAAAAAATGTAACGAGTCCCCATTTCTAATTTTTGTACAAGTGCACCCCATAGAAAATATAACCGCAAATGCTGATGTGATAAAATGTGAAAAAAACACTTTACACGCTGTAGATGATTAAAAATTCAAATTTTATTGCATTTTTTGTTATAATACACAGGCAGAACATGACGTATACATATAAAAATGATATTTTATGAATCTGCCGAGTCTGGAAAGAACGATATATAATATGTCTGGAGCGTATAATAAAATGTGGCTTCAAATCGCGTTTAAACATGATGAGCGAAAGCGGTAAGATTGAGCTCAGCACACAGACGTGAAATGGCTCAGCAGTGAAGGGGTTAGGGAAATGTATCACTGAATAATATGTTCTTTCTCACTCAGTGGTTTCAGCAAATGATAAGGCATTGTTTCAGTCTATGTTATGGAAGATGTAAAACGCTGTCACCTTGAAACCTATGCATCTAGCAGCATCATAAACAGCAACTTCATAGTCACATCCATTGATAAAGGCCAGTGCAATTAGGGTGACAGCTCATTGATAACCTTTTCATCTCTAACAGGACCAGCAGCTTTCTAGGAATGTCACAATAACCATGGACTGATCAACCCCATCTCAAAGGCTTAATGGGATACTCTTGCCACCATGATTATTTAAATTAATGTCAGTGGTCAGGGTAAACTGGGTGTCCCACCTACCTCCCCGGGTGTTGTGGCAGCCTTTCAAACAACCATGCACCCTTCAACACGGAAAGTCAGAGCATTAACCAAGTGAGCCATCTAAAAGACACAAAACAGAATCTTTACCAATGAATCAAGCTGACGAGCAATCTGTTATTATGCTAATAAAGAATACAGAGTAATACATCCAGCCAACGGTATAATGCAACCTTCGCAACCTGTGTTATTTTTTTATTTTGTACTTTGTTCTTCTTTTTACAGTGCCACAAATTCGCCTGACGATTCGTTTTTATACGCATTCCTTTACTGTGAATTAAGAGCCAAAAACACAGCAGAAAAAGGCTCCAGCATATATTGAACGTCTAAATATAGCTACCAATCCACGCCGGGCTTTCCGCATATCCCTGCTGGATTAAAGCCATTTTTTTCTGAGTGTATTTCCAAGAAAGTATTTGATGGACTTGGCAAGACTATTCCTGGAAATGTTCAATAGGTCATCTTCTGGAAAAGTGTGTTGACTGATAGAACTGAACAGATCTTGTTCTATCGGCAGCATACCACGCATAGACCGTATCGACCCTTTAAAATCTCAGGTGCGGAGGGATAAAGCTGATACTTTATATTAAGGAAGAAAAGAAAATAACTGTTATCAAGAGTAAGTTGGCGAACAGCCTAGTCCTACGTTCTTTGACTCTCGTATCCTTTCTGGCAGCCATAGAACGTCTCTCTTTTTTTTGGCAAGCGGATATGCACAATTAAAAATAAAGAGATAGGTTCCTGGACTATAAAAGATTCTCTGAATTCTTTCTTGTTTCAGGACGGCATAAAACAATCCAATATGGAAATTCTGGCAGGAGATAAAGTGCAACTTATAAATGTCAAAACTCCGAGTTCCTCGAATTCCTTAAAGACACATTTGTGGTTATTTGCAGGAATGATTACAAAATCAGGACTTACATTTGCTATTTTATTTGTTGTCCTTAAATTTTTTTTTATAAGTCACGGTTGATTTTATTGGTTACAACAAAGTGCGGGTTTATATCCCACTGCGTCTGAACAACTGACAGACGGCTAGTGATCACTGAAGATGTTTGTGTGTATGGAGGAGATGGATTGCATTTTATCACAGCTATTGCCCCCCTTTTATTAAGGGCAGTGCTCTCGAAACAACTTGCTAGTTAAAGGAGAATGGAGATAGTGCTGATGTAGGGATCGAGAAGAGGCCCTTGTAGGTAGCAGGAAATTGTGACATTCACCCTATCCATCCCTACCCAACGGAAGTAATTTGTTGGTTGTGGGGAGAAAGAGCTATGCACATGTGAAGATTATTAGGGGAGGAAGTGTCTTTGACACAGCAGTGGAAGTATGGATTTAGGACACAAGTGGACACATACAGGGTTATTCAAAGAGATCCGAATTGCTTGAGAAAGGTAACCGAACGCTGAAAATTAGCGTTCGGTTACCTTTCTTGGCCATTCAGCTATTCAGAGAGCAGGCAATTTGCCAAATCCTGGCGAATTTCCTGAACATACGGTGCCTGTTCGGTGCCTGTTCGAAGGCAGTGAAATCCCCATGAAAAGCACTGCTTCGGCTATTCACAGAACACAAACCAGCAGTGAAAGGTTCCTGAAATGCCCTGCCATTCGGTGGTTTAATTCGGCAAGTTTATTCAGGAGAATCCCATAGGCTTCAATGTTAAAAATATTCCCGTTTTAATTCAATATCTAATAAACCGTTCATTATAAAATTCTGCAGTAAAGAGTCTCTTTATTTATAGATTTTTCTAGGATATTTTAAGCAATTTTCTGATTTTTTTTTTTAAAAGTCCAATTTTTTTAAAAGTCCAATTTTTTTTTTTTTTAATTTACTTATTTTTTCTGTAACAGCCCTCTTTATTATCATTCCCTGGACCTCATATGCAAATTTCAGACATTTTCACTCAGTAGTTTCTTTGCAAACAGTGTTTCACTTTTCAATCATTCATACAAACTGTTTTCCTAATTTATTCACTGCCTCTTCTGCAGTGTCAAAGGCTGCGATTGGCTCCTGTTCGGGTTTTTCTGTGGTTTTCGGCAGGTTAATCCAGATGTTTTTGAGGGTTTTCGGCGTGCATTCGCTGGGTTTTGCGGTTAGTTTTCATCAGGTTTGCAGCAGCCTTTCCCTGCAATTCGGGGACCCTGTGGTGCTTGCTGAATATACCGCAGGGTCGCCGAAATGGGATCAGCAAAACGAACCGAACTGAAGAGAACGAAAAGTCACAGAACGTGCGGTGACTTTTCGAATCTCTTTGAATAACCCTGATACAGTGGCGTCCCTAGGGTTGGTGTCACCCGGTGCGATAACTCATGGTGTCAGCCCCCTCCCTGAAATTTACAAAAAAAATTACAAAAAAATGTGGAGTTCTGTGATATGCTCACACACAAATTTTGGCAAATTGCCAGCCGATACGGCGCCAGTGAAATTCCCATAGAGAAGCAAAGGTTGATCTATTCAGAGACACAGAACAGCAGAGAAATGTCAGTGAAATGCCCTGTTGTTCGGTATTTTCATTCGGCTGGTCTATTTAGGAGAATCCCATAGGTTTCAATATTAAAAATATTCCCATTTTAATTCAATATCTAATAAACCGTTGATTATTTTAGAAATACGTATCTGGTAGCGCGATGGTGATCGCTTCTTGGGATTCAGGTGGTTCTCATGATTTGCGTTATCCACATGGATTATATAAAACAGAAGCAAAACACAAAATACATATGATAGTGCAGGGTGTATAAATAAAATATTGGTGCAATCCTAATAGACTATTCCACTCACAAGTGTAGAGCCTGATCACTGGCTCTGAGTGGTGGAGTGCATCTGGGTCCTTTTTCTTCCTATTATTCTGAAGGAGACCCACGCCCTTCACAATCAATGTCCCCTCACAAGCGTCAAAATGTGGAAGGAAACATAGGAACAAGGAGAAAACTTTCTTGTGTAGATCCACCAACCAATACATATAATGGTACAGACGAAATGGAGCTTATATCCAAGCTCTGGGTGGTAGTGCCAGTGGGTTTGTTTAGAAGGTCAAATCCACAAAAGACCATAAGCGAATTCCAGGACAACGGGATCAGATTAAAAAAGCTTTTAATAAAACATAAGGTATTAAAATATAAGTATATTAAATCTGGCTCTGCCAGATCGCCAGAACGCGTTTCGCTGCTCGCTACGGCTTCATCAACTGGTTTACAGAGTCCCCAAACATTATCATGTACATATAGTCCCGTTAATTAAGATGAAAGTGTCCCCACATGTCCGGAATCCGTTGGCGTGCGTTCCACGCCACTGTGGCCCAACGCTCGATGCGCGCCACCATTTTGCGCATGCGCATTGATGATATTTGCGCTCCATGCGTTCCACCCTTCATTTCCGGTGTCTCACGCTTGTTGATAGAGGCAGTCAGCAGTTCCGTAAGAGAAGATGTTTGAAGGTGGAATCATAACAAGGTCTGCGGATAATCTCATAATAGAAAAAAAGGGGGGATGTCAATGCCCCTACATCTACATATATATCTACAAGGATAGTAAACAAAAATAAAAAACAGAAAATAAAAATTAAAGAGGGGGAAGATGGTGCACAGACACCCCTCCCATGGATACCATCTCAGGCGAACATAGGATGATAAACATCCAACAAATATGGAACATAAATCTATAAATATCTGCTATATGTAGAATGGATAGCACTATGACCAATATGATGGTGACCATACAACAAATATGGAACATGCATCTATAAATAATAAATTGGGAGTGTCTACTATGTGTGAATTGTATAACACTAAGAACAATATAATGTGAAAGTGCGGTATATGTTCATACCCACAGATTGGAATACCATAAATATATACCATACTAATTAACAATATAATATATACAGTAGGGTAGGATTGGATACTATCCAAATCTATGATAGAATAAGTGCAAAACCCATAGCTATAGAAAATCTAGTAATATGTAGAGGAAGAGTGTATATGTCTGACCTTAGAACGTAGTATATAAAGATGGCAATAATTTATATTCATAGGTACTGTCATAATGGATTATATAAATATCTATACTAAATAGTAAGTGATCTGTATATGTGAAAAAATTAACATATTGTTCGTATGATATTATATGCAAACCTTAGTGTGTAAACAGGGCCGCCATCAGGCATTACGCCCCATACAGCAGTAAGGGCCCGGTGCCCGGGGGGCCCGGGCCGCCGGGGTCCCCGCTGGCCGCCGGGGCCCCCGCTGGGCCGCCGCCGGCCCCTTGCGCTGTTACTATGATGGCGGCCGCTGCCTACTGGCGCTGCGCCTGCGGCGCATATCATTTTATTTTCCTTGGTCTGGCCGGGCCAGGGGCGGGCCAAGCAGCGTGCGTCTACTTCCAAGGCACGCTGCTTTGGCACCGCCCCCAGTCACGTGTGAGACGGCGCACACGTGGGAAAGCTGTGACACCGCTGCGTGGAGAAGAAAGAAGAAAGAAGCGGAGAAGAAAGAAGCGGAGAAGAAAGAAGAAAGAAGAAAGAAGCGGAGAAGAAAGAAGCAAGAAGCGGAGAAGAACAAGTCCAGGACAGAAGACTGTAGTGGCGGGTGAGTAGGACGGGGTCAAGACCGGGCCCATCACCAGGCACCCAGGCCCATCCTGGGGACCGGGCCCAGGCCCATCCCCAGGCACCAGGGCCCGGGGCCCAGCCCAGGCCCATCCCCGGGGTCCAGACAGGCCCGGGGACCAGACCCGGCCCAGGCCCATCTCCAGGGACCAGACGGGCCCAGGCCCATCCCGGGGACCAGTCCGGGCCCAGGCCCATCCCAGGGACCAGGCCCATGCCCGGGGGGACCAGGCCCATCCCCTGGTCCAAGCCCATACCGGGCCCGGGGACCAGACAGGGCCCGGGGACCAGACAGGGCCCAGGCCCATCCCGGGGACCGGGCCCAGGCCCATCCCGGGGACCGGCCCAGACCCATCCGGGGACCGGCCCAGACCCATCCCCAGGCACCGGGGACCAGACCGGGCCCAGGGCCATCCCCAGGACCAGACCGGGCCTAGGCCCATCCCCAGGGACCAGACCAGGCCCAGGCCCATCCCCAGGGACCAGACCGGGCCCAGGCCCATCCCCAGGGACCAGACCGGGCCCAGGCCCATCCGCAGGGACCAGGCCCATCCCCAGGGGACCAGCCCCATCCGCAGGGACCAGGCCCATCCGCAGGGACCAGGCCATCCCCAGGGCAGGCCCATCCGCAGGGACCAGGCCCATCCGCAGGGACCAGGCCCATCCCCAGGGACCACACCGGGCCCAGGCCCATCCCCAGGGCCCAGTCCCCAAGGCCCAGACCCCAGGGCCCAGACCCAGGCCAGACCCCAGGGCCCAGTGCCCAAGGCCCAGACCCCAGGGCCCAATCCCCAAGGCCCAGACCCAGGCCCAGTCCCCAAGGCCCAGACCCAGGCCCAGTCCCAGTCCCCAAGGCCCAGACCCCAGTCCCCAAGGCGCAGACCCTAGGGCCCAAGGCCCAGTCCCCAAGGCCCAGACCCTAGGGCCCAGTCCCCAAGGCCCAGACCCAGGGCCCCAGACTCCAAGGCCCAGACCCTATGGCCCAGACCCAGGACCAGACCAAGCCCAGACCTAGGGACCAGACCCCAAGGCCCAGACCCTAGGGCCCAGACCCAGACCCTAGGGCCCAGACCCTAGGGCCCAGACCCCAAGGCCCAGTCCCCAAGGCCCAGACCCAGGCCCAATCCCCAAGGCCCAGACCCCAGGGCCCAGTCCCAGACCCCAGGGCCCAGTCCCCAAGGCCCAGACCCCAGGCCAGTCCCAAGTCCCCAAGGCCCAGACCTCAGTGCCAAGGCGCAGACCCTAGGGCCAAGGCCCAGACCCTAGGGCCCAGTCCCCAAGGCCCAGACCTAGGGCCCAGACCCCAGGGCCCAGACCCCCAGACCCAGACCCTAGGGCCCAGACCCCAAGGCCCAGTCCCGAAGGCCCAGACCCTAGGGCCCAGACCCCAAGGCCCAGACCCAAGGCCCAGACCCAAGGCCCAGACCCCAAGCCCAGACCCTAGGGCCCAGACCCAGACCCTAGGACCCAGGCCCAGACCCCAGGCCAGACCCCAGGGCCCAGACCCCAGGCCAGACTCAGGGCCCAGACCCCAGGCCAGACTCAGGGCCCAGGGACCAGACCCCAAGGCCCAGTCCCTAGGGCCCAGAACCCAGGGCCCAGACCCCCAGACCCAAACCAGGGCCCAGACCCAGGGCCAAGACCCAAGACCAGACCCCAGGCCAGACTCAGGGCCTAGACCCCAGGCCAGACCCCAGGGGCCAGACCCGAAGGCCCAGCCCAGACCACAAGGCCCAGAGCACAGACCCCAAGGACCAAACCAGACTCAGGGCAGGCCCAGACCCAAAGGCCATCATATACATCCCATTACTGTGAGATTTATTGCTGTGGATTCTGTGATACGTTCATACCACACCGCACATTACTATGGAGTTTTATTGCTGTGAATTCTGTGATACGCTCATACACACTACACATTACTGGGAGTTTTATTGCTGTGTGCTATTTTATGTCCTTTTTTTTTGAAGGGGGGAGAAAAGCTGTTAGAGGTTGATGGAGTGCCGGGGGGGGACCCCATCGTGAGCTTTAGTAAGGGGCCCATCTTTTTCTGATGGCTGCCTGTGTGTAAACATACACCTATGTGAAGGATTAACATACAATAGGCTCCAGTGAAGTTTAGAAAGATAATAGATATCCAATACTAGGTGAAGAACCTTAAATAGCTAGTAATACCGTAATTATTTATGATAGTGTGTATATCGTGATTTACATGATATATATTCTATAATTAGTGAATAATCTTATATATGTAGTAATGGAATAGGTAGGATGGATTAGTGTATTAACCAGTTACCATGGAATAGAGGTGATAAATAAAAATGTGTATCGTTCATAAAAATTAAGTGAGACATGTTCTCTTCCCTTGTCTCTTTTAGATAATGTGTCTATAAAGGGTAGTGTTATATAAAATAAAGTTATATTGATGTACAGTGAACAAATTAAATACATAAGTTTTACCTACATGGTGTACAGAAGGAGAGTCTGTGAACATGTTACAAAAAATGAATAATCTCAAAATCATCGTTCAAACCATTTGGGGCTAAAGTACCGTTTTCAAAGATGAGTCTCATTTCTTCTTTCCCTAATCTATTTATTACATCATCCTCCACATCCATTTTTTTAACTTGTTTAATCGCCCAAAATTTTAAACCTATAGGCGAACTACTGTGCTTAATTTTAAAGTGGAGGGAAACTGAATACTTCTCAAAACCATTCCTCACGTTTCTTACATGTTCGGCGATTCTGACATTATGCGCTCTTTTAGTGCGGCCTACGCAGCGTAGACCGCAAGGGCATTCTACCATGTATATTATGCTCTTCGAGCAGCAATTTAATGCCCCGCGTATTTTTACACTCTGATTATGTTTGTGATTAATATAGGAGCTCATAAAATCTTTTTTATTACCGTTGGATCTGCAGGCCAAACACTGGCCGCAGTGGTAGAAACCCTCCTTTAGGCCAAAGAAGTCTCTAATTGCATCTTTCTTTTTGGTTTTACTGTGGACCAGATTAGCTTTTAGATTTTTAGTACCTCTGGATACAACTCTAGGCGTTGTTCCTATATAATCTTTTAGATCACCATCATTCCTCAGAATGTGCCAGTGTTTTTTTAGAATCTTTTTAATGTCTTTCGCTCTATTGTTGTAGTCACAGATGAAAAGGACTTCTTCTCCTTTCACCGTTTTAGGTTTATATTTAAGCAATTCATCTCGATCTTCCTGTAATATATTCGAAATCGTGTGGTTTAGGTCTGGTTCTTGATATCCCTTTTCCAAAAAATCTTTTTTAAGGGTATCTGCTTGTTCTTTAAAGACCTCTGTGTCAGTGCAGTTCCGTATTAGATGGATAAACTGCCCTTTCGGAACTGCCTTAAGCCTTCGTACGCCTTCGTAAGCCTTTGTAATAACGGCCATTTTATGAATAGACAACAGAGTTCGGTTGTTAACACAGGGCCCATAAAGGCAAGAGAGAGAAGTGTGATTGGCTCCAGCTCGGGTTTTTACGGCGTCTTCGACGGGTTAATCCAGATGTTTTTGCAGGTTTTCGGCGTGCATTCGCCGGGGTTTCGGCAGGTTTTTGGTGGGTTTTCGGCAGCTTTTCAGCAGCTTTTCCCTGCACTTCGACAGCCCTGTGGTGCTTGCTGAATACACTGCAGGGTAGCCGAAATGGGAAAGCCGATTTGCACCAAATTGAAGAGAACGAAAAGTCACCGAATGTGCGGTGACTTTTCGAATCTCTTTGTAGGTCTTGCCTACCCAGGACATACTTGAAAATTAGATAAATCTCAATGTATCCTTCCTGATAAAATACTTAAAAAAAAAATATACACACACACAAACACAGACACTAAGCTAGCCACACATTTACATGCAAACACACACTACGCATACATTTACACACATACACACACATTCACTTGCATTTAGCCATACAGTTCCTATGTTAGTTTGTAATTTTGTCTTGTTCCCATTGATTATTGTAAAGTGTTCTGGAAACTGTTGCTGATATATAAATGATGATGATAATAATAACAGAAGACGTAAGAGGATTTAGGGGTTATTATTTCAGAGGATCTAAGGGTAAGTAGTCAATGTAATAGAGCAGCAGGAAATGCTGGCAGAATGCTTGGTTGTGTAGGGAGAGGTATTAGCAGTAGGAAAAGGGAAGTGCTCATGCCACTGTACAGAGCACTGGTGAGACCTCACTTGGAGTACTGTGTGCAGTACTGGAGACCGTATCTCCAGAAGGATATAGACATCTTAGAGAGAGTTCAGAGAAGGGCTACTAAAATGGTGTACGGCTTGAAGGAGAAAAGTTACCAGGAAAGGCTTAATGATCTTAACATGTACAGCTTGGAAAAAAGACGAGACAGAGGAGATATGATAGAAACATTTAAATACGTAAAGGGAATCCACAAGGTAGAGGAAGGGAGTATATTTAAAAGGAAACAAAGTAGCAAAACAAGAGGACATAGTCTTAGATTAGAGGGGCAAAGGTTTAAAAGTAACATCAGAAAGCATTATTTTACTGAGAGGGTGGTGGATACATGGAACAGCCTTCCAGTTGAAGTGGTAGAGGCCAAAACAGTAATTGAATTTAAGCAAGCATGGGATAGGCATAAGTCTATCCTAAACAAAAGATAAATCCAGGTAAAGTATCCATGTAATTGGGCAGACTAGATGGGCCGAAAGGTTCTTATCTGCCGACATTTTTCTATGTTTCTATGTTTCTATGAGTCAGTGGTGGCCTGACCAGATGTCACGTCCGTATCTGTCTGCAAGGAAGACGTGCTTACCTGACTAATAACTGCAGTCCAATCGAAATCCACAAATTTAGTTTGAACGTATCCAGCACCAAACTTCTTGCAGGACTTATGCCCTCCACTTATCTGATAGCTCAAGATGGAAAGGTGACCCTATCTAAGAAATATCTACTTTCGTTACCTTTCAAAAAGAGTTTTTATATACGTTTTTCATATTATTTGTGTTAGATATCCTGTTTCAACGTTACGTTTCAATAAACTGGTGCGGTTTTATACGTTTACTGCCCTAGGGCAACCATTGCTTTGATTTCTTTCTCCTGTTTATTCTATCATACCTTCCCCAAAAAAATATATCACCAGTCCCCTCATTTCACAGAGTTCCCACCAATTTAATTGGTGGTTCTTTTTTATTAAAAAGACACTACCAGTAACACAGCTGTAACTAGATTAGTTGTGATTTACAAATAAAACCACTTATAAAACACATGCTGCAGGTTTTTTTTCTTTGTTTGAAGCATAGTTGTCTCTACAGGGGGGCAAAGGGGGGCAATCACCCCCACTAGGTTATTGTTTGCACCCCCACCAGGGATCAGCAGCCAGCTGTCTCAATTCCTTTGGACCACGGTATCTCCCCTTGCATTGTACATGGTTGACCAAGGTGTTATCGGAAAGGGCATAGTCTGCCCTTTCCAATGATACCCACCATGACCATATTTATATGTAAAATAAAAAATAAAAAAATAAAATATAAACGTACCACATTTTTTCACAGGTTTGAAATGGCTCAGCAATGAAAGGGTTAATGGTCAGACTATATATTGCCTTGTGTATTACATTTGGTTTTGCCTTGGTTTAGTTGCATATTAAGGGTTAATGGACAGGCTTCATCCTACACATATTATTTTTCCCTTGACTAATAGCATTTTAGAGGTTAATGGGTAGATTACATGCCTCACAGTGTACACATTTAGGGTCCTATTACACTGTTAACGGTAGAGCTCACCTGCGTGAGCACTACTGTTAGCTGCGGTATCTACCGCATATTACAATCCAAACGCAAATGGGGTAAAAAACCCATTTGCGTTTGGTACCTTGCGCTCCTCAGCGCGAGGTTACGGTACCTTGCGCTCCCTATCCTTAACATGGGGAGCGCAAAATGTCAATCAGCGCTGGATTGCAAAGTCCCAGCGCTGATTAACATCTGGCTCTGGTCAGTGAAAAGTTAACCAGAGCCAGAACCTGGTGTTAACGGATTCCGCTTCTACAGAATCCGTTAACACCAGCCTAAAAAGACATAAAATAAAATCACATACCCTCTGTCCCGCGGCAAGGACCGCAGCTCCAACCGCCTCCTCCGGCCAGCAGGAGCCGGGCAAGACGGGGGGAAAAGTCCCCCCAGTCTCTCCCTGCGTATCACTACGCCGACCGGCTGGATCTCGCGAGTTGAGATCCGGCTGGTCATGTGACCGCCGGCGTCTGCTTCAATGGAGTCCTATACTCCTACCACCCCCCGTTTTAGCGCGGGGATTGTAATAACTGAAAACTTAATGTTTTCCCTTGATTACTGGAATTTTTGGGGTTAATGGGTAGGCTACATGCCTCACAATGTCTTCATTTCATGTTTTCCTTTGATTTATAGCACAGCGCGTCCATAGCACAGGTAAACCACTTGGCTGGACGCACTGAGCGCACCCTTAGCAGCCAAGTGGTTAACTAAACATAGAAGAAAAAAAACAAAGCACAAGTAACATATCAGCAGCATAAAATAAACAAATAAGGATATTTCATTTTTTGGGGGGTAGTGGCCCTTTAAAGTGACAGAATCGTGTAAATGAACACGTTAATGATCTGGTTACACGGATGCAAATGTTATTGTGGTGTATGTCTATTTGTACTACGATGTGTGGATTTTATTACAGCTAGTGGAGTTTTCGCTTGCTGATCTGTATCAGTAGATTTTATGTAGCAATTAATTTTTTTTTGAGAAAGGATTTTACCAGGAAGGATACATTGAGATTTCTCTTGTTTTCAAGTATGTCCTGGGTGGTGAGTTTGTACCGTTAGGTGTCTTGCCCAAGGACACTTACTGGAGAGGTGCTCTTGCCAGGGATCGACCTTGTGTCTCCGCAGTCTCTCTCCATGGTTATAGAGCAGTGACGTTACCTCTACTCCACCCAGCCGGCACTTTTAGACATATACTCTTGATAAAATGAACTAAAGTTTTCAAGCCAAGATTTAAAGTAACACCAAGAACATAACTTTAAATTTACATAATTCTATCTGTTTTTTAATGAATAGATAATCAAGTTCACTTTACGGGGTTTCGATTTCTAATCAGCTGCTCTAAGATCACAGAAACTGTTGCCAAGCCGGAGAATTTCATGGGTTCATTTAGCTTTCTCACATGCTAGGTGAAATGAGGACAAAGCTGCTTAACTGATGGGAATTAGCCTGCAGGCTGCGTTGTTCTGTGCCAAAATAGTATTTACTACCTTGGATCTCAAAGAACCTCTCCTAGAATTCATGAAAGAGACTTTACAAGAACAATTTCGATTTATCACAGGAATATTTCTAATTAGTGTATTGTGAAAGAATTACATTAAATGACATAATTACTTCAAAATGTCTGTGTTCCGCAAACAGTCCAGAAGAATCAACAAACAAGAAGTGTTCTTAAGAATGTCTTGGCAACAGACAATCGGAAAAACGATTCTTCAAAGACGTTTGGTAATATGGATTATCCTGTGTGCAGCACAGCGTAACGAGTTACTTACAATAATGTAATTCGATGATATGTGTTAAATGCCGGCCGTGTCCGAGAGACCACCCCATAAATGTATTCTCCTAGGGAATATACTGTATGAATGTCATGTATAATGATTATGTTATTTTAAATCTGTAACACTAATAAAATTTAGTTCCTCATCAACTGTATCCCTGCAGCTCTGTCACATCATGTAATACAGTGTTTCCCAAACCTGTCCTCGGGACCCTCCGCCTCACCAGGTTTGCCAGATATGTGAAGCACAGCACAGGTGATATGATTTGCTGCTCAGTGATTGCAGGATTCAGTCTGCATTTCCCCAAGGTGATCTGCAAAATCTGGCCTGGTTGAGGGTCCCGAGGACAGGTTTGGGAAACACTGATGTAATACATATGTCCTGGTTGCCAGATAAGAAATTGTTGGTATAAAACTTCTAGAAAACAGGATTTAACCTTTTCCTGCCTTGGGGCGTACTATGCCTTCCCTGCGGCGGGTAGGCCTAGAAGTCACAGGTGTCACGTCTGGGGCTCGGAGGGTGCCCCGGCACCCAGCGGCACCATCGAGCAGTCGGGTTCCAGGAGTTGCGACAGCTTCGGGAGGCTGCATGGGAGATCAGGATCCGGGGCGAGGCATGATGTCGTGCAGCCGCCATGCTTATAAGCAGACAGTGCGTTCCGGCTCATCACGCTGTCGTGAAGTTTCTTCCTTCGGTGCTGAGTGATTCGTTGTTTGTGAATCAATGACTCAATTTGCGTTCATTCAGTATACTGTGTAAGACCCGACTTTTATGAGAACCACCCTTTGTGTACCAGTTTTGGCTATTCCTGACCACTTTGATTCATAAATTTCCTAAAATGTTTCCTTATTTGCAGGTGGGATAACATAAAAGATAAACTTAGCTCAAAACATAAAACTAAATAAACAATAATATGTTATGGATGGTACATAGACATAAAAGGGATACAAGAACAAAACAGGGATAATGATAATCGGGGATAAACAAGGATAATACACGTATTATAACGCCATGCCTTTTGTATGACCTTTGGCTCCATTGTTTTTGAGCATTTATCCTTGGCGGCGCTTTGGTAAGTATATTTATGGCTGAATTCCTTGAAATAATGTTTCTCAGAATAGCTAATCAGTAACCTGGATACATAAATATAACAGGATATACGCCTTTATAGATTGATAAGCTTTATTTGCAATGAATGTCAGACTCTCCGCCCATGTTATTATTAAATGGCTTTTTCTCCCTGGCTTTCTGGATCTAATTTATTCATGTTGTTGATGTGCAGTGTGGGAAATGTCCTGCACCTCAATATGTGACAATAACATGCTGCATGTTGGAAATCAAATTACTGTTTAAGCTGGGATCCAAAATGAAGTAACTTTCTTACAGTATAGTTATACACGAGCGAAACATAGGATAACATAGTTATACCACAAATTATTGTTAGTGATATAGGCACTGGCGTGCGCAGCCCGTTACATTAGGGTGGGCATCCATAGAACATTTATTAGCTGAAAACTAAAGTTTAGAAGATTCTGCAAATAACGCAAATTTTTCTTTCGAAATAACGAGTCTGTAACCAGAGATACAGTCAGTTTTTATGTTATTTATCATAAACCAGATAAGGGACATCTAAAATGTCAATGTAAGAATTGAAAAAGGACCTCTTCATCATCTTCTTGGGCCCACCAGGCACACCCCCTGTGCACACCTATAGGCAAAACCAATGTTTATGTTGAGATACAGTCACTATATAATTTAATGTTAATGTAATTTATCATGAAACAGATACAGAACATCCAAAATATCTATGTAGGGGGTCAACGATGAACCCTTCACCCAACATTAGGGTGTGCCTGGGCACACCAGGCACACTGCCTGGGCACACCAGGCACACCCTGTGTGCACGCCTATGGATATAGGCCAAGTGGCCATCCTGCCATAGAGGATTCTAGTGTTGTTTTTCATTAAGTAAGAAAATAAAAAGCAATACAATATTATAGCCATTACAAATGATTAAAAAAAAGATAATATTTATTGCACCAGAATCATCAGAGCATGGTTCAGCGAGCCACATATCAATATAGTGAACAGGTCTGTCCACCACCACTGCGCATGGTATAGCAGAAGCATGTCTCCTTGATCTCAACAAGAAAATAACAAGAATGCAAATAGGAGTTCCTCAACCAGAAGTTTGTGTGTTGGATACGCACGAGACAAGCAGGAGCCGTCAGGGTATCACGTGACACTGATTAGGGGCGACGCACCTTCGTCGCGATTGGATGAGAAGAACACCACACACCAGGATGATCCCGGGAAAGGGGTTTAAGACTACCAGAACGTTCAGATACGTAACTAATGCCACTGATGAAGCCTTAATTGGCGAAACGCGTCTGGCCCCCTTTTTTTATTGTATATGTTATGGATCTGTATTTGCTGATCTTTATTTGTTGTTTTTTTAACAAAAACCCTGTTTGGATTAAACCCAGGCAACTTTTTTACTCAACTAGTGATAATAAGGCACTTCACCCGGGTAAAGAAGCGACGATTGATGGAAGGCTTTCTTAGGGTTGTGCCAAAACCAACAACCTTTATGCGCGCATGTGGGGGTCTGACTGCAGACCCAGAAAAAGATGAGTAGGGCCCATTTTATCTACTTTCCTTTTAAATAAGTGGCATATACTGCACCATGGGGTATGTATCTCTTTGTTCTCTTTGAGGTTGAAGTTCCAAGAATCGGAAGGAGTGTGGTTTATGGGTAAGCCCAAGAATTACCCTGATGCAAACACATGAGCTTTTACGCTCCGGACTGTGTGAGTGTGATTTCATTGTTCCCTAAGTTCTGGACTTTATATCTGAATTATATTGATTATCTTGTGTTTATACTTTTTATTGAGGTTGAAGTAATACTACAAGTCAAGAGCTCCAGCCCTGCCTTGAGTCCCCGTGTAGGGGGGTTCATCTGGTATTATTAGCAAGGAGTGGCAGTAACTATTAAGTTAATTGTGACAGCAGGCTCTTACTGACTTTTATTTCTTTAAGAAAATAAAGTTATTTGCACCATTTAACTCTGACCGCGTGCTCCTCCAAACTGCAATTCATAAACCCCAGTCAGATCAGAGGGGAGCATCCTGTTCTGGATTATTTCAGAGTAGGGTTTAGATGTGTTCAATCTTTAGGTTCGAATCGAGGATTTTCACTGGTTTGTTAATTTGAAGCTTTGGGAAAATTTCCAAATCTGTTGGTCGTTCCATTTGTATTTTCAGTCTCTAATAAACGTATTTCTGTCTTTTACTTGTAGATTTCGTGTTCTAAATTAACACCAATGTTACTTTGTTATAAAAGTATCCATTTATCCTCCATTCCCTGTAAAACCTTGACAAAGGTGACCTTTGCCTTCACTATTTTATAGGATGAATTCCTCTGCTTTCTTCATTATATTTTCACAGTCTGACAGAGAAATATGAATCTTGGATGGTAATATTCTCCTTCACTGCAGTGTTAATTTCGTTGACTAATAATTATCATCAAAGACTTACAGGGTTAGGTGAAAACCAAGAGAATGACTGGAGAAGTGAAAATTCTAGGTCAAAATAGCTGTCACATCGTTGGCGCCGATTGGGGGGGCCCAGACCCACGGCTGCATCGCGGGCCGTCCGAGGAGGGAGTGGCATCACAGGGAGCAGGCGGGGTGCGTTCCGATGACGCGCACCTGCTTGTAGCGTCCTCGGCAACTATTGCCAACCAGGGTGGAGCCTGGCGGCATCACGAGCCGGCCGAGGCAATCAGTGTCGGTGTATGGATCGAGGCAGGGCGCGTTCTGATGACGCATACCCGCTGGTCTTTAAAAGGATGGCGCGCAGATATACAGGCGCGCTGACATGGAGTTGATTTTCCCGCATCACCTGGCGTATTGTTTGTATTTTGAGCGTATGCTAGTGTTTTGACCAGACCTTCTTAATACCTTGCTAAACTGCCAACCCGGATTAACTCTCTGACTATTCTCCATTCTTAAACCCTCTTTGTTGTATGTGCGGCGTCTAGTGGTAGCATACCACTTTTTTTGTGTGTTCGTTTTTGAAATGTATTATTGCCTTTTTTTGAGAAAGGATTTTACCAGGAAGGATACATTGAGATTTCTCTCGTTTTCAAGTATGTCCTGGGTGGCGAGTATGTACCGTTAGGTGTCTTGCCCAAGGACACTTACTGGAGAGGTGCTCTTGCTGGGATCGAACCTATGTCTCCACAGGCTCTCTCCATGCAGAGCAGTGATGTTACCTCTACTCCACTCAGCCGGTACAGTTTAGTTATATTGTATTTTGCCCAGTATTTCATCTGGTCTCAAAATCATTTAGTACTGGGCAGTACTTGTTATCTTAGGTCTTGTCTATTCTCCCTGCGTTTGGGAGTTTTCTTAAGGTTACTCGTTCTTTACTGTTTTCTACGTTTTTTTGTCTAAGAAGTCTGTTCTTAAGGATCCCCATAATGGCTGTGAAAGGTGAGCAGGAGAACGGTTGTGACAATAGCCAAACCAGAAAAATTGTCCCATTTATCTCACTTTCCAAATCGGCTATTTTGACCTAGAATTTCCACTTCTCCAGTCATTCTCCTGGTTTTCACCGCTTTCTGAATAACCCTGTTAGTTGACTAAAACATTTTTTGTGACTAAAACTAAATAAAAACCAAGTTATTTTTTTTTTTTTGAGCTACAAAATTTATTCGAATAAAGTGATTCTTGATGAAGATCTTGAGAAAACATCAGAATGTGAGACAAAAACTGTACATCACAACAATGCTTCAGCAGATACATCAATACAGACTATGTAGATAAAAGACAAACATGTATTAAACAAAGGGCATTACAAAGTATACATCTTTATCTCCGATAAGAACCATATGTTATCTTTGACCTTTATTGCTAGCAAATATATTTTTTGAATTTGAATTCTTTATTTTAAAGTTTTTCATATCACAATAAAAGGCACATCAAAAGACCCCGCAGGGCCAGTACAAGAAACAGTAATCACATAAAGGTAACACATCGCTCGTCAAGGAAACATAAGGGTGCAGATAGTTCAGAGTTAAAGTCGCTCGTGTCAAAATAAAAGGCACATCAAAAGTAGAACCCCGTGGGGCCAGTACAAGGAACCGAAACCACATAGAGGTAACACATTGCTCTTCAGGAAAATATAAAGGCGAAGATAGTTCTGAAAAAAAAAATATATAACATTGCATAAAATAAAAGTAAAAAGGGGAAAAAATGTGCAGGAAACTCATAAAAGGGGGTCTAAAACGAAGACCAAAAGAAGTGGAGGGCAAAAAGGCAAACACTAACATCTCGTTGAGTAGCAACCAAAGAGAAATGAGAAAGCTGCACAGGAGTCAAATCCCTCTAACCCGTGTCCATCGAGGCACTGGGGGAACCCCCGTTATCTAAGCCAGGCGTCGTCTGAGGAGGGGAGAGGCCTAGGGTGTGCAACAGGTGCCAGGCCGCCTCCGGGGTAGATACCAAATGTGACATGTTGTCGTAACAGATATGCAGTGGCGTAGCGTGGGTTGTCAGCGCCCGGGGCCAGACAAGAATTGTACGCACCCCCAACCTGTGGACACGTTATCGATATTGCCCCAGCTCTCACATAGATATTGCCCCAGCCAGCTCTCACATGGATTTGCCCCAGCTCACACATGGATTTGCCCCAGCCAGCTCACACATGAATATTGCCCCAGCTCACACATGAATATTGCCCCAGCTCACACATGGATATTGCCCCAGCTCACACATGGATATTGCCCCAGCTCACACATGGATTTGCCCCAGCTCACACATGGATATGCCCCAGCTCACACATGGATTTGCCCCAGCTCATGGATTTGCCCCAGCTCACACATGGATTTGCCCCAGCTCATGGATTTGCCCCAGCTCATGGATATGCCCCAGCACCTCATGGATTTGCCCCAGCACATGGCTATGCCCCAGCTCACACATGGATTTGCCCCAGCTCATGGATTTGCCCCAGCTCACACATGGATTTGCCCCAGCTCACACATGGATTTGCCCCAGCTCATGGATTTGCCCCAGCTCATGGATATGCCCCAGCACCTCATGGATTTGCCCCAGCACATGGATATGCCCCAGCTCATGGATTTGCCCCCAGCTCATGGATTTGCCCCCCAACACATGGATTTGCCCCAGCACATGGATATGCCCCAGCTCATGGATTTGCCCCAGCTCATGGATTTGCCCCAGCTCATGGATATGCCCCAGCACCTCATGGATTTGCCCCAGCACATGGATATGCACCAGCTCATGGATTTGCCCCCAGCTCATGGATTTGCCCCCCAACACATGGATTTGCCCCAGCACATGGATATGCCCCAGCTCATGGATTTGCCCCAGCTCATGGATTTGCCCCCCAACACATGGATTTGCCCCAGCACATGGATATGCCCCAGCTCATGGATTTGCCCCAGCACATGGATTTGCCCCCCAACACATGGATTTGCCCCAGCACATGGATATGCCCCAGCTCATGGATTTGCCCCAGCACATGGATTTGCCCCAGCACATGGATTTGCCCCAGCTCATGGATTTGCCCCCCAGCTCTCACCTGGATATTGCCCTAGCTCCCAGGCAGCGGGAGTGCCCGCCCCGGTCCTGAACAGCGTGCGAGTCCGTCCTGTTGAAGGGGAGGCGGCTGCATGCATGCGCAGGTCACGCGGTCCGGCCAGTCAGGTGGTACAGAGACTCAGTACCACCTGATTAGACGGACCACGTGACCTGCGCCTGCACGCAGCCGCCTCCCCTTCAACAGGACGCACTCACTGTTTAGGACCGGGGCGGGCAGGCACTCCCGCTGCCCGGGCCGGCATCTGGGTCCCCTCAACCCGCGGGCCCTTGGGCGGGTCAGTCGGGCCACAAGTTTTAGGGGCGCATAATTTCAAAAGAAATTATGCGCCCCTAACAAAACTGCGCCCGGGGCCACTGCCCCCCTGCCCCCCCCACGCTACGCCACTGCAGATATGCATCGATCCCGCCACCCCCCAATGATAATGAACTCCCTTGCTCCTCAATAAGGCGGATATCTCCCTAAACTGATGCCGGGTTACCAGCGTCACAAAGGGAAGGTCGTTAAAAAATGTAAGAGAGAGGTCCTCATAAAGTGTCGGGTTAGACATCAGCCTGCGTTTATCCATCTCTTCCACGGCAATCGCAAGCACGTCACGTGGGCCTCCACCGGAGCTGTGGCCACCTTCCGAAGACGGGCAGCGTGTCTAAAAATAAGGGTAGTCAAAGTCTGTGTCCCCATGACATGCGTTGCAAATTTATAGACATATGCCAGCAAGGCATCTGCACCGATCGACTCCGGGATCCCCCTAATTCGGACATTCCTCCTGCGGTGACGAACCTCTGCCGCCTCCACCGCACATGTGAGCAGCGATACCTGGGATTGTAAGGCCTCCATTTGCGGTGTGAGGAGGGCCTGTGTCACTGCAGTCTCCTCAGCTTGCGTCTCGACAACCGAGAGCCGTCCTTTAATAGACCTCAATTCCGTCTGCATGGTCTTAAAATCGGCTCGCCACATAGCTCTCATCTCGCCATTGTTTCACCCAATAAGCGTCGGATATCACTCTCCAGGAAGGGCAGAGGCCCGTGAGCGGCCTGGGGCACATCCGTTTCGTCCCGGGAGATCCCCGGTTCCACCGCCACCGTGCGAGCCACTGTTGGTTTCGAGGGACCCGGACCATCCTTTGGTCGTCTCCCCTGCACCGGGTCTCGGGGTGATCTCTGGGCAGCCGCAGAGGCCTCCGACCAGTACGGGTCCTCTCCGTCAGATGAGCTCATCGTGGGGGACAGGTAAGTATGCGGGGCCGCCTGCCTCTTCCGTCGGCCTTCACCTATGGAATCACGGAAGTCCCTCTGCCGGGGGCTCTCCGGTAGCTGGGGCTTCTTCCCAGATTTTCTCCCCATAAGGTCAGGCTAAATTGTCGAGCGGGATGGAATGTCCTAAGCAGCGTGAGTAGCGCCGCAAAGATGGCCGCCGGCTGTAGGCCGCAATCTGCAAAACTCCCCAAAACGGCGCCGCTCGGGACACAAACAGCAGTCCTGGGCAGATATAGTGGGTCAGCAGGGCTCCACCAGCCAAATGTATGTTTTGGTCAGGGGTGAGTCGGTAGGTTGCGCAAATAAATCAAAAATTAGCTGGAGAGCTCTTCACAATGCGACTGCACCCACCGGAAGCTGTCTCCGCCCCCCCAAAAACCAAGTTATTTTGACTAAAACTATGATGAAAACCCATTGACATTTTAGTTGACTAATAAAAACTAGACTAAAATGCTAGGGAGGGACTATCTGGGAAGAGAACCGATCAGAGGTAATCTCAAGTAAGAGAGAAATAATGAATTTTTTTGTATTCAGATATGATGTTACTCCAGGAGTATACAATGAGTGCGGAAATTCTAGAGAAATGCTTAAATAATGCATGCTACCATATAAAACCCATTACAGTTTAGTTAAATCTACTTCAGGTTTAAGGGGTTATTCAGAGAGAGCCGATCTGGCCCCAAAATATCATCGAACAGGGAATTTCCCCGTACTATGACATTCCGGGGCCATTCAGCTATTCAGAGAGCAGACAGGTCCCCAAATTTTGGCGAACTGCCAGCAAGTACGGTGCCTGTTTGACGGCAGAGAAATCCCCCATAGAGAAGCAATGCTTCGTCTTTTCAGAGACACCGAACTGCAGAGAAAAGTTGTCGAAGTGCCCTGCTGTCCGTTGGTTTCATTTGACAGATTTATTCAGGCGATTCCCATAGGCTTCAATGTTAAAAATATTTCTGTTTTGGGGGGCGTGGCCGGCTCTGCATGGGAGCAGGTGCATCTCTGTGGAGCTCTGTGGGATTCTCTTATTATGGGGCCTTTAACTTTAATGTGATTTTTTTTTGTGAATTTACCCACTATTGGAGATCCTGTGCGGCTGGCCATTACAGGGTTTGCTTTGGGGCCCGTTTTAGCCCCCCTCTCCAAAGCACAGCCGAGTTTCTTTCTGAGGAGACCCTCCAGCAGCACCAAATGGCCGTCGGCCATTTTGAGGCCTATTTTTTTTGTTCCCCGGACACCTCGCTCCTTGTCCCTCCTGAGCCCTCTGGAGGAGATGGTGCATCCCGTGCCCGCTAGCAGAATGGAGGCTATGTTCACGGCCCTTGAGACCTGTTTCGAACAGTCGCCGTGAGAGGAGGAGAGTCTGATCGTCCCTACCTCATGGCGGCGGCTGATGGTGATGCTGGGAGTTGGTCGAGCAACTGAGGACCTACCGGAGGAGGTAATGGAGGACACCTGGCCTCGCGGCCGTCTGGTTCGCGACGCAGAACCACAGAGCGGTGGGCCGGGAGGTCCGGATTGCGAGCTACGCCTGCCCTCTGTGTATTCAAATGGGAGCGAGGCTGAGATGCTCACACGTGACGCCGGAGCAGCTCTGACGGATGCGGAGACGACTTCCGAGGAGTCTTCACCGGGGGAAGCGCTGGGGGCGCCGGCCGGGACTGTGGGCCTTGTGCTGAGGAGTGGCAGCGTCGGCCATGGGCAGTGCGGCTGGGGCGGCCGCAGCGGGAGCCTGGGGACTGGTCATCCATCTTGTCTGCCACGTGGGCCTGCGTGCTGTGCAGATCTCGCTCCCCATCCCTGATTGTACCTGGACTGACCGTCCTGGCCTCCACACCGATGCTCTACCTGTGTTGCGGCGGAGACCATTCAGAGACTCTGGCTGAGATTTTTACTCCAGATGTAGTTTCGCCTCATTGATAAACGACCCTTCTTTTCTGCTAATCCTTTGTGAGGACTTACTACCTTGTTATTTTTATTTTCCTACTCTTTTTGTGTTATAGCAGTTACTAGTTCCTAGCAGTTACTTTTCACTTTCTCTTTATCCTGCGGAACTTTTATCTATTATTATTGCTCCCTCATTTTTTGACCGTTTGCCGCTTATTTGTGAAGACCCCCCCTTATGTTTTCTGTGTTATTATGCTTGTGATACTTGGTCCTGCGAGGGCAACCCTGCTGGTCAGTCTGTGACCCTTTGAATACAAAATAAAAATCTTAAATACAAAAAAATATATATTTCTGTTTTAATCCAATATTTAGTAAACCATTTATTATTTTGGTCTGCAGTAAAAAGTTTCTTTATTTATAGATTTTTTTAGGATCTTTCAGGCATTTCTTGGGATTTTTTCTGCAAAATGTTTTTTTCGTTTTTTTAAATCGTTTTTCCTGTTTTCTGTAACAGCCCTTTTTATTATCATTCATTGGATCTTATATGTAAATTTCAGACATTTTCGTTCAGTAGTTTTTTTGCAAACAGCGTTTCAATTTTGACACTCTCAAGCGAACTGTTTTTTTTTTTTACCCCGTTCTTCAGTTTGTCAGCTTTTTCCAGTGGCTGAACTGCAATGTGATCAGTGGCTCGTCGGCTTTTTCTGGCGTGTTCGGCGTGGTTTTTCGGTGGGTTTTTGGCAGGTGTTCGGCGGGATTGCGGTGGGTTTGTGGCCGGTTTTCCCTGCACACCAGGGACCTTGCGGTGAATGCTGAATTCAACGCAGGGTGGGGAGCTTTGATTCCCCGAAGTGCAGGGAACTGTGAAGAACAAGATAGCATCGAAATCTCGGCGACATTTTGGTGCTCCCTGAATAACCACTTTAGTCAACTAAAAATAAAACAATTCGGATGACTAAAATATGACTAAAACTAATATTTAAACTAGGAGGGGGGGACAAAAGGGTAAAAAACAATCTGCCCGATTGTCCCCCAAAACTAAATCGGAGGGTGCAAGCAACATGCGAGGTAAAAAATGACAAGCTCAGAGTCGTGTCTATAAATGCTCGCAGTTTAGTCAATAAAATCAATGAACTAGAGGCAATGATGGCAGCTGAAAAAGTAGATTTAGTGGCGGTTACTGAGACATGGTTCAGTGAGAAAAATAACTGGGACATAACAATACCGGGGTACTCTTTATATAGAAAAGACAGAGAAGGTAGGAAAGGAGGAGGAGTGGCCCTGTATGTGAAAAACAACATAAAAAGGGAACCAAATAAAAGTGAGTGAGGTGAACATAGAGTCAGTTTGGGTTACGCTAACATTTGGCAATCATACAGTAGCTCGTGTAGGTGTGATCTATAGACACCCTGGACAAGTAGAAGAGCTAGATAATCTGCTGGTTGAGGAAATAGCCAAAATGGCAATGAAGGGGGAAGTTATTATCATGGGGGACTTTAATCTTCCTGATGTGAACTGGAAAACCAAAATAGCTGGGTGCACCAGGAGTACAAATATTCTAAACTCCTTACTGGGATTATCTCTAACACAAGTAGTTGAGGAGCCGACCCGTAAAGAGGCCATATTGGATTTAATACTCACAAATGGAGGTTTGGTATCGGACGTTGTTGTAGGTGAAAATTTGGGATCTAGTGATCACCAGTCAGTGTGGTTTAATATAAGAACAGGGATGGAGCCGCACCACACAAAAACAAAAGTTTTAGACTTTAAAAAAACAGATTTTTCAAAAATGAGATTTTGTGTGAAGGAGTCATTATCAGACTGGAGGAGTTTAAAGGGAGTCCAGGAGAAATGGTATTATTTAAAGGAAGCATTATTGAAGGCCACAGGAAATTGCATTCGGCTTGTTAGCAAAAACAAAAAAGGGAAGAAACCACTGTGGTACTCTGCAGAAGTGGCCAAAATAGTGAAGAACAAAAAGATAGCATTCAATAATTATAAAAAAACTCAGAGTGAAGAAGATAGGCAAACCTATAAAATTAGGCAGAAAGAGGCAAAGCAATTTATAAGAGCTTCCAAAGCACACGCAGAAGAGATAATAGCTCAGTCAGTAAAAAAGGGGGACAAAACATTTTTTAGATACATAAACGAGAAAAGAAAATTAAAACAAGGATTAGTTAGATTAAAAACAAAGGAAGGAATGTATGTAGAAGAGGATAAAAGTCTCGCTGACTGCCTCAATGAATATTTTTGTTCAGTCTTTGCAGAAGAAAAGGAAGGAAAGGGACCTCAGTTAGGAGAGAACACTAAAGAGACATTTACATATGAGTTTACAGAGGAGGTTCTACAGCAGCTGTCTAAAGTAAAGACAAATAAGTCAATGGGGCCTGATGGGATCCACCCTAAATTATTAAAAGAGCTCAGTGATGTAATAGCAAAACCGTTAACAGATTTATTTAACCAATCCTTGTTAACGGGAGTCGTCCCAGAAGACCTGCGGACGTACAGGGTACGTCAGCGGTGCCTAATCCCCCTCCCGCCCGATACTCACCTCCCTCGCTGGATCCCACGGCGATCTGGCAGGGAGGAAGCCTGCCCATGTGATTTACATGGGCAGGCGAGGCTGATGACGTCGCCACGCTGCGTGGTGACGTCATCAGCAGGCGTCCCCAAGAATTTCAATGGAGGGGAGGGGGGGCTCCTTCGGAGACCTCTATCTCCCCAACCATTGAAGCTAGGGAGATGCCGTTTGCACTGTAGGAGACAGGGGCGGATCCAGGGGGGGGGCAACGGCGCAATTGCCCCCCCCCCGAGATTTGAGCCGGGGACCCAGATGCCGCCGGGCAGCGCAGGAGCGCCTGCCTGGTCCTGAAGAGTGCGTCCTTGTAAAGGGGATGCGGCTGCATGCAGGCGCAGCCGGTCACGTGGTCCGGCTAATCAGGTGGTACTGAGTCTCTGTACCACCTGACTGGCCGGACCGCGTGACCTGCGCACGCACGCAGCCGCCTCCCCTTTACAAGGACGCACTCTTCAGGACCGGGCAGGCGCTCCTGCGCTGCCCGGCGGCATCTGGGTCCCCTGAACACCGGAGCTGGAGGCCTGGAGCAATATCCAGGTGAGAGCTGGGCAAATCCATGAGCTGGGGGTAAATCCATGAGCTGGGCAAATCCATGAGCAGGGGGCAAATCCATGAGCTGGGCAAATCCATGACCTGGGGGTAAATCCATGAGCTGGGCAAATCCATGAGCTGGGGGTAAATCCATGAGCTGGGCAAATCCATGAGCTGGGGGTAAATCCATGAGCTGGGGGTAAATCCATGAGCAGGGGGCAAATCCATGAGCTGGGCAAATCCATGAGCTGGGGGCAAATCCATGAGCTGGGGGGCAAATCCATGAGCTGGGGGTAAATCCATGAGCTGGGGGGTAAATCCATGAGCTGGGCAAATCCATGAGCTGGGGGTAAATCCATGAGCTGGGGGGTAAATCCATGAGCTGGGGGTAAATCCATGAGCTGGGGGTAAATCCATGAGCTGGGCAAATCCATGAGCTGGGGGTAAATCCATGAGCTGGGGGTAAATCCATGAGCTGGGCAAATCCATGAGCTGGGGGTAAATCCATGAGCTGGGCAAATCCATGAGCTGGGGGTAAATCCATGAGCTGGGCAAATCCATGAGCTGGGGCAAATCCATGAGCTGGGGGGCAAATCCATGAGCTGGGGGTAAATCCATGAGCTGGGGGTAAATCCATGAGCTGGGCAAATCCATGAGCTGGGGCAAATCCATGAGCTGGGGCAAATCCATGAGCAGGGGGCAAATCCATGAGCTGGGGGTAAATCCATGAGCTGGGGGCAAATCCATGAGCTGGGGGCAAATCCATGAGCTGGGGGCAAATCCATGAGCTGGGGGCAAATCCATGAGCAGGGGGCAAATCCATGACCTGGGGGCAAATCCATGACCTGGGGGCAAATCCATGAGCTGGGGGAAATCCATGAGCAGGGGGCAAATCCATGAGCTGGGGGCAAATCCATGAGCAGGGGGCAAATCCATGAGCAGGGGGCAAATCCATGAGCTGGGCAAATCCATGACCTGGGGGCAAATCCATGACCTGGGCAAATCCATGAGCTGGGCAAATCCATGAGCTGGGGGCAAATCCATGAGCTGGGGGCAAATCCATGAGCTGGGGGCAAATCCATGACCTGGGGGCAAATCCATGAGCTGGGCAAATCCATGACCTGGGGGCAAATCCATGACCTGGGGGCAAATCCATGAGCTGGGCAAATCCATGAGCTGGGGGCAAATCCATGAGCTGGGCAAATCCATGACCTGGGGGCAAATCCATGACCTGGGCAAATCCATGAGCTGGGGGTAAATCCATGAGCTGGGGCAAATCCATGAGCTGGGGGCAAATCCATGTGTGAGCTGGGGCTCTCTGCTCCTCTAGATTGTAAACTCCTGGGTGCCCTCTGCTCCTCTAGATTGTAAACTCCTGGGTGCCCTCTGCTCTCTAGATTGTAAGCTCCTGGGTGCCCTCTGCTCCTCTAGATTGTAAACTCCTGGGTGCCCTCTGCTCCTCTAGATTGTAAGCTCCTGGGTGCCCTCTGCTTTTCTAGATTGTAAACTCCTGTGAGCCGGGCCCTCTGCTCCTCTAGATTGTAAGCTCCTATGAGCCGGGCCCTCTGCTCCTCTAGATTGTAAGCTCCTGTGAGCCGGGCCCTCTGTAAATTCTCGTGAGTCGGACTCTCTGCTAAAACACCTTATTTTCTGTCAGTGCCCCTCCCGAGACTAGTCTCTGGATCCGCCCCTGGTAGGAGAGGGGAGAGCCTCCCCTTTTAAGCGGTGTATGGCATTAACAGTTTCGCCCACGGATCACGTTTCGGCGCCAATTGGCGCCAAAACGCGATTCAAACCTGGAGGGGGGCTGACATCTTGGATGTCAGCCAAGCCTCCAGGTCCCCCCCCACCCACTGACAACCTCACCATATGTGTGAGGATGTCAGTGGGCCAGTTAACCATCTAGCTGCCATGTAGAGATAAGGGGATCCTAAGGATCCCCATATCTCCCGATCCATGGCAGCTAGATGGCAGCCAGGGGGCAAATCCATGAGCTGGGCAAATCCATGACCTGGGGGTAAATCCATGAGCTGGGCAAATCCATGAGCTGGGGGTAAATCCATGAGCTGGGCAAATCCATGAGCTGGGGGTAAATCCATGAGCTGGGGGTAAATCCATGAGCAGGGGGCAAATCCATGAGCTGGGCAAATCCATGAGCTGGGGGCAAATCCATGAGCTGGGGGGCAAATCCATGAGCTGGGGGTAAATCCATGAGCTGGGGGGTAAATCCATGAGCTGGGCAAATCCATGAGCTGGGGGTAAATCCATGAGCTGGGGGTAAATCCATGAGCTGGGGGTAAATCCATGAGCTGGGGGTAAATCCATGAGCTGGGCAAATCCATGAGCTGGGGGTAAATCCATGAGCTGGGGGTAAATCCATGAGCTGGGCAAATCCATGAGCTGGGGGTAAATCCATGAGCTGGGCAAATCCATGAGCTGGGCAATCCATGAGCTGGGCAAATCCATGAGCTGGGGGCAAATCCATGAGCTGGGGGGCAAATCCATGAGCTGGGGGTAAATCCATGAGCTGGGGGTAAATCCATGAGCTGGGCAATCCATGAGCTGGGGGCAAATCCATGAGCTGGGGCAAATCCATGAGCAGGGGGCAAATCCATGAGCTGGGGGTAAATCCATGAGCTGGGGGCAAATCCATGAGCTGGGGGCAAATCCATGAGCTGGGGGCAAATCCATGAGCTGGGGGCAAATCCATGAGCAGGGGGCAAATCCATGACCTGGGGGCAAATCCATGACCTGGGGGCAAATCCATGAGCTGGGGGCAAATCCATGAGCAGGGGGCAAATCCATGAGCTGGGGGCAAATCCATGAGCAGGGGGCAAATCCATGAGCAGGGGGCAAATCCATGAGCTGGGCAAATCCATGACCTGGGGCAAATCCATGACCTGGGCAAATCCATGAGCTGGGCAAATCCATGAGCTGGGGCAAATCCATGAGCTGGGGGCAAATCCATGAGCTGGGGGCAAATCCATGACCTGGGGGCAAATCCATGAGCTGGGCAAATCCATGACCTGGGGGCAAATCCATGACCTGGGGGCAAATCCATGAGCTGGGCAAATCCATGAGCTGGGGGCAAATCCATGAGCTGGGCAAATCCATGACCTGGGGGCAAATCCATGACCTGGGCAAATCCATGAGCTGGGGGTAAATCCATGAGCTGGGGCAAATCCATGAGCTGGGGGCAAATCCATGTGTGAGCTGGGGCTCTCTGCTCCTCTAGATTGTAAACTCCTGGGTGCCCTCTGCTCCTCTAGATTGTAAACTCCTGGGTGCCCTCTGCTCCTCTAGATTGTAAGCTCCTGGGTGCCCTCTGCTCCTCTAGATTGTAAACTCCTGGGTGCCCTCTGCTCCTCTAGATTGTAAGCTCCTGGGTGCCCTCTGCTTTTCTAGATTGTAAACTCCTGTGAGCCGGGCCCTCTGCTCCTCTAGATTGTAAGCTCCTATGAGCCGGGCCCTCTGCTCCTCTAGATTGTAAGCTCCTGTGAGCCGGGCCCTCTGTAAATTCTCGTGAGTCGGACTCTCTGCTAAAACACCTTATTTTCTGTCAGTGCCCCTCCCGAGACTAGTCTCTGGATCCGCCCCTGGTAGGAGAGGGGAGAGCCTCCCCTTTTAAGCGGTGTATGGCATTAACAGTTTCGCCCACGGATCACGTTTCGGCGCCAATTGGCGCCAAAACGCGATTCAAACCTGGAGGGGGGCTGACATCTTGGATGTCAGCCAAGCCTCCAGGTCCCCCCCCACCCACTGACAACCTCACCATATGTGTGAGGATGTCAGTGGGCCAGTTAACCATCTAGCTGCCATGTAGAGATAAGGGGATCCTAAGGATCCCCATATCTCCCGATCCATGGCAGCTAGATGGTCATATTTGACATCATTTGAAAGGCCTGATTATGGCCTTTCCAATGATAACAAACATGACCAGGTTTGGTTTAAAAAAAATAAATAAAAAAAATAATAATTAAAAAATTAAATAAAATAAAAAAAAGTTTTTTTTTAAAAGTTTTTTTATCTGGGGGGAGTTTAATTAAATAGGACCTAGGCTGTCATCTAAAAATAATTAGCACAAAATGGTCAGAATGAGCGCAGCGCACATAGGTGAACTGTCTCAGCAGTGAAGGGGTTAAAAAGCAAACGCATGTAAAAATTGGGTATTTCTAGTCTCGAGACAAAATTTTGAACCTATTTAGCCGGGGTCTTTTTGGGTGGTTGTAGATTTTGGGGATTAAATTACGAAAAAGTGTGTTTTTACCATTTTTTTCCTCATATTTCATATTTTTTTTTATAGTAAATTATTCGATATGATGGAAATAAAGGTATTTCTAGAAAGTCCATTTAATGGCGGGAAAAAGGGTGTATAATATGTGTGGGTCGAATAAACGAGTAAGAGGAAAATTTGACCTAAACACTAACAGCGCAGAAACGTAAAAACAGCAGCGGTCACTAAAAGACGGATTTGTGTAAAACCGCCCGGTCACTAAGGGGTTAATGGAAACCATGTTAAAGGAAAGGATTGTTGAACATCTAAAAACACATAGATTACAGGATCAGAAACAACATGGGTTTACCTCAGGGAGATCATGCCAAACTAATCTTATTGATTTTTTTGATTGGGTAACAAAAATAATAGACACAGGTGGTGCAGTAGACATTGCTTATTTAGATTTCAGTAAGGCTTTTGATACTGTTCCGCATAGAGGGCTTATCAATAAATTGCAATCTTTGAGCTTGGATTCCAATATTGTTGACTGGATTAGGCAGTGGCTGAGTGACAGACAACAGAGGGTTGTGGTAAATGGAGTTTATTCGGCGCAAGGTCTTGTTACCCATTCTCTTTAATATTTTTATTAGTGATATTGCAGAAGGTATTAATGGAAAAGTATGTCTTTTTGCTGATGACACAAAGATTTGCAACAGGGTTGACGTTCCTGGAGGGATCAGCCAAATGACAAATGATTTAGGTAAACTAAAAAAATGGTCGGAGTTGTGGCAATTGAGTTTTAATGTGGATAAGTGCAAGATAATGCACCTGGGACGTAAAAACCCAAGGGCTGAATATAGAATATTTGATACAGTCCTAACCTCAACATCTGAGGAAAGGGATTTAGGGGTCATTATTTCAGAGGATCTAAGGGTAAGTAGTCAATGTAATAGAGCAGCAGGAAATGCTGGCAGAATGCTTGGTTGTGTAGGGAGAGGTATTAGCAGTAGGAAAAGGGAAGTGCTCATGCCACTGTACAGAGCACTGGTGAGACCTCACTTGGAGTACTGTGTGCAGTACTGGAGACGTATCTCCAGAAGGATATAGACATCTTAGAGAGAGTCCAGAGAAGGGCTACTAAAATGGTGTACGGCTTGAAGGAGAAAAGTTACCAGGAAAGGCTTAATGATCTTAACATGTACAGCTTGGAAAAAAGACGAGACAGAGGAGATATGATAGAAACATTTAAATACGTAAAGGGAATCCACAAGGTAGAGGAAGGGAGTATATTTAAAAGGAAACAAAATAGCAAAACAAGAGGACATAGTCTTAGATTAGAGGGCAAAGGTTTAAAAGTAACATCAGGAAGCATTATTTTACTGAGAGGGTGGTGGATACATGGAACAGTCTTCCAGGAGAAGTGGTAGAGGCCAAAACAGTAATTGAATTTAAGCAAGCATGGGATAGGCATAAGGCTATCCTAAACAAAAGATAAATCCAGGTAAAGTATCCATGTAATTGGGCAGACTAGATGGGCCGAAAAGGTTCTTATCTGCCGACATTTTTCTATGTTTCTATGTTTCTATGTTTCTAATTACATTTTACTCAGGGTAATTCAAAGAGATTCTAAAAGTCACTGCACGTTCGGTGACTTTTCGTTCTCTTCAATTCGGTTCCTTTTGCCAATCCCATTTCGGTGACCCTGCAGTGTATTCAGCAAGCACCACAGGGTCCCCGAATTGCAGGAAAAGCTACTGCAAACCTGACGAAAACGAACTGCAAAACCCAGCGAATGCACACCGAAAACCCGCAAAAACATCTGGATTAACCTGCCGAAAACCACGGAAAAACCTGAGCAGGAGCCGCCGGATAAAGCCGAGACCGCAGACAAAGTGAAGTGAATAAATTAGGAAGACAGTTTGCATGAATGTTTGAAAGTGAAATGCTGTTTGCAAAGAAACTACTTAGCGAAAATGTCTGAAATTTACATATGATCCAATGAATGATAACAAAAAGGGCTGTTACAGAAAAAAGAAGTAAACTTAAAAAAATAAAAATCGGACTTTTAAAGAAAAATAATCAGAAAAATGCTTAAAATATCCTAAAAAATCTATAAATAAAGAGACTCTTTACTGCAGAATTTTATAATGAACGGTTTATTAGATATTGAATTAAAACCGGAATATTTTTAACATAGAAGCCTATGGGATTCTACTGAATAAACTTGCCGAATTAAACCACCGAATGGCAGGGCATTTCTGGAACCTTTCACTGCTGGTTTGTGTTCTCTGAATAGCCGAAGCAGTGCATTTTCATGGGGATTTCTCTGCCCTCGAACAGGCACCGAACAGGCACCGTATGTGCAGGCAATTCGCCAGGATTTGGCGAATTGCCTGCTCTCTGGTTAGCCGAATGGCCAAGAAAGGTAACCGAACGCTGATTTTCAGCGTTCGGTTACCTTTCTCAAGCAATTCGGATCTCTTTGAATTAACCTGTATGACTAAAACTAAATGACATTTTACTCAGAAGATTATGACTAAAACTAAATTAAATTTGCTGTCAAAATTAACATTGCTTGACTGCATACTTACCAAACGTCTTTATTACATTCAACTTTAAACTTGGCCTGTTTTCCTTTCTTTTTTCATACTCCTTTATGGTGTGTTTTCATCGATGTTTTGCCTTTAACATACATTTCCTAGAATGTCACCTATTTGATCTGCTTGACCTTTGTGTTCCGATATCTGTTTAGTTTTTCTTATTATAACTTCACTTTCTTACCTTTTCGTCTGCTGCAATTAAAAAATACCCCTCTATGTTATTGGGAAAATCTAAAATATGTCATTCCTGTGCATCAGTTTTGAATTTGTTCACTCTGCTTCTTTGTTATGAATATTCTTTCTCGCTATACATTTCCAAGAAGGCATCGATCTCATATTCAGTATGGTTGATTTTCAAAGTCGAAAAATTACCTTTATTCTTATATCGCCGTGGGGTTTCTTATTCTTCAATTTTCAATATCTCCCTATTGTTGGTTTTTCTTAACCACATTCAAAAATAATAATAGCATTCAAATAAAGAAATGCCTTTATGTAATACTGTCAATATCTATTATTTGTTAATTACATCACTTTGTATATTCTCGTGATGCTTATTTCATATATTCCGCTCGTATTGTCCTCATTGTCGCCCCTACAGTGATCTGTTTCCAGTATTTAAGCTCCTCAAACTAAATTCTACGCGATTAACTTTTAATCTTACATTTTTGTTTTGTTGCAAATGTGTCACATGATTGCAATTTATTTTTAAAAAAATATCTTTTAAATATACAATATATAAAAAAATATCTTCTACTGTAGAAATGTCCTTCTTCCTTTTTAGCTTTCCAAAAAAATCAGATTGGAAGTTTAAAGGCTTCTGGAGAAATATTTTTGATTTGCTTGTGCCTTAAACCAATTTGCTTGAAGACCATCAGGGTTATTCAAAGAGCTCCGAATCGGGGCCAAAAGGTAACCGAACGCTGAAATTCAGAGTACACTTACCTTTCTTGGCCATTCAGCTATCCAGAGAGCAGGCAATTCGCTAAATCCTGGCGAATTGCCTGCACATACGGTGCCTGTTCGGTGCCTGTTCGAGGGCAGTGAAATCCCCATAGAGAAGCAACGCTTCGTCTATTCAGAGAACAAAAACCAGCAGTGAAAAGTTGCCGAATTGCCCTGCCGTTCGGTGGTTTCATTCAACAGGTTTATTCAGGCGAATCCCATAGGCTTCAATGTTAAAAATATTCCAGTTTTAATTCAATATCTAATAAACCGTTCATTATAGTATTCTGCAGTAAAAAGTATTTTTATCTTTCGATTTTTTTTAGGATCTTTTAGGCATTTTATGGGATTTTTTTGCAAACATTTTTTTTGTTTTCTGTAACAGCCCTTTTTATTATCATTCATTGGATCTTATATGAAAATTTCAGACATTTTCGCTCAGTAGTTTGTTTGCAAACAGCATTTCACTTTTCAAACATTCAAGTGTACTGTTTTTTTTTTCACCTCCTTCGTCTGCGGTGTCGGGTTTTTCTGGCAGCTGCTCTGCGCTGTGATTGGCTCCTGCTTGGGTTTCTCCGGCGTGTTTGGCGGGGTTAATCCAGATGTTTTTGCGGGTTTCGGTGTGCATTTGCCTGGGTTTTGCGGTGAGTGTTCGGCAGCTTTTCGACAGCTTTTCCCTGCACTACGACGACCCTGTGGTGCTTGCTGAATACACCGCAGGGTCGCCGAAATGGGATCGCCAAATCGCACCGATTGAAGAGAACAAAAAGTCACCAAACGTGTGGTGACTTTTCGATTCTCTTTGAATAACCCTGCATGTTTCGTATAGTCATCATGGGCCATCAGATAAAGAATACCACTGAATAACACCTGGCCTAAACGCAGGCGCTTTACATACAAGCCACATCCCTGTGACTGAGACGTTAGTGGTTAGATGGTACAATAAGGGTTTGCTTTGAGATTGGGATGGAGTTTAAATAATAATAACTCACTAAAAGTAAGAACGAAATTATTTATATAAATTTATTATCCTGGATTGATTTAGGAGGAAAATCTAACATACGCTCGAACAGTGAAGGTGAACCTGGGCACCCCAGATGTTTCGGAACTACATGTTCCATGATGCTCAGCAAGCATAAAGTGTAACTAAGCATCTTGGGACATGTAGTTCCAAAACATCTGGAGTACCAAGGTTTGCCATCACTTTACTGGTATGTCCTTTTAATTATTGATCATCCATACACCCTTTAGTTGCATCTGCCAAACAGGAATTTGGTTATACTGTTATGATATTTTATTTTATTACTTTGTATTTCTGTACCTACTGTAATAATTCAATATTCTCGAACCCAGGACATACTGTGAATCCCTGCACTGGCTCCCCATCCACAGCAGAATCAAATTCTAACTACTCACCCTGACCTACAAAACCCTCACTAACTCCGTTCCCCGCTACCAGGGCCGGCGCAAGCATTTTTGTTTACTCAAGCGAAGTTGCGTTTTGGTGCCCCCCTCCACCCAATCCGTGCCATGGCAATCGGAAGTGTTTGGTCTCCTCACGCATTGTCGATCTATGCTGTGCCTGGTGCCCCTCCAGTGCCACAGGGCCAATCTACAGAGTGTGCGGTCCCCTCCTTTGGCAATGTGGCATAGGAGGGGCACCAGGCACTGCACAAATTTGCAATGTGGCCTGGTGGTGCGCCCTGGTCTTGCTGGGTCAATAAACCCACATATTTCAAACTGCCTGCCACTCCCAGTGTTTCCCTGTGATCCTGCTACCTACCACTCTCACTCTGTTGCTGTGGTCCAATGTCCGTCTCCAGGTCTCCAGAAGCAGACTGGCAGCAGGGTCCTCGTCCTCTAATTCAATTCACCCCCCCTTAATTAATTTTTTCCATTTAATTACTTTCACCCCCTCCCCCCTTAAATTCATTTCATATAGCGTATGACAGAGCTCCACGGCAATAAAACTCACAGTAATGTGCACTGTGTATGAGCGGATGACAGGGCTCCACAGCAATAAAAGTCACAGTAATGTGCGCTGTGGATGAGCATATCACAGAGCGCCACAGCAATAAACCTCACAGTAATGTTTAGTTTGTGTGTATGAAAGTATCACTGAACTCCACAGCAATAAAACTCACACTCATACACACTGCCCATTACTGTATCACAGAGCTCCACAGCAATAAAACTCACAGCAATGTGTGGTGTGTATGAGCGTATCACAGAGCTTCACAACAATAAAACTCACAGCAATGTGTGGTGTGTATGAGCGTATCACAGAGCTTCACAATAATAAAACTCACAGGAATGTGCAGTGTGTATGAGCGTATCACAGAGCTTCACAACAATAAAACTCACAGCAATGTGTGGTGTGTATGAGCGTATCACAGAGCTTCACAACAATAAAACTCACAGTAATGTGCAGTGTTTATGAGCGTATCACAGAGCTCCACAGTAATAAACCTCACAGTAATGTACCAATATCAGTTTACTCAAACCCCCCAGCAGAACATTACACACACACACACACACACACCAAGCAGAACATTACACACACCCCAGCAGCACATTACACACACCCCAGCAGGACTTTACACACACACACTCCCAGCAGAACATTACACACACACACCCCCAGCAGAACATTACACAGACACATCCCCAGCAGAACATTACACCCCCCAGCAGAACATTACACCCCCAGCAAAACATTACACCCCCCAGCAAAGCATTAGCCCCCAGCAAAACATTACCCCCAGCAAAACATTACACCCCCCAGCAGAACATTACACACACACACACCCCAGCAGAACATTACACACACACATCCCCAGCAGAACATTACACCCCCCAGCAGAACATTACACCCCCAGCAAAACATTACCCCCCAGCAAAACATTACACCCCCCAGCAGAACATTACACCCCCCCGAGCATAACATTACACCCCCCCGAGCAGAACATTACACCCCCCAGCAGAACATTACACCCCCCCAGCAAAACATTACACGCCCCCAGCAGAACATTACACCCCACAAGCAGAACATTACACACACACACCCTCCCCTCCCTCAGTTTATTCAAACCTTTTAAAAATCTTCTCTCGGCCTCTCTGCCCAGTCCTCCCTCACACTACAGTGGAAACACGCAGGCTGACTCTGCTGCAGGGCCGCACCCTAAGCTTTGGGGTTTGTCCTCCAGGCTTTTCTGCTGCTGCGTGCCCTGGCTATGTGTGTCACGTGAGGGGGGCGGTGCCAAATTATGCAGTGTGCCTGCTCATGTTTAGAATGTGGGACTGAGGCTGGCACACTGCATCGCTTTGAGAGTGCGCGGCTGGGCCCCTGGTTGATGTCTGAGGATCATTCATAGCTCCGATTCCGGGATTTTAAAAACAGAATTTTTCCGCCCCTCACACTAACAGCAAGCCTGTGCCGCCTTACACTAGTGCCGGCCCTGCCCGCTACCGTCCTCACTAATCACCTAATACACCTCAGCTCGTCCCCTACGATCCAACAATGACCCGCGCCTGACATCCTTCATCATTACTTCCTCACATGCCAGATTGCAGGACTTTCTCATACGGCGCCAACCCTATGGAATGCGCTTCCTCGCAATATCAGACTGTCCCAAAATCTGGCTTCATTTAAACGCTCCCTAAAGACCCTTCTGTTTAGGGAAGCCGACCACCTGACTCCGTAACAAGACATCCGACCGACCCAAAAATGGTCCCACCTCTCCCTGCATTAACTCATTAGTGCAGCCCCCCTCCTGTTTCTCACCCCCTCACCCATCGAGATTGGAAATTCCCACGGGAATAGGGTCCCCATGTCCTCCTGTATCTGTTGGCAGCAATACTGACCTGTCTCCTGTATGTATTGTAGAATTGTCCTGTCTTTACCCGTTGCACCTTTTGTACAGCGCTGCGGAATGTGTTGACCTGTAATAAATAATAATAATAAAACAAGAGAAATCTCAATGTATCCTTACTGGTAAAATACTTTATAAATAAATAAATATTTTTGCTTCTCCTATCATTTAGAGTTATGCAATTTAACATTAGTCAATCAGAAGGAGTCAGTTCTTCATTTCCCTTTGATTTGTTTTGTATAATGCCCTTCCTTCCATAAATGGCTTTTATTATTGTAGTTCGCATTGGCTCTCAGATTTACAGTATTAATAAATACATTAAATATATACTGTATATATATTCCAACGCGTGCCGAACAGAAATCAATGAACAGCTTTTGTCAGCTTCTATGGATCCCTATTTCATTATTGTATTACTTATTACTTTCCCTTCCACAATAAATGAAGATACTCATACTGTGGTAAGAGATACGTGACCTGGAAAACACAGCGTAGCTATCTTCTAGCCCTTGGTTCACTGAACTTGCATTAGTTCAGTTTCACTGACCTTGCGAGATAAGCACCTCCAGATGACATTAAAAACATATCTCCAAGTATACACTAGTTAAACGGCTGTAAACACACCCAAATCCATGGAAAATGCTGCCTCGAATCAATGAAAAGAAATATACCAGTACATTCATGGAAATAATATTTTATACTTCTTTAGAAAGAGTTCTAAGTACACAATGAAAGAGTTCTAAGTAGAGTCACAATGTAACCATAGAGCATCAACATGAAAACTTACCAGGAGCAGAATCCAAAGTAGATCAGTGGTTCCCAAAGTGGGTGGTAGCACCCCCTGGTGGCCAGTGGGATGGCCTAGGGGGGCATTCAAAGACAAGGGGGCAGCAGGGGGGCGTTTGGAGGCAAGGGGGTGGCAGGGGGGCTCCAGAGCAATTCAAGAATCTTCTCATGATGTTAAATGCATTTTCAGATATTGAGGTAGTTGGAGTATTCGAAGAAGAACTAATTGAGCTACAAAATGACTCTGACCTGAAGCCAAAGTTTAAGGAAACAAGATAGCTCAATTAATCAATGCGTTTCACCACATTCAATTCTTTAGATTAGGCCACAAATTTAATGTGGTGAAACGCGCTGCGCAATTGAGCTCTCTTTTGTTTTTAACAGTCACTATGTGTATACGCTAAGTCCAAGTATACACTAGTTAAACGGCTGTAAACACACCCAAATCCATGGAAAATGCTGCCTCGAATCAATGAAAAGAAATATACCAGTACATTCATGGAAATAATATTTTATACTTCTTTAGAAAGAGTTCTAAGTACACAATGAAAGAGTTCTAAGTAGAGTCACAATGTAACCATAGAGCATCAACATGAAAACTTACCAGGAGCAGAATCCAAAGTAGATCAGTGGTTCCCAAAGTGGGTGGTAGCACCCCCTGGTGGCCAGTGGGATGGCCTAGGGGGGCATTCAAAGACAAGGGGGCAGCAGGGGGGCGTTTGGCGGCAAAGGGGTGGCAGGGGGGCTCCAGAGCAATTCAAGAATCTTCTCATGATGTTAAATGCATTTTCAGATATTGAGGTAGTTGGAGTATTGGAAGAAGAACTAATTGAGCTACAAAATGACTCTGACCTGAAGCCAAAGTTTAAGGAAACAAGATAGCTCAATTAATCAATGCGTTTCACCACATTCAATTCTTTAGATTAGGCCACAAATTTAATGTGGTGAAACGCGTTGCGCAATTGAACTCTCTTTTGTTTTTAACAGTCACTATGTGTATACGCTAAGTCCAAGTATACACTAGTTAAACGGCTGTAAAAACACCCAAATCCATGGAAAATGCTGCCTCGAATCAATGAAAAGAAATATCCCAAAGTGGGTGGTAGCACCCCATGGTGGGCGGTTCTACCGGGTGTCTATGAATTTAATGTGAATTATTGCAATAGCAAACCATTTGGTGGAATATATTTGCACTTATGGCCCCGTACTATTGGTTTTTGGCATGAGAAGGGAAGTGTTACCAAGGAATTAAATTATTATTTTTTTTTTGAGAAAGGATTTTACCAGGAGGATACATTGAGATTTCTCTCGTTTTCAAGTATGTCCTGGGTAGCGATTTGAAGGTTATAGTCACTTGTCTCTGATATGAGGGATACGAGTATTTTGTGGATGATGTGAATTAGAGGTTTTTCCGTATTTATTTAAGTGGACCGTAACAGTTTGTGGGAGGAACGCGGCTTATTGGATCTGCAGAATTATTTGTGACACGTTGACTTTCACTATGGTTTTGGTGAGACCAGTTTGACTGGTGGCAATGCTTGTGGGCAAGTGGATTGAGTGAATTGTAGTCCCCCCCTCCATTGTGTTGCAATATTGGAGGGCACCGTGAAGTGCCTGAATGAAGGCTATTATTATGTAGCATGGAGAACAATATCTGTTACTATCTACTAAAGTCCTATCACCCATTTATACTATTATAGTGCTACAGTCCATAAGGTGTATTAATTGATTGGCAATTATGTAAGATTTTGATAGAAACCCATATGGTGGAACCAGTGGCTGAATATAGTCTTCTGGAGATTAGACTCAATTCTTTTAAGTGAACTTTGATAATAACTCTCTTGAATTGTTTGGAGACTCAGCTTTGAAATATATACTATGTATATATATATATATATATAAACCTCAGAATCATGAGAGCGTTAAACATCTTTCTATGAGAATTAATACATACTGTTTAGAAAGGATTTATAGCCTTATAACTATGAGCATATATAGATTAATCACTCCCATTATATGCCACATTATGCACAGATAGAACAAAGGATATTGATTGACTGAGAGGAGCTTTTAATTTTTTTTTACCTTTTATTGGAAACTAAAAAAACAGAACAACATAAAGACGAACCAAGGAAAGAATAAAAAGTCTCCGTGGCTCCAGTCAGCGTGATAAATGTCACATAGGGTACTAGGTGCACCTAGATAAGTCTCTCATGGGGGATACAAACAGACAAACAGCCTAAATTCTGTCAACTCCTATCAATGGGAAGAAACGGGCTTTCGAGGGTTGGCATAATAGGACAGAGAGGAGCTGCTATAGAGAGAGTTCCCAACAGGAATGAGTTGCAAGTGAAATTGCAATAGATAAAGGAAAGGTTGAGGCCCAAGATCAATGCTGGGAGCGCTACCAGCCCAGAGCCAACCCACCCCAAGATTAACCCCAAGCTACAGAGAATAAAAAAAATATTAAAATCAAAAACATAATCTGCATGGGAGTAAGCACTCCATCACTCAACGCGTTTCGCCATAAACACTGGCATCCTCAGGAGCATGCAGGGAGTAATGCGCAGTCTGGCAGCATAACAAAAAATAAGCAGAACTATTACATTTTACATTAGGCACAGGGCTTTATGGGTAGTATACTACTATCTACACTTTTTGTGTTTGTTATATATTTTTTCTTATATTTTCTTTTTTATTTGTCTTTGTCCTCAAATAAAGTATACATGTTTTTACCCAGTATTTTCCCGGTCAGGGTATGCTCTTTTTGATCAAGTACATGTATTTCTTTTTGAATAATAGTGGGTCAAGCCCTTCTTGTGCTGGGTTATATGAGCTCCCGATTTCAAAGTCCTAGCGGACTTCAGTGTGGTGAACTTTGTATCCTATTCCAGAATCTTAAAAAGTAGAATTTGCATATACATTTTAAAAAGTAAAATAGAAAAAAGAATCAAATGTAGTGTTTTTCTATGTTACAGTGTTTTATGGAAGCTGGAAGGGTATTTTTTTTAATTCTGATTCTGTTTTCTGCAGTTTAATAATAGTATGTATTTTTGGGTCATGATGTGATGCGGTGCGATGGTGCTTACAATTTCCTGTGGGTCTTTCTGTATGTAGAAACAAACAGATTGTGATCTTCTGAATAAATAATCTTTATCTGACGTGCCTCGAGGTCTTCTACAAAATCCTAGAAAACCATTTGCAATTTAGCAGGAATTTTCAGTTGTATACAACAGCCAAATGTTTAGTCTCTGTTTAAAATATTCAACTTGAAAGATAACAAGCATCTATAAAATGCAGATATCTTCCCACAAGCTTTAACTCGGGAAGAATATTTAGGTAGCTGAAGAGATAAATTAAAGGGCCACTACCATCAAAAAATGAAATGTTCTTATTGTGTTTATTTGATGTCGCTGAATCTTACATGTGATTTCTTTTTCACGTTTGTTTTTCTTAATAAAATGTTTTACTCTATATGCGTCACTGTGTGTGTCCATTTTGTGATACTTTGTGTTGTAAACTCACCCCCCCCAACACACACACACAAACAGCATTTTTACGGCACATCCTCCTCAATTTGTGTCATCGGGCACAGAATGAAGTGAAATGGTTAGAAGTCCAGGAAACCAACACATAGGATTGTATTGTGGGGGATGTACGCAAAGGACATCACCAGGGCTTAGATTAAAAGTGTTTTAAGCTCCCTAATTTATCTCATTCAGCTGCTATCAGGGTTATTCAGAGAGTTCCGAAATGTCACCAACATGAATATGACGATGAAGGCAGGAAGAAGGCTGGACACAGTGGTGAAACAACACAGGAACAACGTTGGACACTGGTGAAATGCACAGGAATAAAGCTGGATAAAGAGGCGAAACAGCACAGGAATAAAGCTGGACACTGAGGTGAAATAGCACAGCAGCAAAGCTGGACACTGAGGTGAAATAGCACAGCAGCAAAGCTGGACATAGTTGAAATGGCACAGGAATAAAGCTGGACACTGAGGTGAAATAGCACAGGAACAAAGCTGGACACTGAGGTGAAATAGCACAGGAACAAAGCTGGACACTGAGGTGAAATAGCACAGGAACAAAGCTGGACACGGAGTTGGACGACACATGACCAAAGCTAAACACAGGCAAAAGTAGAGGCACAATGTGGGGCTAGCACTCTGGAACACAATGAGGATATGGCAATCAGGTACACAGTGAGTGTTGGTTGCCCGGAACTCTGTTAGGTGCTGGCACCCAGGAACACGTTTGCATGCTGGCTCCCCAAACACAGTGGGACAACGGCACCCTGGAAGACGGTGGGGCAATGGCACTCTGGAACATGGTGGGGCACTAGTACCCTGGATCACGATGGGACACTGGCACCCTTCAACATTGTACGGCTATGCAATCCTGGAACACGATGAGGTTCTGATACCCTGGAACACAGAGAGGCTCTGAAAAATAGTGATAACTCCCTTCTCCCCTCCCTTCCCTCCTACTTTGGCAGGAAACACAGTGTGAAGTGGAGGATTTTCCTCCGCACACACGTGCATCACACGGTAGCTGGGATTTTGAATTTCCCGGCTGCCGGTCACCAGATCGCTTGCATACCTTACGCAACACAATTTGTGTAGGTACACACATTGCATAAAAACATTGCAGGAATTTCCAGATTTTGCAAGCCCTGAGTTAAGGAGGATGAGCAGCAAGCGCCATGGGAGAAAAGGTGAGTATTTACAGCTAAAATAATGAAAAAATAATTGGCATGGTGCTGTCAACAGTATCTGCCCAATTATATAAGGACAAAAAGAGAGATTCATTTTAATTAGTGTTCCTCTAATAATTCATTGCCACTTTCTAATATCAAAAGCTGTTTTGCGAAATCGAGGTACATCGCACTCGTCCTGGTTCATCGTGTGCTACTCTTCTAGTAATTGCAGCTAAACAGACAATAGCTTTATTAGATGCTAATTTTATTTATCTCCTGACAATACTGTGTTTAACGAATTCACGTGAAGAATATTACAAGGATACGGCAATAGAACTGACTGTTTCTCGGCTGACAGTCCGAAGCTGCTCCGCAACAACAAATAAAAAAGAAAACATGATAATGTACAGAAGAAAAACTAGTTGAACGACAGTGTAATGACACCTAAATAAATCAAGATTATATAAGCAAAAAAAAGGTAAGCTAACCCAGGCACGAATCAGCCACAGCTTTGAAACATGTATTGTTTTCATAAGAATTATATCTTCTTCCTTGTTATTGTACCTTGTCCTCGTTTGCCCTATTGACGTGAACTGGCTTCACATGCCAGCAATTGATTTTCTGCTATGGTTATTAGTATAGAGAATTGCAGCAGCTGTGACCTTACTTAGTGTGAATACTCTGAGACACTGATACCAATTCCTGGAATTTCTCAGCAATGTTTAGCTGTGGATGAATGGGGGCAAGGGAACGGAAAGGCCCCGCTCAAGGGAAATCCAACAAAAAAGGTGAAGGTATTAAACGTATGGGAGTTTGGGCTCCGGGAGAGGAGGATGACATGGGTAAAGTGGAAGGGAAGAAAGTGAAAATAAGTCACTTTGGAGTCAGATAAAGTTGCTCAAGGTTTTTGCAAATGATTATGACTCTGATCATCTTTATTTTATTTATTTTATTTATAAAAGATTTTACCAGGAAGGATACATTGAGATTTCTCTCGTTTTCAAGTATGTCCTGGGTTCAAGAAGAACATTGAATTGTTACAGTTGTTACAGAAATACAAAGTTACAGTTACAAGTACTTATACAGCGCCACCAGATTCTGTAGCGCTCTACAATGGGGAAGCACAAACAGCAGACTTACATGATACAAGAGGAAATACAACCCTGGTCATAGGATAACTGTACAGGTAATACATCACTTTAAACCAAGAGTTCAGGCAGACATCCCATGAGCTTACACTCTAAGGGACTAGGGTAACTGAAATAAATGGGAGCAGAGGGAAGGTGAAACTGGTTGCCACTAGAATATTGTAGGGATTGCATGAAATGGACCAGATGTTTGGGCTTAGTAAGGTTAATTAGTGAGAGAAGTGGAGACAGCTGGAAAGGGGAGATGAAATTAGGTCCTGGCCCTGGGTGGGCGGGTGGATGGGGAGGGTGGGTTGGGGCAGCAGAGGGAAGCGATGGAGGTGATTCTGTGATGAGTATGCTGTGGAAATAGCCACTATTAAACATGTGGGGGAGGGAGGAGGAGGGAAAAACAAACAGATTTTTTCTATCTGAAATGGAGGGAGATTCAAAATACTTCAAAAGTCTGCTCATGTTTATCTCATATACCTCTTTGCTTATCGATGTCATTGTCAAGTTCTGTGCCACCGCGAGTATCAGCTTCTGCAGTCCATTGGACTCCATCGAGGTTTGCACATCTGGACCGCATGCTGTCACAAGATCGCGCAGCACTGTGGAGTATTCGCGAAGGGAGACTGGGGTCTATTTGTTCCCAGTCTCACTCTGCTCCTGGCGAAAAGAAGCGGTGGATCGGGCCACCCTTTTCCCCGTGAGATGAGAGGTAAGTATGGAAATTAATGGGGAGTTTGGAGCACTTTAAATGATTTTGCATTTGCAGAATCATTTAACACCAGCTTTTAGGAGATGGTGAAATTCTTCATTTTGTGTCCCGATGGCAATTTGCGCCAGCACCTTCGAATACCTCACTTATTGAAATGGTAAAAAATTATTATACATGTTAAGTATAGGAAACGCAAAGTACAGTAAGGTCGCACAAACTGAGAGGCGTAAACTGATTTCACCCCAGTTTAGCGTCAAGATCGGAATATCGATGCCAGACGTTAAACTTACTAATGCTAGTGCTAACTGCTACATATCGAGATGTTACATTAGCACCAAGTATGGAATAGTGCTGACAGAGTCTGTCTGACTCTGCATGTGCCTCGCATATATACAGTATATGCTGCAGTCGCAAGACTTGAATAGCACGGGGAGGATATATTTTTATGGTTTAGTATAATAATAGCGGGATTTAATGATATATCAAGATTTTGGACATCACAGTGCCCCACTTCCAGAATTAACTTTTTCATTTGAAATTGGGGATTTTCCTCCAAGCAGATGTATCAGCACACTGTTCCGACGATGACTTGTACTAGAGCAAACTCTAGGGGAGCAAACTGAAAAGGTAGATTGCTTGAAATATAACTCCACAAATCATTAGCAAAGCTATCATGAACATCAGAGAAAACTCTACAACACTCAGGACAGCATTAATATCATATCCAGCACCTCCATGACAGAGGGTGTTCCATGGCTATTGGTATCGGCAAGGTACTGTCATATCTTTTCATACAATAAACGGATAGCAAATGCAAAGTGATATAGCACAGAGGAATTACTGATCCAGGGTTTATGCTATAGCTTCATCATATTGAAAATGTGTGAAAGGCTAAGGTGGGCCTTGGCTTAACTATCCATGGTTGCATGGTTGGACCTGCCCTTGTACCCACACGCACCACTTCTCCTCGGTACCTTAGAATACCTTTCAAGGTCTGAAATATGTCTGCGGTCTAAGCAGAAGAGAGAGACAGACACTCTGATCACTTGATGGCAATTTTATTGAATAGCACTAGGAAAATGCTTCGGCGGAGACGTTGAAACTATGTCCTATGGACAGCAAACAAAACTTCCACTTAGTGATTTAAGAAGCTGGTCTCTCTTCTTCTGCCAGATTCTGCATCTTGGGGTCTTGCTCGACTCCGTGAGCACCGGTTTTGGCTTTATTGTTATTATTGAGTTGTGTGCAGATGGATCTTCTTTATGTTGCTATACTGTATATAAGCAGGCTGTCTATGTCCAAATCTGACAGGTAGTGATGAAGGTTTGGCCGTCCAGAGTGTGGAGCTTGAGACCTAATCTTTGGGGTTTATGTATATATATCGACTGGGGTCTAGTTACGAATCTTGGACTAGGTGAAGGATATCTAAAATTTCCTAGTTCTGTAAGTGATTTGTGCCAACCTTGTATTTGCTTGCATTCATTTTAAAGGGATATTCTACTAAAAAATGCTGCTCCTCCTCTTTGGCTCAGGTGCTCCAGAACCTGGAAGTCCCGGAAGCTTTTCTCTGCAATTTACGTAGCGTAGCATAGGAAACGCAAAGTACGCACCACAACAGGCCTTGCACACTTTACATACGCATGTTTTGTAGAGCCTGCGCAGAACGATGGATCAGAGATGTGCACACATGCCCAGATCCAATCCATCATCTGTCTTTTTGAGATGAATCTCTACAGCGATTGGCCACAGAGAGTGACGTCGGCATGCTCTCTTCATGCCGACGTCATTGGTAACCGATCTGGTGATCGGCAGCCAGGAAATTAAGAAATCCTAGCTGCTGGTGACGCTTCACCCCACGATTTCACCATATCAGGGAACACTCCTCACATCAGGACCATTTTTAGTCAATAAAGTGGTCAGGATGAGTAATGTGTCCCTTCAATATATATATAGATTAATTTAATTGCGGCATCATTGTACCGCATTAAAAGCTGCCAAAAACTTTTACCTAGGGGCTGTTTTAAGAATAGTTTGCTCACTGATCCTCCTTTCAATGTCTGATATTTATTCAGGGACAAACCCATTTGTTATGTAACGCCGTGTTAATGTAGGCCACAACTTCACCTTTAGATTAAGCAGGAGCTTATCCTCGCTCATTTATTTTACGTATGTCTCATCTGCTCATGTTCCTGCACATTGGTAGATAAATAATAATGATAATAAAAATGGTAATAACATGCGGGCATGTACACAGCTCGAGAATTCCAAACTATGAGAGGGCTGTTGAGAAAGCACCGAAATTTCAGTGAAATTGTGGTGGTTTCTCGCTCGGTGCGCTTCGGCGATTTCAGTTCATCAGCCCTACAGTGAATTCACCAGTGCGCCTAACAAGGAGTCGCTGAATACTGCCGAATGCCGCCGAACAGACTGCTGAATGCCGCCGAACAGGCTGCTGAATGCTGGCGAACGCCTCCGAACAGACTGCTGAATGCCGCCGAATGCCTCCGATCAGCCTGCCGAGCGCTGCCGTAGACAGCCAAGGCGATCAGCCCGCCAAATGCCACCGGAAAAAATATCCACACCGACCGCTGAATGCCACCGAACTGCATTAGAAAAAAAACGGAACTCTGCTATTTTTTAAAAGGTTTTTAAAACAATTAGAATGCATGAAAATGTGTGGAAATAATAAAAAAAAGGTCCTATAAAAAAATAATAAAAAGGTCTGTTACAGAATTTAAAAAAGAAGTCTTTAAAAAAATGGAAATCAAAAATTGTGCCTAAAAAGCCATAAAAATTCCTAAAAAATAAATAAATAAAAAGGATTTTTGCTGAAACTGAAAATAATCAACGGTTGTATAAAAAAAAATAGTATAAAAGATAATGGGCTCTATTACATTCTCCGTGTAAATTTGTATGCGCAGCGCAATTTCTTTTGCACACAGTGTTAATCGTTATCATGTGTAAATTAATGCAGGTATTACGATCCGAGCGCATTTTTTCATCCGTCAAAAAATAACGCGCGTAAAAATGACGCGCAAAAACGCACGCACATTAACGCTGCTCGCAGAAATCGGTGGGCGGACTGTTTTTTCACGCGATTCAGCCAATCAGAATTAAGAAACACAATTGTCTCCCGTTCAGTTTTTGCACCTGCCAAAATCAATCTGTGTATATATGCTGCAGCAATAATAAAAACACGCACAACTTCTCCATTTTATTGTTTGGGTATGTGTAGAATGTGTAAGTATACTGAACTGTATTTTTTTTTTGTTCGGGCTGGTGTATTTGGTTTCGGCCAGGACGTTCAGATTTGCCGTTACCACCATCTTTTAAAAGACGTTAAAATTATGCGCACAAACGTCGTTCGTAAAAATTTGCGCGTCGATTGTAATATCGTCCGCGTACCAGCGCACGAACGCATTTACGCTCACTATGTAAAGTATGGGATGCGCGCACAAACTTGCGCTCGCGCAGGGTACGCCCTGGGTCACTCGCGTTAGATGTTAACGCGCATCGTATGCACGAACATCGTAATACGACGTTCCGCTGCGAAGGGTTTTGCCCCTCGCGTTAATGCGTTTTTGCGCACGCGCACATTTTTGCGCGAAGAGTATAATAGAGCCCAATATTTTTTACATTGAATCCTATGGGATACACCTGTTTACTGTAAACCTCTTGAACTGAATCACCGAAAATCTGGACATTGCGGTGCAGTTTGGTGTTCTCTGAATAGATGAACCATTACCTCTTTATGGGACGATTTCACTGTCGCTGAAGAGCGACAATCTCTGGCAAACTGCACCGTATTTCACTGTCAATTCGCCAATATTTGCTGAATTGACAGGTCGACGAATTGCCGAACTGCTACAATATTGCACCTTATGGGGAAATTCACCATTTGGTGGCAAGTTCAGTGCTTATTGAACAACTCATACATACTGTATATATATATATATATATATATATATGTGTATATATATATGTATTAATATATTTTTTTTAAGTTATCGGTAAAGGTTATTTGAACAAATCCAAATTAGGGCGGCTCGGTACACTGCAGTGGGAGGAAGTATAATAATAAATATCTAGAAAGTCTATTTAGTTAATAATTTCCTAGATCTGACTTTACGTAAACTTACAGGGTTATCCAAAGAGATTCGAAAAGTCACCGCACGTTCGGTGACTTTTCGTTCTCTTCAATTCGGTTCCTTTTGCCGATTGCATTTCTTGTGACCCTGCGGTGTATTCAGCAAACACCACAGGGTCCCCGAATTGCAGGGAAAAGCTGCCGCAAACCTGACGAAAACTAACCGAATGCACGCTGAAAACAAGCAAAAACATCTGGATTAACCTTCGAAAAACCCGAACAGGGGCCGATCACACAGAGCCGAAGCAGCTGAGACCCAGAGGAGGCAGTGAATAAATTAGCAAAACCATTTGTATGAATCTGGGAAAATGAAACGCTGTTTGCAAAGAAACTACTGAGCGAAAATGTCTGAAATTTACATATGAGGTCCAGGGAATGATAATAAAGAGGGCTGTTACAGAAAAAATAAATAAACTGGAAAAAAAAAAAAAAAATCGGACTTTTAAAAAAAAAAAATCAGAAAAATGCTTAAAGTATCCTTAAAAATCTATAAATAAAGAGACTTTTTGCTGCAGAATTTTATAATGAACGGTTTATTAGATATTGAATTAAAACGGGAATATTTTTAACATTGAAGCCTATGGGATTCTCCTGAATAAATTTGCCGAATAAAACCACCGAATGGCAGGGCATTAGGGGAACCTTTCACTGCTGGTTTGTGTTCTCTGAATAGCCGAAGCAGTGCTTTTCATGGGGATTTCACTGCCCTCGAACAGGCATCGAACAGGCAACAGGATTTGGCGAATTGCCTGCTCTCTGGATAGCCGAATGGTCAGGAAAGGTAACCGAACGCTGATTTTCAGCGTTCGGTTACCTTTCACAAGCAATTCGGATCTCTTTGAATAACCCTGTTAGTTATCAAAATAATGTGAGTGATGAGTCCGTAGTCCTAGTAAATGATTCGGATGTAATGCAGATGTCAATGTGCTTGTATGCTTTTGTAGAGATGATGAAAAACACACGTACATATTAAACACATCACTTAAGTGCACACAAAAATGAATTATGTTTGCTGCTGATAAACCAAAGATGGAAAGGAGAGTCACTGACCTACCAGTAGAGGGCGCCAATCTGCAGCACAAATTTATAACCAAGTTTCAATTTTTTTAGCTCGATTTTTGCTAAAATCATGTAAAATATACGGCTTAAACGCCCTATTCTGACTGAGCCATTATGGTCAGCGAGTGGGTCGTTAAGTGTAAATGCTTCACTTATTAATCGCAATAGTTCCTGTCCTGTTCTTGACAAGTTGCAAACTTCCCTCGAGGCTCGGCTGCTGCGGCTGCCTACTGTAAACAAACGCTTCGTATACATTCTATAGGAAGTGCTAACGAGTAGGAATCTATTCCAGTGTTGCTCATTAGTCTTGCTTGCAATTAGTACTGACAAAATTACCGGCTGCATGAAACCGGTGTTATGTGATTTTGCATCAGGAAAATCAATTTTAAGACTCAAAAAATAAAATTGAAGAAAAAAAAAACCATAAAAAATTCCTACTTTACGTCCCAAAATGCAGAGGACTGCGTGGTTTAGGGAAATATAACCTAGTGTCTTTCCATTTACACGGGCTCACGCAAGTCTCCATGGTCTCCACCATAGCATGCTCTTTCCCTGATTACACATATTATATTTTTATATTCTCAGAATCTATCACCAGAATATAGCAGTACGTAGTGATACATTTTTTATCAGACTAACGCTACGTTTAAAAGACAAGCTTTCGAGAGTATCAGGGTTATTCAAAGAGAATCGAAAAGTCACCGCACGTTCGGTGACTTTTCGGTGTCTTCAATTCGGTGCTATTTGGCGATCCCATTTCGGCGACCCTGCGGTGTATTCAGCAAGCACCACAGGGCCGTCGTAGTGGAGGGAAAAGCCGTCGCAAACCCGACGAACGCTCACCGCAAAACCCGACGAAGGCAAACCCAAACCCGGAAAAACATCTGGATTAACCCTCGGCCGAACACGCCGGAGTAACCCGAGCAGCCGCTGATCACAGCGCAGAGAAGCTGCCGGAAAAAGCCGACACGCAGACGAATGGAGTGAAAAAAAAATAAATAACAGTACGTTTGAAAAGTAAAACGCTGTTTGCAAAGAAACTACAGAACGAAAATGTCTGGAATTTACATAGAAGATCCAATGAAAGATAATAAAAAGGGCTGTTACAGAAAGAAAAAAAAACGATTTAAAAAAAGAAAAGGACACTTTTTGTTCCCCAAAATAATACGGAAAAATGCCTAAAAGATCCTAAAAAATCTATAAATAAAGAGACTTTTTACTGCAGAATATTATAATAAACAGTTTATTAGATATTGAATTAAAACTGTAATATTTTTACATTAAAGCCTATGGGATTCGCCTGAATAAATCTGCTGCATGAAACCACCGAACAGCAGGGCAATTCGGCAACTTTTCACTGCTGGTTTTTGTTCTCTGAATAGACAAAGCATTGCTTCTCTATGGGGATTTCACTGCCCTCGAACAGGCAACGAACAGGCACCGTATGTGCAGGCAATTCGCCAGGATTTGGCGAAATGCCCGCTCTCTGAATAGCCGAATGGCCAGGAAAGGTAACCGTACACTGAATTTCACTGTTCAGTTACCTTTCGGCCACAATTCGGATCTCTTTGAATAACCCTGTATATCTTCTTCAGGTCTGGATTACGCTATACTGAGCAAAATCATTGCAAAAGTTGCCGAATTGTCCAGCTGTTCGGTGGTTTCATTTGACAGGTTTATTCAGGCGAATCCCATAGGCTTCAACGTTAAAAATATTCCTGTTTTAATTCAATATCTAATAAGCTGTTTAGTATTTTATTCTGCGGTAAAAAGTCCCTTTATGGATTTCTTTCAGCAATTTTTTTCTTTTTTTTTTTTAAATCGTTTTTTCATTTTTCTTTAACAGACCTTTTAATTATCATTCGCTGAATATTATATGTTAATTCCAGGCATTTTCGTTCAGTAGTTTTTGCAAACAGCGTTTAAATTTTGAAACTTTCAAGCATACTGTTTTATATTTTTTTACACCATTCGTCAGCTTGTCGGCTTTTTCCGGCAGCTGCTCTGTGCTGTGATCGGCGGCTCATTGGCTTTTTCCGGCGTGCTCGGTGAGGTTTTTGCGGGTCTCCGGTGAGAGTTCCTCAGGTTTGCTGCGGGTTTTCCCTGCACTCTGGGGACCCTGCGGTTGTACAACATATATATATTAATATAATTATTTTAGGAATAAAACATCCTTTACATTTTTGGGTCGAGTAAAAGAAAGAAAGAAAATAATTAATTCAGAAGGTATTTAAGCAAAATATATTCTGGACAAGTCAGGGCTATGGAATTTGTCTGTGTTTTATGATTACTTGTAATTGTAAATTATTGTATTTGTAATCTTTGTATTTCAAATCCCCACTTACAAGTTAATATTGAAAAAAAAACATACAGGGTTATTTTTTTTTTGGGGGGGGGTTTTGAGAAAGTATTTTACCAGGAAGGATACATTGAGATTTCTCTTGTTTTCAAGTATGTCCTGGGTGGCGAATATGTACCGTTAGGTGTCTTGCCCAAGGACACTTACTGGAGAGGTGCTTGCCCATGTCTCCACAGGTTCTCTCCATGCGTAGCAGTGATGTTACCTCTACTCCACCCAGCCAGTATCCTTTCGTTCCCCGAAATACGGGGCGATTCGGCGATGACAGTTCGCCGACCCTGCGGTGTATTCAGGTATCATCGCAGGGTCCCCGAAGTGCAGTGAAAATCTGCCAACTGAATCCAAAAAAACGCTGCAAAACTGCTGATTCAAACTCAAAAACCGCCACAAAATCGCCGAAAAAAAGCCAAATGCCTCAATCAGAAAAAACCAACGATCCACCGCTAAACAGTCGAAAAAAAAGTCGAACACATCTGAAAATGTCAACAATCTGCCACAAAACAGCTGAAAAAAAACAAACACAGCACCAACCAGCCAACGGAAAAAGCCGACAAGCTGACGAATGGGGTAAAAAAATGAAAAGATTGATTTTGGTATGGTTTCACAGGCGCCTTCTTATTGAGAGACCAATTTAATATTAAAATGATTTTCTGCTGCTAACACCGGGTAAAGGTGACCCAGCCTCTATTTGGGGTTGCCTCAAGGAATACTATATATCTATTGTGCAATACTTTGATGTAGTATACTGTAACCATATGATACGTGCACAAAACTCTCTTTTTTATATATGGGCAATGCGTCCAATAGAGTGTGTAAAAACATTTTTGGGACTGAGGAAGCCAACATAGCGATTGGCGAAATGCATAACCCCTAATGTTAAGTGGGAGATTTGACCCAGAGGGCCCATATTGATATTTTATTTTTTATATGTTTGTTTTAAATACAATAAATTTTATATTTTATACATTTTGGGCCAAATTGTGTTTTATCAAGGCTGCAGTTATCTAGGAAATCCAGTGTACACATTGTCCTGATGTAAAAGAAGTCGGTGTGGAATTCCAGGAACCGAGTGAACCACCAAAAAGTATAAGTATACCTATGTCCTTCTCAATTGTTATGGGATAAAAAAAATGTCTGGAATTAACATAGAAGGTCCTATGAATAATAATAAAAAGGTCTGTTACAGAAAAAAAAGGCTATTAAAAAAAAATCTGAAAATAATTATGCCAAAAAATGCCTAAAACATCCTTTTAAAAATAATGAATAAAGAGACTTTTTGCTGCAAATTAAAAGAATAAGCAGTTTAATAGATATTGAATAAAAACGGGAATATTTTTAACATTGAAACCTATAGGATTCACCGGAATAAACCTGTCGAATGAAATCACTGAACATCAGTGCATTTTCACAACTTTTCACTGCTGTTCGGTGTTTGGCGAATGGCCTGCTTTCTGAATAGCCGAATTGCCACGGAAATGCACCATACGGGGAAATTCATTGTTCGATGCATTTTTGGGGCAAGTTCGGATCTCTGTGAATATCCCCTATAAAGTAGTGGAAATTACCATCAATTTTTTTTTCTCTAAACTACAATCTAATATGATCTCTTTAAACGCACACTATGGACGATAAAATAACTTGATCAGGAGCTGTTACTTTGACAATAACAGTTGCAGGTTAGGCTGGGGTCAGACTAACGCATTTTTAACGTGCGTTTAGGCGCACTTAATCACGGCCGCAGTAGCAGTAAATGACGGACAATGACGGCCAATATACCAAGTACGGCCGCACGAAGGTGTGGCCACGAAACGCAAGTGGCAAACAAACGCATTTTTTCGAGAAAGTAGAACCGCTAGTACTGACGTACAAAGTGTGCTGCGTCAGTATAGCGGCGTGTGTGCGTGATTAGAAGACGCCAGACGCTGCTCATGTCCGGCCAACATAACGTCCAGACACCCAATGTTTCCTGGTTTGGATCCGAAACAAATCACGCACGAAAATGCGCGTCGTATGACCATTTTTGCGCATTCCGTGAAAAATACTTCAATGCGTTCAGACGCACTTTTTGACGGTCGCTGCGAATAATGCGCTCGTTTGACCCTAGCCTTAATCTTGAGAACGTGTCAACCCCATACAGTATATTGTTATCTGTCAGTTGTTCTATATGGTACAAATGTTGCCGTAGGGGAGCTTTATTTAATATCATTTTGATCAGCAGGCTTATAGTTACCATTTTAACAAGACACAATCAGAGTCATCGAAAACCCGGGGGGGGGGTTGAAATAAAAAAGATGTATTTATGATGCAAAAAAACCAGTTTTCGTTAATTTTATTTGTATTTTCAGATGTACAAACTTGGCTGTCCAGCAACAAACCTGTCTTTCCGCTACCTGCCTGGAAACAGAGCTGTTTTTATGATTAGAGAAATAATTATACGTTATTTATTTTACGGCACGCTATGTCTTCTCTTTTTAATAGAATATTGATTTTGTCTGACTTCCTTCGCTTCTGGCAACAAAGATTAAAATATGCGTACACAAATACACTTCTTAAAATTCCGAATGTGGTGTTTAGAAATCTTCTTAAAATACATACAGGGTAATTCAAAGAGATTCGAAAAGTCACGTTCGGTGACTTTTCGTTCTCTTCAATTCGGTTCGTTTTGCCGATCCTATTTCGGCCACCCTGCGGTGTATTCAGCAAGCACCACAGGATCCCCGAATTGCAGGGAAAAGCCGCCGCAAACCTGACGAAAACGAACCGCAAAACCCAACGAATACACGCCGAAAACCCCCAAAAACATCTGGATTAACCTGCCGAAAACCACGGAAAAACCCGAGTAGGAGCCGATCACACGCAGCGAAGCCGCCGGAAATAGCCGACACAGCAGACGAAGGCAGTGAATAAATTAGAAAAACAGTTTGCATGAATGATTGAAAAGGGAAACGCTGTTTGCAAAGAAACTACTGAGCGAAAATGTCTGAAATTTACATATGAGGTCCAATGAATGATCATAAAAAGGGCTGTTACAAAAAAAATCGGACCTTTAAAAAAAATATTAAATTTTTTTTTTAACATTGAAGCCTATGGGATTCTCCTGAATAAACCTGTCGAATGAAACCACCGAATGGCAGGACATTAGGGGAACCTTTCACTGCTGGTTTTTGTTCTCTGAATAGCCGAAGCAGTGCTTTTTCATGGGGATTTCACTGCCTTCGAACAGGCACCGAACAGGCACCGTATGTGCAGGCAATTCGCCAGGATTTGGCGAATTGCCTGCTCTCTGGATAGCCGAATGGCCAAGAACGGTAACCGAATGCTGATTTTCAGCGTTTGGTTACCTTTCTCAAGCCATTCGGATCTCTTTGAATTACCCTGCTAGATGTATTTAAAAATTCTATAAAATAAATAAATCCCAGCAAAATAAGTTATTATTAGGGCTATAGATTAGAGAGCTTTTTTAGTTTGACCAGTTGTTGTTGTAGAACGAAAGACCAAGGCTTAACCACATTGGCCATTGCGCATGTCCTCTTACTGAGACCCAGTTTATTCTTTGCCCTGCTTCATGTTACCCTAAATAACTTTTCTGAACTTCTTCATTGTGTTAAAAGTGTTGTCACAGCCAAATTGGATGCCTGTTAAATTCAGCTGTGGCCATGTTTTGACGCGATGAATTCGGCCGTACCTGAATTTGACACTCCAGTCTGAAATGGAGCGTCTTTTTCCATAGTTATGGTTAGAAAGTAGGGTTAGGTTCACTCTCCAAAGGACACAGGAATCAGCAAATAAAACCCTCACTAGGTGTTACGGAACCCCTGATAGATTGTGTATAATGTTCACAGATAGAGATGGTTCTTGCTGGAAGTGTCACTCACCAGTTGATAATTATTTGCATATATGGCAGGCATGCCTTGCCCTCTGGTCGTATAGGCACCAAATTCATGATGTAGTCATCCGCTTTATGGAGCCTCTCCCTGAATTCACTCCTGACTTTTATCTGCTGCATAGTGCACCATGTGGCTTCATGACATATCGGAAATCTTTGGTCATTAGGCTCCGTAATTCTGCTAAATTGGCCTTTCCGAAGTATTAGGGTCAAGATACTACAAGATACTCTCTGAGACTGGTTGACATAGACAGAGAAAATATGCTTTTATGAAGGCAGGACGCACGCAACCAATATGATCAACGTAGTAAAAATGTAAAAATTGTAACTGCAGTCATACATGGTTTTATTGGATCCCGAAGGCTATACCTAATGGCTGAGCGCATCATACCCTTTCTTTATACTGGCTACCCATGTAATCTACTACTTTATCGACTCAGTGGGACGCTTTAACTCCGAGATGTCTGCTTGATTATATGCAATTACATGTTCATTTATTGATGTCCTGTACAAGATTGTGTTTCATGGACTGTTCTATCAAATGGCTTACATATGTCCCGTGTTTATACCCCCTCTTTCTCTCTCGCACTCTTTTCTCTCTCTCTGAGATCATTATGTGCAAATCGCATTCATAGTTTTACAAGGTACATCTTTGATATCTGTATACCTTATGTATGCCAAAACAACTTAATAAATCTTGACTTATTTTTCAAAAAATAAAGTAAGATTGGGGTTAGAAATTAGGGTTAGGATCGCTTTGCTTGTGTCAAAGGAAGGGGCAGAATCTGTTGCCTAAAAGTGAACCCTAGCCCTAAATGTAACCCTAACTTCTAACCATAATTTCGAACCCTAACTATGGAACAAAACGCTCAATTACAGCCCAAAGTGTCCAACTCTCTGTCGTGTCTCAACTCAGAGTGTCAAAATTTGACCATGGCCAAATTGAACAGGCATCCAATTGTGTCGGAGCTAACCTCAGAGGGCAGTATTACAAAGTGGGTGCTAACTTGAAAGCTCCATAGACTATAATGGCTCTGCTGAGTTTACAACAGCTCTGATTAAGCAAGCACCAACTTTGTAAAATTGCCCATAGTGTCTTTGTTAAACATGCAACTTTTTTAAAAGTATTTTTTTGGGATTTTTTTTTCTTTTTTACATACTGATAGTAAAGCAGCCAAATGATGGCGAACCTTGGCATCCCAGTTGTTTCAGAGTCACATGCTTTGTGATGGTTAGACAGCCTTAAAGCCTTAAATCTGGGGTGCCAACATGGATCTAGCCCAACCTCAGTGATAAAGTACAGCACCCATCAGTGTTTTTTAGTATTTATTTATTTATTTATTTATTTATTTATAAAGGATTTTACCAGGAAGGATACATTGAGATTTCTCTCGTTTTCAAGTATAGGTGAGCTGTGACTGGCAAGATTTCAAAAATTTGCATCTCTACAGTGTCGAGAAGGTAGCAAGCCCCTAATCCTTAGTACCACATTATCTTTATTCTCCTAACCCTAATCTACCTTGCCCAAACAAAAGGGGTTATTCAGAGAGGTCCAAAATGTCGCCGATATGTAACCGGACACTGAAATTCAGCGTACAGTGACATTTCGTGGCCATTCAGCTATTCAGAGAGCAGGCAATTTGCCAAATTTTGGTAAATTGCCTGCACGTACAGTACCTATTCTGCGGCAGTGAAATCCCCCATAGAGAAGCAATCGTTAATCTATTCAGAGAACCCTGAACAGCAGTAAAGAGTTGCCAAATTTCCCTGCTGTTCAGTGTTTCCATTCGTCAGGTTTATTCAGGCGAACCCCATAGGCTTCAACGTTAAATATATTCCTGTTTTTATTCAATATTTAATATACCGATTATTATATTATTCTGCAGTAAAAAGTCTCTTTATCTATAGATTTTTTTAGGATCTTTTAGGCATCTTTTCAGACTTTATTCGGCAAAAAAATTTTTTTAATTTTTCTGTAACAGCCCTTTTATTATCATTCAATTCCAGATATTTTCAATCAGTAGTTTGTTTGCAAACAGCGTTTCAATTTTGAAACTTTCAAGCGTACTGTTTTTTTTTTGTTTTTTTTTTTAACCCCGTTCCTTAGCTTATCATCTTTTTCCAGTGGCTGGTCTACACTGTGATCGGCGGCTCGCCTGCTTTATCCAGCGTGTTCAGCGTGGTTTTTCCGGCGGTTCCGGCAGGTTTTCAGCGAGTTTTCCTTGCACTCTGAGAACCCTGCGGTGAATGCAGAATAAACAACAGGGTGGGGAACTTTGATTCCCCGAATTGCCGGGAACTGCGGGTAACGAGAGAGCACTGAAATGTCGGCGACATTTCGGTGCTCTCTGAATAACCCCTAATATGTTCCTGTAATGATGTCAACTTCCTAAAAATAAATTTCCTTGTCCTTACCATTCCCTTAACCCGCAGGAAATAACTATTTGGTAATCACACATATAATGCCGCTTGGTCCTTCACAGGTTTTCAGAAATATCTGCACCAGTTTCCCTCTTCCCCTTTCAGTCCTGCTACATTACATTCTATTAAATCCAGTAATTTGTAGAATGATTACAGGGTCCCTTCCAGAAAGCAAAATCTAAAGAAAAACCTCTACAGGGCAGAAAAAGGAAAACTGTAAGCGATTTGTACAGTGCGTTTTAATTAACTTTTTTTTCTTCTCGATCTAACTTACAACGACAGTAGCTTTTCATTTCCTGGAGAGGTTTCTAAGAATTGTATCTATTTTTATCACGACTCATGTCAAGCCAGAAGTAGATATTATTCCAACCCAAAACAAGCCGTTCAAGCTCCTTTTTTTTTTATTATCATGTTTGATCTTGAAATAGAATGTACTCCAGGTAAATTATTTACTGGAAACTTTGCTTCTAAGAAAAGTACATGAATCAAATCATGAATATATACAGTTTTCGTACTGTTCCCAAACCTCTAAACCCACAGAAAAATCACTGTGCGAGACAAATCACTATCAAGATTATTCACTAGAGGGTGAAATCAGGAGAATTGAATGGAGAAGTGAAAAATCTGGGTCAAAATAGCCAAACCAGAAAAATTCTCCTATTTATCGCATTTTCCAAATCGGCTATTTGGTGCAGATTGTTCTCTTCTCCTGCCAATTCTCAGGAGTTTCACCTTTTAGCGAATAGACACGTGAGAATATGAATACATATATATATATACTGTATATATATTAATTGTTACTATATACAGTATATAGGCCTGTTCTGAGTGGAACCTGTCCTGTTAAAGCACTGTATGGTCTTGGCCACCGTGCTGCAGCTCAGTTTCAGGGTCTTCTTGGCAATCTTCTTATAGCCTCGGTCGTCTTTATGTAGAGCAACAATTCTTTTTTTCCAAATCCTCAGAGAGTTCTTTGCCATGAGGTGCCATGTTGAACTTCCAGTGACCAATATGAGAGAGTGAGAGCGATAACACCAAATTTAACACGCCTGCTCCCCAATCACACCTGAGACCTTGTAACACTAACGAGTCACATGACACCGGGGTGGGAAAATGGCTAATTGGGCCCAGTTTTCACTTAGGGCTGTACTCACTTTTGTTGCCAGTGGTTTAGACATTAATGGCTGTGTGTTGAGTTCTTTTGAGGGGACAGTAAATTTAGGCTAGGGTCAGACTGAGGCAGTGCGAACGCGCGTGCAGCCGCACTTAATCACGGCCGCACTAGCAGCAGATGCCGGGCAATGACGGCCAATATACGAAGTACGGTCGCACAAAAGTCCGGCTGCGCAACGCAAGTGGAAAATGAACGCATTTTTTCGAGAACGTGAAACCGCAGGTACTGACGTACAGAGTGCGCTGCGTCCGCTAGCGGCGTGTGTGCGTGATTAGGAGACGTCAGACGCTGCTAATGTCCGGCCAACATAACGTCCAGACACAAAAAGTGTTTTATTGATGATCCGTACAAAATCACGGACGAAAATGCGCATAGTATGACCACTATCACGTATTCTGTGAAAAAATGCGTCCATTCGTTCGAACGCACTTTTTCACAGACAACATAAAAATGCGTTCGTCTGACCCTAGCCTTACACTGTTATACAAGCTGTACATTCACTACTTTACATTGTAGCAAAGTGTCATTTCTGTGTTGCCACATCAAAAGATAATAAAATATTTACAAAAATGTGAGGAGTGCACTCACTTCTGTGAGATACTGTATATATATATTGTGTTTGTAAGCGCATGCGTGTGTGTCTGTCTGACTGTCTGTCTGTCTGAATCAAGGGTAATCCTCAAGTCATTCGGTGAGTATAGTGAGGCTGATATAACTTTCAGGTTACATTTTGTATATTAATCTTATTCTTCATGTGATGGCATGTCATAACTCCACACCACTGATATTACTAACTAAAACCACTACTGCATGATGAACTGTGATGTAACATATTTCCAAAACAGAGATTTTATGGTTTTATGTTGTCCACGTACAGTAGATGAGTGATCTCCGATGAAGACAGCCTGCAAGTTCTGGATTGCTGACAAATTGGCTGCTACCACTCTCTGCCCTGCACTTAGACCCAAACCACCCAAACTCCTGACATACTAAATTCACTCACTACCTTCACTACCAGTGCTCTTTGACAGTAAGATCCGTCCCGGTGTGATGACATCAGTGCGCCGGGATGAATCATATATTCAACCCACAGCCCACAGACTCGGTCTCGAGGGGACGGGCGTCTCCCCTTTCGTTGCGGTGACCCCATGACGTGTAAGAGATATCCCCCACACATCACCCGCAGCGAAACGGTTAACAACGTATTTTGTTAAACTACAAAAATGACCATATATCCATGCCAAAATCTGGCTATTGGCTTCCACGACCTTGCTATTATCAGTTTTAAGCCTCATTCACACACGTACACATTTATATTTTATTTTGCGTATGTGCGCATATATGCACGCAAATACGCGCATAAAATAAAAACGTTTCTGTGTGTTTTTTTTTTTTTTACCTTCCTGGCATCGAGTGTGGCTCGGGGTTAACCTTCAGTACTGAAAGCGTTAATCCCGAGCCACACTCGGGCTGCCGCTGCATAAATTACCTGTCCCTGCGCTCCCTCGCTCATCCCCGCTGTCTCCTCCGGCGATCACGGAGTTTTACTTCCTGGTTCTCTTCACGCGAGAAGGCAACCAGGAAGTAAAACTCTGTGATCGCCATGGAGACAGCGAGGATCAGCGAGGGAGCGCAAGGAGAGGTAATGTATGCAGCGACAGCCCGAGTGTGGCTCAGGGTTAAAGCTTTCAGCACTGAAAGTTAATCCCGAGCCACATTCGAACACCGTCGGGGGGTTAAACTTGGTAAAGTACGCGTGTATACGCGCGTGCACACGCGTATACACATGTAAACACGAGTATACACACGCGTACACACATGTAAACACACGCAGAACTACGCTGCCGGGATGCAGCTCGGTTCCATTACGTTTTTGCACGCATTTACGAAATGCAAATATACGGCTCCATACACGGATATGTGTATGGAGGCATTTATTTATTACCCAGGACATACTAGAAAACAAGAGAAATCTCAATGTATCCTTCCTGGTAAAATCCTTTATAAATAAATAAAATAAATAAATAAAATTTGCATATGTTCCATACAGTAAAATACGCACATACGTGCTTATACGCGCGTACATGCGTATCAGTGTAAATGAGGCCTTAAAGTATTATTTTCCACGTAAACATATTTAAATTCTAATAGCCAGGGTTGCCGTTGGAATTCTTGGGGCCCCTTACAATACTATTGGTCCGGGGCCCCTTCCTCCCTTCCATTAGCTGGCCATTTCAATAACTCTTCCTCTCCAGTAAGGGGATAAAAAGTGTCCCTTGTGGGAGAGCTTTGGTCTGCACCTCTAGTAGGTGCAGACCATACTAATCAATCCCCCACTGATGAGTTAGAGGGCTCTTACCCACCCTAGATGCTACATCCCACTGGGCAATTTATTGACGTCTTGGTGGGCCGGTCCTGGGTAACATGGTGACATCCTTTTTGTCTGTGGCACTTAGACAAACTGCACAGGATTTGGCCAGGGCCACCTGGAGCAACTGGGCCCCTGAACATAGCATGGGCTGTCACCCCCCTAATGGCTGCCCTGCTAATAGCAATAGAAACAACAAGAAGTCATACTCGGTTTTAACAGTACCTGCTTTAATGGCCACATATGATTAAAATGCTCTGCGAATAAACACACCCTTCAATATTGCACGGTATTTTTCCACTTCATATGCCAATTTACATTGAATTCAATGCTCTGGATTCTCGGAATAAAGTTCTCACTAACCTTAGAAGCAATTCTTAGAAAACTCTACAGGGAATGGAAAGATACTGCTGTTCAAAGGTATAACATGAGCGAGCGGAGAAAAAAAAAAAGGTAATTTATATTGTGTCTTCAGAAGGCATTTTAAGCATTAAAAATAGTAATCTGTTCCCGTTCATTTCTTTCAAAGTATTTTTTTTAATGCCATAAACGCACAGAATGAAATACAGTATTATTATTTCAACACTTATTTGCATAAGTGCTGCTAGCGTGTGCGTATAGAAAAAAAAGCCCACTCTGACTGATTAATTATAATTATTAAATATATATTATATAACTTTACGTGGGAAGATAGCGTCATACAGCAGCGCAACATTCATCATCGTGATTAAGCTGCACATACAATAGTATCTCATGACAAAGACTAAAGGGGTTATTCAGACAGCACCGAACTGTCAGTGACATTTTGGTGCTTTCTCGTTCCCCGCACTTCGGGGAATCAAATTCCCCGACCATGTGGGGAATTCAGCATTCACCACAGCGTCCTCAAAGTGCAGGGAAAAGTTGCCGCAAAACCACTGATTGAGAAAAAAAAAATGCTGCAAAAACCGCCAAAATTATCAGATCTGGTAATTTTGGCACGTCTAACAGATTATCGAATCCGATTTGATAAACCGCTGGTAACCCGTCAAAATTATTGGTTTTGCCGCATTTTTTTAAAAAAAATTCACAGAAATTATCCGATCCGATTTGATAAATTATCAGATTGGATCCGATACCATAACCCGCCGCAAACCTGCCGATCTGCACCCGGAAAAAGCCACCGATCCGTCGAACACAGCGACAACCAGCCGGCGGAAAAAGCCGACAAGCCGACAAACGGGGTTAAAAAAAATAAAACATTTGAAATGCTGTTTGCAAACAAAATACTGGACTAAAATGTCTGAAACTAACATATATAAGGTGCTATGAATGATAATAAAAAGGTCTGTTACAGAAAAAAGAAAAAAACGCTATTTAAAAAAATCCTCCAGCCCCCTATAGCTTGGCATTTCATATACGGCTTTCTTGCCTCTCACCTGGCTTTATACTTTAGACTTTTGTAGGTGCGGGGCAAAAAGGAGCGCGATCTACCACACTCAGTGGTGTATTTAGGTTTTGTGCTGCCCTAGGCCTGACTAAACTCGTGCACCCCCCAATTTAAATTTGAGGCACCCCTTCCTGTCAAGGGCACACCTCTTCCTGGTTAATCCCCACCCTTCCTCTTTAAGCTCCACCTTTTCCTCTTAGAGCTCCGCCTTTTCCTCTCTTTATATTAAAAGTGGATAACAAGTGCCTACTTGTATATTTTGTATACCATTTCAAATGTATCTATTGAGATAAATAAAATTATGAAATGTTTAAATTCAAGCATTTTTACAAAGAACAGCCACGCATGTCAAGTATACTGGATCACAGCCGCTCTAATTGGTTGAACAATAAAATCCACAGAAACTTGCACTGCATATGAGCGTATCACAGAGCTGCACAGCAATAAAACCCACAGAAATGGGCACTGTGTATGAGCATATCACAGAACTGCACAGCAATAAAACTCACAGTAATGTGCAGTGTGTATGAGCGTATCCCAGAGCTCCAGAGCAATAAAACTCACAGTAATATGCAGTGTGTATCACAGAATCCACAGCAATAAAACTCCCAGCAATGCAATGTGCGGTGTGTATGAGAGCATCAGAATTCACAGCAATAAAACTCCCAGCAATGCAATGTGCGGTGTGTGTCAGCATATCAGAATCCACTGCAATAAAACTCCCAGCAAACCGAGTGTATATGAGCACACAGCAATTATGCTGTGGAGCCATATTGTCAGCAGTGGGGTGCCACTGTCAGAGGGTGCACTGTAGCTTTGATTCCCTTCCCGGTGGGTGTTCAGTCCAGAATAGAGTCTGTGTTAACGAAAGGGTGGGCAGCTGCGTGCGTGCGTTTCACGTGGTTCAGCCAGTCATGTGGTACTGAGACTCAGAGAAATGGCAGTGAAATGCCCTGATGTTCGGTGGTTTCAATCAGCAGGTTTATTCAGGCAAACCCCATAGGTTTCAATGTTAAAAATATTCCCGTTTTTATGCAATATCTAATAAATCATTTATTATTTTAATCTGCAGTAAAAAGTCTTTATTTATTGGTTTTTTTTTTTAGTACCTTTTAGTCATTTTTCAGATTTTTTTGGGCAAAATTTCCCCCCTTTTTTTTAATAGCAGTTTTTCTTTTTTCTGTAACAGCCTTTTTTATTATCATTCATAGGATCTTATATGTAAATTCCAGACATTTTCGTTCAGTAGTTCTTTTGAAAACAGCAGGCCGTGGGTTTGCGGTGGCAGCATTCAGTGGCCGACTCCATGCACTTTGGGACCTTGCGGTGAATGGTGAATTCACTGCAGGGTGGGGAAATTTTATTCTCCTAAGTGCAGGGAACTACAGAACACCAAAATGTTGGCGTCATTTCGGTGCTCTGTGAGTAACCCATTTAGTGATGAGGTTTTTTGCTGCCCCCTGGAAAGTGAAAGCCTAGACCTTGCCTACCCAGGACATACTTTAAAATTAGTGAAATCTCAATGTATAAATACTGGTAAAATACTTTGCAAAAGTAAAAAAAAAAAAAAAAAATCTTTAGGGGTGGGGCCTTCCAGTGCGGGCCGCCGCCCCCTGGAAAGTGCCGCCCTAGTCTTGGGCCTAGTCGGCCTAGGCCAAAATACACCACTGAGTACAGTCACAACAACCCTCTACCAGAACGACACAAAACAGGTGCCTCCCTGGCCACTAGCCAGATGGGAGCCCTGACAAGTCTCTGGTAACCACCAGAGGGACTGACAAGGAGTCCCCATTAAAGGCTATAGGGGTTATTCAGAGACAGCCAATCTGGCTCCGAAATTGCACCGAATAGTGAATTTCCCTGTATGGAGCAATTTCATGGCCATTCGGCTATTCAGAAAGCAGGCAGTTCACCAAATATTAGCGAATTGCCAGCGAAATACAGTGCTGTTCGGTGGCACTGAATTTCCCCATAGAGAAGCAATGGTTAATCTATTCAGAAAACACCGAACAGCAGTGAAATGTCAGAAAAATGCCCTGATTTTCAGTGGTTTCATTCCGCAGGTTTAATCAGGTGAATCCCATAGGTTTCAATGTAAAAAATATTCCTGTATTTTTTTTTTTACCTTCTTCCAAAGCGAGCTTACAGTCTCTGTGATATTTTTTTTCACAAATATTGTGAAGTAGGCACCTCCATATCTTTAGGTGTCTTGCCCAAGGACAATTGAAGGTGAGGTGATCTGAGTCTCCTTTCCATGATTGCAGAGCTGCAACAAGGTGGTAAGAATGAACCCAATTCTCCATGGTTGTAAAGTCAAGGTTTGCTTCTCCATGGTTGTAGAGGTTGGTTGTGCTGGTCAGATATTCTGATCGGGATTTAACCTAGTTGCTCCACAGTTGAAGAGCAGAGACATTACCAATAGGCTACGCAGCCAAAATTGTGTATTATGAAACTACGTACCATTAGGTGTCTTGCCCAAGTAGGACACTTACTGGAAAGGTGCTGTGACTGGGATTCAAAGCGTTTCATTGGCTCTGATTGTGCTAGCCACGCATACACTGACTGTTCTCAATGCTTCTGAGAAACATATTATTGGAGACCAGCAATCCAGTTAGTTCTTGGAGCCTGGATGACTGCACCGGAAATATTAAGAGAATACAACAGCAGATTCAAAGGTAAATTTTTACTGATGTCAATGGCCCGTTTGCTTGTTGCAAACACGTTGTTTTATACCTTTGCCCTGGAAAAAGGGCCGCATTTAGAAGGTAAGTGTAGAATTAACTTGTGTGTTTATTATTTGGGTGAAAATCAGCACTTCGGGAATATCGGAACCAACCACTTTTTTTTTGCTATGGGACACACGTACACATACATTCTTCCACTCACACACACACATCAACGTCTACAGAAGCTAAGCTTCAGATAAAAGGGTTGTATCTATTTCACTTCATTTAAGACTTGACAAACCTTGTTTTTGCTCTTTATTACTATACAGGTGAATCCAGACATGGAGCCCTTGCTGGAGGTGCCTAGGGGAATGTCAGCTATATCCTCCTGATGAAGCCTAACAAGGCCAAAATGATTGTCAGGGGTTGCTGTATCTCACATGCAGAGAGGACTTCCTTGGCATCTCAGCACTAGACACTCTTTGTGGGTTATAGCAGGCTGACTTGTGTATGGCTCTTGCCAGAGGCGGCTCTCCAATTAGGCAGTTAAGGCGGCCGCCTAAGGCCTCACCCTCCCTGGGGCCTCGCAAGGTTGCTTTCCCCCACAGTGACCTCAGACTCACTGGTCAAGCTCATGTCAGCAGCTCCAGGCAGTGAAAGGAGCTGATGTCGCCAGAGTTACTCCTCCCAGTCCCTCCAGGCAGCGAGTTCCTGGGGCCCTGCTCCTGCACTCAGATTAGCAGTGCACACACAGCCCCCAGTGAGTGGCTGCTCTCAGCTGCTGATGAGCTCTGGAAGCTGCAGGCTGTTACAGAGCAGCGGGGACATGGCATCCTGTCCTCTTGTCCCACATGTGCTGAGTGAGGAGCAGAGATTCCATTCCACCAGGCTGCCAGGTGAGAAACTATCTGCTCTTTGCACTGTAAACTCTCATATCTCAGCACTCCCCCTACAGAGACCCCCTCCCCCAGCCTCCCTCCAGTGTAAGCTGTAATGTGTGAGGGGTCTCCTGTGTCCAGGAGAAGACATTCCTGCCATATTACAACCCATGCTGGAAAGGACAATTTTCCTCCCCTGTGGTCTTTAATCCCTGCAAGGCCATTGATCTGAGCAGCACAAATGTTTTTAACCATCCCATATATATATATATAATTTCACACTTTCAATCCTCACACTTAGCTTAAATTGTATTGTAGTCCATGTTAACTGACACGGTGCTCAGTTCTTAGTTCCCTATCTACTGTTGATAAAAAAAATATATATATATATATAACAAGAACACTCCTTATCAATGACCACCTTCTTCCATCATTTTCTGTGGGAAAAAAAGCACAGTTTTAAAAATGTTCCTAAAACCTGACTGAGGGAATAAATGATGGGTATTCAGTTCACAAAGTATGATCATAGTTTTCTTAAGCTGGTCACAAACGCCAATGTACCCCATCGTTGACAGGTCCTATCTAACTTGACCGAATCTGCATTTACAGGAATAACTCACCCTGGAGCTCCCCAGCAGTCTCTAGGCCTTTACAGGCAGCCACGCCTTAAAGGCCTAGAGCTTGCTGGGGAGCTCCAGGGTGAGTTGATCCAGGCCATGTGATCTCACTTTAGCGAGATCGTGCATGGCCACGGAGAGATCGTGGAGGGAGACTGGGGACTATTTGTGGATTTGGCCGCCGTTCTCGCCGTGGGATGAGAGGTGAGTATCTGATTTTTTTGGGGGGGTTCAGCTGGTGATAGCCGATGCCGCAGAAGCACAATCACTTAGCACCAGTTTGAGCTGGTGCCAACTTGTCAGTTAGCTGCAGGGGTGAGTAATTAGCTTTGTGATCTAGCTAAGTGATCCTAACACTAATTACTCTTTGCTTACACTTTATGCTCTCCATGTTAAGTATAGGCAGTGCAAAGCACAGTAAGCTGACACTAAAAAGTGCTAATACCGATGCGCTAATGGATTTTTTAACCCGTTAGTGTTACGCTCGTATCACATCCCGATGCGCTAGCACCTCTTTTAACCTAGCACTAACGTTCATTTATGTGACCACTAGTGTTAAGGAGGTGATAGGGCCCATGGTCTATATAAGTGTTTTTTTAGAACTGTATAGTTGTGTATGAAATGCAATCTCTTGTAAAATATAATTTACTGTTAGTGTGTGTGTAATCCCTATTTTGGGCCCAAACTACTTTGCCCGTCTTTGTATAATGATCCTCTTTATGTATAATGATCCTCCATATGTTCAGGGTGTCCTCTGTGAATGACAGAGCTGCATTGCAATAATAAATGAGTCTGTAAACTATAATCAGTGTTAGAAATTGCTCCCTGTAAATAAGATTCTTTGCTTTTGTTTAAAATCACAGTTATTATTGATATAAATGGCCCTGCTAGGTTATGTCATTACCTTTGCATATGGCCTCGGCTATGGTCCGGTGTTTAATAGGGGCCTCACATCTTGCCTTCACCTAAGGCCTCAGCAAGCCTAGAGCCGCCTCTGGTTCTTGTATTGGCACCATTGAGCTAAAACCTTGTGAGACCTGAGCGGGGACCTACTGTAGGGCAGAACTCTACTGCTGTTGCTCATTCTCAAGACCTTCAAAAAAAACCTTGTTTTAGCTCATTTAAAACTTATTGTACCTTCGCAAGACAACCACTTGCTCTTCTGAAGCTGTGAGAATAAACCCCCATTTACTTCTGTAAATAAAGACATTTATTTTTGAGGGGTTTTTTTTCTTTTTACTTTCATACTAAAAAACATATGTACCTGTAAACCATCCATACCACAGACAAAAGAAGTACGAATATATGGAAGGTACATTGGTTTATTAAAGTAAAAACGTATTCTGTAGATCTCCAATAGAACCCTGAATACTAAAAATGATGAATTAGCTAGTCAAATTCACTGCTACTGTGTTTCTGCCACAATTGCTTTAACTTATGTCAAGGCTTAAGGAACTTGACAATCACATTGGTTTATGTTATTTACTGAGGGTGTGTTTGTCATCTTCCAAATCCAAGGACGCCTAATAAGGACAGATTGATTGTTAATGTGAAGCTTCCCATAACATGTCTTCTTGCAGAAAATTAAAACAGATCCAACACTTGACCCCAACAGGTGGAACACCATAAACGTCATTCCATAAGATGTGATTTCATGCAACTGGTTTCAGTTTACTTGATATATGGTCAGTTGGACAGTTGGTTCCAGTTTTCAAATCCCTTATAAACTGTGGAAAGCACAAAAGTACAGTAACCATGCGGAAGTTACATTAGATTCACAACACTGCTGATACATTTTTGCAGAAGAAGCACCCACTGAACACAAAATGTCAGTTTATGAAACTAGTTACATATTACTATACAGAGAAGTAACTTTCTGTGGCCGTTTTGGCCATTAAAATGTTCATTATGTCAAAACATAAAGAAGAAAAACACTGCCTGACCAAGAGAAAAGTCACACATGCTTTTGGTTTGTTGGACTACCTTTTGCTCTGATTACATCCAGAGTTGCATTACTTCGTGGCCAAGATCTTGTATTGATGATGGGACAGTCGGAACACTTCGTAAAGTCTTCTCCAGCACATTATCCCAAAAATTCTCAATGGGGTTAAGGTCTGGACTGTGTGGTGGCCAATCCATGTGTGAAAATGATGTCTCATGCTCCCTGAACCACTCTCGCACAACTTGAGCCTGATGAATCCTGGAATATGCCCGCTGTACCATCGGTGAAGGAAAAACCATTGATGGAAAAAACTTGCTCATTCAGTATATTCAGGGAGTCACATGACCTTACTTTTTGCCTGCTGAAACATATTAATCACTGCAGTAATCAACCCTGGAAGGCTCTTAGCTATTTGATAAGGTAAATCCGGGTGGTGACTTATTTTTTGGCCAGCAGTGTATATGGGAGAAAAAACATGCAATATGGAACACCAAAATTCCACTGAAATCCCAGTTTCCTGTTCTCTTTTCTTATGCTTCTGCTTAATTTCATTTAATTAATATTTAATTCACTTTAAATAAAGTTGCTTAAATATAGACAACGAGAATTGTTTCTTGAATTCTTGTTTAAAGGATAGCTTACAAAAAAACATTTTAAAATAATTTATAAGAATTAACGGTGAGACATTTCTAGGTATTGTGACAGCACTGACAGTGTGATTAGGGGCAGGGTGATAGAGCACTGTTCTGTCAGCAGGTGGATGGAGAAAGCCCTTTTCCCCTATAGGGTTATTACACAGCTGACATCTGATTAAGAATGTCCTGCCTTTATAAGTACTGTGGTGGCAGTCTTTTGACTCTGAGCAGAAAAGGAGGAGACAAGCTGAATTTCCTAAGACAAATACAAACACTAGAGTACAAGTCACGAGAGTGCACAGGATGTACCCTGATGGGAGAGCTCTCTGTAGACCAGTGGGAGATTCCTGTGCTTTGCTTCAGAAGTCCGCCCGTCCTCCAAATGCATAGGAACAAGGTAAACAGTGTGCCACACGGATGTATTTCCCACGGAAAAAGTTTAATTTGGATGTCAGCAGAATAAAATTGCGACGTTTCGGTCACCACAGGCCTTAATCATGCATGATTAAGGCCTGTGGGGGCCGAAACGCCGTGATTTTATTCTGCTGACATCCAAATTAAACTTTTTCTGTGGGAAATACATCCGTGTGGCACGCTGTTTTCCTTGTTACAAGTACATTATTTTGTTTTACATTTCTGGTAAGCGGCTTAGCTGCCCAGTATTATCAGCGAGGGAGAACAAATGTTCAGTTAGTCTCCACATGAGGAGTAGGCTTTTGATTTGTGCTTGTTTTATTTGCTTCTTTATTTGGACACTCTGCCTGTACTGTGGCCGGAAAATAAAGTGAAGCCTAAAACAGTGACTGTTCTATCCAGTGGCTATAATCACAGTATCTTAAATCAAAGGAAAAGAGAAGCAGTTACAGTTACAGGTATTTAGGTGGGGGCAGGTATTTTATAGACTATTACGCAGGCACACGAGATAACGCACAGCTTCATGCCTTTCAGCGAAAGAGAAACAAATGCACGTTATGCAACCGGACCCATCGTCAAAGCGTAGCAGCGCTCTCTGTGCCAGCTAGTGATTAAAACCATTTAACCGGATTGCTCCTGGGAGTTGGCAAGCAGAATTTGTAAATGCCAACTTGGGTGTGTTCCTATTCATTGAAAGGCTGAACTTGTTCAAACTTTACAATTTCTCAGTGAAAGAGATTATGTGTACCAGTATTAAGCATTCTCTGTATTCGGGCTATTATTGGGCATACGCCCTTGACGGATTAACGGGGGGAAATAGAATTTGTGTGTTTCCAGATCATTCGCGCCCTTGGTTTGGGAAAAATAACAATCGTTGATTATACTTGAATCAAAGTATGGAAAGTCTTCTGGTGCTTTATAATATAATAACACGTGGAGCCGAGCCTCTTCAGCTTCAGTGGGATAGTTTACAATAAACACTAATTAAAGGTGTAATACAGTTTACACCCTTATTCAATTAGTGCCACGCACTAGTGCAGTATTTTATATTGAAGACGAGGAGATATGGTCACTCTGTATGTACCAGTGCACTTTAACTTCTAACATAAACTTAACCACAATTTGGGAAATTGCATAAGATATTTATATGAAATAAAGCAGAGTCCTCGCGCAATCATGTAGTGTAAGGAAAATCCATAGATCTTCTTCTTTAAATATTCCCCTTTAGGGGGGCGTGGCCGGACGTCGAGCTGAGCAGACGTGTAGTGGAGCGGCTCCAGCTATTTTTCTGCTTAAGGCTACTTTGCGATATTTTAAAACCAGACTGCGTGCTTGCCTGCTGACCTGGGCTAAACGGGAGCACGGAGAGGGCGAGGTGTCCACTCTGCGGCACCGGAACATCGCGGAAGTACTGCCGGATCCCTCTGGGCCTACTGCATGAGCGGCGCCTGAGCGCCTGAGCGGAGGTACCAATGCCGCGTGGGTCCTTACTGCCCTTACTTCCGGAACATAGCGGCGGATCCCCCCGGACTTAGACGTTCAGTATAAGGCGTCTCCGGCTATCTGGGGTAAGCTGCCTTAAGGAGGGTCTTCACCTCTCCCCCCCCTCACCTGCTACACGCGGCGATCTCCCCTCCCCACCCGGACCCGACATACACCGGCTCACGCGGCCTACATCTGTGGTCCCCGGAATACTTGGGGAAGTTGGAGGTAGCCCATGGGCACCCCCCCTCCGAGGAGAGAAGATTGAGACCGGTGCCACTGTGAAGCTCGGGGGCAGAGTCGCTTCCGCCCAACAACACCTGGAACAAGGGTTCTCCGGTGCAGTTTATTTGGCACCCACCCTGAAACCGGAAGGGATCCCCATTTTATTAGAGCTACCTGAATGCCCTTAAACCGTAACAAAAAAAAAAAAAAAGAGGACAGAAAAAAAAAAAAAAGTACAAGAAACATAATATTACAGGACATCTCTGAAGGGCTGATTGGTGGTTGGACCGACTCCATCAGTTTTTAATAGGTGGACTCTTACTCGCCCAGCACACGTCTACGAGGGACCGCATGGATATGTAGCTCATGCGGCCAGCGCTGAACTCTTCTTAAACCAACGGCTTCTAAAGGATAACCGAGGCATTTTTATTTTGTGGCCACAGGTGCGCCCAGATGCACCTCCCAAGGCACAGCGAGTGGTAGATCCCCCGAAATCGGCACGGAAGGAACGTAATAAGGAAGCTCAGGATAGCGGATCACCGCAGCATGCATTGGCCCATGACCCGGACGCGTCGCCCCCGGCGCTACCAGACCTCTCTGACTCGTTGCCACCCTCAGAGAGCAGATTACACGCTATGCTGCAGGACTTGCGCTCAACCATACAGGCGGATATCAGGGGAGCGCTGCAGGAACTGAGTCGCGACGTACTGGACTTGGGCGAACGCACCGACGCGTTGGAAACCAAGGCGGATGATTTATGCTTAGCCCACAATGATCTGGTAGACCGTCATCTGACTTTGCAAGCGGCCCATGAATCTCTGGCACTTAAAGTGGCTGGCGTAGAGGATCGCTCCCGGCGTAATAATATTAGAATCAGAGGTATCGCAGAAGCAGTCACTCTGGCGGACTTACATCCATATCTCCTGGAGCTGTTCCAGGTTTTGTTGCCGGAGGCTACACCACAAGACCTACTTCTGGATCGAGCGCATCGCCTTCCGCGAGCGAAAAACCTGCCTACGTCGGTGGCTCGTGATGTCATTATCCGGGTACACTTTTTCCACATCAAGGAGGCTCTGATGTCGGCGTCACGGAAATCCATGCCTTTATCTGCCCCTAATGCGGATATCTCATTCTTCGCTGATTTATCGGCTTCGACCATGTCCAAAAGACGTGAGTTTTCATCCCTCACCAAGCTTCTCCGCAATCATAAGTTGGCGTACAGATGGGGGTTCCCAACGAAGCTCTTGATATGGAAGGATGGTATCGTACATGTTGATCCTGATGTTGCCACTGGATTACAATTCTTGAAGGACTGGAATATTCTGGCTGATTTCTCGCCTCCGCGTGAGCCTTCCTCATCACCGATTAAGGTCTCACCGGAATGGCACAGAGTCCGGCCTAAATGACGGGTGTCTCCATCCCTGTATCGCTTTTCAAACTGTTCGGACTTCTGGATGGTTACCTATGTGGAGGGAGTGGTTCCTCTTCATGATTGCCTCGGGACCCTATGTTTTTTTTTTGGTTCAGCGCTGAGTTCTTGCGTTGAGCTCTGTGTAGCGGACGTCCCCTCGTCCCCTGGTTGAGTCTCCCTAGCTGATATTTTCCGCTTCCTTATTGCCACTGGGAATGACTCTTTTGCTGTATTTTTAGGATGCAGCGTTGCTTGGTTTGTTTGATGTTTTTGCTTTTTTAGTCTTTTCTCTTTTTATTTTCTTTTCTTTTTCTTTTTTTTTATTTTTTTATTTTCCTTTGTTTGTGGATATGCTCTTATGGTCCTGGCCTTCATACTCCTCATGTCTCCTCGATAGTATTTTTCATTCTGCCATGCATGTTATATTGTTGTGGTTAATTAATCATGAGTAAACCTCAGTTCAGTATTTTTTCAATGAATGTTAGGGGGCTAAATATTCCGTTTAAACGACATGCTCTGTTTCGTGATTTACATAAACTTAAACCGGCGATAGCCTGTGTGCAGGAGACGCATTTTAGTGCTTTGCGCACCCCACATTTGCGATCCGCTATGTACGCTGTTTCTTTTCATTCTACTGCTCAGACGAAGTCTAGGGGTGTCTCGGTTCTTTTTCACAAGGACTGGGTCTTTAAATGCTCGAACCAATACACAGACCCATTGGGCCGCCTTTTGATCTTGGTGGGCACTATGAATGAACTTCCAATTACGGTTGCGAATTTGTACTTGCCTAATGCCAACCCGGTATGTTTCCTTAAAAAAGCTTATGGTAAGATTAAGAAGTTGATGGTGGGGTCTCTTTTCATGTGTGGAGATTTTAATTGTGTGCCTGACACGGCTTTGGATACGCGTCCAGGCCGGACCCGTGCACAGCCTCGTAAACAGGCCCCCTCTAGCCGCCAACTAAATGACTTTTTACGATCCTCTGACTTATATGACGCATGGAGAATTAGCAACCCCTTGACCAAGGACTTCACTTTTTTCTCCCCTGTACACTCATCTTACAGCCGCATTGACTTATGTCTGATACATGGTTCTACAGTCCCTCGCCTCCTAGCAGCTCATATAGGCTCCATAACGTGGTCTGATAACGCTCCTATAATGATGGACTTCGAGGCTGACTATCCTGCTAGGGGGATGGGGAACTGGCGTCTAAATGACTCGCTTATAGTAAGTGGCGCTGATGTATCTGATACGTCGGCGGTGCTACGGGAATACTTTGCTTTGAATGTGACGGAAGACGTAACCATATCATCAGCTTGGTTGGCCCATAAAGCAGTGGTGAGGGGCCATTTGATTCAGAGAGGGGCTACACGGAAAAAGGCATTCAATGCCCAGATGACTTCAGTACAGCGGCATATATCGGACTTGGAATCCCAACATAAAATTAACCCTACACCTGACCTCTTATCTCGACTGACGACCCTTCGACGGGATCTAATACAATTGACGTTGCAGTCCTCTGAACGGGCCATACGACGCTTAAACCTCACTCTATATACCCAAGGCAACAAAGCTGGCCGGTTTTTGGCATCTAAATTGAAATCTAAAAGGCTACAAACCAAAATTCCTTACCTATTAGACAATGGAGGGGATAGGATTTACAACCCGCTAAAAATTTTGGAGGAATTTGCCAACTTCTATGCATCCCTATATAACCTAAAATCAGATCCTATGACCCACGACCCAGACCCGGATGAGATAAATCGATTCCTCCAGGATGCAGAACTCCCCTCCCTATCCCACTCACAGGCAGCAGAACTGCTGGTTCCGTTCACAGAGGAAGAGGTGCGTAAGGCCGTTAAGGCTCTCCCAAAGAATAAAGCCCCTGGGCCAGACGGCTTCTCTAATTTATATTATCAAACTTTCGCAGACATTTTAATACCGACCCTTACGAGGCTTTTTAATCATATCAAAACCACAGGTGTAATACCCCCAGAAATGCTTCAAGCTACTATTGTAACGTTGCTTAAACCTGGCAAACCCCCGACAAGTTGTGCGAACTTCCGCCCTATATCCTTATTGAATGTGGATGCTAAGCTATACGCTAAGTTATTGGCGTCTAGAATGGCTCATCTGCTTCCCCTTTTGCTTTCGGCAGACCAGACCGGGTTTGTAACTGGTAGACAGACATGTGACAACACCCGACGATTCTATAATATAATCGACATTGCCTATAGAACCAATACCACGGGGCTCCTTCTGGCACTGGATGCCGAGAAGGCGTTTGACCGTCTGCATTGGGGCTATATGCGTAAGGCACTAGAATTCTTTGGTTTCCCTGCCCTATTCATTAAAAGTATTATGAGCCTGTATTCCCTTCCATCGGCGAGGGTACTGGCATCTGGGTTTCTCTCCTCCTCATTCTCTATTACCAATGGCACCAGGCAGGGTTGCCCACTGTCCCCACTCATCTTTGTTTTGGCATTGGAGCCTTTGGCCTCGCAGATCAGGCGTGACGCTTCCATCTCTGGCATCTCTACCCCAGATGCACAGAATCAACGATAGTAGATTGGTGGTAGCGACGAGTAGCTTTAATTATTGAGCCCGCAAATGGGTGCTTCCCAGGGGCGTTGCTAGGGGGCGTGGGGGGTGTGACCCGCACCGGGTGACACCACTCCCTAGGGTGACATCCTAAAAAAAATATATATATATATTTTTTTAGACAAAAATATTTTACCAGGAATGATACATTGAGAATTCTCTCATTTTCAAGTATGTCCAGGGTTGGCAAGGCCTAGGCTGGCACTTTCCAGGGGGTGGCAAAAAAAACACTACAAAGAGGATATTCACAGAGCACTGAAATGACGCAGACATTTCAGTGTTCAGTTGTTCCCCACACTTTGGGGAATCAAATTTCCCCGGTGAATTCACCACAGGGTCCCTGAAGTGCCAGGAATCAGCCACCGAATGCTGCCGCAAACCCGTCACCCACTGTTTTAAAAAGAACTACTGAAAGAAAATATCTGGAATTAACATATAAGTTCCTATGAATGATAATAAAAATGTCTGTTACAGAAAAAAAAGAAAAAACGCTATTAGAAAAAAATATGTTTTTTTTTAAAAAAAAGGCCTAAAAGATACTAAAAAAAACAATAAATAAAGAAATTTTTTACTATGGATTAAAGGAATAAACGGTTTATTAGATATTGGATAAAAACAGGAATATTTTTAACATTGAAACCTATGGTGTTCGCTCGCCTGAATAAACCTGCCAAATGAAAACACCGGACATCAGGACATTTCTTTGCTGTTTGGTGTCTCTGAACAGATTAACCATTGCTTCTCTATGGGGACTTTCACGGTCTTCAAACAGGCAGTTTGCTGTCAGTTTGCCAAAATTTGTGTATGAGCGAATCACAGAACTCCACAGCAATAAATCTCACAGTAATGTGCGCTGTGTATTATGAGCATTCAGTGTTATACGGGAGTACTGATTTATGAGTAAAAGTAGTTAAAAAACCCCCGTAAAACTCGGGGGGGGTGACACCATAAGTTACCGCACCGGGTGACACCAACCCTAGTGAGGCCACTGGTGCTTCCTCCTTTATATTTGGCGCCTCAGCGGCCGACAATGACATCAGACGCCGAGGCGTGTCTCCTTGGGGGGGACCGCGCATGCGTTGAGGCTTGCCGTATAGAGGCTGTCCGCGCATGCGCCGGAAGCTCTGTACGGGCAATGAGACCCAAGTCTGACCGCACATGCGCTGCACGGCACGGACGAGCATGGTCTCTTAAGTCCTGTCTGATTTCCTTACATAAGTAGATCATTACTAATGCAATTTCAAATTAAATATGTTTGAAAGATGGCGTTAATTACAGTCATTATTGTCCATATATCACTTCTTCTCACATAGCAACAAAAATGCAAGAAAATTAATTTTAGAACTCATTAGGGTTAGTTTTTAAATGTGCAACTGAAAATACTAAATTATATATTGCATAATATATACATCATTTGTATTTTTATAGACACCATTGCTTCGTAACTCCAGCACCATAGGCTTGCACATAGGATAACATGGACAAAACTAGAATATTGCTCAGGTTATTTCTTGAACTGACAAAATACAAATCTTATGAAAAAATATTTCCATACTCCCCCACAAACAATATGAAGTGGCTTCATGATTTATTTTCAGTCTTGTATTATGAGATTACATATTGATAGGATTATTTACAATATTAAACCGCAACATGCTACTTAAAACATCTAATATTATTTTAACGTTTAATGATAATTAAAAGCCCAGCAGTTCCATGAACTAATTTAATGAGATCAAATTCTTCAGATAACAGGTTTATTTTGAACCGTACTTTGTATCTGAAAAGCCTCTCTTGACAAACACAGTCACATGATTTAAAGTTAAACATTAATGCCACTAAAGAGTGTAAATAGTCTAATAAATGCCTAAAACTGGATATTTACCAAATGGCGTGTTTATCTGATCCTAGTGTACAAAACAAAAGAATTATTCTAACTATGTCAGACGTGCAAACTATCAATCATACATTACATACATAAAACAAAAATAAAAGTCAATTAAAATGGAAAATAAAATTAATTGTGTAAGTTCAAAAATGTCAAAAATGTGAACATTTGGCCTTGAGGTTAACCAGGTAACATGTTTACAGCGATTATCTTCAAGAATCAAACCAGTTAAGGGAAATCAACCTGTTATACTACACATAACTATCCATCTATCACATCATGGAAGACTGTCATGACCTCTCAATTTATCTCGAGCCTCTTTACGTTTGACTATTCATTCAAACATGTCCAACACCTTAGAAATTCCAGAAAGAAACACTTTAGGCTAGATTACAGAGTTGGTGCTAACTTAATCAGAGCTGTTGTCAACTTAACAACTCCATAGACTATAATGGATCCGGTAAGTTTACAGCAGCTCTGATTAAGTTGACACCAATTTTGTAATATTGCCCATTGAGCCTGACTTTATGTGTTTGGCACATATGAGAAGTTACCCAATGTGAATCACTGTGGGACAATATCCAGTGTAGAGAATGTCAACTGGAGGTACCGACAAATGCAAATTTTCTTCATATTTCAAAGAGACATCAAGGATGCACAAGTTCTGCGTCATTTTTGAAGTCAGGAGTCATGGTGTGGGTCATTTATAGTTATCACATTCCTTTCATGTTTTGGGGCCTTTGTTACTGTCAAGGAATACTCCTCAGAACACAGAACCTGACTTTAAACCCCCAGAAGCACAATTCCTGTCCTTATTACCAGGTTACATGTGTTACCCAAAAGAATTTAAAACAAAAAAGAAGAGAAACCAGAATATTAGCCAAGGTCAGGGAACACAGAGAGGAGCATAAATGAGAGCAAGGCCAAGTCAAGGGACAGTAGAAATACACAAAGTCGTGGCAGGATATTCAAGGTCAGGATAACAAAAATCAGAGAAGTCAATAACAAGACCAATCAAATAGATCAGCAACATTCAGAGAATGTGGTAATGGACTCACATAGGAGATAGCACCTGTGGGCTTGTATAGTGCTTGGAGTCCAGCTTAATTCCATGCAGAGTTATTCAGAGAAAGGTGAAAACCAAGAGAACTGGTAGGAGAAGAGAACAATCTAGACCCAATAGCCAATTTGGAAAGTGAGATAAATGGGAGAATTTTTCTGGTTTGGCTATTTTGACCTAGAATTTTCACTCCTCCAGTTATTCTCCTGAGTTTCACCTTTTTTTCAATAGTACAGAGCAGGAGAGAAGTCGTAGTACAATACAAGCCAGAGGTCGGTACACGGAATAAACAAATGCAAAGAATGGGGTCGGTATACGGAATAAACAAATGCAAAGAATGGATAAACCTAGACAAATCAGGAACACGCTGTAGGGTATAATAAACTCCGGCAGGGCTCAGAGCTCTGTCAGTGACTTGTATTTAAAGGCCTCCTAGGTCTCTGACCAGGTGCAGCAGGCAAATTACCAGAATGGCGCCCTCTCTGTTGAGGAGGCCTTACCGCAGACCCCCCAGCTGTCATGACATAGCCTCAGTTTTACTATGCCTTTACATTGTGCTAGTTCACAGTTTGCTGAGGACTCTGTGATGAACTTTTGTTTGCCTTGTCATGCCTTCCCATCACGTTTCCTGCCATCGTGGTGCACCCTTTTGTGAGTTCCCATCTGATCCTGCTTTGAATGTGCCTTGAACCTGCATGAAGTGATTTCTGTGTCCCATGATCCTGCCAGGTAATAACCACCTGCCTACAGCCATTAACTGCCTGCCAAGCCATTTGTCTTCTGCATCCTGGTCTATAACCAGCGACCCTTCTACGATGCACGTGAAATCGAGCCACCGACAGACCCGCTAATGGTTAATGGCTTGCACGGTCATTAGAGGTTTGAGACTTGCTACAGCCTGGAATATGTACTCTCATGTTTATTTCCATCTACTCTAAGAAAAACATTGCATTGTGAAACCATCTGGATTTAGTTCTACCAATGCTTTGCAGAATAGTGACTTGAACAGGGTTATTGTCCTTTTACATGATAATGACCTGGAGTTAAATTTCAATAAATAGGAGTAGCACCAGGGAGTTTAAATCATCAACAAATAGAAGAGTAAACACGTAACGGAAACATGTAAATAGAAGCAAAACGGGGTGACGAAACTGGCGTTCGTGCATGAGTAAAAAAGTGACTTACTAAGGGAAGATAGAGAGGAACCCGGGCAGTGGACGAGTGTTTGTCTTGGCAGAGATGTTTCATAAAACCATGGCAAATGATCACTGACTGCACTTCACGTTTCTGTTCGGCCAACATGATACGGACCTCTTCTTAACCATTTGTTTCTGTTGGCACCAAAAATTTGGAAAATGTTATGGCGATGCTTAAAATAAATACTGTTACTATTTAATTAGGTTGTTCAGATAGAAATGTAATTTAGGTTAAAGTTTAAGCAGGACGTCACACAATATTACTGCCCCACACTGGACGTCAATGTTGAATATTAGGAATTGGAGTAGCAGAAAATATTATTATTCAATTTAATGTTGGGGTAGCACTTCTCGTGTCTTCCTAAGACGCATCCTCCAGTTCTCCTCTACAATATTCCGGCTTGTTTTCATCATTACATGCAAAGATAAAAGTCATTACATCGTCCGAGGTATAATTCAGCCTACTTTCTTGGAATTTTATATCCATTTATTGGTTGCATAACACCATTGTCACAACGAATTTATCTAAGCTTTTTATATATTGGCCTAAAATAACAGTTCGGGGGTTTTCTTTATGCATCACTAATAATATGTAAGAAAAAGTAGTCAAGTACAAATATAGCGGGTAGGGAGTCAGGGGGGCTCTATTACGATGTTCGCGTTAAAACACGGGCGCAAGGGAGGAAAAACTGCGCCCGCAGTTTTCCCCACTGCGCCTGCATTTTAACGCTGGATTACAATGCAGGGGCAAAATTGCTGCCTGCATTGTTATCATGCGTTGAAATCAGGGATGCTCGCGGCAGCGCTGAGAGCAGCCGCGAGCATCCACTCGCTGGAGTCCATAGGATTCAATTGAGCTCCCTCTGCCGGTCACATGACCAGCCGGATCTTGCCTCGCGAGATCCGGCCAGTCGACATAGTGATACGCAGGAAGAGACTGGGGGGGGACTTTTTCCCCAAGTCTTTCCCTGCTCCCGCCAGCCGGAGGAGGCGGTTGGAGCCGCGGTCCTCGTCGCGGGACAGAGGGTGAGTATACGATTCGTTTTTTATTTTTTTTGCCTGGTGTTAACAGATTCTGCAGAAGTGGAAGCCGTTAACACCAAGTCCTGGCTGTGGTTAACTTTTTGCTAACTAGAGCCAGACGTTAATCAGCGCTGGGATTTTGTAATCCTAACGCTGATTAACACTTTTGCGCTCCCCGTGTTAAGTATAAGGAGCGCAAAGTACAGTAACCTCGCGCTAAAAAGCGCAAGATTCCAAACGCAAACGGGTTTTTTAACCCGTTTGCGTTTGGATTGTAATATGCGGTAAATACCGTGGCAAATGTTAATGCATACTCAAGTGAGCGTTAACGTTTGTGTTAAGAGTGTAATGAACAATGTAATGAAAATGAACAATGTCAGCTGCAGCTAAACAGCTCATTGCATCAAAATAAAGGGTAGAATTTCAATGAACAAATAAATGGAACACACTGTCAGCGCTGCTAGTTTCTGGTGCACTAGTGTCACCACATTTACTTGAGCAGAAGAACAAAATACAGACATTTTGGGGTCACAGCCCCTTCCTCAGTGCACAATGCCCTTGCAAAATCTCCGTCATGTGACCCAGCAGCAGAAGCTTCAATGGAGTCCTATGGAGTCCATGGAGGAGAAGCTTGTGATGGCCCGAGCATCCTGGAGGTGTGTACTGGTGGGGCAGGCACTGAATCCAGCAGCCTAATCCACTGGTAAAACAGGTAAAACAGGTACACTAAGGGGAGATATGCGAGTGTAAATTTTTTGACGGCTTTAGCTCAGGGCAGATGATAGCGCCCATAATGGGTAAAGAACATGCAGACGCACATAGTATACGGAGTAGGATTATCTAGTACATGGCTGAACTCTAGCTATTAAAAAGGAATCCGAAAAATCTGATTGTGTCAAGTAAGCACTGGAAACATTTCTTGGAAAATTTGACTCATGATAAGTCATCAGACATATTCATGTTGTGAACAATCTGACCTAGCTGATCTCATCGTTACTCTTTAGAGAGGGATTGTTTACCCTAGGTCTACTATCTACATGTTACGGCAAAATTCAAGATTCGTCAGGCCAAATTATACGCGTTCCTCATTCCTACATTCTCGCTGTAATCTCTTATATGGAAAAAAATTAAACGTGAGAGTTGTCTTCTGCTGTTGGAGATTGCACTTCAGGTTGACAAAGACCAGAGAGCACTGAAATGTCAGAGAGCACTGAAATGTCAACGACATTTCAGTGCTCTCCTGTTCGCCGCACTTCGGCAAGTTCAATTCGGCGATTCAGTATTCACCGCAGGGTTCCCAAAGTGCGGCAAATTAACCTGCGGAACATCACTGTATGCCCGCCGAACACATCTGAACAACTGCCACATAACAGAAGATTCGAATCGGAAAACCACTGCAAAACCGCCGATTCAAATCGAAAAACCGCCGAAGAACCGCCAAATGGATCTGACGATACACCAAACAGAACACCAAGTCCATCTGAAAAAAGCCGACGAAACGCTGAACAGACTGCCGACCAGCCGCCTGAGAAAGCCGACCAGCCGCAGAACAGGGTAAAAAAAAAAAACACAACTTTTAAAAGGCGTTTCCAAACAAAGCACTGCATAAAAATGCCTGGAAATAATATATAAGACCCTATGATTAATAATATAAAGATCTGTTACAGAAAAAAGAAAAACGCTATTTAAAAAAATTGGGCAAATTTTGGCAGAAAAATCCAAAAAAATGCCTAAACAAATCTTTAAAAATAAATAAATAAAGAGACTTTTTGCTGCAGATTAAAACAATAAACAATTTATTAGATGTTGTATAAAAACGGGGATATTTTTTACATTGAAACCTATGGGATTCGCGTGATTAAACCCACCGAATGAAACCACCGAAAATCAGGGCATTTCCCAGACATTTCTCTGCTGTTCCGTGTCACCTGAATAGATTAACCATTGCTTCTCTATGGGGATTTCACTGCCACTGAAGATCATTGTATTTCGCTGGCAATTTGCCAATATTTGGCAGACTGCCTGCTTTCTGAATAGCCGAATAGCCCTGAATTTGCACTGTCTGAGGAAATTCACTGTAAGGTGCAATTTCGGGGGCCAGATCGGCTCTCTTTGAATACCAATTCAATGTTCTTGAACCCAGGACGTACTTGAAAACGAGAGAAATCTCAATGTATCCTTCCTGGTAAAATCCTTTATAAATAAATAAACCCTGATAGTGTGGTTGACACATCATTTGGCTTGTGCACCGGGAGAATTACTCCATGATTTAAGAATACAACAGTAAGCAGGTGATTTTTTCATATGGTTGCCTACACTGGACTCGGGGAGTGAGATCCTGTATTGGCTACTATTTGGGAAAACGGCTATTGGGGAGGCCATTACTTGTGTTTATATCTTCAATGTAAGCTGCGGCTGTAGGGGAGGAAGAGAGACAGCATTTAGTGCTGAAAAGAAGGTGAATGTTAAACAAAACAACACCAACACTGGCACAAAAATTGCGAATTTAATAAATGCAAATAAAATACCACAGGGGCTTCCTGGGTACAGTCAGGTTTTACCCATTTAGCAGTAAAACTTGTCCACATAGTCCATCTAAAAATCAAAGTAGGACATAGAGGAGTATAGTGTAATCATTTTTAATACAGACTAAAATATAAATAAAAGCCAAAAACAAACTCACAACAAACACCAAAAATTGGCTGGATCCAGGCAAGTTTCTCTGCTCACTGTCTCTGCGCTCAACGCGTTTCACAGGCTTGTCCCACTTCTTCAGGAGCATGAGTCCAAATGAAAACTAAATCCTTTATAAAGAGTGCCAGTTCCTATCAGAATTAAAAAACTGAAAACCTCTGTGGTCAATTAAAAACATACACTACGGGTTAAAAAACGGAAGAAAGGGGATGGGCTTTTCAGGAAGGGTTAATATTTAACTCTTCCAACACCCTCTTATTTTAACCCCTTTAAACATCATTTATTGTACCAACGTTAATCATTTCATTTGATAGAAGCACTTGTTCCTTATTATTTAAGGTCTAGAATTAAAAGTATAACTTAATTTATAGACTACATAATAATATTTGTTGTTATTTCACATCTGGCTTGCCATCTATCTATGGTCATCTCTATCAATCAATCAATCTATCTATCTATGGTCATCTCTATCAATCAATCTATCTATCTATGGTCATCTCTATCAATCAATCTATCTATCTATGGTCATCTCTATCAATCAATCTATCTATCTATGGTCATCTCTATCAATCAATCTATCTATCTATGGTCATCTCTATCAATCAATCTATCTATCTATGGTCATCTCTATCAATCTATCTATCTATCTATGGTCATCTCTATCAATCAATCTATCTATCTATCTATGGTCATCTCTATCAATCAATCTATCTATCTATCTATGGTCATCTCTATCAATCAATCAATCAATCTATCTATGGTCATCTCTATCAATCAATCTATCTATCTATGGTCATCTCTATCAATCAATCTATCTATCTATGGTCATCTCTATCAATCAATCTATCTATCTATGGTCATCTCTATCAATCAATCTATCTATCTATGGTCATCTCTATCAATCAATCTATCTATCTATGGTCATCTCTATCAATCAATCTATCTATCTATGGTCATCTCTATCAATCAATCTATCTGGTCATCTCTATCAATCAATCTATCTATATATGGTCATCTCTATCAAGCAATCTATCTATCTATGGTCATCTCTATCAATCAATCTATCTGGTCATCTCTATCAATCAATCTATCTATCTATGGTCATCTCTATCAATCAATCTATCTGGTCATCTCTATCAATCAATCTATCTATATATGGTCATCTCTATCAAGCAATCTATCTATCTATGGTCATCTCTATCAATCAATCTATTTGGTCATCTCTATCAATCTATCTATCTATCTATGGTCATCTCTATCAATCAATCTATCTATCTATCTATGGTCATCTCTATCAATCAATCTATCTATCTATCTATCTATCTATGGTCACCTCTATCAATCAATCAATCAATCAATCTATCTATCTATCTATGGTCATCTCTATCAATAAATCTATCTATCTAGCTATGGTCATCTCTATCAATCAATCCAATCAATCAATCTATCTATGGTCATCTCTATCAATCAATCTATCTATCTATGGTCATCTCTATCAATCAATCTATCTGGTCATCTCTATCAATGAATCTATCTATCTATGGTCATCTCTATCAATCAATCTATCTATCTATCTATCTATGGTCATCTCTATCAATCAATCTATCTGGTCATCTCTATCAATCAATCTATCTATCTATGGTCATCTCTATCAATCAATCAATCAATCAATCTATCTATCTATGGTCATCTCTATCAATCAATCTATCTATCTATCTATGGTCATCTCTATCAATCAATCAATCTATCTATCTATCTATGGTCATCTCAATCAATCAATCTATCTATCTATCTATGGTCATCTCTATCAATCAATCTATCTATCTATGGTCATCTCTATCAATCAATCTATCTATCTATGGTCATCTCTATCAATCAATCTATCTATCTATGGTCATCTCTATCAATCAATCTATCTATCTATGGTCATCTCTATCAATCAATCTATCTATCTATGGTCATCTCTATCAATCAATCTATCTATCTATGGTCATCTCTATCAATCAATCTATCTATCTATGGTCATCTCTATCAATCAATCTATCTGGTCATCTCTATCAATCAATCTATCTATATATGGTCATCTCTATCAAGCAATCTATCTATCTATGGTCATCTCTATCAATCAATCTATCTGGTCATCTCTATCAATCAATCTATCTATCTATGGTCATCTCTATCAATCAATCTATCTGGTCATCTCTATCAATCAATCTATCTATATATGGTCATCTCTATCAAGCAATCTATCTATCTATGGTCATCTCTATCAATCAATCTATTTGGTCATCTCTATCAATCTATCTATCTATCTATGGTCATCTCTATCAATCAATCTATCTATCTATCTATGGTCATCTCTATCAATCAATCTATCTATCTATCTATCTATCTATGGTCACCTCTATCAATCAATCAATCAATCAATCTATCTATCTATCTATGGTCATCTCTATCAATAAATCTATCTATCTAGCTATGGTCATCTCTATCAATCAATCCAATCAATCAATCTATCTATCTATGGTCATCTCTATCAATCTATCTATGGTCATCTCTATCAATCAATCTATCTATCTATCTATGGTCATCTCTATCAATCAATCTATCTATCTATCTATCTATGGTCATCTCTATCAATCAATCAATCAATCAATCAATCAATCTATCTATCTATGGTCATCTCTATCAATCAATCAATCAATCAATCTATCTATCTATGGTCATCTCTATCAATCAATCTATCTATCTATCTATGGTCATCTCTATCAATCAATCAATCTATCTATCTATCTATGGTCATCTCAATCAATCAATCTATCTATCTATCTATGGTCATCTCTATCAATCAATCTATCTATCTATGGTCATCTCTATCAATCAATCTATCTATCTATGGTCATCTCTATCAATCAATCTATCTATCTATGGTCATCTCTATCAATCAATCTATCTATCTATGGTCATCTCTATCAATCAATCTATCTATCTATCTATGGTCATCTCTATCAATCAATCTATCTATCTATCTATGGTCATCTCTATCAATCAATCTATCTATCTATCTATGGTCATCTCTATCAATCAATCTATCTATCTATGGTCATCTCTATCAATCAATCTATCTATCTATCTATGGTCATCTCTATCAATCAATCTATCTCTCTCTATCAATCGGTTGATCTATTTCCTGTTTATTATTGTTTCATAATAGACCATTTATTCCCCATTGGGTGCTGGAATCTCTTTTTTTGACGGTCCCTGGCTTCATGCTGTAATAAAGAGAGGATTGTGTAGAGTTCTATGCTGTTTGTATCACTGTGCCGCTCTCAGCATTTTCACTTGGCTTTTGTCCACCAATCAGGACTCTTGCTTTCGTTTATTGTTGGCTAAAAGCTTGTTTTTTTCTAAGAATATGGATTTCTAAGAAGTACTACATAAGCAGCGAACATGTGCACACATACTCACACCTGCCAAATAAGCGCTCATTTCTGTTTTTCAAACATACTTTTGAAAGTTTACATTGAATGTTATATACAACAATATCACTTGTGTCTTGCCGATGTTTAACCCTTTCAATCCCAAAGATGTGCATACATGTTTTTGCATTGAAAAACAAAATGTAGCACAGTAAAATGCAGTTTACTTGCATTTTCAAGTTTTGCTCTGCCTTGATTTTACGCAAGGGGTGATAGACCTCCTTATGTTGGATGCCTGTGTACTGGGCATGTCACTTTAGAATGTAAGCTCTTAACCTCTTCAATACCAAGTGATTTTCCAAACAAGCATTTTCAGAAACCAAGGTGTTTTTGTAAAATCATTTTTAATTAATTTTAAAGAGAAATATTTGAGCTTGTACCATTGTATTTCTTACTATAAATAACCTATTTTGATCAGCAGATGGCGCCATCTACTGCAGTGCCAAATTAAGTTAGATCAGTGGTTCCCAAAACTGTCCTCGGGACCCTCAACCAGGCCAGATTTTGCAGATCACCTTGGGGAAATGCAGACTGAATCCTGCAATCACTGAGCAGCAAATCATAACACCTGTGCTGTGCTTCACATATCTGGCAAACCTGGCGAGGCGGAGGGTCCTGAGGACAGGTTTGGGAAACACTGAGTTAGATTTTTGAGCGGCTGGTCTATTTTCTTCTATTTCTCCCTGCATTGGCTGCAGAAAGCCCGATATTTCACAGCATTCAGCAACTGATTTTACAGTTATAGCTCTTTGGGCATTATGCCCATAGGGCTAAAACCTAGGGGGCACCTTCTGCAGCCCAAAAGCATTTTCATTTGCTTTTGGGCTGCAGATCAGCATACCGAGATATCTCGATATCGGGGCACCGGATAGTGCCTTTGAAACCCTTGATATCTCGATATCTCTCCCTCTAAAACTAACATCCCAGCACCCATTTCCCTTCAGGTGAATGGTACCACTATTAATTCTACCTCTCAGGCCCGGTGCCTCGGTGTCCTCCTAGACTCTGATCTCTCCTTTACTGCTACTTCCAAAAAACATTGCACGAATACGTCCTTTTCTTAATCAAGACTCTGCTAAAATGCTCATCCAAGCTCTTATTATCTCCCCTCTTGACTACTGTAACCTCCTTCTCTCTGGCCTTAAAAGATCCCTCTGTTGTCTGTTATGAATGTCTGTGCCAGGCTCATCCACCTCTCCTCCCGCACCTCCCGCACCTCACCCCTTTGTCAATCTCTACACTGGCTTTTGCCTCCTATAGAACTCAATTCAAAACACTGGTGCTCACATACAAAGCTCTCCATAACTGCGCCCCTGCCTACATCTCCTCCCTTATTAACAGGTACATCCCATCCAGACCACTTCGCTCTGCCAATGATCTGATGCTATCAGCTTCACGTACCCGCACCCCCAACACCCGCCTTCAAGACTTCTCCCCAGCTGCCCCCTTTCTATGGAACTTCCTCCCCCACAACATCAGACTCTCCCCATCTCTCCAGTCCTTCAAAAAGTCTCAGAAAACGCATTACTTTAGAGAAGCCTATCGGCTCACTCCCTAATCCCCCTCCGTTCATTTTCAGCTGCATCTGCCCACATATCACACATGCACTCTGCTATTTCACACTCTCTATTCACCCTCACCTAGTGTGTCACTCCAATCCTCTTAGAGTGTAAGCTCCTGAGCAGGGTCCTTTCACCTACTGTACTGTGTGTTTAACCTGTATGTTTATTTGTTGTTCTGCCTCCCACTGTACAGCGCTACGGAACTTGTTAGCACTTTATAAAAACGTGTAACTGTAACTGATATCGGTAGTGAAGGGGTTAAGGAAGCTCAGTTCTCTCTAATTCCTGTCTAACCATGTGTTACCCTAATTTATAGTAACCCTTGTACTGCGCTGTGGAATATGTTAACACAATACAAATAAAAGAATAATAATGCGAGATTATGCCATCCTTGGCTGCTAAATGGATGTGTTCCTCTGTGTTTAACCTGGCATAATTTTTTGTTATGCAGTTGCTGGCAGAACAGATTATACTACAAAACGAAGTACTCAAAGGACAAAATAAACTGTGATGAGTTGGTGCCTGAAGAGAACACGACTGTTAAGCCAAATGTGCGCGTGTGACAGTGATATGTGACAGCTGCCAATAACAGAATATGTACAAATGTAATAATATTGCTTACAGTTAGATAGGCAGCAGAGAAGCGTTAAACAGTCACGTAATGCAACTAGTGATCACAATAAAGCTGATAGGTCAATCTCTTCTACCATGAATATAGTACCATGATCAGCCATGGGCTAGAGACCTGGATTAACGCTTAGACATTTCGCTGCCAGGTCATTGTGGTTACTGGAAACCCCTATATATTTTTTTTTTTGAGAAAGTATTTTACCAGGAAGGATACATTGAGATTTCTCATACATAAACACATATAGTGAAATAAAGAGGGGGGAGGGGTGGAATCCTACTAGGGGCCCTATTACAATCTTGTAGCATATGTTTGCTCCCGCGCAAAAACGCATTAACGCGAGGGGCAAAACCCTTTGCGCTGAACATCGTATTACTTTGTCAGCGCAACAAACGCGCGTATACATCTACCGCGGGTGAACATGCGCGAGCGTACTTTACGGCGCGCGACCTATACTTAACATTGTGAGCGCAAATGCGTTGTGTGCTGGTACGCGGATGGTATTACAATCTATGCGCAGTTTGTAACGCACAGCCTTTGCGCGCATATAATTTTAGCAACTCCTAAAAGCTGGTGCTAATGGCAAATTCAATCAACCTGGCCGAACCCAAATACACCAGCCCAAAAAAAAACACGCAGCAAAGTATAGTTACACATTCTACTCATACCCAAACAATAAAATGGAGAAGTTGTGCGTGCATTTATTATTGCTGCAGCATATATACTCAGATTGATTCTGACAGGCGCAAAAACTGAACGGGAGACAATTGTGGTTCTTAATTCTGATTGACTGAATCGCGTGAAAAAAACAGTCCGCACACTGATTTCTGCGTGCAACGTTAATGCGCGTGCGTTTTTGCACATCTTTGTTCCGTGCGTTATTTTTTGACGGATGAAAAAGTGCGCTCGGATTGTAATACCAGCGTTAATTTACAGGCGTTAACGCGCTGCACGAGTGGTTTTGCGCAAAGAATGTAATAGAGCCCTAGGTGTGTTATCCTGTCAAGGGTGCTGTCCCTGGGGATCCTCGGATGGTCCCAGCAATCTTAATCCTTGACGTGGGTATAGGAAAATAGACAGGGATAAACACACGACCCTGTAAGCGGACTGAAAAAGCGAGGCTATGTATCAAAAGGAAAAGAAGAGGAGAGGATACAGGGTGAGTGTTCCTCCTCTATGTCCTCTATGGTCCTTATAATGTCCCTAATGTAAATAAGTGAAAAGACATATAGGTCCCTGTACACAAACAAGCACGAGTGGGTCCTGGTGTGACAAGAACAGGGTAAAGCTGCTATCCTGCAGTGATAGCTAACAACAATTGCTTGTTTGTATTACTGGTCCACAGGATACAGGGTTAGGGTAGAACAAATTTAAAATAAAAACTTAAATGTCATGCCTGTAGCTCTACGCGTTTCGCCATTATTGGCGTCTTCAGGAGCACGATGGCAGCATGTTGCATGGCATAGAAAAATGTGCTGTCACCTCTTTTAAGCTAACGCTCACAGCTTGCAGGAAGTGATAGGGTCCACAATATTTAAAGTTGGAAACAATTCTAAATGACATATAATACTTTTTGTATTATTGAGTGAATACACTTATATACTGGCCCAGACTATCTTCAAAAAACCTGCAAGGACTGAATTAATCCATGGTAAAATCACATTGGTCACTTGACCAACCTTATTGTCATTTATTACAATCTAAGAATTTCACCTAAAAAATTACAAAACATGTATCAAAATGTTCCAAAAAAATACATAAACAATAAGACGGTTTGCTGAAAACTAAACTAATAAACGGTTGAATTAAAAAAATCAATAAAAATCATAATATTGCTTTACATTGATTCATATGGGATTCGCCTGTTTAAACCCGTCGAACTGAATCACTGAAAATCAGGGCATTTCACTGACATTTCAGCGTTTTCTGAATAGATTAACCATTACGTCTCTCAGTTTCTCTGCCACCAAATTGGGGCGATCTGCATCGCACTGCAACGCATTTCGCTGCCATTGTGCCAGTATTTGGCTTATTGGCTGCTTTCCGAATAGACGAACTGCCACAAAATTGCACCGTATGGTGAAATTAACCATTCGGTGCAACTCAGTGGAAAGTTTGTCGCTTATTGAACAACTCTTACTGTGAAGCTTCTCCTGTCCTGATGCGGTTTCGATATTCCAGCGTTTGTTGCTGTTGTAACTTCAGAAAACACCGGTGCTCTATGAACCCCCTTAGAATTGTATAGCAGTCTCAGCGCTCATCTTTTAATCCTGATTTGCCATACTGCTCCAATATGGAGAGTCTAGAACAGACCTGCTTAATGAAAACCTCATGCAACACAATCAACTCGCTGATGTAATTAGGGAAGGCGAAATAATAACCCTTACAATGACTCCATTGCTTTCAGCAAAACCTTCTTACCCTGAAAATCCTGTTTAGCTTTCACATTAAGTTTAACAACATCTCCCCTAGATTCCGAATTCCACTGAGTCTGCATCTATTAAAATTCCCAGGAAAGGTGGTTGGATTAATTGGTTGCACTGTTTTCTCTTTTACTAAAATAAAAAAGCAAACAGTATGAGGGAAAGTGGAAAATTCACATTTACATCAGTTTTAATGACTCAGGAATGAAAGGATAATAATAATAATAATAATAATAATAATAATAATAGGATTTCACTATCTTTTGAACACCCAGCCCCAAAAAATTATCTATTGCTTCAAAGAGTATAATATTTCAAAATATTAGACTGAGAGTAACTCAATGGGAGGCGTTTTGCCTTAATCCTTAATCTTGACTTTTTGGGATAATTGATAACAAAACAAAAACAGGCTGGATTTGTGACTTTGCTACTATTGCATGTTCTTCCATATTTCTTTATTATGAATTCATTATGGAATGGAACTCATTTGCGAGTCTTGTTATGAGCGCCGTATATCCTGCTTTCCCCTCCTGATAAATCACTGTTGCTGTTGTTATTACTGTAATGTATTTTGTTTTTGTCCTAATTCTTCTGTATATTTGTCCCTGAGCTTCCTCAGTACGCATAGTACGCATAGTGAAAGTCAAATCTGTCCTTTATTTCCTTCCTTTTTCTTACATTATAAGCAGAAGTGAAAAGAAAACAACACATACGATACATTTGCAGTACACAATGTGAAAAGGACATTGATGTGTGTGTGTGTGTGTACAGCACCCCTTATCTGGAATTCTGAAATCCGGAAGACCTCAAAATTCCGTATTTTCGAAGACTTACCAATTTCAGAATTAAACACCTCCATGATGCTCCGAACGTGTCTTGCTGTAGTCTGGTGTTCTTGCAATGGCTGTCCAGCGTGGGACATGTTGTCCAGGGACATGCTGGCTCTAAGCAGCATGTCCCTTGGAAAAGGCTGCTCAGCATTCCCAACATGAGCACATCTCTCCTGCCACTTTCCCTTCCACTCCGACATCGGATTCTTATGGATTCCAAACCCAGGAATAATCTGAAATCCCGAATGCCTGCGGTTCTGAATAAGGGCTGCTCAACAACACACTAAGGGCACTATTAAATTCTTCAAGCAAACATTAACGCGTGCGCAAAAACGCATTAACGCAAGGGACAAAACCCTTTGCGCAGAACATCGTATTACATTGTCCGCACAAACAATGCGCGTTAACGTCTAACGCGGGTGGACCTGTGAACCCTTTGCGAGTGTAATGTACTTTGCACGTCCTATACTTAACCTCCCTGACGGTAATCCCGAGTGCGGCTTGGGGTTAACTTTTTGTACCGAAAGCGGTATCCCCGAGCCACACTCGGGCTGGATACTTACATGTCCTGCGCTCCCTCGTTGTCCCCGTAGTCTCTTCCAGCCGCTCGCAACGTCACACTGCCTGGATCTCTTCTCGCGAGGAGTGTACCAGGAAGTGTGACATCGTGGTCGGCTGCAGTGTGACGGCGGGGACAGCGAGGGAGCACAGGACATGTAAGTATCGGCCCGAGTGTGGCTCGAGGATACCGCTTTCAGCATTGAAAGTTAACACCCAACCACACACATACCGCTAGGGGGCCAGAATAAATGGGACCGATTCTGACATATAAAATATGTCAGAATCGGACTGCCAGGGAGGTTAACATTGTGAGCGCAAATGCGTTTGTGCGCTGGTGCGCGCAAGGTATTGCAATCTTAGTGCAAAATTTAACGAATAACGTTTGCGCGCATAATTTTAACGTCTTTTAAAAGCTGGTGGTAACTGCAAATCTGAACGTCCTGGCCGAAACCAAATACACCAGCCCGAAAAAAAAATACAGCAAAGTATAGTTACACATTCTACACATACCCAAACAATAAATTTGATAAGTTGTGCGTGTTTTTATTACTGCTGCAGCATATATACTCAGATTGATTTTGACAGGTGCAAAAACTGAACGGGAGACACATGTGGTTCATAATTCAATTTCTGCGTGCAGCGTTAATGCGCGCGCGTTTTTGTGCTACTTTTTTAAGTGCGGTATTTTTTGATGGATTAAAAAATGCGCTTGGATTGTAATACCAGCGTTAATATACGTGTGTTAACGTTTAACGCTGCGCGCAAAAAAATAGCGCTGCGCCAGCGTTTTTACACAAAGAATGTAATAGAGCCCTAAATATATATATATTAAACATTCCACATTCAGAACACACCACTTTTGTATAGCTTTAATGATTTAAAAATACCTGATTTAAGAGAAACAAAGGAGATTTAGCTATAAAACATGGCATAAGCTGCCACAACGTCAATGTACTCAAAAAGAAACAAAGATGGGGCGCTAGGTACTTGAAGTGAAAGACACACAGGGTTATTCAAAGAGAATCGAAAAGTCACCGCACGTTCGGTGACTTTTCGTTCTCTTCAATTCGGCTTTCCCATTTCGGCGACCCTGCGGTGTATTCAGCAAGCACCACAGGGCTGTTGAAGTGCAGAGAAAAGCTGCCGAAAAGCTGCCGAACACCCGCCGAAAACCTGGCGAATGCACGCCGAAAACCCGTAAAAACATCTGGATTAACCAGTCGAAGACGCCGGAAAAACCCATGCAGGAGCTGATCACACGCAGCGAAGCCTCCGGAAAAAGCCGAGACCGCAGAAGAAGGCAGTGAATAAATTAGCAAAACAGTTTGCATGAATGTTTGAAAAGTGAAACGCTGTTTGCAAAGAAACTACTGAGCGAAAATGTCTGAAATTTACATATGAGATCCAATGAATGATAAGAAAAAGGGCTGTTACAGAAAAAATAAGTAAACTTAAAAAAATATATATATGACTTTTTTTAAAAAAAAATCCAGAAAAATGCTTAAAATATCTTAAAAAATCTATAAATAAAGAGACTCTTTACTGCAGAATATTATAATCAACGGTTTATTAAATAATGAATTAAAATGGGAACATTTTTAACATTGAAGCCTATGGGATTCTCCTGAATAAACTTGCTGAATTAAACCACTGAATGGCAGGGCATTTTGGGAACCTTTCACTGCTGGTTTGTGTTCTCTGAATAGACGAAGCAGTGCTTTTTTATGGGGATTCACTGCCCTCGAACAGGCACCGAACAGGCACCGTATGTGCAGGCAATTCACCAAGATTTGGCGAATTGCCTGCTCTCTGAATAGCCAAATGGCCAAGAAAGGTAACCGAACACTGATTTTCAGCGTTCGGTTACCTTTCTCCAGCCATTCGGATCTCTTTGAATAACCCTGAAAGTAAATATATCAGTATGCTGTTAAAAACTGGGTAAGAGTAAAATTCCACATATGTAGAAAAACAAAACTGTTAAAAAAATGTATATATAAGTAAAATCATTGATACCTTAGAGCAGGGCTCCAAATTTCAATTCCCAAGCTACTAGCCAGACCTCAAGAGTTACTCGCCACCTGTTGCCCCACCTACCCTTCCCTGAACTCCGCCCCTAAACAAACCTATCTTATGAAGTTACACTGTTAAAAGTTATATTCAGAATAAAGCTACAAAAATAAATAACATTAATACCCAGGCATCAGATACATGTATACCCAGGCACCAGACCCAGACAAGTAGTATCATCCATTAAGTACAGACTCCTCTCCAACAGTTTTTAGGACCAAATTAATTTGGGGTTTATGCATCCGACATATCAAGGGGAACCTAATACTCTCTTTTCATTATTCATATGCCAGGTTATCAATAGAAGTTAGAAGACCCCAGAGTCAGGTTTCCCCCTTGGATGCTTATACAGATGAATCCACTAATATTCATGTGCGATACGTCCATCCCCATTTTTTTCTTTTTTGCTCCTTCCGAATCACCTCTTTCTTTATAAATAAATAGATTTATTTTGCATAAACTCAAACGCCTACGCCACCATTTCACTAATTATGGCCCCTCACGGGAGTTGTACTAACGGCACTGGTTTTGGAATCACTTCCGGCGTGCTGACAGCTTTTTACTTTCACTTAGTTTACAACAGGGGTGGGGAACCTTTTTTCTGTCAAGGGCCCCCTTTAATTAATTTCTCCCTCCTTTTAGTATATTTATTTTGCCCAATTAATTTCTTCCCAAGTATTTAATTAATTTCTCTCTTCCCCGGTATTTTAATTCATTTCTCTCTTCCCCAGTATTTAATTCATTTCTCTCTTCCCCAGTATTTTAATTCATTTCTCTCTTCCCCAGTATTTAATTCATTTCTCTCTTCCCCAGTATTTAATTCATTTCTCTCTTCCCCAGTATTTTAATTCATTTCTCTCTTCCCCAGTATTTAATTCATTTCTCTCTTCCCCAGTATTTTAATTCATTTCTCTCTTCCCCAGTATTTTATTCATTTCTCTCTTCCCCAGTATTTAATTCATTTCTCTCTTCCCCAGTATTTAATTCATTTCTCTCTTCCCCAGTATTTAATTCATTTCTCTCTTCCCCAGTATTTAATTCATTTCTCTCTTCCCCAGTATTTAATTCATTTCTCATTTCTCTCTTCCCCAGTATTTAATTCATTTCTCTCTTCCCCAGTATTTATATTCATTTCTCTCTTCCCCAGTATTTTAATTCATTTCTCTCTTCCCCAGTATTTTAATTCATTTCTCTCTTCCCCAGTATTTAATTCATTTCTCTCTTCCCCAGTATTTATTTCATTTCTCTCTTCCCCAGTATTTAATTCATTTCTCTCTTCCCCAGTATTTAATTCATTTCTCTCTTCCCCAGTATTTAATTCATTTCTCTCTTCCCCAGTATTTAATTCATTTCTCTCTTCCCCAGTATTTTAATTCATTTCTCTCTTCCCCAGTATTTTAATTCATTTCTCTCTTCCCCGGTATTTTATTTCATTTCTCTCTTCCCCAGTATTTAATTCATTTCTCTCTTCCCCGGTATTTTAATTCATTTCTCTCTTCCCCAGTATTTTAATTCATTTCTCTCTTCCCCAGTATTTATTTCATTTCTCTCTTCCCCAGTATTTAATTCATTTCTCTCTTCCCCAGTATTTAATTCATTTCTCTCTTCCCCAGTATTTTAATTCATTTCTCTCTTCCCCAGTATTTAATTCATTTCTCTCTTCCCCAGTATTTTAATTCATTTCTCTCTTCCCCAGTATTTTAATTCATTTCTCTCTTCCCCAGTATTTAATTCATTTCTCTCTTCCCCAGTATTTATATTCATTTCTCTCTTCCCCAGTATTTAATTCATTTCTCTCTTCCCCAGTATTTAATTCATTTCTCTCTTCCCCAGTATTTATTTCATTTCTCTCCCTATTTTATTTCTTCCCCCACTACCTTTAATTCCTTTCTCTCCACACCCCCCCCCCCCTTTTACCTCACCTCCGAGTACGCTGAGGCATGCTGGATTCAGGGGCTGAGGATAAAGAAGGATCCAGCATGCAGCAGTAAGGACTGGAGAGGGGATTGGAGTAAGGAGAGCAGCAGGAGAGGGAATTTGCACCCCCTCCCTTTGTGGCACTCAAGACGGATTGTTTTCCTCAGCGGGAGGTTCCCCATCCCTGGTAAACACGCTGCATCTCAACCCGAGCGGTCAGCGCGCCGGAAATGACTTGGGCCATGTCCAGCTGTTGCTGTAAAAGGAAAGCACACTGGCTGGCCCTGAGCACCTCGGCCGACGTGAAAAAAAAAATTGAATTTCCACTGGCCATCGCTTGATTTGCCCTCGCAAATTGCGAGCAGGCGAGTGGAAATTTTGAGGGTTGCCTTAGAGTGTAAATATTAGAATGTGCACAACGTAAGAAAATAGTTTTGTTTCGTTTCGGATCAATTCGTTCCGGTTTTCAATTAGTTTTTGTGCATTCGTATGTTACTATGTTATCAGATTCTTACAGTCACTGTCTCACTCAAACTTCCCCCAGTCACTCACTCTCACACTCTTTCTTGTGCTGTCTGTCTCTTGTGCGCGCTCTTTCTCACTGCATGATTATTTTTGCTGTTTTTTGCATTTTTCTTTTACATACTGGAGACCCAGATGGATCCCACCTCATGGCTATATTTCCTTGTACATTATTGTCACAGTGATGTTGTATCACACATATTTCGCATCATTGTATTTCACTCCTGAATATGCCTTTTGCATTAATTTTATGCATATATTTACTAGAGATGTGTGTTTCGTTTTGTTCCGAATCCTAATTCGGACAAATTTTTCCCGATTCATATTTCAGAAGTGCTTCCAAAATATGAATTGGTTCCATCCAAAAATGGAATGAAAGTGAATTGATTTGGACCGAAACGGAACAAAAACGAAATGGTATAAAACAAATTGATTTAATATTTATGAATTAATTTGTTATACCGTTACACTTAAACTTGGCACACATCCCTGACCATTGGTCGTGGAGCTGAATCTGTTGCATTCAGCACCACAGGCCATGGACAGTGCCATGAAGCTGTTCGGTGCGATTGTGAAATTCCTCGTAGAGAAGTAATGGTTAATCTATTCAGAGAACGCCAAACAGCACCGCAATGTCAGTGAAATGCCCTGATTTTCAATGGTTCGTTCAGCAGGTTTAATCAGGCGAATCCCATAGATTTCGATGTAAAAAATATTCCCCGTTTTTGTTAAATATCTATTCAACCATTTATTCTTTTCATTTGCAGCAAAAAGTCTCTTTCATTTATTTAGGCATATTTCAGGATTTTTTGGTGAAATTTTTGGATTCCTAATTTTAAAACAACAAGGCTTTTTTCTTTGCCAAATGCAGCGTTCGACTATTTCTTTACTTCAGGCTAGCTGCATTCAGCAGGGGCTGTCTATGGTGCTGAAACCTATTCAGTACCAAGGACAGCTGCTATCCATGGTGCTGAAACCTATTCAGTACCAAGGAATAGGTTTCAACACCAAGAACAGCTGCTGTCCTTGGTACTGAATAGGTTTCAGCACCAAAGACAGGGAGGATTGGTTATCCTTTTATTTTTTACCCTAATCTAAGTAATTAATCCTTTTCACATTCCGAAATAACTAATAAAAACAAAATACAAATTGATCCGAAAAACGAATAAAATGAAATAATGAATCAATCTGAAATATGAATTACTGATCGTATGAACTAGCAAATCTATCCAAAATACAAATCATAATTGAGCTAACTCACTGTTCAAAAGCATCTGCAGGTGCTCAAGATAGAGGTCACGCAATCTGGATTTATTCTGGAGCAATGCAAAGGAATTTCAATGGGGATTACCTACAGTCAGCAAATACAGTGCGACGTCTCTATATACTGTATGATTACTGTACAGATATTGGAAAGTCATTTTCCATAAAACCACTGGGTCCTGCCTTGGTTTTAAAGGAACATCACTTGATATTGAAGGGGTTAAGTGAGTGTTAAAAAGCTTCCTCTTGGTATCTATAGGATATATTGAGTACTATTTTTTTGGGGATGCACATATTTCAGATTTTTAACAATACAAAGGGTTAACAAAGCATGAACAGCATACAGAATACAATGTGTACAATGAATATAATACAACTAAAACTAGATTTCAGAGCAATTGCTGGTCATGCAAAAAATAACACTGTTGAATACAATACAGTTCCTGTTGTTGGAAGACAGATGATACCTTTGGAATATATTCGTACAAGGGAGACATAGACCCCAGAAATGGGGTGGGGTAAATCACAAATGTTCATAACAGTTCAAAAGTCCAGGTGTTGCAGCATCCCCTCTCGTTCTTTAGTTAGTACAGGTTGGACACCACTTATCCGGAATTCTGAAATCCAGAAGACTTTGAAATTTGGAATTATTGGAGCCTTACGAAATTCAGACGTGCATCACTGACACCCCGGATGGGTCATGCTGCTCAAATACGCTGTTCCAACACGCTGGGAGACTCTGTGCAGCTCCAACATGTGACATGCTGCTCAAAGACATCCTGCTCTGTGCTGTATGTCCCTCGAAAAAGGCTGCACAGCTCTCCCAGCTGCAGCAGGAAATAGATCGCGGCTCTCCTGTTTTGTTCCCCTTCCCTTTCGACATTGGATTCTCCCGCACTCTGAAATCCAGTAGAATCTGAAATCCGGAATTAAAGCATTCTTTCATTATTACTCAATATTTAGTCCTCTTACTTTTTTTCCGTTACAAGAACATTCAGATGTCAATTAATCTTCTCTACAGGATTTAAAACTACTCACATATGATTCCTGTGTAAATGTTTGATTGTGGTCCAAAGACCAAGGACGGAATGTTGATTTACTGTACTCCCCGGAACATAGAATACAATGTATTGATTCTTCACATAATTCCTGTCATGCACTTTATATGTTTTATACATTTCAGTATCAGAGAGCACCCACGCACATTAAGGCTGGTGTCAGACGAGCGTAGTGTTCACGTCCGTGATTGCGCCTAAGGCTGGGGTCAGACCAGCGCATTTTTAACGTGCGTTTAGGCGCACTTAATCACGGCCGCACTAGCAGCAAATGACGGGCAATGACGGCCAATATACGAAGTACGGTCGCACGAAAGTCCGGCCGCGCAACGCAAGTGGAAAATGAACGCATTTATTCGAGAACGCAGAACCTCTAGTACGGACGTACAGAGTGCACTGCGCCCGCTAGCGGTGTGTGTGCGTGATTTGGAGACGTCAGACCCTGCTCGTGTCCGGCCAACATAACGTCCAGACACCCAAAGTTTCCTGGTTTGGATTCGTAAAACATCACGCACGAAAATGCGCATCGTATGACCGTTTTCGCATATTCCGTGAAAAAATACATCAATCCGTTCGGACGCACTTTTTTACGTTCGCGTGTAAAAATGCTTTTGTTTGACCCTAGCCTTAAAGTACGTCCGTGATAGCATGACAGAAAGCCCATCGGAGCCCGTTACATGAATGTCAGGATACAGGTTCTGGGGTGGTAGGTTCGAGCCACTGTACATTGAATCAGGAGGCTTGCAAGGTAGATTCGTATATAGAAAGGGTTTATTATAAAAGATACAGGAGAAATAACAAAATATAAAAAAAAAGGGGAGTTTAAGGAGAATGATGGATAATAGACAAACTGAATATACACAGAGTAGACTAGGAAACTAAACTTAGAATAGGAGGGTGATACACAAACGATGCAGATTCAGAACAGAAGGGAATATGTATGTATCTATATACATACACAGAGAGAGGGGGAGCTATGAAGTAGGAGAGAGAAACAGATATTATATATACAGATTGCAGGTATTATCAGAGATAGGGGAAGCAGAATTTAATAAACGAATGACATGGACCTATGGAGAAGGGATAGAGAGGTAATATATATATATTTAGCATAATCTGTAAGCAGTAAGAATTGGAAAGGAATGGTACTTAACCCTTTCGCTGCTGAGGCTTTTCCCGCCCCTGTGCTGAGGTCATTTTTACCGGTTTTGATCATCATGTTTAAATGCGTTTTGAAGGCTTATTTTAGTATATGACCAGACATATTATATATCGTTCTTTCCGTCAGACTCGGCAGATTCATAATATGTCATTATTATATGTATACGTCATGCCCTGTCTGTATATTATAACAAAAAATGCAATAAAATATGAATTTTCAATAATTTACAACGTGTAAAGTGGTTTTTTTTCACATTTTAACATGCGAGCAATTGCAGTTATATTTTGTATGGGGTGCGCTTGTTAAAAAAATTAGAGATGGGGTCTCGTTACATTTTTTTTTTGGGGGGAAATTACGCGATTTTTAACAAACGCACCGCATACAAAAATCGTTAGTGCAGCATCATTGTTCACATTATAATTGAAATAAGTTTAGTTAACTTTAACTAAACCAAAACCAAAACCAAAAAAAAAAAAAACTTGTTTATTTTTTTTTTTTAATATTTTTTCCTTTTTTTTTTTTAAACTTTTTTCACAGTGGTGTTTGGTATCGTTGGAACGGCCATGCTCTGGCCGATCCAACAGTACCAAACATTAACCCCTAGCTCCCAGGGATCGGGAGATAGGGGATTCCAATGAATCCCCTATCTCCACCGTTGGTGGCAGCTAGGGGTTAACTCCAGGACTGGCGTCATTGTGCTATGCACGATGACGCCAGTCCTCAGGGGGAGTTCCCGGAGACTTGGCCGACATCCAAGATGTCGGCCAGCTCCGGGAAAGGATCACGAACCGGCGCTTTTCAGCGCCGATTCGTGATCCGGCTCCCCAGGGGTTAATGAGAGCCACCATTTGGAAGGGCAGGCTGTGCCCTTCCAAGCGGTGTCTGTCTTAACCCCCTGCTCCCCGGCGATCAGGAGGGAGAGAGGTCCGAAGGACCTCCCCCCCTCCCTTTCAGGCACCTCCTCTGCACATGCGGGGGGGGCGCCTGAATTAGATGTCATCGCGTAGCCGCGATGACATCTAATGTCCCCGCCGGGCTCCCGAGTGCTGGGCTGACATCCAAGATGTCAGCCCGCACCGGGGGCGCAGCAATCCGCCGGAATCCGGCGGATTGCTGCGCCTCCTGTGCTCGGACGCGCTGAGCGCGTCCGTAGCACAGGAGAACCACTTGGCTGGACGCGCTGAGCGCGTCCATAGCAGCCAAGTGGTTAAAGTAATAAGGTCATAGTCCAGTCCTCAGAGTGGACTCTGGTAGAAGATCTAGATCCTAGGTTATAACCAAGTCCTTTGTAATCCAAACAGGGTAGTTTGTGGTAGATCCAGGAATAGAATAGTAAATCCAGGAGATTTGTATGAAGAGGTCCAGCGGGTAGAATAGATTTTAGGATTCAGGCAGTATGGAACAAACAGAGGAAGCTCCTTGCAGCTTGGAGATTCCAAGTCAATGAAAAAGCATTGGGCTTCAGGTGTGGCCTGGTTTTATGCAGGGTGATCAATGGAATTAAATAACACCTGAGCGCTACATGGTAGGAGGTGAATCTCAGTACTACTGCTATAAGGCAGCGCTATGCTTTTTATTACACCGTCGGCGATTTTCCTTACAATGAAGTACGTCCGCACTGAACTGCGGACGCACAACGGCCGCGGCGCACGGACGCAAGGCAGGCAAGAACGTACAACCCCTAGAACGGCCGCACAAAGTGCGCTGCGTCCGCAACGTCCGCATAGCTTTGTGTGTGAGTGATGGAACGTGGTCAGACAGACTGCATTTATACGTCCAGCATTTTTCACGGCCAAAATGGTTTTACTTTTTAATTTATTTTCCCTCCTACATCCGTCAAAATATACGTCAGTGAATAAACGGACTGTGTGGCCACTACTGCGTCTTCCGTACTGACGTACACGGACGTACAGTCTGTAGAAATCACGCTCGTCTGACCCTAGCCTAAAGGTCTCCGTCATCCCTAAATTGTTTGAATAGCAGAGTCTTACAGGGTTATTCAGAGATGCCCTCTCGTTCCCCGCACTTCCCTGCACTTCGGGGAATCAAAGTTCCCCACCCACCTAACTATTATTGAGGGATTCAGAACTCTTGGAGGGTTATAACAATTGCTTGAGGCATACTGCTGCTTATTCTAATAGGAGTCTAATTATGGCTGGTTAAATTGGTTACCTCGTCTGTTACTGTCTGTGCAACTCTAAAATATTTATGGGAGAGGCACAGGCAAAGTGTAACAACCATCTGGGAGGTTTCTTTTATCTGGCAAGTACAATGCTGGTGGGTTTACTCAATTCTACCTTATGGGCCCTATTACATTCTTCACACAAAAATGCACGCGCAACGCGTGAATTTTTGCGCGAAGTGTCAAACGTTAACGCGCGTAAATCATCACTGGTATTACAATCCTTGCGCATTTTTTCTTCTGTCAAAAAAATAACACGCGCAAAAACGCGCGCGCAGTAACGTTGCGCGCAGAAATCAGTGTACGGACGTTTTTTTTCACGAGATTCAGCCAATCAGAATTAAGAACCTTAATTGTCTCACGTTAAGTTTTTGCGCCTGTCAAAGTCAATCTGCGTATATATGCTGTATTAAAAAAAAAAACACGCACAACTTCTCAAATTTATTATTTGGGTATGTGTAGAATGTGTAACAATACTTTGCTGCGTATTTTTTTTTTGGGCTGGTGTATTAAGGTTCGGCCAGGTTGATAGAATTTGCCATTAACACCAGATTTTAGGAGTTGCTAAAATTATGCGCGCAAAGGCTGTGCGTTATAACCTGCGCATAGATTGTAATAGCATCCGCGTATCAGCGCACAAACGCATTTGCGCTCACAATGTTAAGTATAGGACGCGCGAAATACAGTAAGCTCGCGCAGGTTCACCCGCGGGAGACGTATACGCGTGTTTGTTGCGCTGACGTTGTAATACGACCTTCAGCACAAAGGGTTTTGCCCCTTGCGTTAATGCGTTTTTGCGCGCGCGTTAACGTTAGATTGAAGAATGTAATAGGGCCCTATATGTTGAGTTCTAAGATACTTTGACATCATAATTATATGGTCGCTACGTTAATTATAGCGATATAACCGGGATTTTCTTATTATCATTATTTTACCTATAAATACTATTGATGTACGGCTCAATCGGTCCTAATTAAGTGCTTGAAGAGTGGTAATTCTATCTTTTAGACCATTGCAAACGGCAGGCTGTATAACTCAATTATTCGATCGTCAAAATAATGCAGGATTCACTTCCCGGCATGGTGAAGAACTAACACCATCATAAACCAAGTCATTGTATGTATTTTTTTTCCTCCTCATCTGAGTTGGTTCAAGACTTTTGCCACTATATGTAGTCAAATCTGGGTCTGATCAGCGCAAGCTGACTAAAAAAGAGATATTGTGATTCATCTCTTATGCTACACTTTTAATCATTATTGTGTATAATGACTAGTGCACTGGTCTATTTTTTTTTTTATTTGGTTGATCTTTAATTAATTTTTAAAGTTTAATTACGTTCTCATTGCTTCCTACAATTTGAAGGGATTCTGTGTTGACTATCTCCGATATTGAGAACGTTGATTGAGATCGAGTTACAAACTTTTTTTTATTCCAATTTCTTGACATCCCTAGTTGGTGTCAAGTTTTCTATTTGCTATCTATACACCATCAAAAATATTTAGATATATTGTCGTGCAGCGCAGCAGAATAATAATACATAAAGGATTGTTCAAAAAGTGCCGAACTTGCCACCAAATTGCAATTGGATTTCTTCGCAATTTCGTGGCAGTTCGGCTATTCAGCTAGCAATTCGCAAAATATTGGCGATTTGCCAGTGAAATATGGTGCAATTCGCCACAGATCGCCGCAATTCGGCGGCAGTGAATTTGTCCCATAGAGAAGTAATGGTTAATCTATTCAGAGAATGCAGAACTGCACCGAAGTGTTGGCGAAATGCCCAGATTTTCGACGGTTCAGCTTGATAGGTTTAAGCAGGCGAATCCCATATGATTCAATGTTAAAAAATATTACAGTTTTTATAAATTTTTTATTCAACCATTAATTCTTTTCAGTTTCAGCAAAAAGCCTTTTATTTATTTATTTTATAGAATTTTTTAGGTATTTTTCTGTATTTTTTAGGTAAAATTTTTGATTTCCATTTCTTTCAATGGCCTTTTTCCATGCATTTTTATTGTTTTAACATAAACACCTTTTTAAAAAATTACAGAGTTCTGTTTTTTTTTTTTCTTCAGTTCAGCGGTCTTCAGCAGCTGAACGGCTTTTTTCGGCAGCGGTCAGTTCGGAGGTCTTTGGCAGCTCGCAAGCTGTCTTCGGTAGCGTGCAGCGGACTTCGGCGACTCTTTACTCAGTGTACTTTGGGCACCCTGCAGTGAATAGTGAATTCGCCGCAGGGTCCGCAAACTGAAATCCCTGAAGCAATCACCGAAGTTAGCAAAACTAAAGAGCACTGAAATTTTGTTGCTCTCTGAATAACCCCTATATACAAGGGGTCAGCAACCTTGGCTCACTAGATGTTTTGGAACTACATCTCCCATGATGCTCAATCACTAATTAGTGGTTTGGCTCATGGGAAATATACAGGGTTATTCAGAGAGAGGTGAAAACCAGGAGAATAACTGGAGAAGTGAAAATTCTAGATCAAAATAGCCGATTTGGAAAGTGAGATAAATGGGAGAATTTTTCTGGTTCGGCTATTTTGACCTAGAATTTTCACTTCTCCAGTCATTCTCCTGGTTTTCACCTCTCTCTCTCAATAACCCTGTTAGTTTTAAAACATAAGGTTGCTGACTTCTGCCTTGTTGTATATTAAAGACCTTTTTCTCTTCACCTTTTCTATTTGACTTGTGATTAAACCAATCCTAACTCCTCCACAAAGAAAAAAGCATTTCTCCGTTTATAATATTCCTATACAGCTCTTGACATATTATCCACTATTTGATTCCACTTGCGTATAAAATCATTTATTATTATACAGCCGACCGTATTCCCTCAAGATTCTATTTCTTTAGAACAACTGAGAGTTAAATGCCTGTGGTTTTTAGATTCCTGGATAATACTTCATTTCTGAGTCTCGGGATTCCTGGAAAGCAGCAAGAACATCTGAGAGGAAACCGGAGACCGAGTATACACAACACACACAGCAGCTGTAAACGCGTATAATAATCCAGCTCGAGTCTGCGCCAGACGAGACATGTATTCCAAATTACGCTGAATGCTTTTCAGGGTACGGTGGAATTTGATCTAAAAAATTAAACATATTTAGGTAAAACAAATCAAGGCATGTTACTAAGTGGCAACAAAATTCCGTCTAATCACACTGTTACATATATATTATGTATAAATAAATATACATATATATATAAATATATATATGTAACACAGTGACTTCTTACAGAAATTTGTAAAGAAAGAATTTGTTGGCGCTTTATAAATACTTGTAACTGTAACTATATTTCTTACATATTTATTTTCTGCTTTAATCTGTATATTTGTGTTGTTTTTTTTAATATCTTGCATTTTATTACTTTGTATTTCTGTAACGACTGTGACATTTCAATGTTTCTTGAACCCAGGACATACTTGAAAACGAGAGAAATCTCAATGTATCCTTCCTGGTAAAATCATTTTATAAATAAATGAATAAAATATATAACAGTAGGAGCACGAGTTAAAAAGTGATTCAACGCAAGACTAGAGAATTCAGCTTAATAATGCAAACTTTTAATTAGGTTTCCATGACATTGTGACTTTCCCACCCTATTAATTCTAACATTTACCAATCATGTCTGCCAATTTAATTCAAACAAAACCACAATAGTTACTATCAGGGGTCAAGTTGAGGGGGAACGTTGGGAGCGCAGTTCCTCCTCTAGTTTTGCAGAGAAACTGACTTCCCATTGGCCCTACACAATATAAAGTTTTTTTCCAGGTGTTCAATTATTTGTTTATCTTTTAAGCCACAATAAATATAGGATTTATCACATATTTTTTGCTAAAATCCATATAAACCCAGAGCTCCTGTGCCACATTCCCCATATGCAGCAAGGAACTCTGGGTAGGATATGCAAATGAGCTCTGTCTCACTGTTATGCATCCTGGGTCTGTTATTACACAGAACCCTAAAATCAATGCTGTGCCATACTGTGTTTTTTTAGCAGAGATAAGGTTTATGCAACTGGTCAAAGCCACTCGCATAAACCTTATCTCTGCTACAAAGCCACAGTGTGGCACAGCATTGATTTTAGGGTTCTGTGTAATAACAGATCCAGGATGAATAAAAGTGAGACAGAGGTCATTTGCATATCCTAACCAGAATTCCTTGCTGCATATGGGGAATGTGGCACAGGAGCTCTGGGATGCAATACATCGAATTGCTGTGATGTGCAAGTGGCTTCTGCAATAATAAACACACTAATATATATATATATACCAGATTTGAGTGTGTTTTTTTAAATTGCATGTTCAGGTGTGTACAACCATCCTAGTATTGTTCAACACACTGTGTTTATGTCTCTGAAGAAAAGTGTGGGGGGATATGTCCCACACGAACCCCCTCCCCAGTTCATGGATTGGAGGTGCATTTTTAATGAAGGAGTGAAGGAGTCAGGGAACCGGTCCCTTAAAAGGGGTTGACTGAAATCATCTAGTAGATAACTTACTGTATATTATAAATAATTTCATATTTATTGATAGATATTATTATCTATCAATAATTATGAAATTATTAAGAATATAAATTATATATATATACTTCCAAGAAACCCCGTACTCCACGTACCAAATTTTTCTTGCTTCACCGCAGAAAATCCAACTGGCACCAATTATAGTATACAAGTTTCAGATGCACACGGAGACTTTTCAATAAGGTTTAAAGATTCTTATTTTCTTGTTACATAAATCCATGTTTCAGTACCTAAAGGGACTTTCCTCAGGATCCTGAGGAAAGTCCCTTTAGGGACTGAAACGTGGATTTATGTAACAATAAACTAACAGGGTAATTCAAAGAGATCCGAATTGCTTGAGAAAGGTAACCGAACGCTGAAAATCAGCATTCGGTTACCTTTCTTGGCCATTCGGCTATCCAGAGAGCAGGCAATTCGCCAAATCCTGGCGAATTGCCTGCACATACGGTACCTGTTCGAGGGCAGTGAAATCCCTATGAAAAAGCACTGCTTCAGCTATTCAGAGAACACAAACCAGCAGTGAAAGGTTCCCCTAATGCCCTGCCATTCGGTGGTTTAATTCGGCAAGTTTATTCAGGAGAATCCCATAGGCATCAATGTTAAAAATATTCCCGTTTTAATTCAATATCTAATAAACCGTTCATTATAAAATTCTGCAGTAAAGAGTCTCTTTATTTATAGATTTTTTTCGGATACTTTAAGCATTTTTCATTTTTTTTTTTTAAAAGTCCGATTTTTTTTATTTTTTTAAGTTTACTTCTTTTTTCTGTAACAGCCCTTTTTATGATCATTCATTGGACCTCATATGTAAATTTCAGACATTTTCGCTCAGTAGTTTCTTTGCAAACAGCGTTTCACTTTTCAAACATTCATGCAAACTGTTTTTCTAATTTATTCACTGCCTCTTCTGGTCTCGGCTTTTTCTGACGGCTGTGATCGGCTCCTGCTCGGGTTTTTCCGTGGTTTTCGGCAGGTTAATCCAGATGTTTTTGCGGGTTTTCGGCGTGCATTCGCCGGGTTTTGCGGTTAGTTTTCGTCAGGTTTGTGGCAGCTTTTCCCCGCAATTCGGGTACCCTGTGGTGCTTGCTGAATACACCGCAGGGTCACCGAAATGGGATCGGCAAAAGGAACCGAATTGAAGAGAACGAAAAGTCACCGAACGTGCAGCGACTTTTCAAATCTCTTTGAATTACCCTGTAAGAATCTTTAGACCTTATTGAAAAGTCTCCGTGTGCATCTGAAACTCGTATAATATATATATATATATATATATATATAGTTGTGTTTATTATTGCAGAAGCCACTTGCACATCATAGCAATTCAAAGAATTGCATCCCAGAGCTCCTGTGCCACATTCCCCATATGCAGCAAGGAATTCTGGGTAGGATATGCAAATGACCTCTGTCTCACTTTTTTGCATCCTGGATCTGTTATTACACAGAACCCTAAAATCAATGCTATGCCATACTGTGGCTTTGTAGCAGAGATAAGGTTTATGCAACTGGTCAAAGCCACTCCTAGGACAGATATATTATTAATAACATGAATTACATAATATTTATATATATTTTAAAAATGTTTATATTACATATATTTCATTACATAGATTTTATATATATATAAACCTATATAAAATAAATATGAACCTTGATAATGGCTCGGTGGTGAGCCGAAACGGTCTTATTTTCAATTGCTTTAATGAATTAGTTGTGGTAAATACGCGTGTGCGGCCCCTGCACTGCTGGTTATATATATATATATATATATATATACACATATACACACACACATTGTGAGGAACGTTCACAAATGACTGAAATGTAGGCACTATAAAAGATAAAAACACAAGACTCCCTGCAGTATGCGCCTTCGTGGTGAATTTAAAGTGCAAGATAATGCACCTGGGGCGTAAAAACCCAAGGGCTGAATATAGAATATTTGATACAGTCCTAACCTCAACATCTGAGGAAAGGGATTTAGGGGTTATTATTTCAGAGGATCTAAGGGTAAGTAGTCAATGTAATAGAGCAGCAGGAAATGCTGGCAGAATGCTTGGTTGTGTAGGGAGAGGTATTAGCAGTAGGAAAAGGGAAGTGCTCATGCCACTGTACAGAGCACTGGTGAGACCTCACTTGGAGTACTGTGTGCAGTACTGGAGACCGTATCTCTAGAAGGATATAGACATCTTAGAGAGAGTTCAGAGAAGGGCTACTAAAATGGTGTACGGCTTGAAGGAGAAAAGTTACCAGGAAAGGCTTAATGATCTTAACATGTACAGCTTGGAAAAAAGACACGACAGAGGAGATATGATAGAAACATTTAAATACGTAAAGGGAATCCACAAGGTAGAGGAAGGGAGTATATTTAAACGGAAACAAAGTAGCAAAACAAGAGGACATAGTCTTAGATTAGAGGGGCAAAGGTTTAAAAGTAACATCAGGAAGCATTATTTTACTGAGAGGGTGGTGGATACTTGGAACAGCCTTCCAGTTGAAGTGGTAGAGGCCAAAACAGTAATTGAATTTAAGCAGGCATGGGATAGGCATAAGGCTATCCTAAACAAAAGATAAATCCAGGTAAAGTATCCATGTAATTGGGCAGACTAGATGGGCCGAAAGGTTCTTATCTGCCGACATTTTCTATGTTTCTATGTTTCTATATAATAAGTCACCAGAGTATAGCAGTATGTGGTGATACCTTTTTTATTGGACTAACGTTACATGTAAAAGAAAAGTTTGAGAGTGTAAGCTCTCTTCTTCAGGTGTGGAAGCTATACTGAGCAAAATCATAGATTGAACAATAAAATAGTCCAATAAAAGAGGTATCACTACGTACGGCTATACTCTGGTGATTTTGGCATCTGGAGTAAGACGGCTCACCAAATATTCACTATACGAAAATAGAATACGTTACTCATGCTGAAGCTTTGTGAACCGTACATTGCAATGACTACAAGAGATATAATTGGACTTATTGGGTTAAAATATGTTTATGTTCATGATATTTAAGAAAAAAAAGAGTTCTGGTTTCGTTTTATTTCGTTAGGAGAGAAAAAGTGCTTGCCTGGTGATAAAACAGTAAGAATTACGCATGGCATTGGTATCCTGGCAAAAGATCTGACAAAGCCAGAGCCTCCAGCGGAATCTGGACAGTTTTCAGGAATTATAATTAGGCAAAAAAAAGGAGTCATTTAGATTGTTTACATGTAACAGGCAGTGGGTGCAAAACAGACTTTTACCATATGTAAAAAGAATCAATTAGCTTCCAAAACAGAACCCAGGAATTATTATTACGTGGTTGATTTTCTGCCGTTTTAGAGATATTCTTAATAACAGGTTTCAGGCAATCTACTGTGAAACTCATTATATCGCACTTTGGCAGATGTTTCGCTCTCCCTCGTATTTCCCATTTGCTTGGCCAGCTATAAAATATGTTACACAGATTTAAATGATTTAAAGCTACGGAGAGAGAGAGAAAAAAAAGCAGATAATCAGGAACAGTCGAGCAGGTACATTTCTGGGGGAATTCTGTCCTCAGCTCCAGGGACAGGAAACGCAATGGCAAAAAATGCTAGAAAATATATTGCATCAGAGCCAGGTTTCACCTTACACAGATTTTTGCTGCAGTTGACCACGAGGCTTATTGCATTGTATTATTTGTATTCTTATTATTTTGATATAAATACAGTCACGTGAAAAAGAAACAAACGACACCCTGATTGAAGAGAAATACAAAGTATACCATCTGTAAATTCTACGCTTTTACGTATCAGGACATAATAAAACAGCAGGTCTTAAAACTACGTAAATACAACCTCAACACATGACATATTACACAGTGTCATGATTTATTTAACCCCTTGACTACCGAGTAATTTTAAAAAAAAAACACTGTAAGAAAGCAGTTACAAGTTTTTATAAAGCGCTAACAAGTTCTGTAGCGCTGTACAGTGGGGAGGCAGAATAACAAATATACATACAGGTTCAACACACAGTACAGTAGGCGAGAGGACCCTGCTCAAGAGCTTACAATCTAAAAGGATAGGGGTGACACACTAGGTGAGGGTGAATGGAGAATGTGAAATATAGGAGCACATGTGGGCTATGTGGGAAGATGCAGCTGAAGATGAACAGAGGGGGATTACTCCTTACTGTCCTCCTCACATCTCACCACTTGCCCACTTGACCCCATTCCCTCACATCTAATTCCTCCACTCTCCTCCTCCCTCTCCCCTGCTGTCACACACATGGACTGGAGAGACGGGGAGAGTCTGATGTTGCGGGGAGGGAGGTCCATAGAAAGGGGGCAGCTCGGTAGAAGTCTTGAAGGCGGGAGCTGGGGGTACGGGTACATGAAGCTGATAGCATCAGATCATTGGCAGAGATTTTTTGGGGAAAAAATTTATTTAATTAATTAATTATATACATTAATTAATGTATAATTATTAATTAATTATAGTGAGAAATAATTGGGAATATTCCAATGTATCCCTTACTGGAAGAAGCTGTTTGGCAGGTATATGTCACCATCTACTGGCCAAATGGAGTTACTGCGTTTAGAACTAGAGCTCAAGGTTCCGTGCAACGGCTAGACAAAGCCTAAGATATCAGGACATTTCCCAGCCAATTTTAAACAGGTTTAGCACCTTGGGCATTATGTTGACAGAGCTGAAACTTTGGGGGGCGCTTTCTGGAGCCCAAGAGCAAATGAAATTCTTTTGCGACAAAGGAATTTCGTTTTGCTTTTGCCCTGCTCCGTTGTAGTTCGATATAACTCGATATCGGGCATCTGACGGTGCGCCAGGAGCTGACACCTGCGGCAGCATAAGGGGAATAGGACCATATAATGCCAAGTTTACAACAGGGTTGGAATACAGCCTGATATGTTTACACATTGAGATAGAGTTACAGGGAACTTGCAATGGGGATTGAGAAAATCTCCTCAATGGTTTATCAGCACTCACTAGCAATTAGAGGACACATCTCCCTCCTCTGTGTGATTATCTTGATTTATTAGTTTTTAACAGCATAAGTCTAAAGCAATCCTTTTTATTATACTGTATAAAATAATGGTATATACAGTATATATATATATATAAAAGATACAATTTGAATATTATAAAATGGGAATGACTTTGATTCCTGCAGGTGGAATTGTAAGAGTGTTTGTTTCCCAATAAAGGGCTCTATTACATTCCTTGCGCAAAAAAGCTCACGCAGTGCGTTAATTTGTGCGACAGCGTTAAAATGTTAACGCGGGTAAATTAATGCTGGTATTACAATCTGCGTGCATTTTTTCATCCATCAAAAAATAACGCACATAAAAAAGACGCGCAAAAACGCGCGCGCATTAACGTTGAGCGCAGAAATCGGTGGGCGGACTGTTTATTCACCCGATTCAGCCAATCATAATTAAGTACCACGATTGTCTCCCGTTAAGTTTTTGAGCCTGTCAAAATCAATCTGAGTATATATGCTGCAGCAATAATAAAAACACGCACAACTTCTCCATTTTATTGTTTGGGTATGTGTAGAATGTGTAACTATACTGTGCTGTATTTTTTTTTTCAGGCTGGTGTATTTGGTTTCGGCCAGGACGTTCAGATTTGCAGTTACCATCAGCTTTTCAAAGACGTTAAAATTATGCGCGCAAGCGTTGTCTGTTTTGCGCATAGATTGTAATAACATCCGCGTACCAGCGCACAAACGCATTTGTGCTCACAATGTTAAGTATAGGACGCACAAAGTACATTACGCTCGCAAAGGGTTCGCACAGGGTCACCCGCGGTAGACGTTAACCTGCATTTTTGCGCGGACATTGTAATAAGACGTTCTGCGCAAAGGGTTTTGCCCCTCGCGTTAATGCGTGTTTGCGCAAGGAATGTAATAGAGCCCAAAATGTTATATGAAAAACAGTCTAACCTCACTGAAATGTTAGTAGAACAATAAAGTATAGACATTTTTCATTACCAAAAGGATCGTATACGTTGAAATAATGAACTGCGAGTGACCATGAACTGCTGGGATTATTACGACCATAAAAAATGTAACAAAGGAAACAAAACAGACAGATATCAAGGCTGTCAGGCATTCCAATGGCTGCGCTACTTAATGCAATTCATTATATCACAGCTTCATGGTCCTCTGTATTGCAAAGTACAAATGCAACGCACAGTTTTTCTCATTCTGCAGGCTGAGTAAAGGTTATACAACGTATAGAAACTTAACATGTACTAATAATGAGTAAGATCCTTGATTACTGCTCTCAAGGGACAGAAATATTAAACAGAATGTTCCAAGGACTTAGCTACATTCTATTCGAAAGAGAATGTTCTGTCGTTAGTATTGCTTTCATTATCCCCTGATTCCTATATATAATCTTTCCCACAACCTTATATCTTTAACATATCTTTGTTATAAAGCCAAACGTTTCTGGCAATGTATACAAAAAAAAGATGTCAATGTTGTGTTTGCAGCAGTGTAACATGTCTCCTATATACTGTAAATGGGGATCATAATAATTGTGGATTCAGACTCAAATCAGACTCAAGTAAATAAATACTGGTAAAAAAAACCACAACATAACTACTTGGTTGAACCTTAACCCCTTCACTACCAAGTTGCTTTCCATAATACCAGTGCCAGGACCTAGCTGTATTTATGGAAAACCAATCTACAGTAGCCACACATTGATAATGTGCTCGATAATCTAGAAGCATATTTTCAAAAGGCATGAATTATTCGACAAGGAGATGGCACCATCTACTGGCCATAATCTGCATCTACATATGTATAATGCAGCTCTGGCTCATATTTTTCTTTGAAGAAAACAAATGGATTCCACACTGTTCAGCTTTTTAGGCAGTCATATCATGCCCAAGGTGCTATAATTCTTGGGGCATATTCTAGAGCCCAGCTGCAAACAAATTAAATTTGCGATACACAATTTTTTTTTGCGTTGCTCCAGAATTAGGCTGACGTCAGACGAGCGCGCTATGTGCGCCCGTACTGACGTGCTTACCGGCGTCCATCGCAGCGTTGTGATGCTGCAACGGAGCTGGTCACACGCTTGTGCACGCGCACGAAATGCGCGCGCAAGAAGCGTCTGTTATCCAAGCCTCTGCGTCAAAGCGCTAGGACGCGTGTTGACGGAGCTGCAAAGCGCGATTCTCCATAGGAGAGTGCGCTCAGTGAGATGGCCAGACAGGTGTCGAGTGGAAGGAACGTCCACTCTCACGGGCATTCCTTACGCTCTCCAAAGATGCTCGTCTGACACTAGCCTTAGACAACATCAAGTATACTTAATATCATGGCAATAGCAGGTGCTTTCCAAGATCACATACAGGTGAAACTCCAAAAATTAGAATATCGTGCAAAAGTTCATTTATTTCAGTAATGCAACTTAAAAGGTGAAACTAATTATATGAGACTCATTACAAGCAAAGCAAGATAGTGATTTGTTATAATTGTGATGATTATGGTTTACAGCTCATGAAAACCCCAAATCCACAATCTCCGAAAATTAGAATATTACATGCAATCAATAAAACAAGGATTGTACATAGAACAATATGGGACCTCTGAAAAGTATAAGCTGCAGATGTACTCAGTACTTGGTTTGGGCCCCTTTTGCAGCAATTACTGCCTCAATGCGGCAATGTGGCATGGAAGCCATCAGCCTGTGGCACTGCTGAGGTGTTATGGAAGACCAGGGTGCTTCAATAGCGGCCTTCAGCTCTTCTGCATTGTTCGGTCTCATGTGTCTCTTCTTTCTCTTGGCAATGCCCCATAGATTCTCTATGGGGTTCAGGTCAGGCGAGTTTGCTGGCCAATCAAGCACAGTAATCCCACGGTCATTGAACCAGGTTTTGGTGCTTTTGGCAGTGTGGGCAGGTGCCAAAATGAAGTCAGCATCCCCATAATGCTCGTCTGTGGAAGGAAGCATGAAGTGCTCCAAAATCTCCTGGTAGACGGCTGCGTTGACCCTGGACTTAATGAAGCACAGTGGACCAACACCAGCAGATGACATGGCTCCCCAAATCAACACAGACTGTGGAAACTTCACACTGGACTTCAAGCATCTTGCAGGGTGTGCCTCTCCATTCTTCCTCCATACTCTGGGTCCTTGGTTTCCAAATGAGATGCAAAAGTTGCTCTCATCAGAAAAGAGGACTTTGGACCACTGAGCAACAGACCAGGTCTGTTTTACTTTAGGTCCAGGTAAGACGCTTCTGATGTTGTTTGTTGTTCAGTAGCGGCTTGACAAGAGGAATACGACATTTGAAGCCCATGTCCAGGATCCGTCTATGTGGTGGCTCTTGATGCACTGACTTCAGCCTCAGTCCACTCCTTGTGAAAGTCCCCAACACTTTTGAATGACCTTTTCTTGACAATCCTCTCCAGGCTGCGGTCATCCCTGCTGCTTGTGCACCTTTTTCTTCCACACTTTTCCCTTCCACATAACTTTCTATTAATGTGTTTGGATACAGTACTTTGGGAACATCCAACTTCTTTTGCAATTACCTTTTGAGGCTTTCCCTCCTTATGGAGGGTGTCAATGATGGTTTTCTGCACAACTGTCAGGTCAGCAGTCTTTCCCATGATTGTGATTCCTACTGAACCTGACTGAGAGACCATTTAAAGGCTCAGGAACCCTTTGCAGGTGTTATGGCTGAATTAGCTGATTAGAGTGGTACAGTTTGAACCTAAAATATTGCACCTTTTCACAATATTCTAATTTTCTGAGATTGTGGATTTGGAGTTTTCATGAGCTGTAAACCATAATCATAACAATTATGACAAATCTCGGCTTGAACTATCTTGCTTTGCATGTAATGAGTCTACCACATATATTCGTTTCACCTTCTAAGTTGCATTACTGAAATAAATTAACTTTTGCACAATATTCTAATTTTTCGAGTTTAACCTGTATACTTCATCCTGGTAGTGAAGGGGTTAAACACGTACCACACTGAACAAGGACTGAAGGTACACCATGTCAGAATATCTAAGGTGCCAATCAAGCTTTCCACCTAGCTGTTAGACATACCAGCCACCATATATATAATGTGCATCGATCTTAAAATAATAGATTGACGCATAACGTGCATTCGTTAGCATTTAATAGTCTTATATGATTCGTCCAAATATTTGTGAATTCAGGAACAGACACACATGGACTGTCGCGCACATAATTAAATGCAAAGGAAGCATTTTCTGTAACATAAACATCCTTTCTACTGTTTAACATATTATTTAATCAAATTAATAGCCCTGTATATTTTAAGAGTCACTGAGTCATAGGAACGGCAGCCTAAAAAGTCAATATGCCACACATAGGCTTCAGTACACCATATGAAGGAAAGATTTTTTTTGGCTTTGCTGGTGGTCACTAAACCCCCGTGACACAGAGAATGATACCGAGGAAGGCAAGAGGAAATGTGTTTAGCATTATTATCTTATGACATTGTTGTTTTTGAAATATAAATTGCTCATTGCGTGTACGCTGGTTTACTTTATCTGGAAATGTCACGCCAGCTGCAGAATGGCAAAGGACACTTCAACGGTAAATCACAGCAGGCCATTAAGTCCTAAACATTGTCACAATGGCGTACAAATATTCTAAATATCAACCTATAGCGTGCATCATAGCGAAGTGCATAGAAAGTTTCAACTGTTTACAAACACACACCGCTTCGTTTGTCCACTCCAAACTTGGTCAACTCTTTCAGAAGTGATGGAGAAGATGAGACTAGTAAATTGTAATCAATGGCCCTAAAGTGTAGTGTTTTCAAGCCTTTTGTGGCAGAGATGGTCTTCCGCTCTACAGTAAATATCAAAAATAGGTACCAGGCAATGCTGGCCTTTATGAAGGCCTGAAGCACCTAAGGCGTAGGGCCCTTAAGTTGCCTCTGATGCCAGGACGCATGGAGGATTTTTCTAGAAGTGTTACAGCGCGTGAGGAGATTGAGCGGGAGAGGTGTGGGAGGAGTCACCAGGAGGGTACTTAAGGCACGTGTGGAGAGGCTTTGCGCGCCTTTTTCTCCTGAGGTAGAGCTGGAAAAATCCCCACCCTCCCACCCTGTTTTATTTAGTTACGGGTTGGGTTGGTTTTTTTAGTTAGAGTATTAGTTTTGTTGGACTCCTTTTGTCACGGCGGGGGCTTGTAGGCAGTGCTGGTTGGGGTTCCTTTTATTTAGGCTAATTTTGGTCAGATGGTTGGGAGTTGGGAGTTCTTTTGTGGTTGGTTGGTTTGGAGGTGTGTGGTGGTTGCGTGGAGTCCTCTTTCAGCACTGGGTTATTGTAGGATGTGCAATTTCGGAATTTTCACGAAATTTCCCAATTCGTGCATTCGGATTCAGCTGATTTTCTGAAAATTTTCGGATCCGAAAACGGCAGATCCGAACAAATTTTCGAGCCGAAACGAAAACTTTTTGGAATTTTCGAATGGACTAGAAATGTGTAAAATCAAAATCATTTTCGTTCCATTCGTGATTTCGGCTCCATTCCTGATTTCGGTTCCTTTTCAGTAATTTCGGACATCGTATTTATATCGCTGATTCTGTAATTAAATTTTGTATCATTCCCATCTCAATGTATCCTTCCTGGAAAACCAGAGAAATCTCAATGTATCCTTCTTGTAAAACATGAGAAATCTCAATGTATCCTTCCCAGGAAACCAGAGAAATCTCAATGTATCCTTCCTGGAAAACATGCGAAATCTCAATGTATCCTACTTGTAAAACCAGAGAAATCTCAATGTATCCTTCTTGTAAAACCAGAGAAATCTCAATGTATCCTTCCCGGGAAACCAGAGAAATCTCAATGTATCCTTCTTGTAAAAAATGAGACATCTCAATGTATCCTTCCCGGTAAACCAGAGAAATCTCAATGTATCCTTCTTGTAAAACATGCGAAATCTCAATGTATCCTTCCTGGAAATCCAGAGAAATCTCAATGTATCCTTCTTGTAAAAAATTAGAAATCTCAATGTATCCTTCTTGTAAAAAATTAGAAATCTCAATGTATCCTTCCCAGGAAACCAGAGAAATCTCAATGTATCCTTCTTGTAAAAAATTAGAAATCTCAATGTATCCTTCCCAGGAAACCAGAGAAATCTCAATGTATCCTTCTTGTAAAACATGAGAAATCTCAATGTATCCTTCTTCTAAAACATGAGAAATCTCAATGGCAGAATTATCGTATCGGCAGAATTATCGTATCGTATAATTATCGTATCCGAAAAAACATTAGTTTACGTCAAAACGAATAGACACTTTGAAACGAGGAGAACAGACGTTCCGAAAAACACGAAAATTTCCGAAATCACGAAAAAAAAGTCGATAAAAAAAACGAACCGAAACGAACTGAACCGAAACGGAAATCGGCTGAAACGAGTCGAAACGAAAATTTACAAAATCCGAACGAACCGAGCCGAAAAAAAAAATAAATCGGTGCACAAGCCTAGGTTATTGTATTATTTTGTTATGGGAATTTTTATGTCGTGGTGCTGGGTGTATTGTGTAGAGCTTTTAGTTGTGGCCTGTATATATAATAAATATATATATTATTCCACAGTTATGTGTCGTGTATTTTTGAGTATTTATTGTCTCCCTGCGTACGACTCGGTCATCAGTAGGCGACTTATGGAGACCCACGCAATGTTTCACTGTGCAAGACCGATCTCAAGCAATGAGAAAGAGACTTACAGGGTATTCAGAGAGCACCTGAGTGCCTCGGCCAGCTGGCAGAATGCACTAATATTACTATTTCATGCAGAGGGTAGCTCACAGAAAAAAGTGCTGCCCTGCAACATGTATAATCCATATACCACAGGAAGGAAATCAAAGCAGCTCACCTGGGATTCCTTTTTGATTACTTACCTGCAGCGTATGGATTCTACATGCTGCAGGGTTGCATTTTTAATGCACTGCCCATCGGCATGAATAATTTATATGCGTCCAGGAAAACATGGCAGATCTGGCAACCCTACCTACATCCCAACACCAATGGCCAGCAGATAAATGGTTAATTTAATGGAAAACAAGCAGCTGCTTGGCTGTGATTTCTATTTAATGTAATGCACCATCATATTATTTTTTTTGTGTAAAATATTTTTATTGGCAAAGTATAAAATACAAGTCGCATAAGAGACAATATTGTCACAATAATGTAGAATACAATCAAAGTGCCTCTTGGTCATAAACAGTGCCGAAATTTTATAATATAACAAATTCTAAATTAACTCTAACTAAAAAGGTGATCATCGTATCCTTAACCACTTGAATGCTAAGGACGCGCTCAGCGCGTCCTCAGCATTCCCGCTGGTATGCGGAGGACGCGCTGAGCGCGTCCTCGCATTGGGGTCAGCGTTCGGCCGGGTTCCGGCCGATCGCTGGCCCCTCCGGTGCGGGCTGACATCCTGGATGTCAGCCCGGCATCCGGAGCAGTGGCCGCCATTATTATGTGTCATCGCGCCCCCGCGATGACACATAATTCAGGCGCCCCCCCCGCATGTGCGGAGGAGGCGCCTGAAAGGGAGGGGGGGAGGTCCTTCGGACCTCTCTCCCTCCCGATCGGCGGCTCACAGGGGCTTAACCCAGGCATCATTTGGAAGGGCACAGCCTGCCCTTCCAAATGATGCCTGGCATTAACCCCTGGGGAGCTGGATCGCAAATCGGCGCTGAAAAGCGCCGATTTGCGATCCTTCCCGGGAGCTGGCCGACATCTTGGATGTCGGCCAAGCTTCCGGGAACTCCCCCAGAGGACTGGCGTCATCGTGCGCAGCACGATGACGCCAGTCCTAGCATTAACCCCTAACTGCCACGAAGTGTGGAGATAGGGAGTTCCAATGAACTCCCTATCGCCCGATCCGTGGCAGTTAGGGGTTAAATTTTGATATCGTTGGATCGGCCAGAGCATGGCCGTTCCAACGATACCAAACATGAAAGTAAAAAAAATTGTAAAAAAAAAAAGAAAAAGAAAAATAAAAAAAAATTAAAAAAAAAAAATAATAAAAAAAAAATAAACACTTTTTTTTTTTTTTTTTTGTTTTGTTAATGCAGCAATATTGTTCCCATTTCAATTATAATGTGAACAATGATGCTGCATTAACGATTTTTGTATGCGGTGCGTTTGTTAAAAATGGTGTCATTTTCCCCAAAAAAAAATGTAACGAGACCCCATCTCTAATTTTTTTAACAAGCGCACCCCATACAAAATATAACCGCAATTGCTCGCATGTTAAAATGTGGAAAAAAACACTTTACACGCTGTAAATTATTGAAAATACATATTTTATTGCATTTTTTGTTATAATATACAAACATGACATAACGTATACATATAATAATGACATATTATGAATCTACCGAGTCTGACGGAAAGAACGATATATAATATGTCGATGTCATATACTAAAATAAGCCTTCAAAACACGTTTAAACATGATGCGCAAAACAGGTAAAAAATGACCTCAGCACAGGGGCGGGAAAAGCCTCAGCAGCGAAAGGGTTAAATAAACAGCAGTAAAGCTAGTACCAGAATGGTATGTCAAGACAACACAGCCCAGGCTCGGATCTAAATTCACCTCTGCCCCTCCATAACCGGTCGATGATCTTTACGAGACCTCTTGTTCCTCCACCGGTGGCCTGTCTGAGACCGTTATTGAGCGAAGGTTCGAGGACCATGGACGCCAGATCGCATAAAATTCCTCATATTTACCCAAACTATTGTAGTGCGCTTCTTCTAAAGCTCTGACCCCCTCCACCCTCAGGACCCAATCCCTGACGCTGGGTGCACATTCCCTCCTCCAATATAACGGAATCAGTGCCCTCGCTGCGGTTAACAGAATTGCCAGAAGCGATTTCTTAAAGGAGGGCATCGAAAAGGGCAGTACATTAAGCAAATAGGCAGAGGGAGTAAATTCCACTTCCAGGCCCCCTAAACGCGATATCTCGTGTGCAACGTCTGACCAGAGGTTTTGAATTTTCGGGCAAGTCCACCATATGTGGACATAGTTACCTCTGGCCACTTTACACCTCCAACAGATATCAGGCAACAATGGATCCATAGCATGTAAAATAGATGGGGTAAGATACCATCTCATAAACAATTTACAATTCGATTCACGAAGCGCCTGACTCCTGGACGCAAAGTATGTAAGTTCGAAAGCCCTGGACCATTCCTCAGCCGAAATATCTACTCCTAAATCTGTTTCCCACTTAAGTAGCAACGGAGAATCAATTTTATAGGCCCCTCTCATTATGTATGAATAAAGATTCGAGACAATATGTCCATATCTATTCTTATCGGTACAGAAGGTCTCAAAGGGGGCCAATGGAGGCAACCCCTCTGTCAACCACGTAGTAGAGTGAATAAAGTGACTTTGTTGGGCATATTGGAACTTCACCATAGACTTGTTCGCTATTTCTGGGGCCACCAATCGGTCCAGGGGGAGCAATCTGTCGTCTTCCACTACTGCTTCTAGCGGTATATACGGTTTTGGTAGTAACCCATCCAAAAATGTCGGGGTCAGTCCCGGTGGGAACAGGGGATTGTAAATCAAAGGTGTCAAGCGGGAAGTCAGTGTAGTCAGTCCTAACGCCACTCCATGTTTCCTCCACAGCCTTAGCAGTGTGCTCAGTAGCGGGTGTGACCGAAGCCTCAGGTATGCCAGCGGTGCCGACTGCCAGGGCAAGGAGGACAATGACCAAGCAATTCCTGCCTGTAACACATTTTCCCAAAGCTTACCCATCGTTCCTTTGGCCAAGCCGTATAGTATAGAAAAAACCGCTGCTAGATAGTAAAAATAAGCATGGGGCAGGCCCAGACCACCCCTTCCCACCGGTCTTGTCAATTCACTGTAAGATATCCTCGCCTCTTCCCCCTCCAAACATAGCCTGTAAATGTCTGTCGCAAATCAGAGAAAAATGTCTGAGGTACAGTAATAGGGAGGGTTTGGAACAAATATAACAGTCGAGGTAATATATTCATCCGTAAGACATTGATCCTTCCCAACCATGAAATATGGGGTAAGTTCCAGTTACGTAAGTCCCCCTTGATCTGTTGCAACAGAGAAACGTAATTCAACTGAAATAATTTGTCTAGGTCCGACGATAAGCGTATTCCTAAATATTTAAGTCCCTCCGGAACCCACCGCATTCCATAGGTATGACGAATACTCTCAGTCACGACTCGTGAAAGGTTTACCCCTAAAAACTCACTCTTCAGCACGTTTATTTTATATCCCGAGAAAGCTGCGAACGCATCTAATTCCATCATCAAAGCTGACACCGATGAAAGGGGATCCGTCAAGGTGAACAACAGGTCATCCGCAAATGCGGCCCACCTTGAGCTCCTGTCCCGGAACAGCTACTCCTCGAATCGCCGGATTATCTCTAATCGCTTGCAATAGGGGTTCCAGATACAGCAGGAACAGGAGAGGGGACAGAGGGCACCCCTGTTGAGTCCCATTATGTATCGTCAACGGAGTCGATTGTCTGCCATTAACCCGCACTCGTGCCTGAGGGCAGTCATACAGCGCCCGCAACCACGAACACCATCAATCACCAAAACCCATCCTCTCCAACATCCGAAAAAGATAAGACCAGTCCACTCGGTCAAACGCTTATTCAGCGTCAACCGAGAGGACTAACAAAGGCTGATCCATCCTGGAAGCATGATGGATGAGGGAGACGGTACGAATAGTATTATCACGGGCTTCCCTGCCCGGTACAAAGCCCGTCTGGTCTCGGTGAATCACTGAAGTCAGGAGAGGCTTAAGTCGTAAAGCCAGTATTTTCGTAAACAATTTTAAGTCAACGTTTATTAAAGATATGGGTCTATAATTAGCGCAATCTAACGGGTCTCTATCCGGTTTCGGTATCACAGAGATAGAGGCGAGGAGCGTCGCAGGTGGAATAGGAAAGGTATCCGAAATAGAGTTAAAAGCTTTAACAAATCTAGGGCCCAGAATAGACCCGAAAGTCCTATAATATAGCACCGTAAACCCGTCAGGGCCAGGCTTTTACCCAAGGGCGTTAATTTTAAAGCCTCCGTAAATTCCTCTAATGTAAGCGGGTTATCTAATTGTCGGCTAACATTACGCGGTAAAGTAGTTTTAATCGTCTTAGCCAAAAACGAGTCCACTATATGCTATGGGACCCTACTCTCATCAATATTATATAAAGTTTGGTAATAAGCATGGAAGGCTTCCGCAATGTCTCGGGTCGTATTGACCTCGGATCCCGTGCTAGTACGCAGTTTCGAGATAAAAGTAGCTTGATATCGTTTCTTCAGAGCACGTGCAAGTAGCCTTCCACATTTATTCCCTTTGGTGTAGTAAGCATATTTCGTCAGTGTAAGGGCCCGCGCCACCTGTGCATTCGTTAATTTAGCTAAGTCAGCTCTTAAGAGAACTAATCGTCGGAATGATTCAGGATCTAGGTCAGATTTATGCGTCAGTTCTAAGGCCGTGGTCTCCCTCAGCAATTCATCCGTTCTGGCGGTCCTTTCCTTCTTGCGCCTGGAGCCCAACTGGATAAAAGCACCTCTCAACACACACTTGTAAGCCTCCCAAACCGTCGCGGGTGTTACATCATCTGTGTCATTTTCAAGGAAGTAATTCTCTAAGGAGGCAGTCACCTCCGCTCGCGTCATGGGATCAAATAGCAATGACTCATTCAAACGCCAGGCATTCTCCGTTCGCACTAAATTAGGTAGGGCTAAAGATAACAGAAGGGGTGCATGGTCCGACCATGTTATGGGTCCTATTTTGCAACTGCGTACCACTTTCAAAGCCCTATGTTCCACAAAAAAATAGTCTATTCTAGAATACTTCTTAAAGGCATGTGAATAAAATGTGTAGTCCTTTACTGCTGGATTACTGAGACGCCAACAATCTATCAGACGGTCCGCTGACAAGAGTTTACGAAATTGGACCCGTAGAGAGGGAACAGACGATCCCCCACCCTGGACACAATCTGCCGGCATATCTAACGAAACATTGCAATCACCCCCTAAGACCACAAAACCTTCCTGAAACTCGGACAAACGTCGTAACACTTTTCGGAGACATTTGCTTTGTAAGCGGTTCGGCAGGTAAACATTTACAAAAGTTAACTTAGTATTGCCCAACATCCCTTTAACCATCAAAAATCGACCTTGCGGGTCCGTTACCACATCTTGCAGAGTAAAAGGCACATGTCGCGCAAATAGAATGGCAACCCCCTAGATTTTGTCTCCCCAAAATTGCTAAAATAGCCCGTTGGATAGCGAGCATTGCGAAACCCTGGTGCGGAACCCTCTCTAAAATGTGTTTCCTGAACAAAAATAACATCACCTTTCAACCTCTGGAATTCTGCAAGAGCCTTCGAGCGTTTGGCAGGCATATTAAGACCTCGGACATTCATAGAAATCAAATTTAAATTAGCCATTTAAAATAGTGAGAGAGGAGGGCGGCAGAGCCCGGGACCTTGCCCATACCCCCTAGTAGCATAGCAAATAGTACGAGTGATCACCAAAAAAAAATCTAAAAACAAACAACAATAACAACACAAAACTGGAAAAAAAATTGAGGTAGTGTAGACCTCTGATAGTGGGAAAACCCATCAGAGGACATAAAAAAAAAAACAACACTCAGGAGGCGGCCGAGAAAGTCTCAGAATTTTCCAAAAATTCTGGGTGCCGAGCAAGAGTCTCATCCGACTGTCTCGGTTGGCGGACCCAAGCGCATTCAATCAAAAAATTTTTTGCAAGGGGGCAGAAAATATCAAAAAAGCGTATAAACTTTCAAATGACAATGGCAGCAAAAGCAAGGGCTTCCCTCATGGTTCTGGATCAGGCTCAGAAGGGGTCGCTGCAGAGGGCTTGCCTTTACGGTTTTTTTTCGCCTTTTGAGTCCAGCAGGGTCGCTGTGGGAAGGGTAGAGTGTCAGATGGCGACGGCGAACCATACCAGTCTGGGATGTCGACTTCTGGGAGTGCAAAAACACGCACAAAGTCCGGAATGTCCTCAGGACATGCAACAGAATGAACTTGGTTGTTATGCGTCACCTGTAAAGATAGTGGGAATCCCCATCGGTAACGAATATCACGTTCCTGGAGCGCTTCAGTTAACGGTTTCAGAGCCCTCCGTGCCTGTAAAGTGGTCCAGGAGACATCTTGGAAGAAAAGTATCACTTGACCGTCCACTTTAATTTCGGAAGTTTTGCGTGCTGCTCTGAGAATTTCCTCTTTCAGTGTAAAATCTTGCAAGCGACAGATAATATCACGAGGTGCGTCATTTTGTGATCCCTCGGCCGCAGTGCACGGTGAGCTCTATCCAGAACTAATATTTCCTCTCCAGATCGACCCAGGATATCATTAAACAGACCACGGAGTAGCTCTTTAACATCTTCCTTGCCAGAGTCTGCTTCCGGGTAACCCTTTATGCGAAGATTGTTTCGTCTGCCTCTATTATCAACATCATCCAGGTGTCTATGCCGCGTGGCCAGCTGTTTAGCTTGCGTTAGCATTTTACCATTTAAACGTTCCACATGAGAAAATAACGCATCTCTGTCCTCTTCCAAGTCCACTACGCGGCCTCCCAACGGCTTCAAATCAGACCCCAGTTCATCAAATTTAGTATTAAAATTGCGCTCCATTTGAGTAAACTGAGCAGCCAAATCCGTTTTGGTCGGCAAACTCTGTAATAAGGCCCGCAGTTCGTGGTCCATATCACTCCCTTTTGTTGCTGAATCTAATCGTGGCGGGGAGGCCTCCTGATCTGAGTCGCCGGGCGCCATTTTGGATCCCTTACCGGAGGTCCGCGGCTGAGATGTATCTCCCAAGAACGGTAAAATGGAGGATCGGCGTTGGGTCCCCGCAGTCCCCGAGAGTCTTGGGGTAGTAAGTGTCTTTTTCCGCTGTGCCATTGCTGTTATTTCTGCCCCGAAATGACAATCTGTGCACTCGGGCCTGGGAGCTCAGCGCTCACACATCCAGCTCTCTCTGTGTACCACGCCTCCCACCATCATATTATACTCCTGGGTGCACTGACACAATCTGCAATCTGCAGAAACGAAAATCTATCAGTAGCAGGGCTGTTCAGAGAGAGGGGAAAACCAGGAGAATGACTGGAGAAGTGAAAATTCTAGGTCAAATTAGCTGATTTGGAAAGTGAGATAAATGGGAGAAGTTTTCTGGTTTGACTATTTTGACCTGGAATTTTCCATTCTCCAGTCATTCTCCTGGTTTTCACCTCTCTTTGACTAACCCTGTAAGATTAGTTTTTCTGTGCATTTGTTGAGGTGTCCTTTTGTCGGTATGTGTTTTGGACGACTCACGATTTATACAAAAACAAAAGGACATGTGTAAAATAAATCTTAGGTCTTTGTACTGAACTATAATGGAGTACACAGCCAGCGCTATATCATCCAGAATGCTGTGAGTTAACCCCTTCACTACCAAGTGATTTTCCAAAAATGCACTGCCAGGAACCAGTGTTCTTATGTTGTTTTTTTAAAATCATATTTAATTAATTGTCCAATAATGAATATTTAGGAATAATCCCAATGTATTCCATACTCCCTGTTTGGCAGGGAGGTGCCGCCATCTACTGGCCAAATGGAGTTCTTGCAGCTGGAACTGCAGCTCGTGGCTCCGTGCATCGGGTGGGGAAAGCCAATATGTCAGAGCATTCCACGGGCTAAAACCTTGAGGGCACCTTCTGGAACCCAAAAGCAAAATAAATCTGTTTGCAAAAAAACAAATTTTCATTTATTGTGTTAACACTGCTGTGTCTGATACCACCGATCATGTATAAACGATCTCGGTAGTGAAGGGGTTAAGCAGGAAGTTTTTTTCTAATCCGACATATACAGGCTAATTCAAAGAGATTCGAAAAGTCACTGCACGTTCGGTGACTTTTCGTTCTCTTCAATTCGGTTCCTTTTGCCGATCCCATTTCGGTGACCCTGCGGTGTATTCAGCAAGCACCACAGGGTCCCCGAATTGCAGGGAAAAGCTGCTTCAAACCCGACGAAAACTAACCGCAAAACCCGGCGAATGCACGCCGAAAACCTGCAAAAACATCTGGATTAACCCACCGAAAACCACGGGAAAACGGAAAAACCCGAGCAGGAGCCGATCGCAGCCGCCGGAAAAAAACGAGACCAGAAGAGGCAGTGAATAAATTAGGAAAACAGTTTGTATGAATGTTTGAAAACGGAAACGCTGTTTGCAAAGAAACTACTGAGCGAAAATGTCTGAAATTTAGATATGAGGTCCAGGGAATGATAATAAAAAGGGCTGTTACAGAAAAAATAAGTAAACTTAAAAAAATTGGACTTTTTGTTAAAAAAAAAATCCATTAAAATGCTTAAAATATCCTAAAAAATCTATAAATAAAGAGACTCTTTACTGCAGAATTTTATAATGAACGGTTTATTAGATACTGGATTAAAACGGGAATATTTTTAACATTGAAGCCTATGGGATTCTCCTGAATAAACCTGCCGAATTAAACCACTGAATGGCAGGGCATTTGGGGAACCTTTCACTGCTGGTTTGTGTTCTCTGAATAGCCGAAGCATAGCTTTTTTATGGGGTTTTCACTGCCCTCGAACAGGCACCGAACAGGTACCGTACGTGCAGGCAATTCGCCAGGATTTGGCGAATTGCCTGCTCTCTGGATAGCCGAATGGCCAAGAAAGGCAACCGAACGCTGATTTTCAGCGTTCGGTTACCTTTCTCAAGCAATTCAGATCTCTTTGAATAACCCTGATAATGTTTTCCATAGCTAGTGTTTCACAAAAGAGAATACATACATAAACAAGATTTAACAGTTAATGCTTTATTTAATTGATTCATATCATCGATAAACCCTTAATGAGGGATAACCCTACCATGTCTCCTTGATTCAGCACGCACAGGGTTACTGAAGCATCACTTCTCAATCCCTTCCAGGAATCAAAAACTGTTCACACTGTAACCACCAACTAAAGTAACTAAATGACAGTTGTCTCTTAAAGGTGTTTATTAATATTATTATAATAAAACATAAACAGTATTTTTCTGTTTTGTTCACCATTATTTTTAATGAAATTACGCAAAATACTCTCCAACACCAATGAATAAAAAATGCCTCGAACCTCTAGGGTCCCTTTAAATCATGAATCTCAAACTGTGCCCCCCAGATGTTTATTGCCTACAATTCCCAGAATTCTTTGAATATAATAGATGGCCAGAGAATCATAGGATGTGTAGTTCAGAAACATCTGGGAGCCAGAGTTTGGATTCCCTGCTTTAAGTGAATGTTAATAGGAGAGCAAGAAAACCTACAATAAATATGCATTATTATCTATTGAAATTATGTAATTATTTTTTAACAATATAATTATATTATTTATAAAATAATACAATATTTTTGTGCACTTGATGAATATGTTACTTCACATAATGTTCTTTATATTCTGTTTGAAAAAGAGGTTATATAATTAAATCTTATGTTCTTTTTTCAACGCCGTAACGTCTTTATTATACCAGGAAAAAATAGCTGAGGAACAATAGCACAACTCTGAAAATTAATCAGGAATTAATTATAAGCATTTTGTTTTCCAAATGAACTTTTAGACCCCGTGACGTAGTCTTATATATATATATATATAGCTTTACTTGTTTGGTACCTGCGAGTTTTTGCAAATTGTATCAGCCTCAATATTCCATCTCAGCTGGAAGAAACATTCAGAGAAATGAAAAACAATGGGTATTAATAAAAAAACATCCTCTATGTTAATCTGTTTCCAGTATGGAAATGGATTTAGAAATCTTGTATTTGTGAGCCTCACAATTATGTCGATTTTATTATAATGTACTATTATACAGTTCTTTGTCTACGCCACACAATGACTGGAGATTCCCGTTCTGACTTTCACACCGCAAACAGAGAAGTGTGTTTTTGTGAGTATTATTATGATTTTTTAGAATGCAAATGACATATTATATCAATGTGCAGACACTGATGAACATGAGAGCTCTTGTTGTCATATTTTATTAAGAGGGTCATTCAACGAGCCCTCAAATTTCAGGGAAATTTCAGTGCTCTTCCGTTTGGGGCGCACTTCTGTACGGTTCGGCGATTCCAGTTCGCCTACCCTGCGGTGAATTCACTCTTCACCGCAGGGTCCCTGAAGTGTGCCGTCAGTGGAGCCGATCAGGCAGTTGAACACCCCCAAACTGCAGAAGAACAAAAAAAAAAAAAACAGAACTCCACAGCCAGGTTTTTAAAACAATTAAAACGCATGGAAATAATAATAAAAAAGCTGCTATAAAAAAATAATAAACTGGTGTGTTACAGAACGAAAGAAAAAGCCATTAAAAAAATAGTGAATAACAAATTTTGCCTAAAAAAAAATCCAGAAAAATGTCTAAAAAAATTCTATAAATAAATAAATAAAAAGGTTTTTTTTGCGGAAACTGAAAATAATAAACGGTTGAATAAAAAGTGATCATTTTTATTACAGTGAATCCTATGGGATTCACCTGTTTAAACCTAACTGAATCACCAAAAATCAGGGCATTTCACTGACATTTCAGTGCTGTTCGACATTCTCTGAAAGAGATTAACCTTTACTTCTCTATGGGGATTTCACTGCTGCTGAAGATCACCAAATTGTGGCGACCTGCCCTGTATTTTGCTGTCAACTCGCCAGTATCTGGCGAATTGACAGCTCTCTGAATAGCCGAACTGCCACGAAATTGTGCCGTAGGGTGAAATTCACCGTTCAGTGGCAAGTTTTACTTAGAGGGTGGTGGATACATGGATCAGTCTTCCAGTAGAAGTGGTAGAGGCCAAAACAGTGATTGAATTTAAGCAAGCATGGGATAGGCATAAGGCTATCCTAAACAAAAGATAAATCCAGGTAAAGTATCCATGTAATTGGGCAGACTAGATGGGCCAAAAGGTTCTTATCTGCCGACATTTTTCTATGTTTCTAAGTTTGGTTCTCTTTGAATAACCCCTTTAAGTGTTCTACTGTACTAATAAAAAATAATTTCAATTTATTTTTTCGGCTATACAAAGGAGGGCTTTGTTGATTTTAACGTTTAAATAAGAAATAGCCACTTTTCAATTCTAGCGCTAAAAGAGATGGAAGAACCAAGTAATCTACTTAACGGATGAAGAAATTAAGGTACCACAAGGTCTGAGTTGCATGCTGGTCATTCTCAATTTGCTGCTGAGCACGTTTTGCAATTACAGTTAGTTCCATGAACAAACACTATGCTGTTTTCCCATTACAGCTTCGAAAGGTAAAACTGCATCTGATGAATTATTTTTGCACGAGACACTGGCGTTTCCATCAATTTTGTAAAGCTGTAGAGTTGCTTTCTTGCACTTGACCGTGCACCGCTTGCTTTCTGCCATTTTCGTCCGTAAAATGTAATTATCTAAATCAGGGTTCAACAACCTTGGCAAGATGTTTTGAAACTACATCTCCCATGCTGCTCAGCTGCTCCTTGCAATGGCTGAGCCTCACGTGTAAAGTAGTTGCAAAGCATCAGGAGGACCGAAGTTGTTGACCCTGATCTAAATAAACAATTCCGAACTGCAGCAAGAAAGTCATTTTTTTGCGCACGGAAAAAACGTGATCGCGTGAACATTTACGTGGTATTACGATCCGAGCGCATTTTTTTCATCCGTCAAACATTTTCGTGCGTAAAAACGATGCGGAAAACTGTGCGCAAAGTACGTTGCGCAGAAATCTGTGTTCGGACTGTTTTTTTCACGGGATTGAACCAATCAGAATTAAGAGCCACTATTTTCTTACGTTAGGTTGTTGCGCCTGTCAAAGCCAATCTGAGTATATATGCTGCAGGAAAAAAAATATAAGGCAATTTATTAATTTTATTGTTTGGGTATGTGTAGAATGTGTAACTGTACTGTGCTGTATTTTTTATTTTGTGCTGGTGTATTTCGCTTCGGCCAGGACGATCTAATTTACAGTTACCACCTGCTTTTCAAAGACGTTACGAAAATTCGCGCAAACCTTCGTTGCGCGCAGATTGAAATACCATCCGCGTACCAGCGCACAAACGCATTTGCGCTGACAATGTTAAGTATAGGATGTGCGCACAAATTTTCGTTCGCGCAGGTTCACTCGTGGTAGACGAAAACGCGCGTTCGTTGCGCATAGATAGGAATACGACATTGCGCGCAAATGGTTTTTCCCCTCGCGCAAATGCGCATTTGCGCATGCAAAACCACTTGTGTGAAGAATGTAATAGGGCCCTTTATAAATAAATTAATTAATAGATATACTAATACATGCTAATTGGAATTTGCAAAGAGAAGTCTACTCCGTTGAATCTGCCTAAAAAGATTATATCACATGGAAAATCACGTTTCCATTACAAGACGACCATGTGAATGACTAATAGTATGGGAGGAAGTGACACAAGGGGAAGAAGAACAGAGAAGACTGAAAGAAATGATGACACCATTTGATAAAAAGTTTTTGAGGAAGATGTGTCACTGCTTTTGGGAAAGATGATGACCATGTTTCACTGAGCATCACTATAGGGATGAGGTGTCTTAATAACAATGTGAGGAGGCAGAAATTACCGTAGATACTCGAGTATAGCACGACCCGAATATAACGCGATGGATAGAGATTTATTATGGAAATGAGAGAATACTCAAGACTCGAATATAACGCGAGGAGCAAAATTATAGGAGCATACTGTACCGGAAAGCAATTTAAAATCCTTTCAGGGTCTCTTAACACAGTCAGACTCCCCCTCAGACCAGGGTGCTCTGCTCTACAATGATTGTAGTTGTTACTACGTATGAAGCCACCAGCCACCCATCTTCTTACTTGCGATAAGTTGGCCAGCGGAGCGAGGTGACCAATGCAGTGAATCATTCATCAATAGCCAGCACGCTGGGAGGTGACGTTTTCTGACCTCCGGCTCCAGCAGGCAGGCTCATCCACCGTGTCGTCCGCCAATAGTCAACCCCCCCCCCCCCGACCGAGCTCCTGGCGTCACTGAGCGATTCTCCTCATATTCAGAATGTGAGGAGAATCGCGCAATGTGTCTGCAGTGATGTCAGGACGGAGCAACAACATGATGGGGCTGACTATTGGCGGACGACGCAGTGCCTGCCTGCTGGAGCTGGAGGTCAGAAAATTACACCTCCCGACGTGCTGCGCGGAGTGAGGGTGCATGCTAAGTTTTAAGCCAATCCTGAATGATTTGGGTTAAACCGAGCGTGCCCTCTGGCTGTGATGGATCCCACCTCTCCCGGGAGTTCCTAAAGTGTTTGTGGGCGTCAGGGAAACTACCGGAACTTCTGGGAGGTTTGGGATCCCTGAGCAAGACCAATTTTTTTTTTTTTCCTTCACGTGATGCAGATGTCTCGAATATAACGCGACCCCTCCAATTTTAAGGTCAATATTTGTCACCAAAATCTAGAGGTATACTCGAGTATCTACAGTAATTAATAATATTGCATCAGAAACTCTCATTGGCAAGTTTACCTACTCAGTTAAGGCTGGGGTCAGACGAGCGCAGTGATCACGTCCGTGTTGCCGCACATTTTAACGTCTGTGGTAGCATACAATTATGATCAATAGAGACCCACACACGAAGTACATCCGCACAGGAGTGCGGACACACAACGGACGCGGCAAACGGACGCAAGTTAGGCAAGAACGTAAATCCGCTGGAACGGACGCACAGAGTGCGCTGCATCCGCAACGTCCGCATAGCTTTGTGTGTGAGCGATGGAACGTAGTCAGACAGACTGCATTTTTGACGTCCAGCATTTTTGACGGACAAAATGTTTTTCATATTAATTTATTTTCCCTTTTACATCAGTCAAAAAAACCTCAGTCACAAAAACGGACTGTGTGGCCACTGCTTGTCGTCAGTCAGAAAGTACGTCCGTTGTGCACAAACGCACAGTCCGCACAGAATGCGCTCGTCCGACCCGAGCCTAAAAGCTGCCTCAGAGAAGCTATTCTAAGTAAACATATACAGGTGGAGCAAATTTCAACGGGAATATTTGGGAAACTGAGCATTGCCGCTTTTGGATTCTTCCAGATTCCAGAATATGAGGGAATCCAATGTTTCAGAATAAGGAGAACGCGACAGGAGTGCCACGATCCTCTTCCTGCTAACGTACCAGAGTCTCCACACGCTGCGAGCGCTCTGCAGCGCTACACGGACATGATGTCCGGAGTCAGCCACACTCGGGGCAGCATGTCACATATTGGGGATGCCCAGCATGTGCCAGCATGCCCAGCATGTGCCATGGACTACTTAGCGCTTGAGAGCAGGCGATCAGGAGGGTGCTGGTCCAGAATTAGTGAAATCTGAAGGGCTTTGAAAATCAGAGTCTTTTGGGTTTTGGAATTCTGGAAAAGGGGCGCCCTATCAAATGTAACTCAAATCAGCTCAACACCAAACCCAACTACCTCTGCTTTATAAGCAAAGTAAGCAGCCGGTGTCCCAAAACATAGAAAGGAGTGTTAAAAATACACAAAGGTATGTTAAGGATGTAAGAAACATTCAAGATCTGGTATAACTGGCCTTAGGTGTGTGTGTGGTTAAACTCTTAGGGAGTGTATAAAACAGTTTAGTCATCGCATTCTTTATTTGTAAAACTTGTGAGGTGAGAATCTACAAAGCCATCTATAGAAAATCTAACTTCATCAAATGGTCAATTTCTAGCTAAGTCTCTTTACAAAGATTGTATCTTTATATGTATCTTTAGGTAAGGCTACCATTTATTGTGTCTCCTCATTCATTTTACGGACGCCACATACCACTTAACCTCCTGCTTCCTACGTATGATTGTACTCTTCTCTAAAGCTTTTAATTATCCCCACTCCACTTTAACCCCTTCACTACCAAGTAATTAAAAAAAAAACATTTTTAGAAACCAGTGTTTTTTTGTAAAATCATTTCTAATTAATTCTAAAGTAAGAAATATTTGAGCTTATGCCCATTGTATTTCTTCCTATTAGAACCTACTTTGGCCAGTAGATGGCGCCATCTACTGCCAAATTGAGTTACAGCCATTTGAGCGGCTGGTCTATTTTCTTCTTTTTTTTCCCTGCATCGACTGCTGAAAGCACGATATTTCAGAGCTTTGAGCAGCTAATTTTACAGTTTTAGCTCTTTGGGTATTATGCTCACACGGCTAAGGCTAGGGTCAGACTAACGCATTTTTTAACGTTGTCCGTGAAAAAGTGCGTTGAACGAATGGACGTATTTTTTCACGGAATACGCGATAGTGGTCATACGATGCGCAGTTTCATCCGTGATTTTGTACGGATCATCAATAAAACACTTCTTGCGTCTGGACGTTATGTTGGCCGGACATTAGCAGCGTCTGACGTCTCCCAATCACGCACACACGCCGCTAGCGGACGCAGCGCACTCTGTACGTCAGTACTAGTGGTTTCACGTTCTCGAAAAAATGCGTTTGTTTGCCGCTTGCGTTGCGCGGCCGCACTTTTGTGCGACCGTACTTCGTATATTGGCCGTCATTGCCCGGCATCTGCTGCTAGCACGGCCGTGATTATGTGCGGCTGCACGCGCGTTCGCACTGCCTCAGTCTGACCCTAGCCTTAAACTTTGGGGGCACCTTCTGCAGCCCAGAATGCAGCAAAACATTTCATTTGCTTTTGGGCTGCAGATCAGCACACCGAGATATCTCGATATCGGAGTACCAGAATGGTGCCTTTTGAAGCACGAGATATCTTGATATCAGTAGTGAAGGGGTTAACGAGACCAATAAATGTAGGGTTTTAGGCTTCTGATTAACAGTAACCTACATCTAAAATCATACAAGAGCAGCTGGTAAGACTCAAGTGTGATTTATTAAGCTCTCTAACCTCAAAATAATAAGAATATACAGGCCTTCCACTCCATATTTTCACAAATACACTTGACGCACGATCAGCTTTTCACAATTTCTTTTCATATTCATTCTGTTTTATACTTCTTTCACTGAGCCTTAAAGGGATGCTCTAAAAATGTTCCCAACCTCCTTTTTGCCCTTAAATAATCGGGCAGATGCTGCTGACAGCATCTTCCCAATAATTTTTTTAATATATTTTTTAAGATTTTATCTGAGATGAATTTACTCAACTTTTCTCTGTCGTCTCGTGCAGCTTCTCCCGGTGAGCTCAGGGGCTTTCAAACCTAGAAGTTTGAACCTGGAACCTTGGACTACACAAATTGCATAGTGTAGTCTACTCTTCTCTAACAGGGTTATTCAGAGAGAATTGAAAAGCCACTGCACGTTCGGTGACTTTTCCTTCTCTTCAATTCGGTTCGATTTGGCGATCCCATTTTGGCAACCCTGCGGTGTATTCAGCAAGCACCATAGGGCCGCCGAAATGCAGGGAAAAGTCGCCGAAAAACTGCCGAAAACTCACTGCAAAACGAGGGTGAACGCACACCGAAACCCGCAAAAACATCTGGATTAACCCGCCGAAAACGCCAGAAAAACCCGAGCAGGAGCCCGAGCGTGCGATCACACGCAGAGCAGCCGTTGGAAAAACCCGACACCGCAGACGAATGGAGTGAATAAATTAAAAAAACAGTTCGCTTGAATGTTTGAAAAGTGAAACGCTGTTTGCAAAGAAACTACTGAGCGAAAATGTCTGAAATTTACAAATGATCCAATGAATGATCATAAAGAGGGCTGTTACAGAAAAAATAAGTAAAGTCAAAAAAAATCCCGAAAAATGCTTAAATTATCCTAAAAAATCTACAAATAAAGAGACTCTTTACTGCAGAATATTATAATCAACGGTTTATTAGATGAATTAAAATGGGAATATTTTTAACATTGAAGCCTATGGGATTCTCCTGAATAAACCTGCCGAATTAAACCACCGAATGACAGGGCATTAGGGGAACCTTTCGCTGCTGGTTTGTGTTCTCTGAATAGCCGAAGCATTGCTTCTCTATGGGGATTCACTGTCCTCGAACAGGCACCGAACAGGCACCGAATGTGCAGGCAATTCGCCAGCATTTGGCGAATTGCCTGCACTCTGGATAGCCGAATGGCCAAGAAAGGTAACCGAACGCTGATTTTCAGCGTTCGGTTCCCTTTCGGGAGCCATTCGGATCTCTTTGAATAACCCTGTAAAGATATTAATTCTCTGCATTCCACTTTAACGAGGCCAGTAAATGGTGGGTTTTAGGGTTCTGATTAACTGCGCCCATCAATTCTCCCAATGTATTCTTTACAAGACCTATAAAGTTTACCACATGACTACTTTGATTGTTTCAATAGAATGCACACTTGTTTCTGAAGTCCAAACTCCCGTACATCAAGGTTGAAGGAATTATCTGTTCAGTAATGGGACTGGGAGAAATATGGAACAATGTTGTCTGCCTAAGCCAATAACAACAACTCTATGGTTCAAATGTTTAACACCTTCACTACCATGACTGAGTATACTTGAGATTAAGAACCTTTGGTGCCTCGTTATTACTGGCTCTTTTCCAAGTGAGCTGCCACGTTAGCGGTTGGGCACATAATATAATGATTGGCATTATAAGAACCTGCAGTTTTTCTTCTAATTCTTATTGTGTGTTTGCCAATACAAAAAGGAATTAACACTAGCTTTTGAGAGCCAGTAATGGTTTTAACCCTTTGACTATCAACATCGAGTACACTAAATCTTCAAAGGACCTGCTGGTGCCAGGATATCGAGTATACACGATTTTCTGGAGTGAAGCAAAGGATTTTCTTCCATTCCAAGCAAAGTTTGTTTGCAAATGGGCTCCAGAATGTGCCCCACAGGTTTTATCACCTCGGGCACGACAGCTGAGGTGCTAAAACAGTTTCAACAACAGGGGCTCCGTGTCTATAAACACGGATCCCCAGCTGATTCAGCATTGAGACCCAGCTGCAGTAATACTTGTTGGCCAACAGATGGCGACGTCTGCCTGTCAAATAGGGCTACTATAGTAGGAAAAACATAGAAAAAAAATCCAAAATATTTTTTACTGTCAGGGTTATTCCAAGAGCTCCGAATTGCTGGCGAAAAGTACCTTTTCTGGCCTTTTGGCTATCCAGAGAGCAAGCAGTTCGCCAAATGTTGGCGAATTGCCTGCACATACGGTGCCTGTTCGAGGACAGTGAATCCCCATAGAGAAGCAATGCTTTGTCTATTCAGAGAACACAAACCAGCAGTGAAAAGTTGCCGAAATGCCCTGCCATGCGGTGGTTTCATTCGACAGGTTTATTCAGGCGAGTCCCATAGGCTTCAATGTTAAAAATATTCCAGTTTTAATTCAATATCTAATAAACCGTTAATTATAATATTCTGCAGTAAAGAGTCTCTTTATTTATAGATTTTTTAGAATCTTTTAGGGATTTTTTGGGATTTTCTTGCAAACATTTTTTTTCGTTTTTTTTTTAAAATCGTTTTTTCTTTTTTCTGTAACAGCCCTTTTTATTATCATTCATTGGATCTTATATGTAAATTTCCGACATTTTCGTTCTGTAGTTTCTTTGCAAACAGCGTTTCACTTATCAAACATTCAAGCGCAGTTTTTTTTTTTCTTCAATCCATTCATCTGCGGTGTCGGGTTTTTCCGGCGGCTGCTCTGCACTGTGATCGGCGGCTGCTCGGATTTCTCCAGCGTGTTCAGCGGGGTTAATCCAGATGTTTTTGTGGGTTTCATTGTGCATTCGCCTGGGTTTTGCGGTGAGTGTTCGGCAGGTATGCGGCGGCTTTTCCCTGCACTTCGACGGCCCTGTGGTGCTTGCTGAATACACCGCAGGGTCGCCGAAATGGGATCGCCAAATCGCACCGAATTGAAGAGAATGAAAAGTCACCGAACGTGCGGTGACTTTTCGATTCTCTTTGAATAACCCTGTGTATAATTCATGGAAAGCAATTTTCCAAAAAAAAAAACCATAAACGACACTGGTTCCTGACAGAGGTTTTTAGGAAAATCACTTGGTAGTGAAGGGGTTATAAACCGGCTGCATGCAAGAATAATGAGCGACAATAGAATTGCTCATTATTCTCTCCGCCCCATTTCATTTGAAGTTCCTATAGAAATCATAGGAAGCTTGTCATGTACAATAACATGCTGTTACAACTAGACTTGTGCACCGATTTTTTTTTCAGTTCGATTCGGTTCGGTTCGTTCGGATTTTGTAAATTTTCTGTTCGGCTCGTTTCGACCGATTTCCGTTTCGGTTCGTTTTTCGTATCGACTTTTTTTTTGTGATTTCGGAAATTTTCGTGTTTTTCGTAACATCCGTTGTCCTCATTTCAAAGTGTCTATTCGTTTTGACGTAAACTAATGGTTTTTCGGATCCGATATTTCTGTCGATACAATACGATACGATTTCTCATGTTTTACAAGAAGGATACATTGAGATTTCTCTGGTTTTAGGCTAGGGTCAGACGAGCGCAGTTATCACGTCCGTGTTGCCGCACATTTGTACGTCCGTGGCAGCATAGCATTCTGACCAATGGAGCCCCACACACGAAGTACGTCCGCACAGAACTGCGGATGCATGGCGGACGCAGCAAACGGACGCAGGTTAGGCAAGAACGTAATACTGCTAGAACGGACGTGCGGAGTGCGCCACGTCCGCAACGTCCGTGTAGCTTTGTGTGTGAGTGATGAAACGAGGTCAAATGGACTGCATTTATACGTCCAGCATTTTTGACGGACAGAATGTCTTTTCATTTTAATTTATTTTCCCTGCTATATCCGTCAAAAAATCCGTCAGTGAAAAAAACGGACTGTGTGGCCCCTACCTTGTTGTCAGTCAGTAAGTACGCCCGTACTGCACGGACGCACAGTCCGTACAAAATGCGCTCATCTGACCCTAGCCTAACAAGAAGGATACATTGAGATTTCTCATGTTTTACAAGAAGGATACATTGAGATTTCTCTGGTTTTACAAGAAGGATACATTGAGATTTCTCTGGTTTTACAAGAAGGATACATTGAGATTTCTCTGGTTTCCCGGGAAGGACACATTGAGATTTCTCTGGTTTTACAAGAAGGATACATTGAGATTTCTCTGGTTTTATGAGAAGGATACATTGAGATTTCTCTGGTTTCCCGGGAAGGATACATTGAGATGGGAATGATAGAAAATTACAGAATCAGCGATATATTATCGAAAAATACGATGTCCGAAATTACTGAAATGGAACCAAAATCAGGAATGGAGCCGAAATCACGAATGGAACGAAAATGAATTTCGATTTTTACACATTTCTAGTCCATTCGAAAATTCCAAAAAGTTTTCGTTTCGGCTCGGAAATTTGTTCGGATCTGCCGTTTTCGGATCTGAAAAATTTCGGAAAATCGTCCGAATCCGAATGCACGAATCGTGAAATTTCGTGAAAATTCTGAAATTCCGAAACCCGAAACGCACATCCCTAGTTACAGCCAAAGTTTGCCACTTGACTGTAATAGCAGGGGGAGACGTTAATATTAACGCGGGGGACCTTTATACTTCACTAGAATAGAGTAGGGCTCTGAAATGTGTGTAGCGTTATGGTAGATATCGAGACACACGTTCCAGTGTTGAGACTTTGCCAAACATATTGTGAATGTTCCGACATGTCTATAGTATGTTACATTGTATTTCCTTAAAAGTTCACAAAACTAAACAGAATCTGGTATGATGTGACCTAATGTAACAAGTAGCCAATTTTTGTTACTGAGAAAAAAAGGCGAGTTTTTGTCAGTTTCATAGAAAATGACATAAATTGTACCTACTTTTCAGATTAGATCATTTTACAGACTACATTAATCTGCTGCTCTGTATTTGTCTTGGCCCGTGCGCCTTGTGCATGTTTTCTTATTGCTATGTGTTTTTTTCTTTTTTTCCGTTTAATCTACATAACACATATTGTCATTTACGGATTTTTTATTTTTTTTTCTGACGGCGTACTGGAAATTCCCAGAAAATAATTAAAGAGAGTTCTTTTTTTTTTGTATGCGTTGTTGTAGGAAATGTAAGAATGCGGCTCTGCATAATGTTTCCACTGTCATATGTAAAATAATACAGAGCTGACTCATCTTCCAGGACTGTAAGAGCTGCCGCTGCTGCAGACGGCCCTAGCAGCACTTGCCGTGGATCCCAGAGAATGGATTCTGAGAAAAAAGAAGGAGGCCGAGTTCACTAGAAACATTAAACTAACACACGGGACCTATAAATGAAACAGCAGACATTTCACTGCTTTACCCTTTACCGTTTCCTGACTTCCTGGAAAAATTGTCATAATGCACTGAAATGGATTACTTTACATGACTGATCAACTGTGCAAATAATGTCATATTTCTCTGAAACCTGTGCTTTTATTTTTTTCAAAATACAGACATTTAAAGGCACTGTGATTTTATATCAACATAAATGTAACGGGCGAGTGACTTGTTGGGCCATGGAAATTCTCATTGTAAGTGAATACTATGGAAGGATGGGTTTTAATCGAGTATTTTCATTATTTTAATAAAATTTTTAATTAAATATCTGAAACACAGAATAGCCATTAACCAGAGAAATGAAGGGTGAGAGAGGTAGCCCATACGCTCTAAAACTAGGGTCAGACTAATGCATTTTTTGCGTCTACCGTCAAAAAGTGCGTCTGGACGCATGGACGCACTTTTTGACGGCAGACGCGATAGCGGTCACACGGTGCGCAATTACGGCCGTGATTTTTGACGGAGCTATAAAAAACAAACAGATGTGATGTAGGCCAGACATGTGCAGCGTCTGACGTCTCCTAATCACGCACAGACGCCGCTATGCCGACGTAGCGCACTCTGTGCGTCAGTACTAGCGGTTCGACGTTCTTGCAAAAATGCGTTCGTTTGCCGCTTGCGTTGTCCGGCCGCACTTTTGTGCGGCCGTACCTTGTATGTTGGTCGTCATTGGACGTCATTTGCTGCTACTACGGCCGTAATAAAGTGCAGCTAAGGCTAGGGTCAGACGAACGCATTTTTCACGTTGTCCGTGAAAAAGTGCGTTCGAACGAATGGACGTATTTTTTCACGGAATACACGATAGCGGTCATACAATGCGCATTTTCATCCGTGATTTTGTACGAATCATCAATAAAACCCTTTTGCGTCTGGACGTTATGTTGGCCGGACATTAGCAGCGTCTGACGTCTCCCAATCACGCAAACACGCCGCTATGCGGCCGCAGCGCACTCTGTACGTCAGTAGTAGCGGTTTGACGTTCTAGAAAAAATGCGTTCGTTTGCCACTTGCGTTGCACGGACGAACTTTCGTGCGGCCGTTCGTCGTATGTTCCCCGGCATTGGACGTCATTTGCTGCTAGCACGGCCATGATTTCGTGCGGCTAAACGCACGTTAAAAATGCTTTCGTCTGACCTTAGCCTAAATGCAGGTTCAAACAGCGTTCGTCTGACCCCAGCCTTAGGATCGATATAGGTTCGTTTAGTTTGGTTTTGGTTAATCGTTTTATTGAAGTTAAATATAAACACAATGCTGACTTATCTTGTGATTAAGTTTTGCATTTTAATAATTCTTTTTAAAAGGCCACTACCACCAAAAAAATGAAATGTCCTTATTGTGTTTATATTATGTTGCTGATATCTTACATGTGCTTTGTTTAGCTAAGAAAACATTTCCCTCTATATACACTATATTGACAAAAGTATTCGCTCACCTGCCTTGACTCGCATATGAATTTAAGTGAGCTCCCATTCCTAATCCATAGGGTTCAATATGACATCGGTCCATCCTTTGCATCTATAACAGCCTCAACTCATCTGGGAAGGCTGTTCACAAGGTTTAGGAGTGTGTTTATGGGAATTTTTGACCATTCTTCCAGAAGCGCATTCGTGAGGTCACACACTGATGTTGGATGAGAAGGCCTGGCTCTCAGTCTCCGCTCTATCGGGTTGAGGTCAGGACTCTGTGCAGGCCAGTCAAGTTCATCCACACCAGACTCTGTTCTCCATGTCTTTATGGACCTTGCTTTGTGCACTGGTGCGCAGTCATGTTGGAAGAGAAAGAGGCCAGCTCCAAACTGTTCCCACAAAGTTGGGAGCGTGGAATTGTCCAAAATGTCTTGGTATGCTGAAGCATTCAGAGTTCCTCTCACTGGAACTAAGGGGCCAAGCCCGACTCCTGAAAAACAACCCCACACCATAATCCCCCCTCCACCAAACTCTACAGTTGGCACAATGCAGTCAGACAAGTACCGTTCTCCTGGCAACCGCCAAACCCAGACTCGTCCATCAGAATGCCAGATGGCTGGGTGGAGTAGAGGTAACATCACTGCTCTGCATGGAGAGAGCCTGTGGAGTCATGGGTTCAATCCCAGCGGGCACCTCTCCAGTAAGTGTCCTTGGCAAGACACCTAACGGTACAGACTCACCACCCAGGACATACTTGAAAACGAGAGAAATCTAAATGTATCCTTCCTGGTAAAATCCTTTCTCAAAAAAAAAAAAAGAAAGCAGCGCGATTTGTCACTCCAGAGAACGCGTCTCCACTGCTCTAGAGTCCAGTGGCGGTGTGCTTTACACAACTGCATCCGACGCTTTGCATTGCACTTAGTGATGTATGCTTGGATGCAGCTGCTCGGCCATGGAAACCCATTCCATGAAGCTCTCTGCGCACTGTTCTTGAGCTAATCTGAAGGCCACATGAAGTTTGGAGGTCTGTAGCGATTGACTCTGCATAAAGTTGGCGATCTCTTCGCACTATGCGCCTCAGCATCCGCTGACCCCCTCCGTCAGTTTACGTGGCCTACCACTTTGTGGCTGAGTTGCTGTTGTTCCCAAACCCTTCCACGTTCTTATAATACTCAGTTGACTGTGGAATATTTAGGAGCAAGGAAATTTGATGACTGGATTTGTTGCACAGGTGGCATCCTATCACAGTTCCACATGTATTGTGTGGGATGTATTCAAAGGACATCACCAGGGGTAGATTAGAAGTCTTTTAAGCTCCCTGTCATGTCTCATTCAGCTGCCATCTCTTATCTCTGTTAGTCTGGAGAACAATACTCTCCTGCCATCGTATCTAATCATTTGCTCCTCCACCTCGTTAACTGTTAAATAATGTAGATTAAATAAACAAAAGTCACAAAGCAAAGCTTTTGGTAAATGTTGCATCACGGGAAAACTCCCCAAACTAGAAACAAAGGATGAAAACCTGACTTTATTTTTCCTTTTTACATGCAATTACTTCAAACAAACAAAAAAAACAGCAGCATTTGTTTTATAATGTGGTTTTATTTATAATGCACAGCTTATCTAGTTACAGTTTATGTAAGTGGTAGTGTCCCTTTAAATCATCATAATTTTTGATTGTACAATAACTGTAATAAAATTATATTTGATGACTAATGTCAAAACATACATTATGGGAAAATACAACAATAAAGGCCATTGCAAACTATACATATCATGAAGATGATATTTCCTAACTCTTGCTTTAATATTATGTTTCTCTATACCAGAATTATTTTTTGCATCCACATCAGCTCAAGGGCGCAGAATTGTCTGAATCAGGGATCTCAAACTCTACCCCCCCCCCCCCGACGTTTCTGGACTACAACTCCCATAAGTCTATTTATTGCATTCAAAAAATTTTGCGAATTGTAGGCAATAAACATCTGGGGTGCCAGAGTTTGAGATCCCTGATCTATATAGTCACATTCCTGGTAAAATCCTTTATAAATAAATAAATTCCAACTGTCAGGAATACAAACATAGAAATGGAAAGTAACAATGGAGGCTCATGCATAAGGGCAGATAGGGCAAATAAAAAGAATTATAGGTAAAAATCAACTGACATCAGTAAAGGCTATTGACACTTTTTTGTTATGAGGAATTTTGATTAAAAACTATCAAATGTTTATGTTACTGTATTAATAAGCTGTGACGTAGCTTTTTCTTTAATAATTACAATTCTGGAATGTTTCCTCCTCCCTGATGACTGCCTGGAGAAGACTTACAGGGTTATTCAAGGAGATTCGAAAAAAGTCAACGCACGTTCGGTGACTTTTCGCTCTCTTCAATTCGGTGCAAATCGGCTTTCCCATTTCGGCGACCCTGCGGTGTATTCAGCAAGCACCACAGGGCTGTCGAAGTGCAGGGAAAAGCTTCCGAAAACCCGCAAAAACATCTGGATTAACCTGTCGAAGACGCTGGAAAAACCCGAGCAGGAGCCGATCACATGCAGCGAAGCCGCCGGAAAAAGCCGAGACCGTAGACGAAGGCAGTGAATAAATTAGGAAAACAGTTTGCATGAATGATTGAAAAGTGAAACGCTGTTTGCAGAGAAACTACTGAGCGAAAATGTCTGAAATTTACATATGAGGTCCAGGGAATGATTATAAAAAGGGCTGTTACAGAAAAAATAAGTAAAGTTAAAAAAAAAAAATTGGACTTTTTTTTAAAAAAAGAATACAGAAAAATGCTTAAAATATCCTAAAAAATCGATAAATAAAGAGACTCTTTACTGCAGAATTTTATAATCAACGGTTTATTAGATATTGAATTAAAATAGGAATATTTTTAACATTGAAGCCTATGGGATTCTCCTGAATAAACCTGTCGAATTAAACCACCGAATGGCAGGGCATTTCGGGAACCTTTCACTGCTGGTTTGTGTTCTTTGAATAGCCGAAGCAGTGCTTTTTCATGGGGATTTTACTGCCTTCGAACAGGCATCGTATGAGCAAGCAATTCGCCAGGAATTGGCAAAATTGCCTGCTCTCTGGATAGCCGAATGGCCAAGAAAGGTAACCGAACGCAGATTTTCAGTGTTCGGTTACCTTTCTCCAGCCATTCGGATCTCTTTGAATAACCCTGATAGAGAACAAGTAAATATGTCAGGAGCTTGGGGGGTTTTATGGCAACTGCCCCATCTCAGGCCTTTTTAGGCATGCTCAGTTTGTAATGTCACACATTCACTCGGCATTAGGACAGGTGACAAGTGCTGCCCTAAATTTTAGACAACAGGATAAATTAATAAAATGCCTGGAAGAGTTTAGGCTCAGTTCAGAAGGTATGCATATTCCAGGGATTACATGTGAGCTGGATGAGAGAGAACTAAATTAATAACTCTTTATCATAGTTTAATCAAGAGCTAGGTTCTGAAATTGTATTGTAATGCCACAATTTTTATTTCCGTCCAGAGTTGCCTTAAGTTCTTATCAAACTCTTGTATTGATGATGGGAGAGTCGCAGCGCTGCATAAAGTCTTCTCCAGCACATTATCCCAAAGATTCTCAATGGGGTTAAGGTCTGGACTGTGTGGTAGCCAATCCATGTGTGAAAATGATGTCTCATGCTCCCTGAACCACTCTCGCACAATCTGAGCCCGATGAATCCTGACATTGCCATCCCTGGTGGACAGCGGGCATCCGCTGTGCCACCAGGGAAGAAAAAAATCCATTGATGGAAAAACCTGCTCATTCAGTATATTTAGGGAGTCACATGACCTCATTTTTTTGCTGAAAAATATTAATCACTGTAGTAATTATCCAGTGGAAGGCTCACTCCTATGTGCTTAGTTAGATCCAGGTAGTGCCCTTTTTTGGCCAGAAAGTATATAATTGCATGGTTGTGTAATTCATTCCCTCTGCGTTCTTTTATCTTCTCCTCATCACACTAACAATACATATTAGCAATTTCTGCTGGAACAGAATGGATGGAAAATGTAAATAAACTACTGTAACTTTGTTTGTGTCTCACTCACCTATTGACTGACTGACCCAAAATAATGGACAACACAAGAGACGATCTTCTACATCTTGTTGTTCAGTAAATTCCTCAACAACAAAACCAAAACTATACATTTTAAATAGAGAGACACAAATCAAACATATCAGTGGACCTTTGTGAATCAGAATGTTATACAGAGAGTATTGTAAAAAATGCAGGTCTACGTCCAACAAAACCTACTGAATTATAAAGCAGCCGTGCAGTTGCTGTCATATTTCCCATAATACATGCAGTGTTGTGGATGGCTGAAATAAAACAGTTGTGGCTATCCAGAAACCTCCATCTAACCCAGAAGAGCAGCTGGTAAGACTCAAGTGTGATTTATTAAGTTCTCTAACCTCAAAATAATAAGAATATACAGGCCTTCCACTCCATATTTTCACAGATGCACTTAACGCATGATCATCTTTTCACAATTTCTTTTCATATTCTGTTTTACACTTTTTTTCATTGAGCCTTAAAGGGATACTCTAATAAAAATGCCCAACCCCATTTTTGCCCTTAATAATTGGGCAAATGCTGCTGACAGCATCTTCCCAATTATCTTTTATATATTATTATTATTATCTATACTATAAAAGAGTAAGGCTTTGGCTGTCCGTCGCCAAAACCCTACTGCGCATGCGCGCGCAACCAGCGGCGGTTGGTTGCGCGCGCATGCAACCGCCGCGGCACGAGCCGGCTGCCGGCTCGCCGCGGCGGTTACACATGCACACAGCAGCCGGGTAGAGGCTGCGCTCGCAGCCTCTACCCGGCTGCCGCGCGCATCCAACCCCCGAGCGGCGAAGGGAAAGTTTCCTCCGCCGCTCGGGGGTTGGATGCGCGCGGCAGCCGGGTAGAGGCTGCGAGCGCAGCCTCTACCCGGCTGCTGTGCGCATCTAACGGGTCCCCGAGCGGCGAAGGGAAAGTTCCCTCCGCCGCTCAGGGGTAGGATGCGCGCGGCAGCCGGGTAGAGGCGCAGCCTCTACCCGGCTGCCGCGCGCATCCTACCCCCCGAGCGGCGGAGGGAAAGTTCCCTCGCTTCCGCTTTGAAGGACCCAAGCCCCGGTCACGTGACCGCGGCTTGGGTCCTTCAAAGACCGGAAGCGGGGAAATCTTCACTTCCCTGGCGCCGCTCGACAGGTAAGTATGAGCGCTGGGGGGGCCATATCCACGAGCTGGGGGACCATATCCATGACCTGGGGGCAAATCCATGAGCTGGGCAAATCCATGACCTGGGGCAAATCCATGAGCTGGGGGCAAATCCATGAGCTGAGCAAATCCATGACCTGGGGCAAATCCATGAGCTGGGGCAAATCCATGAGCTGGGGGCAAATATCCATGTGCTGGGGCAGTATCCACGTGCTGGGGCAAATCCATGAGCTGGGGGCAAATATCCATGTGCTGGGGCAGTATCCACGTGCGGGGGCAGTATCCACGTGCGGGGTCAGTATCCACGAGCTGGGGCAGTATCCACGAGCTGGGGCAGTATCCACGAGCTGGGGCAATATCCACGTGCTGGGGCAGTATCCACGAGCTGGGGCAGTATCCACGAGCTGGGGCAGTATATCCACGAGCTGGGGCAGTATCCACGAGCTGGGGCAGTATCCACGAGCTGGGGCAGTATATCCATGAGCTGGGGCAGTATATCCATGAGCTGGGGCAGTATATCCACAATAGACTGCCCTCTGGGCAGGCTTTACAACTAGTTATTTATAAAGCGCCAGCATATTACGCAGCACTGTACAATGGGCACAGTATAGACAGGGTTACAATACATTGAACAACATTAGACAAACCAGTACAGGAGACGAGGGTCCTATTCCCGTCGAAACTCACAATCTAGAAGGGTTGGGGATGGAAAGAGGAGGAGAGGACTGCAAGGTGAGAGTGATGGACTGCAAGGTGAGAGTGATGGACTGCAAGGTGGGAATGATGGACTGCAAGGTGAGAGTGATGGACTGCAAGGTGAGAGTGATGGACTGCAAGGCTTAATGATCTTAACATGTACAGCTTGGAAAAAAGACGAGACAGAGGAGATATGATAGAAACATTTAAATACGTAAAGGGAATCCACAAGGTAGAGGAAGGGAGTATATTTAAAAGGAAACAAAGTAGCAAAACAAGAGGACATAGTCTTAGATTAGAGGGGCAAAGGTTTAAAAGTAACATCAGGAAGCATTATTTTACTGAGAGGGTGGTGGATACATGGAACAGTCTTCCAGTTGAAGTGGTAGAGGCCAAAACAGTAATTGAATTTAAGCAAGCATGGGATAGGCATAAGGCTATCCTAAACAAAAGATAAATCCAGGTGAAGTATCCATGTAATTGGGCAGACTAGATGGGCTGAAAGGTTCTTATCTGCCGACATTTTTCTATGTTTCTATGAGAGTGATGGACTGCAAGGTGGGAATGATGGACTGCAAGGTAAGAGTGATGGACTGCAAGGTGGCAATGATGGACTGGTTGCGTCAGTGAGTCGGGTGGTAGGCTATATATATATATTTTTTTTAAAAAATTATTTAAGGTGAATTCACTCACCTTTTTCTCTCTCGTCTCGCGTAGGTCCTCCTCGTGAGCTCAGGGGGTTTTTATATCGGGAAGTCCCCTACAGCTTTTCAACTCAAAAAGTAACATTTTCAGTGTTTTTGGCTTGTGCCAAAACACGGTGAGTCTGATTTTATTGTGCTTTCTCATGATCCATTTCAGACCTTTTTTTGTATGGTGTCTAAAGCCGAAGACGCACTGACCGCAATGCGACGTGGTGCAAAGCATTTGTTTCGCGCTGCATCACATCGAGGCCAAAGCTAGCTACTTTCAGTTCTGGGCACTCAGTGATGCGGCTCGATGCCGGCTGATCGTGCAGAGAAGATGGGGCCGTAGAAACTGAGTGAGTCACATGCTGCGCATCTCTGCACGTTCAGTGTATCTCCGACAGGCAGGTACCCAAAGTCCAGAAGACCATAGCATGAATAAAACACAGAGATACTGTTATTATAGTGATATTTTACACCGGCTTAAAACAAGTTACATCCTCTCCTATATCACATTCCCTTCGGTACAAGTGCACTGTATGCAGACATACAAATAAATACACATACGTAATTTTAATTATGTAGTTCCTATCGAACAGGATTCCATGCTTTAAATATCAGGGCAATCTTTTTTGTGTATACAAACTTAAAGAGTTCTGTTTGCCGACCATGCAGTGAATTTAGCAATCACCGCGGGGTCCCCAAAGTGCCCCGAACACCAAGGATTGAAACAGTCCGTCGAAAACAGCTGTCAATCTGCTGAACGCCGCCGAACTGACCGCTGAATGCTGCCAAAAAATGGCACCCGTCGAACTGGGGGTAAAAAAACTAAAAAAGAATTTTTAAAAGTCGTTTAAAACAATAAAAATGCATGAAAATAATATAAGATGTCCTATGAAAATAATAAAAAGGTCTGTTACAGAATAGAAAAAAAGCGCCATATGAAAAAATGGGAATCAAAAATTTCACTGAAAAAATTCATAATAAAAAATTCTAAATAAAGAAGAAGACTTTTTGCTGCAAATGAAAAGAATAAACAGTTAAATAAAAAAAATAGTAAAAACAGTATTTTTTTTTCTATTGAAACATATGGGATTTGCCTTTTTCAACCTGTCGAACTGAAGCATCGAAAATCTGGGCATTTCACCAACTCTTCGGTGCAGTTTGGCGTCCTCTGAAGAGAATAACCATTACTTCTCTATGGGGAATTCCAATGCCGCAGAATTGCACTGTATTTCGTTGGCAATCCGCCAATATTTGTCGAATTGCCAGCTTTCTTAATAGCCGAGCTGCCATGAAATGGTACTGTACGGGGAAATTCGGTGGCAAGTCTGGTCCTTATTGAATAACTCCTTTAATGCTATTTGTCTAGAAAAAAAATAACTTACTACTCGAGGGGTTAAAATTCTTGTCCTGTGGAACGTGTACAGACTGACATTTTAGATCATAATGGCACTCATCATTAAGGACAAGAAATTTATTCTGTAATTTTTTTTACTATTACTTTTTTAAAGAGAAATATAATCTTTTCAGAAAATATGTCTGAATGTAAAGCTGTATAGAAAACCTCAACATCCTGCTCACTGTTCTTTATACCCAGCATTTATCCCTAAATGGACCGTTTTGTTGTGTTTATTTATTTATTTTCGGCACCGACTGAACGCCTTGGTTTGCCGAACATAAAGCGTGTAAGTGCTCAGGCAAGGCCACGGACCAATAGACAGACCATTACAGCCATGGAACATGCGACGACGGCTCTGGTATTGAATGAATTACAATGACGTGAGTGGGCAGCAGGAAGATGGATGTGTACGGAGAAAGAAAATACTGCAAGATCAGAGACAAACAGGCAAACAACAAACGGAGAGTATACCGAAATCCAATGTGAGCTGACAACGAAGCACAACGTACAAAAAGGAGATGTGGGTTGAGGACATGGACAGACACAGGACCAATAAAATCTGTAAGAAAGGGGTTTGGAAATACGTCAGCCTACTTAAAGCTTGAAGAAGCCACGCATATCTGATCTGCGTTTAAATCAGTGGTACTCAGCCATGGCCGTCTAAATGGTTTGGAACTTCATTACCCTCAAGGCTGTGCCAACCTTATGAGCGGGTGGGCATCATGGCAGATGTAGGTCTCAAAATTATCTGGAAGGTCAGGGATGAGCAACCCTGGTCTAAATAAATGGAAAGGAGGAGGTGGGTATAACCATAACAACATTATGTAATATTTTTTACGGAGGATGATTTAAATTTGATCAAAATAAAAGGTTTTAGAGTCTTTTTTTTCTTCAATGTTGTCCAGAAGACAGGTTTTCACAATAACAAGTTGAAAATGAGAAATTATAGCTTTTGCCTAAGCAGAGGTTGGCCATGATAAGACAGACTCCTGATTTATAGCTCCTGAAATCTTCGGTAAATTTTTTAAAATGTTTTCGGTAAAGGTACTGGAGGTGCTGCCCTGGTAGATTTGATGGGCAAAGGCAAAAATAGTTGTAATTTTTTATTATTATTTTTATAATTATTATTATTATTATTAACAGGGAACAAACACAATGTCTCAGCGCACCCAAAAGGGGATTATGATAATGCATAATTATAGTACATAGTTCATCTTATAGTAAAACAATATATAAATGTTATAGTGTGACCTAATCAGGGGGGGCCGATGGCTGGCCGGCACCCGTTGATTAGGTCATAGGGCTCGATGGATGGCGGGCCGCCCTACTTCAGTCGGCTCTATGCTGCCTTGCCAGGCAGCTGGCTATGTCGACAGGCCGACCATCAAGGGAGGCTAGCGGCTGACCAGCCAGGAGGCTAGTGGCCTACCGGGCAAACGCCCAGTTTGCCAAATGGCCAGTCCGGGCCTGGTGACAGCTATCATAAAATAATAATCAGTAGAGCGGCTTTTGGTACATTGGTTAGGTACTCATTCTACAAAGAGGTGCCTTGAAGGGGCGAGTGAGCTTACGTTGCAATGGCCATTGAAACAAACTAAAACCTCATAGTGTTTTGTTGTACATGGAAATACATAGAAACGAGCGCAGATGACACCTTTTTCCCTTATGTTTTATACATTAACTGGGCTGTTACTCCTGGCTGTTGCAGCCGCTCCCGTGAGTATGGGCGCGACGCCAATTTTTTCTGTATGTATGTATATTATGCTTGTAACACCAGTTCGTCATTTTGCAGCTGTTCCTTTTTCCATGTTTTTGTTTTTAACCCCATATGGGAAGTGTTTGGTGCGTGTATAAATAAAACCCACCATCTTTCTGCCTCTCCTTAGCTGAAAAGCAGCAGGAGGGGCATGGAGCTGCTCAGTAGAGCGGCCTTTTGGTTACATTGGTTAGGTACTCACTCTACAAAGAGGTGCCTTGAAGGGGCGAGTGAGCTTACGTTGCAATGGCCATAGAAACAAACTAAAACCTCATAGTGTTTTGTTGTACATGGAAATACATAGAAACGAGCGCAGATGACACCTTTTTCCCTTATTATAAAATAAATGTTCACTAAAACGCATTTCGCTGGTGAGCTTCCTCAGTGTCCCATTAAACGTAGTAAGTCTTTCCTGTATAGAAGAAAAATATTTGGCAGCAAATAGCCAATATATATATATTTCTAAAATGGCCGATTGAAATAAATCGAGCCCTATGTCTGTAATTTTGTTTCATTTCCACATTTATTGTAAATCGTTGCGGAAACTCTTAGCGCTATTTAAATGATTATAATAAGAAGAAACTTTTACTTCAATGAATCAAGAGAATGATAAACCTGACTTGATTCCTGGAAATCTCTGCTTATTGGTCTCCCCAAGCCATACATTACCTTATCACAACCCATACTAAATGCTGCTGCCAGGCGTATCTTCACACCTGCCTTTCCTCACACTCCACCTCCTTTCTCTTCATCCAGTCCCTACAATGGATCCCTGTACCTTCTAGTATCCAATAAAAATACTGAGAGTTACTTTTAACTCTTTCCTTACCAAAAAGTGTAGACTTGATTAAAAATTAGCTCTTTACTGATAAAAGGGCCACCCAGTAGGACGACTCTCTGCTTAGAGGTCCCTTCCCATGTGTGCATGCCGCGGCTACGTGGAGGAGACCTTGTAAAGGAATATTTCCCGTGCTGCAATTATATAGGTCATCAAAAAAAAAGTAATTACGCTGATCTATATTATGGGAGTGATTCCCTGACATATGAGCAGAACTTGTTTTGCCCATAACAAGCTCGCTTTATTTATTTATAAAGTATTTTACGTGGAAGGATACATTGAGATTTCTCGCGTTTTCAAGTATGTACTGGGTGCTTTAAATATACCCTTTATGAAATCCTAATTCAGGCTAATTATTCTCACTGAATGAAAAAACAGAAAGTCGATGGCGCTTAGACGGGAGGGGGAAAAAAAGAAAGAAAACTGGGTTCGATCGCTAGAACACCTAGAATGGTAGATCCCAAACTACCATAAGGAATTAATACACAAAAAAGAGTGGTGCAGTGCTCGCGTGAATAACCCACCCCCAGGTGGATTAAATTACAAAAGAACAAAACTCTAGAGGTATTGGCATATGTCGTAGGGCCGGAGGATGGTTTAGCATCAGTAACATAGAAAAAAACAGAACAACATCTCATAGTGTACATCTTATGGTAAATCGTGTTCCTTTTTCAACCATATGGTATACCACTCACATTTCAAAGAGCGTCTGAACGCTCAATAAATTCAGTCTGCGGGTGGTTTTTTGGCATACCCGTCTGCCTTAAATAGGTCGAGGTCTTGAGATGTCTCCGTTTCTCAAAAAAACCAGAATTGATACGAAAATAGTGCAGACCGTTTATAACCAAATTTTCAATAAACTGAAGAAAGATCGCACTCACCCCACTGGAGCCTATACCAGACTCCAAGTTTGCTTGCTGCAGGTTTATAATTATTCTGCCAAAACCTTATAAAGGCTTCTTTTAGGAGAAAAGACTCCAGCCCAAAATGATGACTCAAATGAGAAGGGAAGGAAAAATTCCAAAAAAGCTTTTAATTCTGGAGTAACCATATAAAAAAGAAAAAATTCAGTGTCGAAACGTGTTTCGCCCTACATAACAATGGGCTTCATCTGTGGAAATAAAAAAACTGTTTTACCAGGCATAACCCGATGTTTAAATAGTTTTGAGATCTCTTATCTCATTACTTAATCACAAACCACGTGGAATTCCGGCATTCATGACATCGAGTGCGCCGTCGGCGCCAAACGTCAACAAGGTGTCCAATCGCCGTGCCGCCCGCCCGGTCGAAAACCGGAAGCGACGACATCGGCAAAGCGTCCAATCACCACACTGTCCCCAGGCGACGTCGCCTCCGTTCGGCCAAAACCGGAAGCGGCCTCACTGAATGGGGAAGCCTCACACCACCCTCGGATCTGGGTTGCATAAGGAAACCGAAACCGGAAGTGTTCCTTAATGCATCATACGAAAACAAAACTATAAAGTAGAGTCCACGCTGTGGCAGATTAGATCCGTATATCTACCGCGATATGTATTATATAGACATATTTATATCTATGGCTATCTATAGATACCAGGCCATTTTGCGCCACTGCCCTAAATAATCAATGCCAGCATTTCTAGCCTGCTGGAGGAAGCAATTAACAGGTCAGTGACCATTTTCTCTGTGAAGTCATCGAAAGTGTGAATAAAAGAAATTACCCTTTTGGTTCTGCTCAGCAGGTGGGAGGGGCAATTGCACAGGGACATGGCACATCGCAGACGGCGCGGCACAAAATTGTAAGTGGTCATGCCTTTCAAAGAAGCTATCACATCCTTTGATCACTAGAGGTGGTCTTTGGGAGATGATTGATAGACCAGGGAATAAAAATGAAGGAAGAAGTGCACTGAGCGTGCCCAGGAGAGGGGAATGCTGGGACATGTAGTGAAGGGGGATGTACCATTTATGGTTTTTTTTTGAATGACCGGGAAACCCTATATATTCTGAGTCCAGCAAGGACTCAGAGCGGGTCAAGGGGGGTTCACTCGACGTGATGATCTGTCTATGTTTCAATCTCCAGCCCCCGGAGTCACAACGGTCTGATTATTATTATTATTATTCTTTATTTATAAAGCGACAGCATATTCCGCAGCCCTGTACAATAAGCACAGTATAGACAGGGTTACAATACATTGAACAACATTTGACAAACAGTACAGGAGGAGATGAGGGCCCTATTCCCGTAGGAACTCACAATCTAGGTCTGATTAGCTTATTGACGTGTAAGTAAGGCTCTGTGTTTTTTTCTAGTTTTATTTTCTTACTGTTTGTGTGTAATTTATTTATCATATCCATTTTTTCTGTAACAAATGCACTGAGATAATTTTTTTTGTCATAATAAATACAACTTATTAAGTTCTGTGTTTTGACTGTTATTCGCTCTATGCTAACTGAAGGGACTGGATTATTGTTTTTTTTGTTTTAAGCTCGAGTATCTACTAAATTGTGAGTTACGGTGGCTGGGGCGGTTGGGTAAGCGCGCAGGGGATTGTTGTCCGCGTAGTCATTATTTGGGTCTAGGATAGACAATAGTGAATTGTTTAACCCTGCGTCTTTCGCTGTGGCGCATAGTGTTCGGGACACTTGGTGGCAGCATAACGAATAGAGTGAGAAAGTGGGTGTAAGGATTGTGGGAAACGTAGTCGCTACCCCAGGTCGAGAGAAGACGGGCACGGCATTGCAATCCTGGGACCACTTCATCACGCTCTACGTGCCTGTTGTGAGCGGAGGCGTTGCCGGAATGGTTAGGTAAGCGCACAGGGGATTGTTGTCCGCATAGTCATTATCTGGGTCTAGGATAGACAGATAGTGAGTTGCTTAACACTGCATCTTTCGCTGCGGCGCGGGTAGTTGTCGTGACAACTGGTGGCAAGCGGTGGGATATCAGGATTAGTGTCTGGATATGTGAAATCAACATAGATCCAGATACTAAAGAAATTGGTTTTCCAATTTCAACCGCAGAACTTTCCGCGTGTGCGGAGGAGGCGCCTGAAAGGGAGGGGGGAGGTCATTCGGACCTCTCTCCCGCCTGATCGCCGGGGGCCTGAGATTAATGTCAGGCACTGTTTGGAAGGGCACAGCCTGCCCTTCCTAACGGTACCTGGCATTAACCCCATGGGGGCCGGATCACGAATCTGCGCCGAAAAGCACCGGTTCGTGATCTTTTCCTGGAGTTGGCCGACATCTTGAATGTCGGCCAAGCCTCCGGGAATTCCCCCTGAGGACTGGCGTCATCGTGCATAGCACGATGACGCCAGTCCTGGAGTTAACCCCTAACTACCACCAATGGTGAAGATAGGGGGTTCCAATGAACCCCCTATCTCCCGATCCGTGGCAGCTAGGGGTTAATGTTTGGTACTGTTGGATCGGCCAGAGCATGGCCATTCCAACGCTACCAAACATGACGTGAAAAAAGTTTTTTTTAAAAAATAAAAATAAAAATAAAATATTGTAAAAAAATTATAAAAAAAAAAATAAACAAGTTTTTTTTCTTTTTTTTGGTTTGTTTATGCAGCAATATTGTTCCCATTTCAATTATAATGTGAACAATGATGCTGCACTAACGATTTTTGTATGCGGTGCGTTTGTTAAAAATCGCGTAATTTTCCCCAAAAAAAATGTAACGAGACCCCAGTTCTAATTTTTTTAACAAGCGAACCCCATACAAAATATAACCGCAATTGCTCGCATGTTAAAATGTGAAAAAAAACCACTTTACACGTTGTAAATTATTGAAAATTCATATTTTATTGAATTTTTTGTTATAATATACAGACAGGACATGACGTATACATATAATAATGACATATTATGAATCTGCCGAGTCTGACGGAAAGAACGATATATAATATGTCTGGGTCATATACTAAAAGAAGCCTTCAAAACGCATTTAAACAAGATGAGAGAAACCGGTAAAAATGAGCTCAGCACAGAGGCGTGAAACGCCTCAGCAGCGAAAGGGTTATTCTAACTTGCATAGGTCTAATAGTTCTCCCAATATAAACTAATTGACAGGGACATATGATCACGTAAACGACAGTTTTGGCGGAATAATTATAAACCTGCAGCAAGCAAACTTGGAGTCTGGTATAGGCTCCAGTGGGGTGAGTGCGATCTTTCTTCCGTTAATTGCAAATTTGGTTATAAACAGTCTGCACTATTTTCGTATCAATGCTGTTTATTTTGAGAAACAGAGACATATCAAGAACTCGACCTACTTAAGGCAGACGGGTATGCCAAAAAAACACCCGCAGGCTGAACTTATTGAGCGTTCGGACGCTCTTTGAAATGTGAGTGATATACCGTATGGTTAAAAAAAGAACACGATTTACGTTTACCATAAAATGTACACTATGAGATGTTGTTCTGTTTTTTTCTATGTTACTGATGCTAAACCATCCTCCGGCCCTACGACATATGCCAATACCTCTAGAGTTTTGTTCTTTTGTGACTTAATCCACCTGGGGGTGGGTTATTCACGCGAGCGCTGCACCACTCTTTTTTGTGTATTAATTATTCTCACTGTCTGACAGGTATGTTTCATTTAACAGTTAACATGGTATTTGTTTTCTGGACACATTCCACAAAAGAATCCACTTCAGCATTAAACGTTACAAAGCCCACTACTTTCTAATCGCACGTCAGAGAAATCAGATCTATTCACCTCTGTTTATACGTTCATTTAAAACGCATATGATTATCACTGGAACCATCTAAATTATATTATTCAAGAAAACATTTTTTGCCTTCAGGCCAGAGAAGCATTCGCCGTGTACCGTGAAATCCTTTTTCTCTAAAAATCACAGCACGTCTTTCGAAGTACGGAGAAATGTGACAGCCTTTTCTGGAATTTAATGTTAGTGCTTTAAAGACACGCGAGGCATGCCTGGTAAACTAAAAACTGTATTACAATAAATAATTTGTCGGTGCACACCTGGCTCCAGACAGCTGCATTCATATGTCCCTCCCAAGATGTCAGCACATTAATTCAGCTGAGATCGTGTAAGGTCAAAGAAATAAATACACACGTTTCACGTGTATTATACATTGAACTACTTATTCCACGGAGAATATTCAACGCAAAAGAGTATGAGGTACATATGTAAAAGATTGGATTTCGTGGACCTCACAGCACAACATGTCACTATAGTATTTCTAAGGTATTGGGGCTCATAGTTTGACGTACTAACTGTTTTGTAATGCGAGCATCCTGTTGTTTATACTCTTGTTTTATTGAAGAATGTTACTCTGTTTGCTCGTCGGATCCTGCACCATTGTCACAGGAGTAGAGAAAACACCACTTTGGACAAGAGCTATACTAAAATAGGTACTGAAGGAAAAGGGACCACCATCTGCTGACCTATAAGAAGGACCCTATAAGTAGTTAAATAACACCCCAGGAATTATAATATTAATAGATAAATTAAGGTTTAAAATATAAGAAATAGTTTTAAGATAAATTGATAATCAGCAGTATTCATTTGGGGTTCATTTCTCAAGATGTCTTTTGAAATGTCTTTAGATACTGGTCTTTAGAAATGTCTGAAGAAGTGCTGATGGCTAGCATTTCTCAAGAGATAGCATGTCACAAGAAGTCACATGCCTCGGGCCACGGGACTGTCCAGAAATGTGTCACCAGACCTGTATTGAAACTGGCCAATGAACTATGTTATGTTTTGAAATGTTAACTAATGAAATAAAGAGCCAACGCCTTGACACAGGGTATAAATAAGTGTCAAGAACCGTTGGAAGGCAGAGAGTGGGATGCCAGACTAAAATATGCCTCGTGTGTTTTGATTTCTCTCTCTCTCCTGCGCAGAATGAGAGTTAACTCAAGGTGTGCCTAAGACAGGGTCTTAGGGGTTAAGGACGGACAATTGGAGACCATTATTCTCTTCAATCTGGAGGCACTGCTGAGATGAACAGTCACCCCTCGTCCTGGTGAGTATATTGTCTTGTCTGGACGAGGGCAATGACAGCGTTTATCTCGAACTAAAGTTAGTTGTCCATGTCCTATAGAAATTAAAAGAAAACGTTGCCAGGGGCCGTTTATTATAGAATTAAAAGAAAACGTTGCCACGGGCCGTTTATTTAAAGATGGAGTGGGTCAGGGACCACACTCAATAGAAGGGACATTATATGTCCAATTGATCACACCTTGCGTTAACCCTCATAAAATGTATAGAGCATAAAATGTATAGAGTATAAGAATATTACAGTATAAGAATATTACAGTATAAGAATATTACAGTATAAGAATATTAGAGTGTTAAGATTCACTGCTGAACGATCTGTAAGGTAAAACAGACGTCCATCAGTTGTGATAATAGAGTTATAAGTTAAAATAACGAACAATCCGCAAGGTGAGGCGGAAAAGTCGTTATGTATATGTATATATATATATGTATATATTGTTAAAGTATATATTATTAGAGTGATAAGTTAATTGGGTGGCAGGAAAATCTGTAAAGTATGCAGACTTTTGCCCCTTTGTATACTGATGGTACTGTGTATATATATATATGTATATATAAGAGCTGACTGGTTGGACATTGTTTGCTGTGAGGTGTATGTTGTATTAAGCAGAGGTGTTTGTTGGCCATTTGTGTGTTAGTTGCTGACTGATGGGGTGGATGATGTTGGTCATATATGCAGTTACTAACCGGAGATACATATATTGTGAAGCTAGTTTTTATATACTATTGGATTGTGGTTTATAAATTTTTGTTTATGATATGAAGGAATTATATAACTACAAAATAAAAGTAAAAGATTAGAAGTTTGATTCTCGAGATTAGGGGAGGATTCACTAAATAAGTTTTTATTACTTATCCTTAAATTAGCTCATTTTTTGTTGATCCATGTAGCATAGAGATATAGATATATATATAGTAAGAATTTAAGTTGTTTTTCTTTTCGAGCACTGTGAAGAGCCTCTCTTTTTTCTTTCTTTCTCTATTTTACCTGCCTGATTATTCAATTGTACAACTAGCCATGGGTATTTAAAGTAGCAAGGTTAAAGAATATCCCTTACTACAAATAGGAGAGTTTTGTAAAGATTATGTAGCACGAGTAGGGGGCACAGATTGCTATTTAATTAACCCATGGATAGATAATTTAGCGGGATGGACAGAAGTAGTGGGAGTTGTGATCCTTTCCTCAGACAGGGAGACCACAGCCCATTCTATATGGATATAGTGAAAGGATTATGTCTCGACGACACCGAGGCATGGCCCTATTATCAGGGAGACCCTCAGTGGGACATGCAGTATATGAAATTGGGGAGGGGGGGACAATGATTAATGGTGAAACAATGTAGAAGAGGGACCCCATTGTCCTCTGACAGCGCCAGACTGCATAAAATAGAACAGAGTATACCACGGAATAAACAGGAAGTCCCACGAGCGGACTGGGGGCCCTCGCCCCCTCCCTCTTACAAATACACAATGTATCCTTCACTTGCTGGTTTCCAAGACACCGAAATACTCGGTGCTGTTGCAGCAATCGAATGTACATCGTCAGCCCCTAGTAAACCACAAATAGAAGATACTAGGGACATAAAAATGATAGACGAGATAAGAGTAGAAGAAAAAGAGGAAGTAAAAGAGAAAATAGAAAAAAAAAAAAGCAGAAGAATATATACTGCCTTTCGTTATTATGGCCACTCGCATATAACAAAGGATCGCCATTAATAAGCCCTTAAGATATGAGAATAACACCAACAAAACCCATTTTCCATTTATGACCGTGGGGAATAAGTTACTTAGAAATAGAAGATATTAATAGAATTTTTAAACATTGTCAAAAAGAGAAAGAGGACGGACTATGTCCTATGATTGACCAGTTTCTACAGGATGGCATCCTGGAACCTGTAGTCTCCCCCTTCAGTACCCCAATTAACCCCGTGAACAAAGCTGACGGGACTGTCAGGTTCGTTCAAGACTTGCGCGCAGTTAATTCCCTAGTAATTCTAATTGCGCCAATTGTCCCAGATGTCACGTCACTTCTGTCATCAATATCAGCGACACATACACATTTTTCTGTAATTGACCTGAAGAATGCATTTTTTAGCATCCCTGTACATCTGGAAACGGCATTGCTGTTCGCATTCACATTTGAAGGCACCCAATTTACATGGAAAAGGTTATCTCAGGGGTACATTGACGCCCCAGTGGTTTACAGTATTGTACTGCAGGCCACTCTGAAATTCTGGCACCCCAGCCATGGTTCTGTCCTGCTGCAATACGTGGATGATCTCCTCGTATGCAGTCCATCAGAGGAGGCCTGCCGGGAGGATGGTAAATCACTTCCTCGTTGGTTACAGGAATGTGGGTACAAGGTTTCCCTTAAAAAAAAAAAAAAATGCAGTGGTGTCAAACGCAAGTTGAATATTTAGGGTTTGTTCTCAGACAGGGGGAACGGAGCATCAGTCAGAAGAGAGTCCAGTCTGTCACGGGCCTGGTCAACCCGAAAACTAAGAAGGACATGCTGTCATTCTTAGGCATGATAAACTATTGCAGACAGTGGATCCCTGACTGCTCCTACTATGATAACATTCTGAGACAAGCCACCCTGTTGGGTCAATCCAATGTGATAACGTGGTCTAATGAAATGTTAAATGCTTTTAAGGTTCTCAGAAATGCAATGATGATAAGCCCCGCGCTAGGCCTCCCTGATTATGTACTTTCATTTCATCTGTTTGCAAGGGACAAGTGTAAAACCATGGCCGGGGTACTGACGCAAGAACATGGGGGCCGGTTGTGCCCCATAGTATTTTTTTCAAAGATTTTGCCAGTAACGGTACAAGGGATGCCGGCCTGTTTGCGTGCCCTGGCAGCATGTGCAATGGTCGTTAGTATGGCAAGCCAATATACATTAGGGTACGAAACGCACCTACACACAACCCATGATGTTTTATTTTTACTTAAGGGCATACATACACGGCACATGTCACAGCGCTTTAGTGGATATGAAGTCACACTGCTAAGCAACCCTGCACTGCACATAGCATACAGTTCAAGTGTCTCTGGTCCAGCACCAATCCTAAATGCTTTACTGGGTCTTAAGAATCCCTTAGATACCATCCCACTCGAACATGACTGTGCTCTCTCCATTGAGTCTGAAACTGCACCCCGCACTGATCTCATGTCAACACCTGTTCCGGACGCAGATGTCGTCTTTGTTGACGGCTCCTGTACCCGCCCCAATGACAACACTTATCATGCAGGTTCTATGCGGGTAGACCGGTCACGATATACACTGACTCCAAATATGTTTATGGTGTGGTCCATGACCATGGGACGATATGGGAAAAGAGGGGATTTGTGGCCGCAGATGGCAAGAAGATTTCCCATTCGACCCTGGTCACGGACCTCCTAGCAAGCATTCTTATGCCCTCTCAGATAGCGGTGTTACATTTTAGAGCACACACCAGAGCCTCAGATCCTATTGCAAAAGGGAATCATCTGGCTGACCAAGCAGCTAAACGAGCAGCACAACAGGACATAGCTAAACTAGTAATACCGGGTTTTGCGACCTCCCACAATGGATAGGGACCAATTATTTTGTACTTACAAAAATATGCAACCACAGAAGAGCTAAAGAATTGGAAATTGGTACTCCCCATCATTCTGGCTGAAATCAGAATGGCGGTTAATAGGAACACAGGCTACTCCCCCTTTGAGATATTTATGGGCAGACCCTTTCCATTACCATGGTCTACAGGTAGGCTAACAGTGGAGACAGGGGACTTAGAGCAGATAAGGGATGAATATGTTAGGCAGCTGATCTCAACCCTCGAGACAACCAGAGACGAAGTTATATTTAAGTTCCCCTTTCTTTCAGACAAATCTACCCACCTATTTAATCCAGGAGACAAGGTGTTGGTAAAGCGGCTACAGAAAGGAAAAAGACCAGAGGATTTCGCCTATGGACCACGGTGGTAGCCGTAACCCGCACAGCTATACTGACAGAGGACAGCCCAGTCTGGATTCACGCCTCTCGAGTCAAGCGGATTCAACAAAGGACTCAACAAGGGGTACTAACGGGGGCAGCTAATAGCCCTGGCCTCCATCAGGAAGAGGACCCGGACCAAGAGACACTCACGAGGGCAGATAGCCCTGGTTTCCAACAAGGAGAAAATGACAACCAAGGATCCTTTTCGAAGAGTATGGAGACGCATGTGGGGGGGGGGGAAGAAAAAGACTGAAATAATAATGTTTACCCCCCCCTTCGGAACATGTGTCACAACCCCTATTGTCCACACCCCCTACCAGAAAGAACCCCAACCCAAACCATCACTGTCTGGCCACTGTTGTTTCTTTATTGTCCACCATTACTGCAGTATGATACTGTACAAGGCAACTGTATATATATGTGTAACCGATGAGTACTGGGGACATAATTGTGATTATTGGGGTGCAGTGGGGTGGGACACGGGCAATATGGGATATGGTACCTCTGATGCCGTAGTTAACAGATGGGAATATACGCAACTGCCACAACCAAATTCCCTCGATACAAGTTCAAACTCCAAGATATGGCCATTTATAAGAAGGAAGAGAACCCATTCCTACCCAGGAAATATGGAGAGGTAGTGAGACCTCATCCTCTCCTACCTAACACCAAATCAAATCCCACCTATGAAGACAGCATAGTAATGGAAACAGGATTTTCAGATGTAAATGTTTGGCTAGAATGGGTAAAATTTAGTGCCCTAAACAATAACCGTACAAATTGTTATGTGTGTGGTGCTGCTAGGCCACATCTAGGCACCGTACCTTTTAATATTCCGCAAGATGTAGAAAAATGTTTTCTTACAGGGTTATCCAAAGAGCTCCGAATTGCTTGAGAAAGGTAACCGAACGCTGAAAATCAGCGTCGGTTACCTTTCCTGGCATTCGGCTATCAGAGAGCAGGCAATTCGTCAAATACTGGCGAATTGCCTGCACATACGGTGCCTGTTCGGTCCCTGTTCGAGGGCATGAAATCTCCATAGAGAAGCACTGCTTCGGCTATTCAGAGAACACAAACCGCAGTGAAAGGTTCCCCTAATGTCCTGCCATTCGGTGGTTTCATTCGGCAAATTATTCAGGAGAATCCCATAGGCTTCAATGTTAAAAATATTCCCGTTTTAATTCAATATCTAATAAACCGTTCATTATAAAATTCTGCAGCAAAAAGTCTCTTATTTATAGATTTTTTAGGATACTTTAAGCATTTTTCTGATTTTTTTTATTTGTTATTAAAAGTCCGATTTTTTTTTTGATTTTTTTTCAGTTTACTTATTTTTTTTGTAACAGCCCTCTTTATTATCATTCCTGGACCTCCTGTGAAAATTTCAGACATTTTCGCTCAGTAGTTTCTTTGCAACCGCATTTCTTTTTCCCAGATTCATACAAATGGTTTTTCTAATTTATTCACTGCCTCCTCTACGTCACAGCTGCTTCGGCTCTGTGTGATTCGGCTCCTGTTCGGCTCCTGTTCGGGTTTTTCGAAGGTTAATCCAGATGTTTTTGCTTGTTTTCAGCGTGCATTCAGTTAGTTTTCGGTGGGTTTACGGCAGCTTTTCCCTGCAATTCGGGGACCCTGTGCTGTTTGCTGAATACACCGCAGGGTCACCGAAATGGGATCGGCAAAAGGAACCGAATTGAAGAGAACGAAAAGTCACCGAACGTGCGGTGACTTTTCGAATCTCTTTGGATAACCCTGTAAGTTTATATACTAACACCACTGATAGCCAGAGTTTATGTGAATATTGGAAGAATAGCTACCCCATACTAACACGCCTCCCACAACCAGGAGAAGGGATACATGTTTACCCAGGGAACTATACCTGCTATAGGTCAGTAGAAAAAGGTAGGAACCTCACCTTCTTCCCCGAGGGTTATTGTGCCAATTATAGCAATATCAACAGTATTAAGTTACAGAATCAAGTTTTTCTGATTGGGGATCTCTACTGATATGTGGAGACCTCAAGATTAGGGCGCGTCTGCCCCTTCAATGGTCAGGTGAATGTGCCCTAGCTAAGGCTATAATGGGATTTCATATTGTTTCGGATCCTGAGGAAATTCCAAATATTAGCACACGTCGCAGGAAAAGGAAGTCCCAAGCCCACAAGGTAGTCTTGATCCGCATGTCTATATTGATGCTATAGGGTACCAAGAGGGGTCCCTGATGAATTTAAAGCAAGGGATCAGGTAAAGGCAGGGTTTGAGTCATTCCTAGCACCTCTTGTTACTATTAATAAGAATGTAGATTGGATTAACTATTTATATTATAACCAGCAGAGATTTGTTAATTATACTCGCGAAGCTTTACAGGGCCTCGCTGACCAACTACAATCCACATCCATTATGACGTTCCAGAACCGGATGGCTCTGGACATGATATTGGCTGAAAAAGGTAGGTTAGGAAGATAAATAGGCACTGGGAGACTGCCATGTGTTACCAGTTCCGTGGCAGGTACAGCTCCCCCTAGTTCTATATTGATCCACATGGGTATTGAGGGTCTCGCTCCCCAACCCATACTAACTTTCAGTAGATAGATGAAACAAAGAAAGAATCAAATAGTATGATCATACTATGATTCTAAGAGGGGATTGAAGGAAAAGGAATCCTCAGACCACCATCTGCTGACCTATAAGAAGGACCCTATAAGTAGTTAAATAACACCCCAGGAATTATAATATTAATAGATAAATTAAGGTTTAAAATATAAGAAATAGTTTTAAGATAAATTGATAATCAGCAGTATTCATTTGGGGTTCATTTCTCAAGATGTCTTTTGAAATGTCTTTAGATACTGGTCTTTAGAAATGTCTGAAGAAGTGCTGATGGCTAGCATTTCTCAAGAGATAGCATGTCACAAGAAGTCACATGCCTCGGGCCACGGGACTGTCCAGAAATGTGTCACCAGACCTGTATTGAAACTGGCCAATGAACTATGTTATGTTTTGAAATGTTAACTAATGAAATAAAGAGCCAACGCCTTGACACAGGGTATAAATAAGTGTCAAGAACCATTGGAAGGCAGAGAGAGGGATGCCAGACTAAAATATGCCTCGTGTGTTTTGATTTCTCTCTCTCTCCTGCGCAGAATGAGAGTTAACTCAAGGTGTGCCTAAGACAGGGTCTTAGGGGTTAAGGACGGACAATTGGAGACCATTATTCTCTTCAGGTACCATTTAATATTTTAGTATTTGTAAAAAATTGATAAAAGTGATGCTAAAATGTCCTGTTGATAAAATATGCAAAAAAAACCATCCGCATGTTCTCAACACCCCTCTGAACTCTTCAATGAAGATATGGACCCTTAATGCTGTCTGACATCACCCACAGAGGTTTCGGTGGTTGCTCGCTATCATTTAGGGCCATTTCCCAACACCTATACAGAAAAATTCCTTGTATATATATATATACATATAATGTTAATATAGAGGTACTTGCTACGAGTTGAAATCCTGCATGCATATAGACAGTGCTGGACTTTCTTGGCATGGATCTCAAGATTCTGGAGGAGCTCTCTCTTCCATTTTTTAACTGATTCTTCCTTACCGTTTCCATTTCACCTCTCACCTTCTTTGTGTGTCTGATTTGTCCATCACAACCCTATTGGGCAACTATGCTCTCCATCTCCAACCATGTCCCCCACTCGGCTGACTTTGTCTGCACACACAGTATGGAGAAATGGTACTTGATTATATCCTGGAGACACTTTTTCTGGGACTCGTTTGTGGGTCTGAGCAAGTTGGAGAGTTGTCAGATCAGCCATGTTCTCCTGGACACATACTGTAGATACTCTGGGTAACCTAATTTCTTCCTATGGAATATCATCTCTATGCTGACGACACCCAAATCTACAATTCCTCTCCCGATCTCTCTCCTCCTGTGTTGGACCATGTTACTGCCGGCCTGTCAGCAGTCTCAGACTGGATGACTTCCCTTCCTAAAGCTCAACCTCTCTAAAACTGAACTTTTTGCCTTCCCTCTCTCTAAAGCCAACATTCTTGTGCCCATTTCCCTTCAGGTGAATGGTGCCACCATAATTTCTACCTCTCAGGCTCGTTGCCTCGGGGTCCTCTTGGACTCCGATCTATCCTTTACTCCTCACAGTCAATCACTAACCAAATCTTGCTACTTCCACCTAAAAAACATTGCACGCACCCGTCCCTTTCTTAATCAGGACTCTGCTAAAATGCTCATCCAAGCTCTTATTATCTCCCGCCTCGACTACTGTAACCTCCTTCTCTCTGGCCTTAAAAGATTCCAGATTCTCCCTCTGCAGTATGTTATGAATGCCTGTGCCAGACTCATACACCTCACCCCTTTGTCAATCTCTAGACTGACTCCCTGTTTCCTTTAGAATCCACTTCAAAATGTTGGTGCTCGCGTACAAAGCTCTCCATAACCGCGCCGCTGCCTACATCTCCTCCCTTATCAGCAGGTATACCCCATCCGTCCACTTCGCTCTGTCAATGATCTAATGCTATCAGTTCGTCGTACCCGCACTCCCAACTCTCGCCTTCAAGACTTCTCCTGAGCTGCCCCATTCTATGGAACTCCCTCCCCTGCAACATCAGACCCTCCCCGTCTCTCCAGTCCTTCAAGAAGTCTCTGAAAACACACCTATCAGCTCACTCCATAATCCCCCTCTGTTCATTTCTTGCACCATCTTCCCACACTGCCCACATGCACACCGCTTCTTCTTGTACTCTATTCATCCTCACCTAGTGTGCCACTCCTCTCCTCTGAGATTGTAAACTCTCGAGCAGGGTTCTCTCTCCTACTGTTCCGTGTGAGTGTGTGTCATGTATATGTATATTTGTTATTCTGTCTCTCCCATTGTACAGCGCTATGGAACTTGTTAGCAGTTTATAAATGCTTGTAACTAACTGTAACCAAACCTTATTTTCCACATGAATCATGTACTTTATACAATCTGGGCCATAAAAACCTGTTAGCGATTCAGAGCTTGCGGTTTTCAGCACAAGCTTACTGTACTTTGCGCTCCCTATGCTTAACATGGGGAGCACAAAGTCCTAACGTTAATTACTCACCGCTGCGGTCAACTCAAAAGTTAACCACAGCTAGGACCTGGTGCTAACGGATTCCACTTCTGCAGAATCAGCACCAGCTAAAAAAAAAAAAACCACAGATACTTATCTCTAATCCCGCAGCGAGAACGGGGGCTCGATCCATTTCTACTTGCCACCCTCTGCGAATCACTCCGCCGACCTGCTGGATCTCGCGAGGTGATATCCTGCAGGTCATGTGACCGACAGTGGAAGCCTCAATGGAGTCCTATGGACTCCATGGAGGGGATGCTCGCATGCTTAGTGCTGCTGCGAGCATCCCGAAGCTTAGCACCGGGTTACGGTGCTGGCTGCTGGATTAGCGCCTGCCCCGTAATATCACGCTAAAACAGGGACACTAAGGAGAAACCTGCAAGCGCAGGTTTTCCTCCTTAGCGTCCCTGTTTTAGTGTCATGAATGTATATGGTCCTCTATGTCTAATACAAAATCTCTTTACGTCATTATCTATGACCTAGTTACAAAAACTCGTGATTTGGCTCCTTGAATGTTTTAGCCATTCTGCGTATTATTATAACCTCACATCGATATCTAAACCCTCAAATGGTTGCTATAATTGATTTATTCTTTCTTCCCAACTCTTTCTTCTGTATAATCAGAAACAGAATTATCTAGGTCAGTTATCAGAATTTCAAAAATCTTCCAAAGAAAACATAATCAAAACCTTTTGTGTCTATCTCTTTACTGGGACTTTAGGACAATTATTGATTTGTTTTCTCTCTTTTATTTTTTGCTTTTCGCCTCAGCTAACAGCAGGGGTTTTGGTTCTATTTACATCATTAGTGCCTGAAAGAATACCGTATATCATTATGAGCAAATATATCTGCTGTTACAATGTTACATCGTAACATGTTGTTTTTGTGGCATGGTTCTGTTCCTGCAGTTTGTGTAGATACATTACAAACCGGTTCCCCACACTCCTCACTTTGTGTAAATGTGTGCTCTATCGCCAGGCAGACAAGACGGCATGGAGATTACTGTCACAAGTCAGGCCTGACCTTTGCGTGGGACGAGCCTGCCCCGAGCCCGCACTTTGGGGGCCCCAAGCCTCTCCTGACACCTACCATGTAAATGCATACAGCCTATGCCTAGCATGGGACTTCACCTGCCTCCAGGACTGCCTGACTCTGAGACCACCCCCCACCTCCAAGTAAGCAATGATATGGGAGTGTTAGTGTATCTATTTGAAGGGGGAAACGGCATCTATGAAGGAGAGGGGTGTCTATCTGGGGACGAGGGGTGTCTATTTGTGAAGAGCAGTGTGAGGGGGACATTCTGTGAAACAGATACTGGGGGTTATTCAGAGAGCACCGAAATGTCAGCAACATTTCGGTGCTCTCTCGTTCCCCGCACTTCCCTGCACTTCAGGGAATCAAAGTTCCCCACCCTGTGGTGAATTCAGCATTCACGACAGAGTCCCCAGAGTGCAGGGTAAACGCGCCGCAATCCTGACGAACACCCACTGAACACCCACCGAAAGCCCGCCCGAACCGCCGAAAAAACACACTGAACATGTCAAAAATAGCCGACGAGCCGCAGATCACAGCGTCAAGCAGCCGCCGGAAGAAGCCGACAAGCTGACGAACGGGGTAAAAAAACAGTACTTTTGAAAGTGTCAAAATTGAAACGCTGTTTGCAAAAAAACTACTGAACGAAAATGTCTGAAATTTATACATAAGATCCAATGAATAATAATAAAAAGGTCTGTTACAGAAAAATTAAAACACTATTTAACCCTTTCACTGCGGGTGACGTGTGGGGAGCGTCCTCATTGACTCCCGCTGTATGCGGAGGATGTCCCCCACACGCCACCCGCAATCGGGAGCCCTGGGAGAGATATTCACCTCTCTCTCTCTGGGGTCCTGCGGCGTTCTGACTTCAGGGAAGCAAAGGAAAAGCTGTGGAGGAGGAGGAGAGCCCAAACCACAGGGGCACTAGGAGGTCTCCGTTCAGGGTGGGACGCCACCAGTCCCAAATGCAATGAGGAAATAGAAATGAACAGGACCTCCAGTAGAGTAAGTGGCAGCAATTTTATTCAGGGACAGCAGACCCCATGAACAGTGATGTGACGTTTCGACCAACAGGTCTTACTCTTAATCATACATACCAATTAAAAAGCAACACCTCAATATACGCTCTCCCTCGTACTGTCAGACTTTCCCCTAACTTCTCTTCCTTCAAACGCTCCCTGAAAACATTCCTATTTAGGGAAGCCTACCACCCAACTCACTGACGCAACCATCAATCACTCTCACCTTACAGTCCTCTCCTCCTGTTTCCAACCCCAACCCTCCTAGATTGTGAGTTCCTACGGGAATAGGGCCCTCATCTCCTCCTGTACTGTTTGTCAAATGTTGTTCAATGTATTGTAACCCTGTCTGTACTGTGCTTATTGTACAGCGCTGCGGAATATGCTGGCGCTTTATAAATAAAGAATAATAATAATAATAATAATATATACACTCCTTGATTGAATACATCTGTAATCAATTAAACAATGAAATGATGTAACAAAAATCTGCATAGTATATAGAGTGCAATCATAGAGGCTGAGTGAAAACACAAATGTATATCAAGTGGTAATAAACATATAATTAAAAACAATAGAAGGTATAGTAATAGATGCTTAATCAATAATCCATAATCTTATGGAGCACATGTATATTGACAATATTTTTCAAGCCTATTAACAGCTAACGAACTAGTACATATCTATAACTATAAAGGACTACAGAGTAGATTTCTATACTCATATAAATTTAATGCCATTTTATACCATGTCATCGTAGTTCCAGGACAACCACCACGTGGAGCCCCCATATGAACGGGGGACACATGCCGCCATCCTGGGGAGATAAAAAAGGATTTAGAGAGTTATCATGTGGGTATAGTTACACATAAAAATCTGGTATAGTTACACAGAAAAATCTAATCTGATGGTGTAGAAAAACACATATGGGGTACCTCTAAAGGTCAAGGGACACAATAATAGAGGGGGACACGTATGAATACAAGAGTGATATGCTTAAAAGCATACATGTAAATCAAATTCCCTATTTAACCCTCTAGGCCACAAGGTGGATCTAGTCGGTGGATCCACTTTTTTTCTTTTTGCTTTAACAGACGTGTTCTATCCGCACCGCGTCTAAGGGGTGGGACATGGTCAACCACCTGAAAGCGTAACTGCGCTACTTTATGAGAACAATTAAAGAAATGCTCCGCTACCGGCAGTTCGAGGCGTTTAGTTCTAATTGTAGATTTATGTTTGCTAATCCTATCTTTTACTCTCATGGTTGTTTCACTACGTAAAGAAGGCCACATGGGACATTTTAATACATAAATCACAGATGAAGAGTCACATGGAACGCTCTCCCTCGTACTGTCAGACTTTCCCCTAACTTCTCTTCCTTCAAACGCTCCCTTAAAACGTTCCTATTTAGGGAAGCCTACCACCCAACTCACTGACGCAACCATCAATCACTCTCACCTTACAGTCCTCTCCTCCTGTTTCCAACCAGCGCTGCGGAATATGCTGGTGCTTTATAAATAAAGAATAATAAGAATAATAACCCCAACCCTCCCAGATGGTGAGTTCCTACGGGAATAGGGCCCTCATCTCCTCCTGTACTGTTTGTCAAATGTTGTTCAATGTATTGTAACCCTGTCTATACTGTGCTTATTGTACAGCGCTGCGGAATATGCTGGCGCTTTATAAATAAAGAATAATAATAATAATAATGTGAAAAAATCTTGAATGGAATTTTTTTTTCCCGTCTGCGGATGTAATAGGTGATCACCTCTAATAAACGCATGCATGAAGCGCAATGTGTTTAGGGAAATGTACCTCGTTTCTGTGGTGTTAAAGTATTCTGTTGGCTCTTTTTCATGGATCCAATATCGGCTTTGACCAGGGAATCTCTCAAATTTCTATTTTGTCTATTTGCAAACATAGGGGCTGTCTGGAAAAAAGGAAATCTCGCTATATGCTTTTTGTAAGATTTGCCAATGTTTTTTTATAATCTGGTTAATAGATCTGCTCGCCTGATTATATTTGGATATGAATGGAATATGGGACTCCTTATCATTGGTCTTGCTTTGTGAGATAACCGCGGAACGATCTAGAGTTTTTGATCGTACATATTCCCTTTTTAAGAGGTCCTTGGGATAACCCCTCTTTTCGAATTTCTCGGACATTTGTTGCAATCTCACCTTACATGTGTCCGGATCTGTGACATTCCTGATCACCCTAGTGAACTGGCTGCGGGGTAACGACCTTAATGTACTTTCTGGATGGAAACTACAGAAGTGGAGCAGGCTATTCCTGTCCGTAGGTTTGACATAAAGGTCACTGATAAGGTGACCCCTGTGTACTTTTAGAGTGAGATCCAAGAAATTGATCTCTGATGAATTAAATGTCATAGTGAATTTTATGTGTGGATCTACCAGATTCATCTCTGAAAAGAAAGTCGCTAAGTCAGCCTCGCTACCCGTCCAAATACCAAAAACGTCGTCGATGTATCGCCACCAGGTGTGGACAAAACGGGTAAATAGATAGTGTGGATAAACAAAGCAATTTTGGAACGCAACCATATAAATGTTTGCGTACGCTGGAGCCATATTGGATTCCATGGTCGTCCCCCAGTGTTGTTTGTAGATGGTGTCACCAAATAGGACAAAAATTATTGTGTAAAACAAATTCCACTAGTTTCATAAGAAATTTAACTTGTTGCTCAGAAAAAGCATACTTCAACAAGGATGTCCGAATAGCATCCATACCCTTCCCATTAGGGATGGAAGAGTACAGACTGGTTACGTCCCATGTAAACAAAATTATTGGGCCCTCCAAAGTGATATCTTCAATGCGTCTAAGTACATCCTTACTGTCCCATAGAAACGACCGTGCCTTTGTGACAAGTGGTTGGAGAACCCTATCCAGAAAGACCGAAATAGGTTGGAGCACGGAATCCGTGCGCGCCACAATCGGTCTCCCTGGTGGATTCTCCAGGCTCCTGTGTATTTTCGGCAGGACATAAAATACCGGCATAATAGCATGTTCCTTTCTGAGGTATTTATGTAAATCCTCATCGATAATTCCCTGTTCTAATGCCTCTGAGACTATAGTCTCTCAGGGAAGTCAGACAGTGAATTTAAACTCCTCCCAACATCAATGACGTCATTGCGCCATGCGCAATAATGTCATTTTCAGGCCAACCCCCCCCCCTCCCCCGGCAATGCCGGGACATCGCCTGAAAGGTAGGGGGATGCTTTCGGATTCCTCTCCCTCCCGATCGGGAGGGTGTACAAAAAAAAACAGGTACCGCTTTGAAGGGCAGCGTCTGCCCTTTAAAGCGATGCCTGTTTTTAACCCCTTGAGTGCCGGGTCGTGATACGGCGCCAGATCGCAATCTAGCTCCGGGGGGCGCCATCTTGGATGACGGCTTCACCTCTGGGTCCCCCCTCACTACCGGACGTCATCGCGCGTCAGCCAGAGGAACCCCTAGCTGTACAGAGATTTCCCAAGGAAATCCCCTGGTGGAGATTTTGAACCCCCATATCTCCAGAACAGTGGCAGCTAGGGGGTCATGAAGGGTATCATTTGAAAGGCCAGAGCATGACCATGTTCAAAGTAAAATAATAATAATAATAAAAAAACGTGTATTTTTTTTGTGTGTTGTTTTTACTGTATTAATGCAGCAATATAGTTCACATTTCAAATATAATGTGAACAATGATGCTGCACTAATGATTTTTTTATATGGGGTGCGTTTGCTAAAAAGCACGTAATCCCCCCCCAAAAATGTAACGAGTCCCCATTTCTAATTTGTTTAACAAGCGCACCCCATAAAAAATATAACCGCATAGACTTGCATGATAAAATGTGAAAAATAAACACTTTACACGATGTAGATGATTAAAAATTCTAATATTATTGCATTTTTTATTATAATATATAGGCAGAGCATGACGTATACATATAATAATGCTATATTATGAATCTGCGGAGTCTGCCGGAAAGAACGATATGTAATATGTCTGGATCATATAATAAAATGTGGCTTCAAATGTGTTTAAACATGATGAGCAAAAGCAGTAAAAATTAGCTCAGCACACAGCGGTGAAATGCCTCAGCAGCGAAGGGGTTAAAAAAAGAAACGGGGAAAAAAAAATTCTGGAAAAAAAATCACGAAAAATGCCTAAAAGATCCTAAAATAAAATCAATAAATAAAGAGACTTTTTACTTCAGAATAAAATCACAAACGGTTTATTAGATATTGAGTTAAAACGGGAATATTTTTAACATTGAAGCCTATGGGTTTCTCCTGAATAAACCCGCCGAATGAAACCACTGAACTGCAGGGCACTTCGGCAACTTTTCCGTGCTGTTCGGTGTTCTCTGACTCGATTAACCATTGCTTCTCTATGCTGCTGCCGTCGAACAGGTAACGTACTTGCAGCCAGTTTGCCAAAATTTGGCGAAATGCCTGCTCTCTGATTAGCTGAATGGCCCCGAAATGTCACCGTACGGAGAAATTCCCTGTTCGGTGACATTTCGGGGCCAGATCGGTGCTTTCTGAATAACCCCTACTATAAAGGTGGCATATATGAGGTGTGGCATATATGAGGTGTGGCATTGAAAACGTGACCTAGGGCCAAATAAGTGCTAGGCTTTGTCATTGGTGTTGTGAACAAATATTTTGTGTATAAATGTTATTAGTGTACAATAGAACGTAGAGGCAGTTCACAGGGGTGTAGGTACATCGCGAATGCCGGTTATGCAAATGCATGAACAATCTGATTGTTTAACTCATAGGACCCCAGTTTAGACACAAACTGTCCGGGGCCCAGTGGTCCACGTAGGCAGCAAGCACCTACAGTAATATGCTATAGGTTGTGTCATCTAGAACCCTAACAACCAAATCAAGCAGGTACACGTCAAACTGACTCTAACTTGTGATTCATAGACAGCACTACTAATAAACAAAACTTGATATAAATTCTCAACACTATATTGTGAATTATTAGATAAGAAATAAACTACCTAAAAAAAGGAAACAGACTTCCTAATTAAAAAAAATAACCTCAACAAGAATATAAGCCATCCAAAAAAAATAAACTACCTAATCAAAAAAAAAGGAAAATGACCTAAAAAAAATCTAACCACCCACAAGGAAAATAAACTAGCTAATAAAAAAAGAAAATAACCTCCCCAAAATAAAAGACTACCAACAAATTTAGAAATTACGTAATAAAAAAGAAGTAACCTAAAAAAGAATATAAGCCACCCCAAAAAGAAAATAAGCTACCTAATAAAATAAGGAAAATAACCTAAAAAAAATCTAACCGCCCACGAGGAAAATAAACTAATAAAAAAAGAAAATAACCTAAAAAAATATAAACCTCCCCAAAATAAAAGAAACTACCAACAAAAATATAAATTATGAAATAATAAAGAAGTAACTTAAAAAAAGAATGTAAGCTACCCAAAAAAAGAAAATAGGCTACCAAATAAAAAAAGGAAAATAACCTAAAAAAATCTAACCACCCGCAAGGAAAATAAACTAATAAAAAAAGAAAATATATCAGAAAAGAAGAACTTTTGCCTCAAGGACAATGGAGTCAAACCAGCACATTTAAGGATTAAACCTATATTTCATAACAAAAAAACAACAACAAGAGAGATTGTGGCAAATACAACACAGCTATAATAAGCTGGTTAAAACCACTTGCGCTGGTATCAAATAGAAGACATAAATTAAACATAAATTTTTATTAGATTGATTCTAAAAATAGATAGACATACAATATTGTATGTCTATCTATTTTTAGAATCAATCTAATAAAAATTTATGTTTAATTTATGTCTTCTATTTGATACCAGCGCAAGTGGTTTTAACCAGCTTATTATAGCTGTGTTGTATTTGCCACAATCTCTCTTGTTGTTGTTTTGTAAAAAAAGAAAATAACCTAAAAAATATAAACCTCCTCAAAATAAAAGAAACTACCAACAAAAATATAAATTATGTAATAATAAAGAAGTAACTTAAAAAAGAATATAAACTACTCAATAAAAAGAAAACCTTCATGCAGGTTGTTTTGGTAATATTGTAGCCCCTCCACTATTGTTGGCACTTGGCACTGTCAGTTGTTTTTTGTTTTATTTGGTTGTTACTAGTGATACCCCTTTGTGCGTCATACCTTGTTTCCAGATATTCTCACCATTCAGTGGTAAACATTGGATTGCCGGCTGATATGGGGTTGCATTCCAGCTGCTGTTGACTACAACTCCTGCCTGGCAGTCATCGTGCGGCATGGTTCACATCAGCCAGTCTAAATAATCTGCACGTGACCTGTCGTCACACACTCAAAAATATTAGGAGAATTCTAATTAATGCATTTTCATTTTCTATTAATATCGTTTTTTTTCCACTGTTGAGGCGTGTATAAAGCTTACGAGATTTTTTACTTATTCTGAAGCTCTTTCATTGTTTAAAATTCTTTTTTTAACTTAATTATTTAATTTGTTTTCTGAAAAGAAAATTAAATCATAAGAGCACTTTACTACACACGCCACAGATGGGTAAAACAAAAGATCAAATAATGTGTCACAGATCTCAACAACGAATACCGAGTAATTTAGTGTTTTGGGAACTTAATAGAACTTCAATCTCTTTTTTTCCTTTTTCTTAGAAGAAAATAGGATAATATTTTATTTAATTTGTTTTACATTTTTCAGTTCAATGGAAAAGCAGCTTAAGAACGGAATGGGAAACTTCTACAGAGGATTTATTCCTTTTAAATTTCTTCCCAGAATTGATTACAGCAGTGTGGTTTTCATAATAAAAAAAAAAAATCTGCAATGCCGAGTTTGCTAATGATACTGGTTTAATGAGGCCAAATCCCTCAATAAAGTATGTCAGCATTTCTTGGAAATAAGCTCTATAGCCCTGGGAAATGGTAGAGCACCAAGCTACCTCCTGCGTTTTATTAAGCTTTTTTACTTTCTTCTTTTCAGTCTTGTATACATTATATTAATTTTTCTTTTCGTCATAATGTACAAATTCTGTTGATCTGAATACAATAAGCACAAGTCTGTGAATGCGCAAAAATGTATTAAAATTAATTTCATCTGTGAAGCCAGAGTATTATACAGTCAGGTCCAGAAATATTGGGACATCGACACAATTCTAACATCTTTGGGTCTATACACCACCACAATGGAGTTGGAATGAAACAAACACAATGTGCTTTAACTGCAGACTGTCAGCTTTAATTTGAGGGTATGTACATCCAACTCAGGTGAATGGTGTAGGACTTACAGCAGTTTGCAGATGTGTCTCCCACTTGTTAAGGGACCAAAGGTAATAGGGCAATTGGCTTCTCAGCTGTTCCATGGCCAGGTGTGTGATATTCCCTCATTACCCCAATTACAATGTGCAGATAAAAGGCTCAGAGTTCATTTCAAGTGTGCTATTTGCATTTGGAATCTGTTGCTGTCTACTCTCAAGATGAGATCCAAAGAGCTGTCACTATCAGTGAAGCAAGCCATCATTAGACTGAAGAAATAAAACAAACCCATCAGAGAGATAGCAAGAACATTAGGTGTGGCCAAAACAACTGTTTGGAACATTCTCAAAAAGAAGGAACACACCGGTGAGCTCAGCAACACCAAAAGACCCGGGAGACCACGGAAAACAACTGTGGTGGATGACCGAAGAATTCTTTCCCTGGTGAAGAAAACACCCTTCACAACAGTTGGCCAGATCGAGAACACTCTCCAGGAGGTAGGTGTATGTGTGTCAAAGTCAATAATCAAGAGAAGACTTCACCAGAGTGAATACAGAGGGTTCACCACAAGATGTAAACCATTGGTGACAGTGGCGGAAGTACCAGGGTCGCAGCGGTCGCAGTTGCGACCGGGCCCTGGCATTCCGCCACTGGAGGGGGGCCTGGCGCCGCCCGCCAGATTCCAGCAATCAGCACCGGAATCTGGGAGCCGCGTGCTGGCCGTCCCTCTCCCTACGCGACCGGCCGCTGACATGCAGCTTGGCCGCTCACGTGGGAGAGAAACCACCTGACCAGCGCACGAGACCTCGCGCTGATCAGGTGGTTTCCGGCGAGCGGCCAAGCTGCATGTTTCCAGCGGCCGCTCGCCAAGGAGGAGAAGACGCCGGCAGAGCCTGCCCTGGGCCTGGGGCCAGCAGAGCAGGTAAGAGCTGGGCTGGGGGCAGTATATCCATGAGCTGGGGCAGTATATCCATGAGCTGGGGCAGTATATCCATGAGCTGGGGGGCAGAGCTGGGGCAGTATATCCATGATGAGGAGCTGGGGGGCAGAGCTGGGGCAGTATATCCATGATGAGGAGCTGGGGGGCAGAGCTGGGGCAGTATATCCATGAGCTGGGGGGCAGAGCTGGGGCAGTATATCCATGAGGAGCTGGGGGGCAGAGCTGGGGCAGTATATCCATGAGGAGCTGGGGGGCAGAGCTGGGGCAGTATATCCATGAGGAGCTGGGGGGGCAGAGCTGGGGCAGTATATCCATGAGGAGCTGGGGGGGGCAGAGCTGGGGCAGTATATCCATGAGCTGGGGCAGAGCTGGGGCAGTATATCCATGAGCTGGGGGGCAGAGCTGGGGAAGTATATCCATGAGCTGGGGGGCAGAGCTGGGGCAGTATATCCATGAGCTGGGGGGCAGAGCTGGGGCAGTATATCCATGAGCTGGGGCAGAGCTGGGGCAGTATATCCATGAGCTGGGGGCAGAGCTGGGGCAGTATATCCAGGAGCTGGGGCAGAGCTGGGGCAGTATATCCATGAGCTGGGGGCAGAGCTGGGGCAGTATATCCATGAGCTGGGGCAGAGCTGGGGCAGTATATCCATGAGCTGGGGGGCAGAGCTGGGGCAGTATATCCATGAGGAGCTGGGGGGGCAGAGCTGGGGCAGTATATCCATGAGCTGGGGCAGTATATCCATGAGGAGCTGGGGGGCAGAGCTGGGGCAGTATATCCATGAGCTGGGGGGCAGAGCTGGGGCAGTATATCCATGTGCTGGGGCAGTATCCATGTGTTGGGGCAGTATATCCATGTGTTGGGGCAGTATTTCCATGAGCTGGGGGCAAAAATATCCATGTGTGAGCTGGGGCAATATATCCATGTGTGGTCTGGGGGCAATATATGTCAATGTGAGCTGGGGGCAATATATGTCCATGTGAGCTGGGGGCAATATATATGTCCATGTGAGCTGGGGGCAATATATATATCCATGTGAGCTGGGGCAATATATATATCCATGTGAGCTGGGGGCAATACTATCTTTATTATATTGCAGGAAAAAAAAAAAGGTGAAAATATGGATCTTTTTTTGAGGGGGTTGGGGGGACCCTTCATGGATTCTTGAACCGGGGCCCTCAGGTTTCTAGTTACGCCACTGATTGGTGAGCCTCAAAAACAGGAAGGCCAGATTAGAGTTTGCCAAACAACACCTAACAAAGCCTTCACAGTTCTGGAACAAGATCCTATGGACAGATGAGACCAAGATCAACTTGTACCAGAGTGATGGGAAGAGAAGAGTATGGGGAAGGAAAGGAACTGCTCATGATCCTAAGCATACCACCTCATCAGTGAAGCATGGTGGTGGTAGTGTCATGGTGTGGGCATGTATGGCTGCCAATGGAACTGGTTCTCTTGTATTTATTGATGATGTGACTGCTGACAAAAGCAGCAGGATGAATTCTGAAGTGTTTCGGGCAATATTATCTGCTCACATTCAGCCAAATGCTGCAGAACTCATTGGACGGCGCTTCACAGTGCAGATGGACAATGACCCAAAGCATACTGCAAAAGCAACCAAAGAGTTTTTGAAGGGACAGAAGTGGAATGTTATGCAATGGCCAAGTCAATCACCTGACCTGAATCCCATTGAGCATGCATTTCACTTGCTGAAGACAAAACTGAAGGGAAAATGCCCCAAGAAGAAGCAGGAACTGAAAACAGTTGCAGTAAAGGCCTGGCAGAGCATCACCAGGGATGAAACCCAGCGACTTGTGATGTCTATGTGTTCCAGACTTCAGGCTGTGATTGACTGCAAAGGATTTGCAACCAAGTATTAAGAAGGGAAAGTTTGATTTATGATTATTATTCTGTCCCATTACCTTTGGTCCCTTAACAAGTGGGAGGCACATCTGCAAACTGCTGTAAGTCCTACACCGTTCACCTGAGTTGGATGTACATACCCTCAAATTAAAGCTGACAGTCTGCAGTTAAAGCACATTGTGTTTGTTTCATTCCAACTCCATTGTGGTGGTGTATAGAGCCAAAGATGTTAGAATTGTGTCGATGTCCCAATATTTCTGGACCTGACTGTATGTAACTTATTCTTCTAACTACTCTCACCTCTGTGTGTCACCCGTCTCCTCTTAGATTGTAAGCTCCTGAGCAGAGTCCTCTTTTTCTTATCGTTGTTTGCAAAGTTATTCGCTAATTTTATGTTTATTTTTTTTCCTACCTATTGTACGGCTCAGAGGAAAATGTCGGCACTTCATAAGTTATTGTAATTAATTATCATTTACAAAAATCCTAGAATATCTTTATATTTTCAGGTGATTGGTCGGTCTAGTTGGGCAGTCAGACAAGAAACGCACTTCACTTATTTGCATGTGTAATGATAATTTTATATGCTAAAATGCTCCATTTCTGATTGCCAGGATAGTGAGATATGTTAACCACATATGCCAAGCAAATCATTTCTATCTGATCGATTTAAGTTAGTTATTTGTTAACAAGTATAAGAGAGACATCATTTAATCTGCTTCTTTTTTTCCTGTAGAGAAGTGGAAGTGAACAAAGAATTATAATATATACATATATATTCGTACAATGGTTGTGGTGGAGGACAAAAAATGAGATAAAAAACCTCCACACAATAACAAATAAGGTTTATTATTGCAGAAGCCACTTCCACAACACAGCAATTCAAAGAACTGCATCCCAGAGCTCCTGTGCCACATTCCCCATACGCAGCAAGGAACTCTGGGTAGGACATGCAAATGTTGTCTGTCTCACTTTTTTGCATCCTGGGTCTGTTTTTACACAGAGCCCTTCAATCAAAGCCATGTCATACTAGATGACGTGGATATGCCCCCCAGCTCACCTGGGACCTGGAGCTCTCCGCGTTCATACTTAACTTCCTGAGCGACGCCGGTAAAGTCTTTGCTGGGGGCCTTCCAACGAGCGCACGCGTGGAAACTTTACCGGCGTCGCTCAGGAAGGTAAGTATGATCGCGGAGAGCTCCAGGTGCCAGTCCGAATGCCGATGGCGTCTGTCCGAATACTCTATCGGCATTCGGACAGGCCCTGCAGCTGCTCTCCGCGTTCTTTCTTACTTACCTTCCTGAGCGACACCGGGAAAGTTTCCGCGCGTGTGCTTGTTGGAAGGCCCCAAGCCGCGATCACGTGGTCCCACGTGATCGCGGCTGGGGGCTTTCCAACGAGCGCACACGCAAAGACTTTCCTGGCGTCGCTCAGGAAGATAAGTATGAAAGAACGCGGAGAGCAGCTGCAGGGCCTGTCCGAATGCCGATAGAGTATTCGGACAGACGCCCCAGCCCCTCGGATGCCGGCAATCCGGCTCAATGCCGGCTTCCAGTATCGGGGGAAATATCGGGGGTACTGCACGAGTACCAAGTACTCCTGCAGTACCCGGTATCGGCACCAATATCGGTGCAACCCTAGTATTTATATATATACATAAAATACATGGGGTGGGGTAGCACTCAACCTAAACTAAGCACTCAGTGCGGGTGCATCTCCAGACAAAGTAACACAACAAATCAGGAAGAGAGCACTCCAGACAACGCAGGCAAAAACCAATAACATCGGCTTTACACATTTGAACATTTAACCAGAGTTTAACAGATTTAGTCAGATTTCAACCCTTCAAACAATTCTTTTCCCCTTCAGAATGACAGCAGTTCTTAACCCATTTAAGATAATTTACAAGGGTTTTAAACCCTAAGCTCTGTTGAAAATGGTGGAAATTCGGTTCACAATAAATGGCCATGGATTGCTTAAGCCTGCCAACAGCATCAATGCATTCCACTTTTTGTATGAAGCTGCTGTTTTTGGTTTTTGCGTGTGTTGACTGGAGTGCCCTCTTCCTGGTTTATTATATATATATATAAATATATATCTGGCATCACCAAAAAAAAATGTTGTCACTTACTGTGTACAAGCCTGTTTTGATCTGGTGTTGCTTCGGTTGGTCAGGTCTAGGTTCAACAATGTTATGCGCCCAAAAGATAAGGTCAACTTACTCCCTGAATAGTCTGATTAAGCAGGATTGTTTCTTCCCTGATGGTGCGGGCATATTCCAAGATGGCAATGCCAGGATTCATCAGGGTCAAATTGTGTGAGAGTGGTTCAGGGAGCATGAGATATCATTTTCAACACATGGATTGGCCACCACACAGTCCAGACCTAAAGCCCATTGAGAATTTTTGGGATAATGTGCTGGAGAAGACTTTACGCAGCGCTGCGACTCTCCCATCATCAACACAAGATCTTGGCCACAAATTAATGCGACTCTGGTCAGAAATAAATGCTGTTACATTGTCTAAGCTTATTGAAACGATGCCGTAGCAAATGTGCGCCGTAATCCCAGCAAAAGGCAGGCCATTAAAATATTAGTGTGTGTAGCCAGACAGTGTATTTTTATGTTTATTTTCATCAAAAAGCAGTTCACTGATCGCTGTAGTTAAATTGCTACATAGTGATATAGGTTGAAAAAAAGACCAATGTCCATGAAGTGCAACTCTTCACATACTCCTATCGCTGCCGATGATCTAAAAGTAGGCGAAAAAAATCCCTCGGTTCATTTTACAAGTGTGCCTAAAATTGGAATGGCAGTCAGATTTCTCCCTGATCAACGAGAAACGCATAATAATATTAACCCCTTCACTGCTGAGCCATTTCACGTCTTAAAAAAAACATGTTTTTACTTTTTTTATTATTATTTTTATTATTTTTTTTCTTTACTTTAAACATGGTCATATTTGATATCATTGGAAAGGCCATTCTCCGGCCTTTCTAATGATACCAAACATGACCCTGCTAGCTGCCAACAGTCGGGAGATATCGGGGTTCAAAATAACCCCCTATCTCCACCCCTATCTTTCCTTAGGAGTAAATGAGGACGTTCCCCACACGTCCTCAGCAGTGAAAGGGATTAATATGGGGGCGTGGCCGGCTGCCGAAGGGAGCAGACGTGTCTCTGTGGAGCTCCGCACGCCTGTCGCCCTTGCGACCTAACTACGGCTTGGAACGCAGAGAAATTTTGATTTTAGGGCCCAGGCTAGCTGGCCACCGGATCTGAGATATCCGGAGGCCGTTTTGCCCCCCCCCCCTCCGGACCAGAGACATTCCCCGCGGCCGACGAAACGGAGGTAACACGAGGGGCTGGCGGCCATTTTGCGGCCTTCGTCCCGACCCCTGGGTCTTTTCTACCCGACTGCCTTGATGCCATGGCACGGTCTGACCCTCTGCTGGGGGCTGAGGAGAAGATGGGCCCGCTTCTCTCGACACCCCGAGGCAGAGATCCGAGTAGAGAGGCAGTCGGACCAGGCGAGGAGCGGAGAGATGGGCACACGCCCCATGTGGGAGACATGGACACCTTTTTTAATGGCCTGGAGGCCTGCATACGGCTCCTGGATGGGGAGGATCTGAATGGTCCTCTCACCAGGGGAGTATGGAGGCGCATGACCCATGCTTTGCGAAGTTGCCGTGGGGTGGTGGACCCGGGTCTGACGGGGGACGGGGCTGCTCCGGCTGGAGGCCCCCATGAGGCACATATCACGGATGCTGCGGGGAACCGCGAAGAGAGAGATGGGAGAGAGGACGCGCTTGTGTCTTTGGAATGCTGTGCGGGCTTGTCGGAGTCTGACAGCCCGAGGAACGTGGGAGTTGAAGCGGAGCCCCGGAGGCTGCTGGTCCCTGTGTTGGAGGCTGAGTGGGTACCACGAGGTGTTCATGATTCGCGTGGTATGCCCGGGGTGCTGGCCCGTGCTGCGCCGGGCAGAGCACTGACACGACCTGGAGACCGAGATCTCGGTTTGGGGGGAGTTGAGGGCCCCCTCCTCGCCGAGTGTGCTGGTACAGCTGCTCCGGCCTTCTGCGCGGGGTTGCGCCACGAGGCGGATGGAGATTTTCTGCGGGGGAGCAGATACTGGAGCTTCCTGGATGCCTGGAGGCATCTTGGAGATGTGGATCAAGTGCTGCGGTGTCACGGTGGCTGGTGCACCGACAGCGATAAAAGGCTTCACGTATGGCGCCCTGCCTTCTGCACGACCTCCCCTATTCCGAGATACGGGTTGATGGGACCCCAGAGACACCTTTTCATCTCGTCTTACCCTGATTTTTGACGCTCCCTGGCCGGATTTTTGAGACTTTTCTTTCTTTTACTTGCTGTTTTTGTTTTTTTTGGTGTGGACTTTTTCTCCCCTTCCCCCTTTGATTGCTATGTTCCGCTGAGACCCCCCTATCTGGGGACGTTTATTATTTTTCTCCCCTTCCCTCTTTGATTGCTATGTTCCACTGAGACCCCCCCCATCTGGGGACGTTTATTATTTTCCTTACGCTGAACCTATGATGACAGTTTTGAGTGACCCTCACTTTGCTATATATCTGTAAGCGGACTAAAAAAAAGGGATTAATATATATATATGTTTTATATGTTTTAACAGGAAAATCATCCAAACCGTTTTAAAAGGCTTCAATAGAATTGGATAAAACAACATCTTTAGGGTGAAAATTACACATATTTTCTGTTTAGAACAGGGATCTCAAACTCTGGGCCCCCCAGATGTTTATTGTCTACAATTCCCAGAATTCTTGGAATGCAATTTTAACAGCAGAGAATCATGGGAGGTGTAGCTCCGAAACATCTTGGGGGGGGGGGGCAGAGTTTGAGATCCCTGCTTTAGAATGTCTTATTAGGTAACCAGTAAGGGTATATCTAGTATTTGACCAACCGGTTCTCAAACATTTCCGGTTACAATGTCTCCTTCCCAAGATACCAGGCACACGTTACTCGTGGTATTGCCCCTGAAAGGATGAATTGTGTCGGATAGGAACAAGAACCCGAGACAATGCATCTGCAGCACTAACCCCTCAGCTATCTTATCAATGTCCTTTTGATTTCCATGTATGCATAACATAAAATACAAACTGTTCTTATGACCCCATTTTATAACTATAAATACAGTTTACTTAAGAGCACTTCCACGCCCAAACACACTAATTACTTTTCCAAGTGGAACAATGGCATAAAGGTTTCATTGTTGGTGCTAAGTCAAGAGTTCAGATGGGGATAATAGCTGTTCGAGCTGTCTCACTATTAGAAGTATTATTATTATTCTTTATTTATAAAGCGCCAGCATATTCCGCAGCTCTGTACAACGGACAAAGTATAGACAGGGTTACAATACATTGAACAACATTTGATAAACCAGTACAGGAGGAAACAAGGGCTCTATTCCCATTGGAACTTACAATCTAGAAGGGTTGGGGGTGGAAACAGGAGGCGAGGACTGCAAGGTGAGAGTGATGGACTGCAAGGTGAGAGTGATGGACTGGTTGGAAACAGGAGGAGAGGACTGCAAGGTGAGAGCGATGGACTGCAAGGTGAGAGTGATGGACTGGTTGGAAACAGGAGGAGAGGACTGCAAGGTGAGAGCGATGGACTGCAAGGTGAGAGTGATGGACTGCAAGGTGAGAGTGATGGACTGGTTGGAAACAGGAGGAGAGGACTGCAAGGTGAGAGTGATGGACTGGTTGGAAACAGGAGGAGAGGACTGCAAGGTGGGAATGATGGACTGCAAGGTGGGAGTGATGGACTGCAAGGTGGGAGTGATGGACTGCAAGGTGAGAGTGATGGACTGCAAGGTGGGAATGATGGACTGCAAGGTGGGAATGATGGACTGCAAGGTGAGAGTGATGGACTGCAAGGTGAGATTGATGGACTGGTTGGAAACAGGAGGAGAGGACTGCAAGGTGAGAGTGATGGACTGCAAGGTGGGAATGATGGACTGCAAGCAGGGAATGATGGACTGCAAGGTGAGAGTGATGGGCTGCAAGGTGAGAGTGATGGACTGCAAGGGGGGAATGATGGACTGCAAGGTGAGAGTGATGGACTGCAAGGTGAGAGTGATGGGCTGCAAGGTGAGAGTGATGGACTGGTTGGAAACAGGAGGAGAGGACTGCAAGGTGAGAGTGATGGACTGCAAGGTGGGAATGATGGACTGCAAGGTGGGAATTATGGGCTGCAAGGTGAGAGTGATGGGCTGCAAGGTGAGAGTGATGGACTGCAAGGTGGGAATGATGGACTGCAAGGTGAGAGTGATGGGCTGCAAGGTGAGAGTGATGGACTGGTTGGAAACAGGAGGAGAGGACTGCAAGATGAGAGTGATGGACTGGTGGGAGTGATGGACTGGTATGTTTTATTATTTAAGGTTGAATGGAACAATACTAGTTAGTGACATGTCCTGTAGTCCCACTATAATGTATAAGTGCTACATGACTTCTTGTACTTTTTCTGACTTGGTGGGGCTTCTTGTATTTTTATTTACATATTTAATTTATCCTCTCTCACATTTTAGCTTGTTCATTTAATTTAAAACATACATCGGTTTTGTTTCTTTTACATCTGTCGTCCACTTAAACCCCCACCTGCCCTTTGCATTTATTTTAGAGACAGGCAATTTTAAGGAGCTAATAAATTCCTTAACCCCTGCACTTCCAAGTTGTTTTCAATTTAACCACTGCCAGGACCCAGTGGACTTACAGAAAAAAAACTTTCCACTGCAATGTATAAAGTAAAGTACCCTTCATAAAATGCCTTTTAGATACATTTTAGAGACAGTAGGCTTATTTGACAGACAGAGGGATCCCCCTGCTGGCCAAAAAGTGCTACTTCATTTATAACAATACGGCTAGAGCTCTATCTTTCTCTAAAAGAAAAATTCCATTCTAAGTATTTCAAACACCTCCAGTACCTTGGGTAACATCTCCAAGGTGCTGACAATACAGGGGCACATTCTGGAGCCCAATTGCCCAAAAGGAATGTTGTTCGCAGTAAACTAAATTTCTGTCCATTGCTGCGTAATATGACCCGATCGAGTTCACTCGATGCTAGGCTCCTGCAGGATCTTTTGTTAGTAAGAGGTTATCCTTTGCCAAGACAATTCTGAGTCTATTCAGAGATAATTGGGTGTTTTTTTTATCTGCTTGACAAATAACACAATAAGTCGTAAAAGTCGAAAGGAAGGAAAATTGTTTTTTTTGTCAGCTTTGCTGCTGGTTTCAAATCATTCATAGACATCCAAAATATATAAATGGGAAACTGCTGTTCATCATACGTGACTATTATCTCATCTTTACTCCACTAAGTGTGTGTTACAATGCATTGCAATCCCCTCTGGAGCGTTAAATGCCATTTTAAAATTACAGATGTTGATTACAGTTACGTCTCGCGATCATATACGAAATACATGCCTCGATAGGGAGGAAGCGTTTGGTGCTCTAGGCTGCCAAATGTTAGAGATTTTAATGAGTGTATATAGTTGGCGATTATCCAGCCACATCACATGAACAGCAGTGTGTCTATGGAATGAACGCCTGCATATTTCTATAGAAACACCAGGAATCCAGCGAAGACATATGCTGTTATTGTGCCCGTTCCATGTAGCTAATGTTTAATGAAAGGCTTGATACCATCAAGCTTACAATGCAAGACATTGGTTTGGAATTTTCATCTGAAGAAGAGGCTTTCTTAATTATTTTTCTTGATATATAAAAGGAGTAGATTTGTAAGGAATAACACCCGGAGGCTTTTCTTCCTGCAGAAAACTGGCCCATCGCTTATTTTATAATTTTTGGCAGTTACTTTTATAATATGTTATATTCCACTAAATGTATAAAATTTAAAAATAAATAAAAAATAAGGAGAGTTAAATCTAATTCTTATCAAGTTAAACCACAGGATTTCTCACACGCAGCCCCCATCCTCTGGAACGCTCTCCCTCGTACTGTCAGACTTTCCCCTAGCTTCCCTTCCGTCAAACGCTCCCTTAAGACATTCCAATTTAGGGAAGTCTACCACCCGACTCACTGACGCAACCAGTCCATCACTCTCACCTAGCAGTCCATCACTCTCACCTGGCAGTCCATCACTCTCACCCTGAAGTCCATCACTCTCACCCTGAAGTCCATCACTCTCACCCTGCAGTCCATCACTCTCACCCTGCAGTCCATCACTCTCACCTTGCAGTCCATCACTCTCACCTTGCAGTCCATCACTCTCACCTTGTAGTCCTCTCCTCCTGTTTCCACCCCAAACCTTCTAGATTGTGAGTTCCCACGGGAATAGGGCCCTCGTCTCCTCCTGTACTGGTTTATCAAAAAGTTTAATGTATTGTAACCCTGTCTATTTGTGACCATTGTACAGCGCTGCGGAATATGCTGGCGCTTTATAAAGAATAATAAAAATAATAAGTTAAAGCAGGCCTCAAAATTTCAAGTCCCAAGCTACTAGCCAGGCCTTAAGAGTTACTCGCCACTAGTTGCCCCACCTAACCCCTATCCAGCCCTGCTTCTGCATTTCCACTCGCCCTCATGTAATTTCTAGTTGCCAAATGCGAGCAGGCGAGTGGAAATTTTGAGGCCTGAGTTAAAGTATTATCTTGATCTTTTATATCTTTTTTTTATTATTATTTTTTAATGAGGGGAGATTTTGACTACACGGGACGTACAAATGGGTTTTCTAACAGAAAAGTAACAACCAAGCTTTAGCTCATGAAACCCAAATTCAATACTACTTTAAAACAGAACTGATGATTTCCGTGTGGAGAAACGCAACTCAGAACTTACTTTTTTCACCCCGTATGGCTGCAAAGGTGTTATTGGTAAAAAAACAAAAAACCACCTAATTCAATATTGTGTATTGCTGGGCAACATCAGATGAGTCGCGCTCGTCGGCGCATACTTGCCGCGTACTGAATGGGTGTGCTTTTTTTTGTGGTAAAGAGTTGTATTTCTGTAAGAAAAACTGTAATAAACAGATAAAAAAAAGAACATAGCACTCAAGTAAAAAGAATGGCATCATGAATCATGCAAGTGTTAAACAGTAGTAAATTGCAAGTGTGACGGCATTAACAAACAAAACAAAGAAAAAGACAAAACAAAAGAAAAAAGATTTAAGAAACGACAAAGAGTCAGACGTATAAAGACGTTAAGATGTAAGAACTGTATAATCTTAATCAAGAATACCACATGTTGTTTACATAAGAGAAAGCTTGGTAATCGAGCATAATCGAACATGTCAGAGATAGAGAGAGAGGTGGAGGAACGGGGAAAAAAGGGGGGAAGGGGCTTTGATCGTATCAGAGAATTGTGACATCATCGTGGGACAATACCTCAGGAGCAGCCAGGACCTACGTGCTCACATCCCCGAGAAAGCACTAAACAACAGCTCCATCCCCATCAACCACCGGGGGGGGGGCCGAGTTCACCCACTCGGTCCACAGAACCTGTGAACTCTACCCAACAGAACCATCTGCGGATACATTCAAGTAACCGTCTCTCTTGTGTAGCCATCCACCGTTCATAGGGACTCAACCATCTAAGATAGACAACAACGTAGCGCCAATGAAATACTCAACGGTTGAGAACGTTGAGTATTTCTTTGGCGCCACGTTGTTTTCTATCTATGTGTTCTGTTAAAGGTTGTTTAGAGGAACGTCCATATACAGCGTTAAGCGAGCAAATCATGCACAGATTTCTGGTGGGCGCTTCACTCCCTTGTAATAGACTCAACCATCTAAATCCATTCCTGAAGGGTGGGTACCCTCTTAGCCTTCCAGTAGAGTGGTATGAGCCTTCAAACCTCCTGCATCATTTGCAGAAGCAAAGATATCTTGAGCATCTTAACCGGACCAGATAAGTGTAGCAACAGGAATACCTGTGGAGTAAAGGAGAGGTCAACATCTGTGATACGCAGAATGCTTTGATGAATCAAACGCCAGAATGGAATGAGCACACCACATTCCCACCAAAGGTGTAGGTACGTTCCTTTCGCTGACTCACATCTCCAACAGTCTGGGATGGAGTTCTGTACCAAAAAGAGAGCAACTTGTAAGAGTTTTCAAGACACTTTTAAGCCCTAGATCCGTAGTTTTTAAAGATAGAGTCTTCGTCCAGAGGGTCTCCTGGAATGTGCACTCCAGGCGTGCTTTTTAAGCTTCCCCTCTTGGTTAATCTGACTGATGGGAAAAGAATGCAGGTTCAAGCACGTAAACATTCTCACTGGATCTTGGTTGACTATCACGAAAAGGTCATGAGATAAATGAATGTATTAAAATGCAACTATCATGAGATATTCCATTTCAAAGTTTCTTCCTCTCCACTGGGGGAAGAAAACAAAGACAGTGGGGCCTTATATTGGAGCAGTCAAATCAAATCAAAATAAGCTTTATTGGCAGGACCAAATACATTTTAGCATTGCCAAAGCATATGGGGAGGAGGGGGGGGTAGTGGGACATATATATGGGGGGAATGGGCAAGTCCATGGACATTATCAGGGGTAAGGGATAAAGTGAAGGGGGATGGGGCAAGTCCTTGTTGGGGGATTTATAAGTCTGGGATCTCTCATGTCCCTCAGTCTGTGACATTCTGTGACGTATTGGGCAGATATTTTCACCGCCGGCTCCTCTTCTCCCAGTATGATGTGGAGTTTCCTCGTCTCTTCTATAGAGGCGAAGTCCGGGATGAGAGCGGAGAGTCTCTGGAAGTGAGTTTCCCTCAGTGATGAGTACTTGGGGCACTGTAGGAGGAAGTCATTAAGGCCCTGATGCCTGTGTTTTTCCTCAATTGCTCCAGAGGGGAATCTGACACCCCCTGAGTTAAAGGAGTCAAATTCAAGTTAGGCTAATGTTAGACAAGCGCTTTCTGAGCGCTCTGGGTGTCCGTGCACAACGGACAGACGTACTGATGGAAGATACTGCAGACACCACACGATCCGTTTTTCTTGATGGATGTTGGAAAAAAAAGAGGGAACTATGGGAAATAAAATTTATATGAAAAATGCTAAAAATTGATACATGATATGAAAAGCCATTTTGTGCGTCAAGGTGCTGGACGTCGCACTCGCAAATATGGTCCGTCTGACTTCATTCCTTCACACACACAAAACGCTATGCGGACGTGGCGCACTCTGCGCGCCCGTTCTAGCTGTTTTACGTCCTTGCCTAACTTGCTTCCGTTTGCCACGTGCGTTGTGCATGCGTAGTTCGGTGCGGACACACTTTGCGTGTGGGTCTATATTGCTCATGATTCTACGATGGACGTTAAACTATGCGGCAACACGGACGTGATCACTGCGTTCGTCTAACACAGGCCTTACCTAGAGCCAAGTTCAGGGGCTCTTGTCCAGGTGAGCAAATATTGGATAGTTTGTTTTTATAATTTTTGGGAAGAGTGATCATTTACCCTGTGAAATTTTCTCCTTCTGCTTCTCCATTTTGCGAGTAATTTTTAAGAACCACATAGTGGAGGTGCGATTCCTGAAGATGGCAAAACGCAAGCATTACAGACCCAATAGCTCACGGGCTCTGGAAGATGTGAGTGTCCGCCTGCTTAACTTTATATAGCACTTATTGTATTGCGCTATTATTTCTCTTTTTTTGTATTCTCTTTTATATTTCGACATCTTTCATATCAAGACCAACCTAAAATAAGTATTCATTCTTTACTTGTTTTTTTCCACGTGTCACGATTCATCAATGCATTACACTGGATGTTATGAAAACTTCACATTCCTTTTTATTATATTTGTAAGAATATACAATCAGCATATTTTTTTTGTATCAACATTACAGCTCAGCGATATGGAAGAATAAGGAAACTGGTGCAAAAAGCCCTAGAAATGGTGAACTTGAGGAATTAAAGCTAATTTCAGCTCTTCTTTACAGACCATATGTCTGTTCCGGTGCTTCAGGCACGTAAACAAGGTCTTCAAAACAACGAAAGCATTCTTTTCTATCCCTGGAAAGATAATATCTACTGTCTTTCTAAGAAAAGCTCGTTCTTTTCACTTGAACTTGCATCAGCATAAACTTTGACAACCCCAACGTGGAAGCAGGTAATAAATGCCAGACTATAATTCCTGGTGAGCGAGAGTTTATTTTTACATTCAAGCCGCAGCCTTGCACATTAATTGTAAAACTCTTCACAGAATTGACAATCTGCTTCCATTTTACAGCACTCATAAAACAAACTGTATTCATTTGAAACGTTTTTTCAAAGCAGCGCTGTGCTGCCCGGCTGTCGTAGCCGCCACTTTCCCTGTCAGTGTAGATGCCTCCATAGTTCTCCATTTCCCACATTTCCTCCCTTCATGTTGAACAAGAATGGATTGGATTCTATAGGGGATATTTAGAAAGTAAGAAAATTTCAGTGCTTTGTAGTTCTGCACATTTCAGCGATTCCATTTCGCCAACCTTGAAATGTGCTGAACATGGGGTCGCCGAAAACCGAACAGCAAGAAAAATAAAAACACAACGGAACTCTGCTCTTCTAATAGGTGTTTAAACCAATAAAAAAAAAAATAGAAAAAGGTCCTGTAAAAAATAAAGAGGTCCATTACAGAATAAAAAAAGCCTGTTAAAAAAAAAAAAAAAAAGATAAATTGTGAATCAAAAATTTTGTATAACAAAAAAAAAAAAAAAAAACATAAAAAGGGGTTAAAAAAATAAGACTGTTTGCTGGAAGGAAGGGTTTAAACGGTTAAAAAATAAAATAGTTTTTGTTCTACTTTGAATCCAATGGGATTCGCCAGTTTAAGCCCTTCACTGCTAAGCCATTTCACCTCCATGTGCTGAGCTCATTTTTACCGCTTTTGCTCATCTTTAAACGCGTTTTTAAGTCACGTTTTATTGTACGACCCAGACATATTATATATCCTTTTTTCTGGCAGACTCATAATATATTATTATTAGAAATGTATTTGTCATGCCCTGCCTGAACATAACAGAAAAATGCAATACAATACAATTGTCAATCATCTACAGCATGTAGTGTTTTTTCTTTTCACATTTCATCATCCGAGCCTTTGCTGTTATATATACTATGGGGTATATGTTAAAAAAATAGTAATGGGTACTAGCTACTTTTTTCTAGGAAATTACATGATCGTTAATGTGAACAATGCTGCTGCACTATTATTGAAATGGGAACATTATTGCTGCATTAATAATAAAAAACACACAAAGAGATGTATTTTTTAGTACTTTGAATATGGTCATGTTTGATATCATTGGAAAGGCCATACTCGACCCATCTAGCTTCAAAGGAACCCCTTATCTCCACCATGGGATTTCCTAGGGAAATCCCCAGGCAGCTAGGAGTTCGCCGGCTAACTGACATCATTGCGCCATGACATCAGATGACAAGGGGGGATCCAGAGGTGGAGCTGCCATCTAAGATGGCGGCCCCCACCAGATCCAGCACTGAATGATCCGGCGCCTCAGGTGTTATGTCAGGCATGGCTTGAAAGGGGAGACAAGATCAATGATCATAACGGATTTGAGAACAAAATATATGGGGTTATTCAAAGAGCACTGACATGCCGGTGCTCTCCCATTCGCCGCACTTCAGCAAGTTAAATTCGCCGACCCTGCGGTGAATTCAGCAGTCACCGCAGGGTTCCTGAAGTGTGGCCCATCGACCCGCCGAACGCATCCTCAAACCACCGCATCGATACCTTAATCCACCGAATCGATCAGAAAAAAAGCTGACCAGCTGCCGAATGGGGGGGTATTCTATAAAATTAAAAAAAACACTGCATGAAAATTCATAAATTTATGTCCTATGAATAATAAGGTCTTGCAGGGGGAAAAAAAAAGGGGAAAAAAAGACATTATTAACACAAAATCTGAAGAAATGCCGAAAAATGAGACTTTGTGCTGCAAATGAAAATAATAAACTGCTGAATAAATATTTAAGAAACTGGGAATTATTTTTTTACATTGAAACCTATAGGATTCACCGGATTAAACCTGCCGAATGAAACCACCGAACATCAGGGCATTTCACTGACATTTCTCTGTTTAACCATTGCTTCTCTATGGGGATTTCACTGCTGCCGAAGGTCACCGTATTTTGACAATATTTGGCGAATTGCCAGTTTTTTGAATAGTCGAATGGCCACGAAATTGCACCGTACAATGTAATTCGGTGTTCTGTGAATAACCCCTATTAGGTTCCATAAAGTCCCAATTAAGATCAAGAAATGAGGCTTGTACCTCAAGATCATCTCTAAATTCACGGCTACAACAGGAAGAATGTTATTGGGGTTATTCAAAGAACACCGAATTGCACTGTACGGAAACAGAAACAGCAGCCGTGGTTATATGTTGAAAGGAACAGGTAAGATTACATTTATACAAGAAGATTTATCAAATAACCTATGAACATAGAGGCTGCACCCAGATCCTCGAGGGCAGATTGAGGTTCTGCAAAGCAAAAAACAAATCTAGTTCCCTAAATTACATCGCATTCTATAATGGTACAAAACAAGGATTCAATAAATGGGTGGTGTAGGATGTGTGTGTAATATTTGTATCCCTGAGGAAGTTGGCACGTTCAACAAAACACGGATTACATATTTTAATTTTAAAAAAAATTAGCAACATTAATTACATTGTATTTCATTTCTGGAGCCTCGCTGCAAGTTTATCCACCTGGATTGTGGGGTTTCTTGGGCTGACGGGGTTTTGTTGCCTACACCGGCTTTCACTAGCCGAGTTTAGAAGTGGCTGTTCCTGGCACCACCATATACAGAGGACGGGTAACCTTTTGATATGCATTCTAAATTTATTGATCTCGGGAGTGCGTTTCTGCAGGAAGCATTTTGATACACACGCTTGTGAAGCTGTATTATGCTGGGTTTGCAATAATTTTGTCTTTTAATGGTAAAAACAAGAGTAAGGCTTCAATAAAACCTACAGGACATCATTTAGGCTAATGTAGCTCCACGCGAAACAAAAACGGTTTTAGTATACTTGAATGATCATTAACCCCCTGGGAGGTCTGATTATGACATCTTTAATGTCAAAGAGGTAGGATTTGCTTTTAATGATTTATTTTCTTTTATCTCCCGCCGTGTCCTGCCCCCCCCCCCATGCGTCATGGTGCACGCAGGAAAGGGAACCCGGGCGCTGCAATCAGCCGGAGACTGCAGGAGGACATCGTGGGAACACAGGGACAAGGTATGTACCAGCCCCATCGCGGCTCGGGTGTTACGGTTTTCTGTACTGAAATTTAACGTAGCCACACTCTGGATTACTGCCAGGGAGGTTAAAGTGTAAGCTCACATGCCACGTGGCGGGCTTATACTTTAATGGCCAATCAAGTAAACTAAAACCTTGGTTTCGCGTGGAGCTACAGGAGTGAGCGCAAATCACAATTTCTTGGAACAGGCTCAATACTTCTGGTCCACGCAAGGAAAAGGCACAAAACGATTTTTTCTGTACATATTTTATGCCATATAAATGACAACTTGTGATATACCACCATAGGATAGAAAACTACCTGCTACTACAGTGTATATTTCTGGTCTCAAAAAAGTCCATAAAAATATATGTCTGGATAACAATTGGCTTACTATGTATTTTGATCGCAAATATTCATTTTCCCCAAAAAAGGCAGAGCTTCCTACTAAATTAGGTTTTACATACAAAGATCCATTCTGTCCAAAGAGTATTTACCGTAATGTACCCGTTCCTCTCCTTTAAGGCCCGTGTCAGAAGAGTGCAGTTTTCACGTCCGCTTTGCTGCACATTAGTACGTCCGTGGTAGCAGGGAATCCTGACCAATGAAGCCCCACACACGAAGTGCGGACGCACAACGGATGCGGCAAGCTGACGAGCGTTAGGGAAGAACGTAAAACCGCTAGAACGGTGGCGTGCGCCACGTCCCGTCCCCATAGCTTTGTGTGTAAGTGATGAACGAGGTCAGACGGACTGCATTTATACGTCCAGCATTTTTGACGGACAAAATGTTTTTTGCATCTTAATTTATTTTCCCTCCTACATCAGTTAAAAATAACGTCAGTGGAAAAAAAAACGGACTGTGTGGCCCCTACCTTGTCATCAGTCAGAAAGTACGTCCGTACTGCACGGACGCACATTCCGTTCAAAATGCTCGTCTGACATTAGCCCAAGTCTCAGGGTATGACTATCTTTGTACAGTCCTGCAATGAACAGGTAACCATAGGTTTTTGGTTAGGTTTGTGTGGTGCATGTACAAATAAAAAAAGGTTTTATTTTTGTATACAACTTGGCATAGAAAAAATAATTGTGCCTCGAGTTCATGGAAACCAGCTGCTTTGGTGACTCATTGATACCACCTGAGGGTTTTCTACAGCAGCAGAGCCTTTTAACAGAATCTAAAAATTCTTTCTAGCAATTCAGAATTAGTCAGCATAAAGAGATTTATACAATAAATAAAAATAAAATTCCTTTCAAGTAATCACCTAAGGTTTGGCGTGCAGAACCCTTAGCTGCAAGAATGATTGATTTTTATTGTTGCGATAATAGATCAAAAAGAATAGTGTCTTATTCAATGTATGGGTTTCGGTAGACATGGCAACAAGAGAATTGCTTGGAATAAAGGGTATTGAGGACTTGATGTATTTTGTCAGAAAATATGAAATAATGGGTTTTATAACAATATTCCACAGTACAATTGTTCAAAATGCAATTCATGAATGTGTTCCATTAATTTCATACCAAGCCACTGCTTAATGGTATACATTAAGACTACAGAATAATCTGGACACTTTGTAACGCTTGAAGGTTTTCAGAAAGACGTCGGAACTTTGCATGCAGTATGAAAGGGATACTCAAAGTTCCTTCGGCCCTTAAATAACAGAAGCGGATGCCAGCCTCTGCTGTTAATTTCTCTATTTTCAGGCAATTTTACTCCTATTGTCCCTCTGCATGCCCTGCTCCTTTTTAGCTTAGGCTGGGGTCAGACAAGTGCAGTGTTCACGTCCGTGTTGCCACACTTTTTAACGTCCATGATAGCATACAATGATCAATAGAGACCCACACACTAAGTACATGCGCACAAAAAAGTGTGGACACAGCAAACGGACGCAAGATAGGCAAGAACGTAAAACCGCTAGAACGGACGTGCGGAGTCCGTGCGCCACGTCCAACGCCTACATAGCTTTGTGTGTGAGTGATTGAAAGTAGTCAGACGGACTGCATTTTTGACAGACAGAAAAAAAAAATTTCATATGAATTTTATATCCCATCTACATCAGTCAAAAAAAGTGTCACAAAAACGGACTGTGTGGCCACTACCTTGTCGTCAGTCAGAAAGTACGTCCGTTGTGCACAGACGCACAGTATGCGTTCATCTGACCCTAAACTCTGAAGTCCCTGAAACTTTTCCACACAACTTGCATAAGGTAGGAGGTGCAAATTATGCACCCAACGGGACTTAAGCATATTATGTACCCATGTTTTGTAGCACTTGTGCAGGACAATAGTTCAGAGCTGGGTGCATGCACAGATCTGATCCAGTGGCTGCCTCGGAGACCTATCCTCAATTGGTCAGTGACGTTGGCACACTTGCTGCGGGCTGATGTCACTAGTGACCAGCAGCCTGGAAAAATCAAAAATCCCAGCTGCTGATGCCGGGTGGGGAGGAGGAAACTCTTCCTCCCAGCTCCCCAATCTGGATTAAACAGTGGGTGACATGGAAAAGGAGGCACGCCTCACATCCTGAGGACTATAAAGTTTTAAAGTGGTCAGGAGTAGTGTCCCTTTAAAGCATTTTCAAAGAACAAACCCAAACAAACCTTATTTCATGAAAACCTTGAGTATCAAGGTTTGGAAGTCTGTATTTAATATGCCTGTTTAAATTTTGAAACCTATTCAATTCTCCCTGGTCGAGTGTGGCTCGGGGTTAACTTTCATTGCTGAAAGCAGTAACCCCGAGCCACTGCTGCATACATTACCTGTCCCTGCGCTCCCCGCTGTCTCCTCTGCCAATCGCAGAGTTACTTCCTGGTTCCCTTCTCGGGAGAAGGGAACCAGGAAGTAAAACTCTGATCGTAGGAGACAGCAGGGGGGGGGGGGAATCAGCGAGGGAGCGCAGGGACAGGTAATGAACGTAGAGGCAGCCGAGTGTGGCTTGGGGTTACTGCTGTCAGCACTGAATGTTAACAGAGCCACACTCTGGAAAGCCATGGGGGGGTTAAACTTGGTAAAGTACACGTGTATACGCATGCGCACACAAGCATAAAAATGCAAGAACACGCTGCCGGGATGCAGCTCTGCTCTATGCTGTTTTTTGCACAAATATATGGCTCCATACGCTGCTAAATGTAAGCAGCCATTTATTTGCATATGTTGCATATAGTACAATACAAATGTAAGCGCGAATCGGTTTGAGGCCTTAGGTTTCCAAAATAAAAAAATTGGGTAGTGTCATACCATTTGAATTAGAGTTCAAACACTCTGGTACAGTGAAGTGTTCAGCAATTTAGCATTTCAGCCCTTAGCCAATATTAGAATCTTCGTCCTAAAATTTTTATAATTTTAAGTGGCATTAGACAAAAGTATATAGCCACCCACTGTCATAATTGAACATTAAAAAGGTGCGTCCCACTCATTACAAGGGGCAATATCCTGACTCAACACCATAGACCAGGGCTGTCAAACTCAGTCCCCCCCCCCCCCCCGATGTTTGATCTACAACTCCCAAGATTCCCTGGCCATCTATTGCACTGAAGAATTCTGGGAAATTGCAGGCGTCAACACCTGAAAGCAGAATTTCACAGCCCTGCCATAGACTATAAAGGTCTCTGGAAATTTTAGAAAACAACTCTGGATATGTTTACATCAAGCATGGAATAGGGCCCAAGATGTGTGAATTGCATCAAGAATACAATTCTTGCATCAAGAATAAAAGGATTCACCAGTATTACCCATGTTACAAACGCTGCGTCTCCGCATAGAAGAAAATAATGCCACAAGCTATGCATACAGACTTTATTTACTAGATCTTCATTGTTTCAGAGTTACAGCAAAAAGAATACAAAAACTTGTGAAATAGGTAGGTTTATAAAAAAAAAAACACAAATTCAAATATCTACACTGTAGACATCAGAAGTAACTGCTGACAAATACAGCAGACAAGTCGACGCAGTGCTAGCTGCATTTAAGTAGACAATTCAGATCCCTCCGCGCAAATTATCGAACAGCCAATAAGAAATTGAACAGTGCCAAGGTAATGACAAGCAGTGGTTCTGAGAATCAATCCTACTAAGCTAGGTTGTGGGCGTCTGGAGTCAATATCTGATGGGAAGAAAAACAATGTTTCTAGGTGATCCAACAAGAAGGTATTCTAGTTCTTTTATCTGCTATGGAGTGCATGACTAGTCCAGTTAACTAGAACATCTATACATTTTCATGAGAATCAGTCCCTGGGGTTTGACGTTACAGAATGTTCTCTTGCTTCCTCTATGCACATTACACAAGCAATACATGAAGCAGATATTTTGGGGTAAAAAAAATAAATTGTGGCCTCTTAACTCACATAGAAGAGACCAGGGGAGCATCCAACACGAAACGTCCTGGATTGCAGTTCTTGCAATGATAAGCTTCAGGGTTCTAGGCAAGTTCGAACCTTGACAGGAGAAGCACCATCAACAAAGAGTCTCCTGCCATTGGCCTTTCCCCTCGCTGAATCACCATTGTTTATAGCAGTTGCAACAGCAGCAAACTAGTGTTTTCTGAATAGCCCTTTAACAGTTGTGGTAGGACTAGAAATTGCAATAGGATCAGTATCTTCCAAAAACAGCATCAATGTAGCATTAGCTATAGAGTTTGGTTTTTTCAAAGCGTTCTCAAAGCATGGTTACAAGCCTTTGAGAACTGGTGCAGTGAAACCAAACGTGTAGTACACATTGCGTCTATCTCTAAAGTTTAGACTAGCAGTTATCCTCCATTCGACAAGTCTCGGCTCCAGAGAGTTCTAACACTTAAGGCGTCTCCTCCAGTAGCCTATACAGAGAACATCCCAGAAAGCCATCTTTCAATTTAGTATTCAATTATCAAACACTTATTTACTTGAAAGATAAAGTCTAAGATCTACAAAAAATATATATATATATATAACACTTAGCACACGTAATATCAGTTATTCTTGGCAATACAGACATGCTCAAAAATTTAGCACTAGTTTTCCTTAAGTTTTCTCCAGGAAGATTCCCTGTGGCCGATTAAGACTAGGCCAAGTCTCCTGGTTAAAAAAAAAAAAAAAAATGATACCTGTAAGAATCCAAAAGGTTAACAAGTGTGCTTATTTTTCAATGTTCCCGCAAGTCAGGAACGTTCGTTTAGCGAAGAGGTTGGCATTTAATCTTTATCCACATAAATAGCACCATGGAAAGGTCAAGCTGTGCCATTGTCAATTTATTCTTGGCATCTAACCAAGGATCTTGTAACGTGTTCCTCGTGAGGCCAGCATTCTCTACTAACCACCCATGGTGAGACTGAAGCAACAGTATACACCTCACCAAGGGCTAGGCGTTAGTACCTGCCAGCCACTGGACCATAGAATTTGTGGAAATCCAGTAATGGATCATTTGCATAGACCAACTCATGCAATAACAGAGTTTGCACAGTTAATTTTAAGCTGTTTAGTTTTGAAGGTTGCATTATTTTGGGAAGAATCCTTATTCTAGTTAAAGAACTGAGGTGTCATTTTGTTTCAGACTGCCGTGTACCCAATTTCTAATGTTAAAGTGTTCACCTAAAACTCTCGATTTGGCGATTAGAGGCGCTTCTAATCTAGCATTGTCAGCCAGTAGAAAGCCATTTTAATATAACTACATATGCCGAAAGACCAATTGAAAGTCTGATGGAAAAATTTAAGATTTGTTCCTCTCGTGTACAGGTATTAAAGGCTCACTTGGTATTTTGACCCTTCAACAAAATCAAATCAGAATTCGAAACAAGCATTTCATAATGGAGTTTTAACAGAGCGTGCCGTCTCCTTGCTCTTCACCCAAAACAAATGTCCCTTAGCCAGCTTAGTCTCTGCACAGCCAACAGGTTTTACAGAGCAATTCATTTTGAGGTAGGAACCGGGTCTTCAGGCATGAGGGAGAAACTTTGCCACTTCAACTTTCTGTTTAAAGCAAGTAGTACATTTTTATAGATTTAGGACAAGCAGATTTGATTTAGTTGGGGTAAGATACCAATTAGAATGACCCTCTAAATTATGCACAGTGATATGAATGTTCAACTATTGTAATGACTGGTCTTTAAGGACATTATTCAAGAATGGAACACCCTGATCATTCAATGTCTGCAGGTCTTTACACAGCCATACACGCAAGATATGACAATCATTAAGGCTTTACATTGGTTACGATGGGATGTCAATAAAAGAGCGAAAGATATAAATCTTGGTCCTAAAGTTAGTAACTGCTGTAAACATCTATTGAGGCATGAGTGCAGTGCAAATCTCAGATATTTCCAATTTGGATGCTGACTGAAATGGAGTATTTTCTTAGGAAGTGCCCAAATTTATAGTACGGGGTATAAGTTAAGAAAGAACTTTCTACATAGGCAAAGGCATCAAGTCCTTTAGAGATTCAAGTATAGTAGAAATAACTTCTACAAAAAGGTTTAATTAACGTATCATGGTTTAAAATAGCGTCCAATCAGAAACTGCCAATTCCATATAATTTGGTATCTCTCACTACTATGTAAATGGAAATCAGATGGAACTCATGGCGCATTGCGTTTTACAAAAAAGGCAAATTCCCAACAGAGGGAACAGAATATCCCTTTAACTTTATGCTCTGCAAGTTAATCCTACTGTGAATTTACAGAGGCATGGGTAGAAAGATGGAGGATGGTAGTGCAATTAATACAAAGAAGGTGTAAATAGTGGCTGAAAGACATAACCCATCACTTTGGCACCATGGGATCTTTGGCCTTCTCAACCCTAAATTACCAATTTGAAAAGCCTTAAATAACATGTCCGGAAGGAGGGGTGAGCACCTCTAGAGAATTCAGACCACAACTTACAAAAAACACACAAACCACCAAGGTATATTTGTTGCAAACGTGAGAAAATAGAGGGCGAGAGCCCTAGTGTAAGAGTCAACGTCCAACAACAATTCTCTTGAAATGATTAGACACTTTGTAGAACCTCAAGTCATTCCAAAAGTTATTTGGCTGAATTTGGAAGTCGATAGTGGGATTGGTTTTAGATCACACTACTGTGATTACCAAAGGTTATACCTGATAATTATATTCTGTAAGATAATCCTTCAGCCTGGTCGGCAACGGCAAGTCATTTATTTGAGATGTACATCTGTTAATTGTTAATCGGCAGAGATGCTGAAGGGATGGAGTACTTGTGTAAAGTGGCTTCACAAGCCATAGGTGAACTGTCCGAGTTGGAAGAGTTTCAGATTCTAGTTTCTTATTCTTGGACAAGAGAACATAATATTGAATAAGGTGGCCAACACTATCGAACTGTTTCAGCCTTGATCTTACACAGACCACTGAGTCCAATCTGAACTTTCCTTCTCGATACTCAATACGCAAGTTGGTTGGTCCTGCGGAGGTTTTGACAGAGATTGTGAGGAGGTAATCGGTGTGTGAGCTGTCGCGAACAAGAAAGGTCCCCTCAGGAGAATCTTGCAAACGTTCCTTGGCCTCTCCAACACTCATGTTTCCCCAGTACCAACCTATGAAAATAAGGGAAAAGTTGATTTGTTAAAAAGTTTTAGTAAATGATGAAATGAAGACAAAAAATTTAAAAAATAAAATTAATCCTGACTGTTGCAACCCTTCTCTATTAAAATGAGGTACAGGTGCAGTGTTGACTTAAAAAGGGACACTCTAGGCAACATGACCACCTAAGCTATTTTAGGTGGTCATGATGCCCGGAGTATCCTGCCCTCTGTCCCCCCTCCCTCCGCTCGGCAGTTCAGCTGAAAACAGCTGAGAGAGGCAGAGGAGTTTACTCCGCCCTCCCAGCTGTCAGTCAGCAGAGAGGGAATCATATTTCCCGCTTCTGCCGACTTTTGCGAGTAGGAGACGTCATCGCGCTTTTAGCACGATGACGTCTCCAACTCACCGCAGAAGCTGGCGGCTCCCTCTGAGGGTTAGTGTTGCGCGCATCCTCAGAGGGAGCCGGGAGGAAGCCTGCCGATAGGCTGGCTTATGTGAGAGGCGCGCATGTGCGCTTCTCATGTAAACCAGAAGCATCAAGAAGGACGGGAGCGGAAGAGGAGGGAGGGGAGTATAAAAAAAAAAATATAAAAAAAAGACACCGCTGGAAAGAAGTGGATTTTAGGGTAAGTATTACAGTTACAAAAAAATAAAAATAAAAACTAAAGATTTATTAAGGGAATAGGGATAGGTTAGGATAAAAAAACAGGGGGTGTGATTTTTTGAGTAGAGTGTCCCTTTAAGTTCCTTTGAAAAGGTTAACCGGTTCCAAATAAAATACATAAACAGGTTATAAAACCCAAAAACAAAATGCACTCCACATAATAAGTGGACACTGCCTTCAGACCTTCCCCTGTGGGACCACTTCTTTCCTGTGCCAATTTCTGTATTCTAACCCAATGAGCCTGGATTTATACATGGTCTTGCTGGGTGTGATTATATCACCAACCTACTTGAGCCAGAAGAGTTGTAAAACGGAAGGGGTTCTGTAAGACCTCCCACTGTGGGAGAACACAAGGCCTACATAACCACAAGACAGGTTTTAAAGATATTGACCAATTGTAGACTTTTGGCTAAATCATGTTTAAAAGTAAAGTTTTTAGGCGTCCAAAAAAAAAAAAAAAAAAAATTTATATCTAAAGAACCCTGAATAGAACTGCCTTTATATCAAGTGGTTAAAGCACGTGGGGTGTTATTTTTCTGAGGTCCGGTGAAAAGCACCAGCAGACCAAGCCACCATCGCTACTACGGGATGAGAGGCGAGCATCAGATTTATTGGGGGGGGGGGGGGAGGTGAAGGATTTTGCAAAAGGGGAATCCGTTAGCACCAGCTTTTAGGTGTAGTAAAAATCTTTTGCTTGTGCATCCCTGTGGTAATGGCGCTAGCACCTTATTGAAATGCTACTTAAGGATTGCGCATCCTATACTTGACATGGGAGCACAAAGTACAGAAAGCTCCCATAAGAGCGAGCAATTACGGATTTCCTTCGGGTTTAGTGTCAGGAATGTATTGGGGAGGGGCATGCAATAAAGTCACTTATCCTAGCGATAAACAGTGGCGACTCTAGGAACAATATTTAGGGGGGGCACAGAAGATACCGCAGTCAAAACTGGGGGGGGCACTAATAATTCTCACCACTAAAATCATACCACTGAATAAAACTAAGAACCCTATCACTTGGTGTGAACTAGGGCTGTGCAATTAATCGCAAAAAAAAAATAATTCGCGATTTAAGCACATGCAATTTCTAAACCGCATAAGGCTGCAATTTTATCTATTCATTTTAGGGCTGCGGAAATTAACGTGTTCGACTCCCTGTAAGCTTCCGGCGGCATGGAGCTTTGGGCGCTCGCAGGGGGAACCATGTGTACAGCTGCGTTCTCGCGGCTCGTCACGTGGTTCCCCCAGGCAAGCGCCCAAGCTCCATGCTGCCGGAAGCTCACAGGGAGTCGAACACGCGGCGCAAAGAGGTGAGCTGGGGCAGTACATCCATGTGCTGGGGCAGTACATCCATGTGCCAAATCGCAAATAAAATCGCAATATTCATTCAAAAAAAATAATCGCAATATGATTATTTTGTCCATATTGCACAGCCCATAGTGTGAACTAAAACACCATCACTAAAGGATAAGTTTAGCGCAGACTAACAGATCACCTTGTCTGCGGTAGTCCATAAACAAGGTCGTTTGGTGCACGCTAGGAAAACTCTAAGACCCGAGCTGAGACCCAGCGGTAATGCAGTTGTGTACAGGATAGAAACACTAATAATTACTGAGCTAATTTGCATCTTTTGCTGCACATCAACCATTAAGTGAATATTTTGTACCGCGCCACTTCTTATGAGTGTGATATACTGAGTTGCATTGATTCCATCCTTCAGCATTGCTATAGCCACACAGTGCCCATCCGATACACATCATTCATTCAATTTAATGTTTTTTATTGGTGTCTTCTTGCAAAGTTTGTATTAATAAAGTTGTTTAGTGTGTACAGGATAGAACGTTTTTTATCTTTCCAGTGCAGAGTGCCGGGCCATACCTATCCCCCGCCCTCACAAGCTTGAATATGAACACATACAGTGAATAACCTCACACCCTGCATTATTAAAAGCCTCCAAGGTGGCCGTATCCTCCATGTTTTGATGCACACATATATTAAGGCTGATGGACATTGCATGATAAATGCCACCCGACAGCATGTAGAATCATTACACTGCATTTAATAGATCCAAAAGGAAGGCCAGGTGAGCGACAAAAAATTCCCTGCTGCAGCATATAAATAATACATGTTTCAGGGCAAGACTTATCCATGTGTCACTTTAAACATGGTCCACACGGTCACCCTAATAATCAACCACTTCCATACTATGAATAACCCCCAGCATAAAATGTTTAAAATTAGCCAATATATTAGGATATATGTGGATAAAGGACACATTTATAATAGAGCCTACTGCAACAGCAACAACAATGCGGACCAGATCCATTGCTATGGTGTATGGGGCCAAGAGAACAACTGTGCTGCATTGCTTTCAATGGCCTGTTAATTTTGGGCGAGGACCTGTTTTTTCTGTTTTTTTGGAGATAGCGCCAGGGTTGAGCAGTAGGTAAAATGTTGCAATTAGCACCCCTAAAAAATTAGCGCTGGCAACAAATGATCTGTTAGCTGCAAAAGCGCTAGAGATCTCTAGCGCTCTCCGTGTTAAGTAAAGGACGCGGAAAGTACAGTAAGCTCGCGGTACAAAACGCTAATAGCAACACACTAAGTGATTTTTCCCATTTGTAGCGGGAGGCAAACGATCTGTTGGTCAGGCGCTAGACTCCATTAACCTGGCGCTAACGCAAAACCATGCGCACGCAAGGGTTAACCCACACCAGGTAATAGTGCCCTAAATAAGTATATATGAATAAGATTCCAAAACCCCAGAGTAATGTGATGCAATGAGTAATGTGATGCAATGATGCCTTTTTATTGTACTAACCTGATACTTTATTTGCCGCAATTCGGCAGTTTTCGCTGAATGTCTGATTGCTGCTTCAGCGACTCCACTTTTAGCAAATTACAGTGACCATTCACTAAATAGGAATTCACTATATTTTCGGCGACATGAATTCCCCGAAATGTGACGAAAAGCAAAGGATCTAAAGAGGATTAGACACTTTAGATTCTAACTTCCATAATAACCCCTAAAATGCCATAAACCCAGGGAAATACAGTAAAAATAAACAATGTGGCATTTAGCTACCCCTTAACCCCTAATATGCCATTAATCATGGGAAAACATGAAATGAATACACTGTGCGGCATGTAGCTACCCATTAACCCCTACAATGCAATTAATCAAGGAAAAAATTAAATATATACTGTGAGGGATGAAGCCTACCCATTAACCCTTAATATACAACTAAACCAAGGCAAAAACTAACGTAATACACAATGTAATGTATAGTCTGAACATTAACCACTTCACTGCTGAGACATTTCAACCCTGTGAAAATGCTTAAGATTAAGTGCCCGTTATTTAATGTTTTATGACTTTTATTTCAAACTGAATATGGTCATGCTGGGTATCATTGGAAAGGCCAGAATCTGCCCTTTCCAATGACACATAGATTGTCCCTTTGCATCGTATATGGACAGAGATACAGCGGTCCGAAAAAGTGTGGGAAGTTGGATGCTGATTTTTGGTGGGGGGGGGCAAGGAATAACCTAGGGGGGGTCAATTGCCCCCCCTGTAGAGTCGCCTATGGCGATAACACCTACATATCCGAACAACATTAGTATTCACTAGGGAGTAGTGCCCTAGACTTTTAGATACTACATTTCCCAGCAGGCTCTACCAAAGTATTGGAGTACAAGAAAAAAACGTGACCACCACCGTATGTTATATAAAATATACGTATCTGCGTCTTGCAAAAAGCACTGTCCCCTATTGCTGAAATGGATATAGGATAACACAGGAAAATATCTGTAAAATAAATTACAGAAACATGGTGCAGACCGCAGATACAAACAATAATAGTACACAATGAGGAATCCCCGCTAGAATCACACTCACAAGATGTGAAACCAAAGTAGGCACATAACGAGTACTTGATTACCCCTCCTGGATGCAATGGGAGCTGTTATGTCTTTCTAGAAGTTCTCAACAAACTCTCAACGAGAGAAGTCTTCAGGACCTCCTTTCTTTAAGACCTCCGCCAGCAGATTCCGGGGTTTCTTTAAGTCGTTTGGTGTGAAAAATAATAGAGCAGGAATTCAAATTGTATGAAAATTTAATAAATAAACATAAAATTGGAGTACATTCCAACGCGTTTCGTTTCTCAAATAAAACAAGACTTCATCAGGGAAAAAAATATACGTATGACTCCATTATAGCATGTTACAATAAATAGCAAATGCAGAACAAAAAATGGCCCGCCTACAACTAACAGGGGGATATCGAACAGCTGCAGGTGATTTGAAAAAGATAGCATCACATTCAACTTGTCAGTAATTTACTTAGAAGTCCTGCCGGAAGTGACATCTCACAAAATTCGGGACGTAAGGCACCCACAGTGGAACGCATCTCTCCAGAGTCTTTTGCCGGCGGTTTAACTTCCTGGCCAACCGGAAATGACGAATCGGAAAGTAAAACCACTCGCCATCTTGTGAAGGTCAGGAGATTTTCGCCAGCCATAAATGCAGAAAAACGGAAGTCCTCACAGGTTTAATAACAAATTCCTCACAGATCCCAAACAGATCACTGGATGTGGGCTAAGAACAAACAGAAAACCGTGTATATATGCTGTTCAAATAAAAACAGTACTTAGGAAGAAAAGCTTTTTCAAAAAAGCATGGGAAAAAAAACTTCACTCAATTGGGAGGAATTTCTCACATATAGACCTAATTGCGATACATTGTGGACTATCACCAGGCTTCAGAGACATTGGTGGATATCCAAATCCGTATTAAGCCCCCCTTTTTTCCATGTGGCCATTTTGAAAATCCACTCTGTCTCCCTCCTAATGAGCTCCTTCGAGGCATCACCACCTCTCCAATTTCTTGCAACCAGATCAATACCATGACATATGAATTTGTCTAAACAGAAAACAGGACAGTTGTTACAGTGAATAGGAACACCGTGGTTATCAGATCGTCTTCTGATATACCCGAGTGCTCCAAAATCCAACACGGAGTGGTCGTGAAGTTTGACTTATGTATTGAGCCCCACAGGGGCATTGGAGTAAATAGATGACCCCTTTACTGGAACAATTAATAAAATGATTAACCTTAAAAGATTCTCCTGCAATACTACTAGTGAATTCCAGAACCTTTTTCTCCTGATTTACACAAGCTTTACATTTCCCACATTTCCCACATTTGTTATGACCTAGAGGTTTTTTTAGGAAATTCGAGTCATTGCTCATAGGAGTCTTGTAGGATGGTAACAGACTAGGGGCTAGTGAATTTTTAATTTTTTTTATATTTTATTTTTTATTTATTTTTTATTAAAATGCAGTCTTTTTATTCGGATCTAAAACTACACCGAAATAAACGCCAGATTAATCTATTTTGCAATTCATCTCTAGCCCCGAGAGAAGATCTAGATCTAAATAGACTTTTCAAAAATATGGAAAACATGATTAAGGAAACCAAACAATGGTGGGAAATCACCTCTTTAGAGCAATATATGCAGTCTAAAGTTATCCCTAGAGGGCTAAGGATGGGAAAAACTTTGGCTTATGGCCAGGATGATGAGCAATTGGTGACGGAATGGCAGGGTGCTTTTGAGGAGTGTTCCTTTAAAATGATCCAGTCTCTTATTGAATATCAGAAGAGAACACTGACCAAGTTAGAGAACAATATTGATACTGTGGAAAAAACAGATCTTGGAGCTTAACGTTCCCCAGATTTCCCAGTCTAAATTTGAAGGACTAAAAGGTAAATATTAAACAAGGGGATGACAATGTAGCTCGTAGGAAAGCAGAAAAATACAGGAGAGACCAAAATGATTATGCTGAGGGTAAAGCTTCATTCCTACATAAGAAAAATTTGAATCAGATGTAACATACATATAGACCAACAGCATTACGAAAACAATCCTCTAAAGAAGGGGCCAAACCTAAAAATAACCATCTGTATTCTGCAGGTGGATATAAAACTGGGTTAACGCCCACCCCAAGAGTTAAGGATAGACTGGGAGGATGGGTAAAAGGTTCAAAAAACCCATGGTAGGGATAGAAATATGGATACTAGATTAGAATCCAATAGAGCTGAATCACAAATGGGGGGCATTGCAGGTAAGAACAGTTCTGCTGTTTTTTTAGGGAAGGACAGGTCCACTGGTCTACAGACGGGGGGGGGGGGCGAACATCTTACCCCGTTTCTACAGGGATGGGCCCACCACAATCCTTTTTCCCCTCTGAAACCAGCAAACAAGAAAAGACTCCTCATGATCCAAACAGATTCAGAAGAGGAAGATCAAAGTTAAAATTTAAGAGCCCTAATCCTGTCACTACCGTTACTTCTAATTCACATGAAATTTGTTTAAATGGCATTTTTAATATTTCAGGAGCAATACTATCGAAGATAGAGCTTCAATTGCTCCAAAGGGGGCTAAAGTTTGCTCCAGCTAGAAAACAAAATAATTTTGACGTTTTTTTAGATCTACATAGGTTCATGAGGAAATTAACTAGGGAGAGGTTTTTTTCAAAAAGAGAATTGATTAGTATCCCTCTGGAAAATCAGCAGATAATTGGTACATCAGAATTTTTTCATCATACTAAACTTAAACACAAATCCCAATTTTTCCCAGTCTGGGAGAAAGGAAATCATATCCCAGTCTATATGGATGTCGTCTGGAGAGACTTAGCAAAACTCAATACCCGCCCCTTTAAATCCAATCTCAGCTTTAAAGAAAGGAAGGCGATCACTTCCCTTAAAGATAACCACAATCTTGTGATTAAACAGGCTGATAAGGGGGGGGGGGGACAGTGATAATGTCTAAGGTTTATTATTTGGGTGAAGCTTCTAGAATTTTGGGGGATCAAAGCACTTACCAGATCTTATCTAAAGACCCGAAATCTGAGTTTGATAGAATTGGTAAATGTGCTCGACAGAGGTAAAATCAGTGGTATTCTAACAGAGGATGAATATAAATTTTTGTATAATGTTCATTGCAAAACGGCTATTTTTTATTTTTTGCCCAAAATCCATAAAAACATTAATCACCCTCCAGGTAGACCGATTATTAGTGGGATTAATTCGCTTACCAGTAATATCTCACAGTATGTAGATTTATTTTTGCAACCCCATGCGAGAGATAATCATATCTTAAAGATACAGGCCATATTTTAAGAATACTCAAGACCATAGTATGGAAGGAAAGTTTCTGCATGGCCACCATTGATGTGGCTTCACTGTACACGTCTATTCCCCACATAAAAAGGAGTTGAAGAAGTCATTAATATTTTAAAAATGAATCCTATTATTTCTGAGACACAGATTGATTTCCTAGGAGAGTTAATGCTTTTTATTTTAAAAAAACACAATTATTTTTGGTTTGAGAGGGTGTTCTACCTTCAGACTTGTGGCACTAAGATGGGGACAAGGTTTGCCCCCAGCTATGCCAACCTGTATATGGAGAGTTGGGAGAGGGAGCAGGTTTGGCCAATGATATTGTCATCTGGGACGGTTCAACTGATTCGCGTCAGGTGTTTATAGAGTCCTTCAACAGTAATAACCATAATCTTAAATTTACCTACAAAATTCATCCTAGCGAAATAGATTTTTTGGATTTAACTATCTTCATTGATAAGGGCCAACTGGAGACAAAAACCTTCTTCAAACCAACTGATTGCAATTTGGCAATAGGAATAGATAGTGCTCATGCTGACTTTTGGCTTAAGAATATTCCAAGTGGCCAATTTAAGAGGTTGAGACGTAATTGTTCTGACCTTACGGTGTTCAATTCTCAAGCTAACATCATTGTGGACAGGTATGTGAGTAAGGGTTATGATATAAACAGAGTGTTGAAGGATTTAGAGGTAGTTAGAGATACATTATTAAAGGAAGGAAACGATCAATTAGATAAGGCCTTTAATTTTGCCTTTTGCACTCAGGAGTATACTTAACAAGCATTGGCATATTTTACAAACGGATGATTTTTTAAAGTACAGTATTCCTACCAAGCCACAAGTTATTTTTAAAAAAGCCACAAACCTTAAAAACTCACTAGCCCCTAGTCTGTTACCATCCTACAAGACTCCTATGAGCAATGACTCGAATTTCCTAAAAAAACCTCTAGGTTATAACAAATGTGGGAAATGTAAAGCTTGTGTAAATCAGGAGAAAAAGGTTCTGGAATTCACTAGTAGTATTACAGGAGAATCTTTTAAGGTTAATCATTTTATTAATTGTTCCAGTAAAGGGGTCATCTATTTACTCCAATGCCCCTGTGGGGCTCAATACATAAGTCAAACTTCACGACCACTCCGTGTTAGAATTTTGGAGCACTTGGGTAATATCAGAAGACGATCTGATAACCACGGTGTTCCTATTCACTGTAACAACTGTCCTGTTTTCTGTTTAGACAAATTCATATGTCATGGTATTGATCTGGTTGCAAGAAATTGGAGAGGTGGTGATGCCTCGAAGGAGCTCATTAGGAGGGAGACAGAGTGGATTTTCAAAATGGCCACATGGAAAAAAGGGGGGCTTAATACGGATTTGGATATCCACCAATGTCTCTGAAGCCTGGTGATAGGTCTATATGTGAGAAATTCCTCCCAATTGAGTGAAGTTTATTTTCCCATGCTTTTTTGAAAAAGCTTTTCTTCCTAAGTACTGTTTTTATTTGAACAGCATATATACACTGTTTTCTGTTTGTTCTTAGCCCACATCCAGTGATCTGTTTGGGATCTGTGAGGAATTTGTTATTAAACCTGTGAGGACTTCCGTTTTTCTGCATTTATGGCTGGCGAAAATCTCCTGACCTTCACAAGATGGCGAGTGGTTTTACTTTCCGATTCGTCATTTCCGGTTGGCCAGGAAGTTAAACCGCCGGCAAAAGACTCTGGAGAGATGCGTTCCACTGTGGGTGCCTTACGTCCCGAATTTTGTGAGATGTCACTTCCGGCAGGACTTCCAAGTAAATTACTGACAAGTTGAATGTGATGCTATCTTTTTCAAATCACTCGCAGCTGTTCGATATCCCCCTGTTAGTTGTAGGCGGGCCATTTTTTGTTCTGCATTTGCTATTTATTGTAACATGCTATAATGGAGTCATACGTATATTTTTTCCCTGATGAAGTCTCGTTTTATTTGAGAAACGAAACGCGTTGGAATGTACTCCAATTTTATGTTTATTAAATTTTCATACAATTTGAATTCCTGCTCTATTATTTTTCACACCAAACGACTTAAAGAAACCCCGGAATCTGCTGGCGGAGGTCTTAAAGAAAGGAGGTCCTGAAGACTTCTCTTGTTGAGAGTTTGTTGAGAACTTCTAGAAAGACATAACAGCTCCCATTGCGTCCAGGAGGGGTAATCAAGTACTCGTTATGTGCCTACTTTGGTTTCACATCTTGTGAGTGTGATTCTAGCGGGGATTCCTCATTGTGTACTATTATTGTTTGTATCTGCGGTCTGCACCATGTTTCTGTAATTTATTTTACAGATATTTTCCTGTGTTATCCTCTATCTACCAAAGTATTGATTAGCTGAGCATCAAGGAAGGTTCTCCAAAATATTTGTAGGGTCAAGGTAGCTGACCCTTTATGTACAGGGTAATCCAACATATCATTGCAAAGCTAGTGTCTAGACATGACCAAGTTTGAGGGGAAAAAAAAAAACTTTGAAATGGGCATGTGTGAATGGGAGGAGATGCACTTTGAACTTTGGGTACGTGGACCTAGATATCCATTTGGGAGGTGGAAGCCTGAAGTGTTTTATGGTTTTCCAGCCCTCTATGTTGAAATCACCCTGTACCTACAATTCTAGGTAGTGTGTTTTTTCCCTGATGTCTGCATTCTATCATTCCATTATTGTAGAGTGTCCTGTTACATATGTTACAGGTAAAGCCCGAAGTGTGGGTAATCCTGACATTACCATTACCCAAAACCACTGGGATACTTTGCAAATTACCTGGGTAAAGTCCGAAATTTCATTTCACTTCAGACTTTTGCTAAGGACGCCTGGGTAATGTCAGGATTACTCGCCCTTTGAACTTTAACCGTAACATATATAACGTTTCCCTTATATGTATCAAGGGATTCCTTAATTTCCCCCATGATTCAATCAAGCACACTAGGATCTGGCGTAAAGCAGATCTATCTGCCCCTTCTTCAGCCTTGGTTTTGTTCGGGTATGCGTGGGAGGCTCTTCAGTATGGAAATGCTGGGGCTTGTTTTCCAATTTCTGTGCATCCCTGTGTGTGTGTGCGCGCACGCTTTGCATCTGTAAGTCCTGAATAAATTTCCCAGTTTTGTGTTCACCCTGCAAGGAGCTGCGACTATTGACTGGATGGGTTTGAGCCAGAAGCATTACGCCTTCAGGATACTGACTGTGGGAACATGCTGCATGCGTTTACAGGAACCCACGTTACAGCATGGTCAAATGTTTATACCATTTAACTGAATGTGTGCAATAAAATTTTAATGTCCCCCTCCCGTCACAATTTAAAAATTTACTGAATATATATCGGTCTGAAAGCCTGTCTGCTCTGATAAAAAATGAAATATGTCCATCCCTAGTTGCCAGTCCTTGTCACTATATAGTTGGTAATTCTACGTTTCATTAGCCAACTGCCAAGCACACCATGTTGATGCTAGAAAGTTTCAATTTGAACTAGCCGTTTGTCGTTTAAACAAAATTCTTTAGCTATCCAGAGACCCAAAATATGGCACATTAAGGCATTTAAATTGCATTTATGGAGCAGAGCGATAAATAATCCAGTATATAATTTGTGTAGGTGTGCCAATAAAAAAAGGACTTTGAATAGCAGTTCAAACTAAAATTGTCAAAGCTCAGCTCACAAGTCTGATGGTGCTGAAAACAGAAGAGGATAAACCTCTAAATGACACGACTGCCGTTCTGCATTCTGGGCATTGGATTCTAGGATGGCTGGTTTTAATCCACAAATCTACACTGATGTCAAACTTTTGATAACATGTAGATTTACAGTGAGAATATTCTATTGGAAACCTACTGTCCACAAGCAATGGAGTCGAATCGTAATGGAATTTAAAAGGCTGCAGATTATGCAGTTTCAATAGAGAAGGAAAACCTCCGAAAGTTCTAAAAGTATGCACTTTAGAAATCTAAAGCAGACCATGAATTACTGAGCCTTGGCCTAGACATGAATTAATGTGCGATCGACAAATACTTTGCCAATGTAATGCAGGTGATGTTTCCATGAAACCACACACCTATTAGGAGTGTGGAAATCTAACAGAATAATATGACATTAAGTGTCAATGTACACTTACATACGTCTCAAGTCTTCAGTATGTTATTGAGGTTCACCCGTAAAAAACAAATGCCAGAAATAAAACACGAATATTGAGAAAAGGATCACGCAGGATCCTACACATAAAACAAGTCTAGCATCAACATAAAGAATGCTTGTAACAAAAATCGGTTGAACCAAACATTTTCATTCTAAACAAAGTACATTGAAATTATAAAGCATAACAAAAGGAGCACACAAAAATTATAAAAATAAATTTAAAAAAGAAATGGTATGCTCATTTAGGTCCATTAACAACAACAATTACATCACCATCAATTATATCAATTCCCCTGAGGAAACAAAAATCTTCCAACCCTCCCATACACCTTGAAACAAGGAGAGTTAGCAGCCCTGTGGTACATTTCCTCATAATGGTAAACATTTTCCAGCGATAACATGACTTCTCTTAGAGGGACTGACTTGAGAGCCAGTGGCGGGCTAGGGTAGATTTAGCTACGTTAAGTATAATTGAGATTATAACTATGTCGTAGTTGTATAGTAATAGGAAGCATATGCAATAGGTATTGTTTGGGACATAAAGGCATAGCAGGGGTGTGGAAATTAAAAAAAAATAAAAAAAAAATCTACTTGTCCAACGGACTAAGTAGTAGTCCAATCTACTTGTCCTGATAATTTCAACAAAATAGTGTTTAAATAGGTCTTTATTCATAACGGCCTATAGAGGCCATGTCAGATACATGTGATGAAGAAAGACCTTTATTTAAACACTATTTTGTTGTATGTATATATTAGGGATGCCGACAAAGTCTTCGTGCCTGCGCTCGTTGAAGGACCCCCAGCCGCGATCACGTGGGACTCCCACGTGATCGCGGCTAGGTCCTTTAACGTGCGGAAGCGCGGAAACTTTCCCGGCGTCGCTCGGGAAGGTAAGTATGCCGGAGAGCTCCAGGAGTGGCTGTCCGAATGCCAATAGAGCATTCGAACAGCCACCCAAGCCCCTCGGATGCCGGCTTCCGGTATCAGGGGGTGTCCCTGGAATTAGTCCGCCGGACTGCATCTCAAAAAAACCCAAAAAACTACTCGCCCGGATCTTCATGTCCCGGGCGATAGGCCGGTACAGTGAGAGATCAATCTACAAATTTTATCCCAAAAGGTAGCAAGGAGCGGACATTGCCAAAAGATGTGAAGGATAGATCCGACACTGGTACCACAGCGCCAACACATACCAGAGTATCCGGGTATGTGAGCCAAACGATTCGGGGTCAGATAGCATCTATATAAAAGTTTACGGTGTGATTCCCGTAAGTTCGTGCTCCTAGTGTATTTATATACAGTTTCGGTGGCATAGAACAGTCATCCTTGGAGGAATTAAGTGACAGATCTTTGTCCCATCTGGTCATATAAGGCAGTTTCTTATTAGGGTTCACATTTAACAGACTGTCATAACACAAAGACAAAAGTTTTTTCATAACTTTTTTTTACCTAAGCACAATCTATGAAAGGCCATAATGTCCGTCAATGCAAAGGAGGAGAGACCTTGTTGAGTCAGTGCATGTTTTACTGTAAGGTAAGTGAAACAGTCGCTAGTGGGAAGGGCAAACTCTCGCGTTAGGTCCGGAAAGGTTTTCATTGAGGCCGTGAAGAGCTGATTAATATGAGTAAGACCTAACTGGAACCAATGGTCAAGATTCAGGCCCTGGACAGTGCGGCAAAGGAAGCACAATGGGGCCATGCTTAGCAACAGGAAGGGTTGTAAAAGTGGTCTACCCCATTGGCGCCATGACATAAGGGAAAGGGAAGTTGAAGGTAGAATACCTTCTAATTTACGGAGTGGAAGCGTCGCAAACCACAGCAGGTCATGGACATGAAAAGGAGCAATATAAGCATTCTCCATCCGTAGCCATAGAGGAGTTTCTCGGTGGGACAGAGGACAGCAGCTGAGCCAGTAAAGCCGCCTTATAATACGCAGTTTTATAAAGCCTAAGCCCCCCCCTGCGCCTAGTCGCGGTGAGTGTGGAAGCTGAAATGCGGAGGCTTCCCCTTCCAGATGTGTGCTTGAAGCATTTTTTGCATGCGAAGCAACATATGGGCTGGGATAAAAAACGGAATATTCCTGAAAAAAAAATTAAAAAAAATATCTGGGGTAAAATACACATTTTTAGAGCCGCCATGCGTCCCATCCAAGAGACCTCCAGGCCATGCCAGGAGGCCAGTTGGGAAGAGATAGAGGTCATTAGGGGGTTATAATTGAGTTTAAGGATCAAGCCCCTGGATTTGGTGAGAGGGATACCTAAGTATTTTAAAGAGGTCGTCCTCCAGTCAAAAAGGGGTACGAGGCACGGAAGGTGGAAAGCGAGGAATTATCAACATGCAAGGGTAGTGCTTGTGTCTTGCACATTGTTTTTATAATAAGACCAGACCATAGGAGGTAAGCTGGTGAATTAGGGATGGTAGAGAGGTTTCGGGGGAGGCAAGAAAAACCAAAATATCAGCAAACCGAGCTAATTTATGGACTCCATCTGGGGTAGAGATGCCAGAGATAGAAGGATCTCGCCTAATACGCGAGGCCAAAGGCTCCAGGGCCAGAACAAAGATTAGTGGGGGGGGGGGGAAGAGGACATCCCTGTCTGGTACCGTTAGTAATTGAGAATGAGGAGGAGAGAACCCAGATGCCAGGACTTTTGCTGTCGGGGAGGAATATAGACTCAGAGCAGGGAAGCCAAAGGACTCCAATGCCTTGCCTTACGCATATAGCCCCAATGCAGGCGATCAAATGCCTTCTTGGCATCCAGTGCTAAGAGGAGCCCAGGCGTATTGGTTCTATAGGCAATGTCAATTAGATTATAAAAGCGTCGGGTATTGTCACATGTTTGTCTACCGGGTATTAAACCAGTCTGTTCTGCGGAGATCAGAAGGGGAAGCAGAGGTGCTATTCTAGACGCCAATAACTTGGCATACAGTTTAGCATCTACATTTAATAAGGAGATAGGTCGGAAATTAGCACAGCTCGTCGGGGGTTTGCCAGGTTTAGGTAGCGTTATAATAGTAGCTTGAAGCATTTCTGGGGGCATTACACCTGTGGTTTTGATAGGATATCTGCAAAAGTCTGATAATATAAATTAGAGAAGCCATCTGACCCAGGGGCCTTATTCTTTGGGAGAGCTTTAACGGCTTTGCGCACCTCCTCCTCCGTAAATGGAACTAGTAAATCCGCCGCTTGCGAGCGGGATAATGAGGGGAGATCTGCACTCGAGGAACTGAGTTCTCATCTGGGTTCGGGTCGTGGGTCATAGGGTCTGACCCTAAATTATATAAAAGATGCGTAGTAGTCAGCAAATTCTTCTGTGATTTTTAGCGGGTTGTAAATCCTGTCCCCCCCTTTATCTAATAGGTGAGATATCGTGGTTTGAAGTCTTTTAGATTTTAATTTAGATGCCAACAAGCAGCCGGCCTTATTGCCCTGAGTATATTGGGAGTAATTTAAGAGTCGTATGGTCCGTTCAGAAGACTGTAAAGTCAAGTGGGTTAAATCCCGTCGGAGGGTCGTTGATCAAGACAAGAGGTCAGGTGTAGGGCTTGTTTTATGTTGGAATTCCAATTCAGAGATTTGCTGCTGTATCGAGATCGTCTGGGCACCTAGTAACTTTTTCTGTTTAGCCCCTCTGAATTAAAATGGCCCCTCACTACAGCTTTATGCGCCAACCAAGCTGACGAAATGGCCACCTCTTCCGTCTCATTTAGTGAAACATATTCCTGCAACACCGAAGTGTCAGACGTCAGTGCCACTTACAATAAAGGGAGTAATTCAGTCGCCAAGTCCCCTAGCAGGGTAGTCAGCTTCAAAAAAAAAAAAAAAACGATCGTTAGAGGGACGTGGTCAGACCATGTTATAGAGCCGATCTTGGCGGCCAGGGACAGTGGAGCCATGTATCAGACATAGATCAATGCGACTAGAAGACAAGTGAACCGGGGAGAAAAAAAAAAAAAAGGTATAATCCCTGGGTCGAGGGGTTGATAATTCTCCAAGCATCATATAGGTCAGAGGATCGCAAAAAGTAGTGTAGCTGGCAGCTGGAGGGGGGCCGTTTACGAGACGGTGTGCGGGTCTGGCCCGGCTGTGTGTCCACAACAGAGTCAGGCACACAGTTAAAATCTCCACACAAGAAAATTTTACTAAAAGCCTTTTTGAGAAAACATACCGGATTAACATTGGGGATATACAGATTAGCAACAGTCATTGGCAGTTCATTCATGGTGCACACCAAAATCAAAAGGCGACCGACCATCGGGTCTGCGTATTAGGTCGAGGATTTAAAGACCCAGTCCTTATGAAAAAAGAATGGAGACGCCTCTGGACTTTGGGCAGTGGAATGATAAGAAACAGGGTACATAGCAGATTTTAAATGGGGGTGCGTAAGGCACTAAAATGCGTCTCCTGCACGCAGACTAACGCCGGCTTATTAAAATGTAAAGCACGAAACAGAGCATGTCGTTTAAACGGAACATTCAGCCCCCTAACATTCATTGAAAAAATTCAGAACTGAGGCTTACTCATGAGTAAGTAACCACAACGATGTAATATGCGTGGTAGGATTAGAAATAACAGAAGGCATGGGGAGTATGAAGGCCGGGACCGTGAGAGCATAGCAACAGACATACTAAAAAGGAAAAAAAAAAAAAAAAAAAACACAAAACAAACAGCGCTGTATTGTAACCGGAATCCACTTCGTTCACTCGGGACGAGGCCGGACCGGACACGAGCAAGGATTGTCTGTACACGAGGCTCTTCAGGAAAGGCAAACTTTTATTGTGACGTCACAGAATGCTCAGACAGGATTGAATCGCAAAGACTGAGCCTCGATTATACAGTGTCCTGAGGTTTTATACCTCAAATACATAATTAGGTACATCCCAATTAGCCCACCTCCCGGTGACTATCCCACCCCACGTGGGTTAATACCTCCCTTAGTCTAATACAAAGACATTTCATTAAATTGGCCGTAAATTGGCAAAAATTGTGTTAGTAACAGTAAATCATAATTAGTTGCTCTCGCTGTTCCGGGCTGCGCCTGGTTCCCTGACGCCTTCAATTATTTGTTACAAATGGCACCTGGTCTGATCTCTATACTCCTTTGTATTTCTGCGGGCTCCAACGACCTTGATGTATCTTTCTCTGTGCCTGGAACAGCAGAGATCTTTCTCAGCGCTTTAATTGTTTTTTCTGCTAATCTCAGCACATTCCTAAATTTCTATGTATGCCTGATTCTAGTTTCAACTACAAACTACCTAATTATTTTCAAGTGAACCAATATTCTGAGCAAGATGGTCGCCTGGCTCATAATGGCGGCCATCTTCCAGCCTATTTCCACTACAGTATCACAAAAATACAGCAAAAGGGAGTCATTCCAGGTAGCAAAGGGAAAAAAAAAAAAAAAAGCAAGATAAGCATCTAGGGAGACTCAAACGGGTGGCGAGGGGACGCTCGCTACTCAGGGCTCAGCACGAATACCATGCGCTGCTTCAACAAGCAGAGGGTCCCGAGGCGATCATGTAGAGGAACCATTCACCCCAGGGGGATAACTGTCCAGTAAATCCGGACAGATTTAGAAGCAACACAGGGAAGGAGACCCCCATCATTTAGGCCGGACTCTGCCATTCTGGGGAGACTTTGATCGGTGATGAAGAAGGCTCGCGTGGAGGTGAGAAATCAGCCAGAATATTCCAATCTTTCAGAAATTGTAATAAAGTGGCAACAGCGGGAACAACATGCAGGGTTCCATCCTTCCATATCAAGAGCTTTGTAGGGAACCCCCATCTGTACGCCAGCTTGTGATTACGAAGAAGCTTGGTAAGAGAATTCACGGCGTTTGGATAAGGTCGATGCCGACAAGTCAGCGAAGAGATATCAGCATATGGGGCAGATAAAGGCATAGATTTCCGTGACGCAGACATTAAAGCCTCTTTGATGTGAAAAAAGTGCACCCGTATAATGACATCCCGGGCCACCGAGGAAGGCCGGTTTTTCGCTCGTGGGAGACGATGCGCTCGATCCAGCAGTAGGTCTTGTGGCGTAGCCTCGGGCAGCAAAGTTTGAAACAACTCAAGAAGGTATGGATGTAAGTCCGCTAGAGTGACCGCTTCTGCGATACCCAGATTCTAGTATTATTGCGCCATGAGCGATCTTCAATGTCAGCCAATTTAAGTGCTAAAGATCCATGGGCCGCTTGTAAGGCCTGATGCCTGTCCACCAGATCATTATGGGCTAAACAGAAGTCATCCGCCTTGGTTTCCAGCGCGTCAGTACGCTCACCCAAATCCTGGACGTCCCGGCTCAGCTCCTGCAGCGCCCCTTTAATTTCTGCCTGTATGGTCGTTCGGAGATCCTGCAGCATGGCATTTAACCTGCTCTCTGAAGGAGACAAGGAGTCAGGCCGATTGATGCTGAGGGTGCTGCATCTGGGTCAGGCGATCGCTCACGCTGCGGGGATCCGCCATCTTGGGCCTCCTTACCGCGATCTTTCTGGGCAGATTTCAGTGGTTCCAGAGCTCGTTGGGCCTTAGGGAGGTGCAGGGTAAGTTCCCCCACCACGTAATGTCGAAGGGATGCCTCGGGTTGCCCCTTAGAAGCTGTTGGTTTGTAAAATTCAGCGCCGGCCGCAGGAGCTACTCAGCCATGCGACCGCGCGCTGCTACGTCCGGACACGCCCCCCTTCAGTATGTTTTTATAACCAAGGAGTCTACCCAAAATGGAATACAGTGGGCATCAAGCAGTTAAACCACAGTGCTGTACCAGTCAACCAAACCATGAAGTGGAGCCAAGACAAAGCACAAAAAGAACAATCTGAACTATACTCCTGACGTGCACATTAAAATTAGTTTTAGACTTTGTTAAAATCGCTAGAAGATGTGCGGCCCGAGATACTCAACCACCCCAATCCAGGTAATACCTACTCAAACTCCGGGCTTTTCCTAAAGCATCCGTCACCATTTGGATTTCAGGTCTGCCAGTAGCAGTAATGGGGGATTTCCACCAGTATTTGGGAAACTGATCTTTGCAAATTATCCATGTTGTATTTTTGTAAATTCAAGTACAATTGGTAAAAATCACTCAAATTATTCAGTTTTGAAGGAGCGGCCGTACACTGTTGACTTGTGACAGGTGTTTCGCCAGTATTACACCAGAAAGGAGTGGCACAAAAAAGAAAGGGGCCCCAATATGTTTGGTATGGATGGGTCACTTTAACTGGAACATTAGTGGACTCGCAGGAAGACAAGCTTAGATTTTGAGCAGGATGTAAAGAGGTTAAAGAGGGATAGTTTATGTAGCCTACATCCCTCTCCAGAGGGACAATATCAAGTGAACAGTAGAGCTAAATGGCCAATCACCACAGGACCAAAAGCAACCAGGCTTGACACAAGTCATAGTTTAATATGCACACATACAGTACATTTCTGGACTTCATTTAAAAAAATAAAAATGTAATTTTGTATTTCTAGAGTGTTTAATAATTTTTGCTTTCATGTCCTAATTTTCTCATCCTTGCAAGGAGCCCAAATTCTTTCATTAGGCTTCCTTATTATGTTAAAGGGACACTAACAAAAATGTATCTAAATTTTCCATTGCAAATAAAAATCACCCAATGATTTTTTTTTTTAGGTTTTTCTCTTGCTCCCGTTTTGAGGATCTTTTCCCCATGATTCAAGTTTTACCAAGTTCATCACTTTACTGCTCTGCCAGAGTTTGCTATTCTGAGATCCACCCCTGCTCCCTTACTGGCTGTTGTGTCACTGGAGGGCAGGACCAGGCAGCTCAGACTTTTTTTCACATGTCTTCCAGCAGTGAACAAGTACAGCCTGCATAAACATCTTGGATGCCTGTGTGAGCTTTTTTTTTTTTTTTTTTTTGGAGAAAGGATTTTACCAGGAAGGATACATTGAGATTTCTCTCGTTTTCAAGTATGTCCTGGGTGGCGAGTATGTACCGTTAGGTGTCTTGCCCAAGGACACTTACTGGAGAGGTGCTCTTGCTGGGATTGAGCCCATGACTCCACAGGCTCTCTCCACACAGAGCAGTGATGTTACCTTTACTCCACCCAGCCGGTACACTCCACCCAGCCTTCACTGCAGCCTGCAAGCTTCAGATACATTGTTGCTCCTATCACTCCGAGGCACATACATATACATATATATGATATCTTGTTTTGAGCTTTAAGCTAGTAGTTATCTGCAGCCTGTGCGGTTCAGGACGAGGGGGTGGGAAACCAGGACATGCAATCTGTGTGCGAGGGCTGGATGTGGGATGTACACTCCTGCTGCACAGGCTGGAAGTGGGAGGTCTAATGAAGCAGGGGAAGGGGCTGTGGTCATGACAGAAAGTGATGGGGCCAAGTTTGATTGGAGCTGTCACCGACCAACAGACCCCATTCTAACCCAGCTGCCACAAAGTAACCAGGGAGCAACGTAAAGATACGGGGGGGGGGGGGAACAGTTTGCAACACGAAGTATCACAAAAACTGATGCAGTGACAAGCTAACATAACTTCTCTAGAACACAGAAAAACTAAGCACGTGCAAGATCAGCAACATAGAACAAATTCTCATTTTTTGTGGTACTGTCCCTTTAAGTGATTGTACACAATGGGTGAACATGTGTTTGTATAGAAGAAAAAAAAGCCACACATCCAGCCTCTGTTTCCTAGAAATCTCACTTCTGGGTTAAAGTCAGAGCGAGCGCTCAGCATTCTCCGAGCTCGTTTTGAATAGTCTGGCTGTAAGAGCTTTACTAGTTCCTTTATGAACGTGCTCGGAAAATATCTGGCGAGCAGCCACAAATTAAAATTAGAAACACAAGAACACAGTTAAAACGGTCAGAACAAATCCCACATGCCGTTTCGCTTAATTTAGGGAGATCCACAATCCGCGAGGTTTCACAATCCATGCATGTACCACCCGAAAACAAAAAAACCCCAGAGGAGGAACCTGCTGCTTGAAGGGGAGGTGTAATTGAGACAAGCATTTTAGGGAACTTCTTCCAACCTGCAAAAGTATTTAACCATCACAGCAGACCGGCTCTTTGCACGCAATAAAAAGGTTTGAGAGTTAGTGTAAATTTTGAGATGAGGTGAAGGCACACCAAGGTGGTTATTCCCTACCCTCCAAAATCGGCGCCGAGTCGCACTGAATGGCGAATTCTACAGCAACTCGTAAATTCACAAAAGCTGTCAATAGGCCAAATACAGGTGGACTGACAGTGAAACACGGCACAATTTGACGCAATTCAGGATTGAAATGGTCTCTTCGAAAACCATTGATTCGTCCAATTACAGAAAGCAGAGCTGCACCAAAATTACTGTTTCAATGCGACAGGTTCAATCGGTTTCATTGTAATAAATGTGATTTTTAAAAAAGACCATTTTTGCAAAAAACTTAAAATAATTGACTCCTTTTAAAACAAAAGGTTTAAGACCTTTTTATGGTTTAAAAAAAAAAAACGTTTGATTTTAAACTCCCATTAGGAAAATGGGAGACTTTACAATTTCAGTGAAATGGAATTGACAAAGTGAGCAGAAAGGAGTTAAATTTCAGTGCTTTGTGAATACAAAGCCCCAGCGTTCTGAGCGTGAGGTTTGAATGACCACGAAAGCTGAATACTCCTATAGAGTTACACTGAAGGGTTATGGCATGATACATTGGGAGTTACAAGGAGATCAGGACATGGGTGGACAGGCCTAGGAGAGGCTATACAGGTGACATGACATACTTCACAGGTATTGCTGGAAAAGCCTCAGACCTGCCTGGAAAGGGAATGTACCAACCCTTGGTCATCAGTGAATGGCAAGGCCCATCCTAAATTCAGGACAGCTGGGGTATCCGAATCGCTCACTCCTTTGATCAACATTGCCCTGTCCGTTCTGTTCAAACCCTCTGCAAAGCATTACAAGCACAATAAAAAGGATGTTTTTTTGCAACTTTGTAAGTCTTTATAGTCTCAAATGCAAAGTAACATAAACCAACAACAAAAAGTATGTTTGTAAACATGAGTGACCAAATAGCAAAGTTACCACTACCCTTACGACAAAGGGGGCATGAAAGCTTGGCATGGGCATCCTTGGAGGTCTTTTTTTGTAGAACTCCATGCTTGAGCATGAAATTCATTTAAAAACTAGATTTTTTTTTTTTACCCTAATAGTAAAATACCAGAACTAGGGCTGGGAAATATTGCAGAAAAAAAATAAACCAAAAACATTCAATGACACAATATTTCAACTTCACTATAACTTAAGTGTCACCGATGCTCGCATGGTCCACATTTATCTTGGCAATGCAGAGTGCTCGCAGGCTGATTGAAATTCAATTTGCTCACGCTGCCAACCAAGTCTGCGCAGAGCTTTCAGTCGTGCTGCGTGGCTCTCAAATGCTTAGGCACTATGCGGCGCAGGGACAAGATTCACAACCTTGACAGGCACATTAAAAAAAAACACAACACGACTTCAATACATTTTTAATTGCCCAGCCTTGACCGGATGTATGCGGATACAGTAAAGCTTTAAAAACTGATGGACACTATAGAACATAACATTCTATGTTCTGGAGGAATTTAATTTTGCTGATATCCTACATGTGGTTTGTTGCTCTTATGTCTAGTTAAAATATCTTACTGTGTCACTGGGTGCATCCATTGTGTGACCTTTACTTCACCTGCTCCTCATTGTGTGACTTTGGCCATAGGAGTCTAAGGCCCCGTTCACACTGTGCGATTTGAAAGTCACGCGACTTTCCGCGCGATTTTCATATTCGCGACATGGTGCGATAATGTCGCGCGATTTTCATATTCGCGACAGGGTGCGATAATGTCGCGCGACATCGCTGTTTTGTGCGATTTTTGCAAAGCACCACCAATACAAATCGCAAAATCGCAGATAGCAAATCGCAAAAAAAGGGTCATGTACGTGCGACATGCGACGTGCGACATGATGTGAACAGCTCTATTGAAATGCATTGGAGAAGCGACATCGCGCAGATTTTGCTGCGACGCCGCGGCAAAATCTGCGCGATAAATCCCACAGTGTGAACGGGGCCTAAGGGTCAGGCAGTCGATTCACAGCATTGTTTTGTGTGGGATGTATTCAGAGGACATCAGGGCAGGGATAGATTAGAAGTTCCCTGTCTCAACTCCAGTAGCCGGGTTCACAATAGACTTGCCTTGTCTTAACATTCTGCAGACTTAAATACTGTAGAAAATGAACCACGTCAGTAAGGCCAGCATTTTTTGGTGCAGATTGATAAAAATTGCATCATGGGGAAGAAAAAAAAAATCCCCAAAATGGAAACGGATTTTTTTTTAAATTTCTTCTCTCAAATGCATGTAAAAAGAACAGCAGCAGCAGGCCTTTATTAGTAATGCACCGGTAATCTAGTCACAGGTTATCTAAGTGCCCCTTTAATATTACATATATATCCATTGTATTGAGTGATATTAAATGACGTGGGGCACAAATAAAGATTTGCTCCCTTTCAACTAAAAGGTGTCATCCCTAACAAATAGGACCTCCACTGAAGTCTCCAAATAATCCCTCCCATTCCCGCAAGCCAATGGCTACAGAACAGGACTGGTCAAGATACATTAACCAATTCCTAGTTTCTGCAGAGTGAGACATCAGAAATTGACTGGAAGGAAATCTGGAAACAAGACATTTAAAACCTGAGCAGACTTCCAGTGCGCACCAATTTGCATGTCTAGAGACAGGAAGATTATCACACGAAATCCAACGTTACATAATATACAGAGTCATAAGGTTAGGTCATTGAGAAGTTCTTTTAGGCTAAAAGAACAAATGGATGTGAGGTTAGCAACCATTTTCATTGATTAATTGGCTTGGGTACAGAACACCGAAAAACCCCCAAAAAAAAAACTACTGATCTAAGTCAGGCCAAGTAAGGCTAGGGTCAGAGTGGGGCAGTCGGAACGCGCGTGCAGACGCACTAAATCACGGCGGCAGTAGCAGCACATAACGGCCAATGACGGCCAATATACGCAGTACGTGCGTACGAAAGTGCGCCGACACCACGCAACCAGCAAATGAACGCATTTTTATCAGAACGTGAAACCGCTGCTACTGACGTACAAAGTGCGCTGCGGCCGCATAGCAGCGTGTGTGCGTGATTAGGAGATGTCAGACGCTGCTAGTGTGCGGCCAACATAACGTTCAAACAGCCGGATTTCCCTAGACTTCTTTTCACCCCATCGTCATGAAATACGTCCAGAATTGCGCATCGTCTGACCACTTAAGCGTATTCCGTGAAAAAATGCGTGCGCACGCATCGACGTACATTTTGACGGTGGCTGCAGAAAATGCGCTCATCTGTCCCTAGCCTTAAACGTCAAACAACCTGAAACCGACTGGAGAATATGTGCCGCTACTCTGATTTAGTTCTGGGGTTAAGTCAGACATGACAGATCTGTTTTTACTGTGGAACTATAGTACAGACTAGGGTTGCCAACACTGTGTTGAGGAGCTGTACCACTTTTAGATCCATACATGGTGCTGGAGTCCTGTGCCACCTTGACCAAGCTCCCTTCCCCAGCTCCGGGTCCTGACTGAGCTCAGCATCAATCCATTCTGAGCAGCTGCTCACAACCTTGTGTGTTAAGAGTACTCCAGTTACATGACATCTAAAATTTTGTACGCATGTGTGGACGTTATGTACTTTGCTCAAGACAATAAAAAAAAAAAGTGTTGATTTACATATTTTTCCTTAAAAAAGGAAAGCCATTTTATCCAATGAAATAGATTATGAAAATAGTTGCAGCCCTACTAGATTTCTATTTTATGGTTTGGTATGTGGGGGTTGCGGTTTACTTTAAAGAGCCCAACAGATATCGCAGCTGCACAAGACATTGGAATACAAATAAAGGGTACAAGATATATTAAACTCACAATATTTGTCAGTTTGTGATGTCCCAGTGTAAAGGGATTCTCAAAAAGGAGTGAATGACAGGTTCAAAAGGGAACATACAATCTTTATCCTCCAACTATAACATCCTTGAACACTTTAGACAAATAATCCAGGATTTAGACACATTCAGACCAGAGTTTCTATAAATTATGTTGTTTTTTTTGGCTGGGCAAATCCAAGTTAACTGGGAGGTGATGTGATATTACCAAATTGTTGACATTTACACTTTTGGGGATATCAGGGCAGGTTCCCTGCCACAGAGCTAGTTCTCCCTGTATCAATTCGGGATCTGACCCAAGTATTAAATATTTAGCAATTCCTCCCCATATTGCCAGGTGCATCATATACAGAAACACCAGGATTAATGCCACACGGTACCGTTCATCTAATGCCAGTAACTAGGCCATTAAACAGTTACATGTTATACAGGGTTATTCAAAGAGATTCGAAAAGTCACTGCACGTTTGGTGACGTTTTGTTCAGCCGATCCCATTTCGGCGACCCTGCGGTGTATTCAGCAAGCACCACAGGGTCCCCGAATTGCAGGGAAAGGCTGCTGCAAACCCGCTGAAAACTAACTGCAAAACCCGGCGAATGCACGCCGAAAACATCTGGATTAACCCACGGAAAAACCCAAGCAGGAACCGATCACACGCAGCGAAGCTGCGGGAAAAAGTCGACACCGCAGAAGAAGGCAGTGAATAAATTAGGAAAACAGTTTGCTTGAATGTGTGAAAAGCTGTTTGCAAAGAAACTGAGCGAAAATGTCTGAAATTTACATATGAGGTCCAGGGAATGATAATAAAAAGGGCTGTTACAGAAAAAATAAGTAAACTTAAGAAAAAAAAAAAATAGAAAAATGCTTAAAATATCCTAAAAATCTCTATGGGGATTCACTGCCCTCGAACAGGCACCGTACGTGCAGGCAATTCGCCAGGACTTGGCGTATTGCCTGCTCTCTGAATAGCCGAATGGCCAAGAAAGGTAACTGAACGCTGATTTTCAGCGTTCGGTTACCTTTCTCAAGCAATTCGGATCTCTTTGAATTACCCTGATAGACTCATCCCTGGTGTTGGCCAAGATTCAGACATTATCCTGGTATTTCTGGATTAGGCGGTTTCAAACTGGAGTAGGAAAACCAAAAGACATGAGCAAACATGAATACATTTATAACAAGTCAAACTGTGCAAACCCATCTTTTAGGAAAGTAAATTTGATACCTAAGTCTGTTCTGGGCAGCATCGTGCTCGTTCGCTTTCCTGGTGTTTTGACTTTACACATTGGGAGTAGCTTGTATTTATGGCATACGCGCAAAGGTTGATCAGCCAAATAGGCCATGCTTCAGAGCCCAAACGTTTCAGATTTCACAGAAACCTGCAGCATTCCAGATGGTTCTGAGGTTAGACGCGGCAGGCGAGATGTATCACAGCACTGGGAGCAACTCCAGAAAGGCGGAGCACCTGTTAGGAAGGCAAGTAGTATGGCTGAGACTCCAGAAAAACAACTTCTGGAAATTTTAGATTGAGTGTGGCCAACCTCTACATAGGCTTAAAACATTGTATCCCAAACCTGTCCTCAGGAACCTCTGACAGGCCAGGTTTGCCAGATATGTGAAGCACAGCAAGTTGATCTATGTTGCTGCTCAGTGATTGCAGGAGTCGCTCTGCATTTCAAAGGCAATCCCTGAAATCTAGCCTGGTTGAGGGTCCCAAGGACAGGTTTGGGAAACACCGGCTTAAAAAAGGAACACTACTGGTACTTCTGATCACTTTAGATTTTTAATAGGATAGGAGGCGTGCCCCCTTCTCGCCCCCCCCCATTTTGCTAAAAACCTTGGTGAAGTGGAGGAGTTTCCTCCACCCCTCCCAGCAACCAGGAAGTTACACTTTCCAAGTTACTAGTGATGTCAGTACACAGTGGGTGTTAGTGATCGGTCCAAGAGGCCGCGATGGATTGAAGCTGCGTACGTGCAAGTCCTGCTGCAGTGCTCAATTTGGGAAAACTTAAAGAAAATTTAGGAATTGGGCAGCCTCAATTATTTAAGGGGGAAAAGGAAAAAAAAAAAAAAAACACAATTTCCAGTAGAGTGTTCCTTTAACCCTTTTGCTGCAGGTGACTTCCTCTGGTCTGCCAGCCCTCCCTATACTTTCCCTTCTGTCCAGGAGGCTACAGTTGTCTGACTTCAAGAAGTCAGACCCCACTATTAAAGCCCTCCCGGCATTATAAAAAAAAATAAAAAATTGCACCTGTCTGACCTTTCCAGCAATGCCTTTAACCCCATTGGTGCCAGACTGATCCAGCACTGGATTGTGTTCTTTTTCCCCAAAGAGGTGGCTGACATCTTTGAGGTCAACCAAGCCTCCCCTGCCCACTGACGTCACACATGGGTGTGATGACATCAGTCAGGGGGTGGGGTCCTTTGGACCCTGCATCTGATTGCTGGCAGCTAGAGGGTCATGTTTGGCATCAATGGAAAGGCCATAGCAGAGTCAGTTACACTTGACTCTGCCCTTTCCTTCATCCCCCACATCAAGTCTCTTTCCTCCTCCTGCCGATACCAACTGCGTAATATTTCCAGAATTCGGCCATTTCTTACAGCTGTCACCACAAAACAACTCACACGCCCTGGTAATCTCCCGACTCGACTATTGCAATAATCTCTTATCTGGCCTCCCTCTGTCCCGCCTCTCCCCCCTACAATCCATTCCTGAACGCCTCCGCCAGGCGAATTCACCTCACCCGCCGCTCTGTCTCTGCCGCTCCCCTCTGCGAGTCCCTTCACTGGCTCCCCATCCACTGCAGAATTAATTCAAAATCCTTATCCTTACCTACAAAACCCTCACTAACTCAGCGCCCCAATACCTGTCCTCACTAATCACCAAATACACCCCAGCCCGCTCCCGAAGGTCAAACAGTGACCTGCGCCTAGCTTCTCCCCGCATCACCTCTTCCCATGATAGACTGCAGGATTTCTCACGCGCAGCCCCCACTCTCAGGAACGCTCTCACTCGTACTGTCAGACTTTCCCCTAACTTCTCTTCCTTCAAACGCTCCCTTAAAACGTTCCTATTTAGGGAAGCCTACCACCCAACTCACTGACGCAATCATCAATCACTCTCACTTTACAGTCCTCTCCTCCTGTTTCCAACCCCAACCCTCCCAGATTGTGAGTTCCTACGGGAATAGGGCCCTCATCTCCTCCTGTACTGTTTGTCAAATGTTGTTCAATGTATTGTATTCTAACCCTGTCTATACTGTATAGATAACCTATTCATTAACAGGTCTATACACAGGACACGAGGTCATCCATTTAGACTGGAAGAAAGAAAATTTAGCTTAAAGCATAGGAAGGGTTATTTTACGGTGAGAACAATAAAGCTGTGGAATTCTCTGCCTGTTGAGGTGGTTGGGTCAGAGTCTGTACAGACTTTTAAAAAACGACTGGATGACTTCCTGCAGACACAGAATATTAAGGGTTATAATATTTAATATGTGGGTAAAAGCTTCTTGATCCAAGGAGAAATCTGACTGCCATTCTGGGGTCAAGAAGGAATTTTTTCCCGGTATGTTGCATATTTCAGACTGGGTTTTTTGCCTTCTTTTGGATCAACAGCAGTAGGTTATGTGGGAGAGGCTGAACCCGATGGACGCATGTCTTTTTTCAGCCTATGTAACTATGTGCCTATTGTACAGCGCTGCAGAATATGCTGGCGCTTTATAAATAAAGAATAATAATAGCATGGTCTTAACAATGACAAAACATGACCAAGTTACATGTAAAAATAAACTTCAAGGGAAGTGCTTAGTGCGGTTCTAAATTAATGTGAATGATGCTGCACTAGAAATGTTTTAGCTAAAAATCATGCATTTTCTCACAATCCAGTAATGGATTCCCATTTCTAATTTTTTAAATGCTCTTATCCCATAGAATATAACACCACAAAGGCTTGATAAAATGAACAAATTTAACAAGCTGTAGGGGTTTTAAATTTCAATGGAAATTTACATTTTTTGTTATATTATGTGTAGCGCTGTGTTTAAAATCTTACTGTGGCAATACCTATTTTTGGCCACCGGAGGGAGACAAGCGCGATCAGAGACACTGAACCTTGGGACTACATTTCCCGGCGTGCTTTGCAAACAGACAGGAAGTGGGTGGGACACAGACGCTGTACATCCTGAGCCTCGTGGAGAACGCGCCAGAGCGCGCCAGGGAGTGCATGAGGGAAGACGCAGTGCTGCAGGAGCTGAACCGTGATTAGGCCGGAGCGCAAGTGTGACCTATTGGGATCCAAGTGGGGTTATCCTGCCTTGCCAGAAGGAGCCTTACTCATCGACAGACATCGCCCAAGTTGTTATCCAGACAAGCTGAGGACCTCGAGTGAGGAGTACCGCGAGTCCATAGGACGGGAGAGCAGGCGGTAGCTGGACAAGTCCGGGCCGGAGCACAGAAAGCCTGACCACCTATCCAGCAGCCGGTATCCCAGCGAGGAAACAAGCGGAGAGACGTCCTGGGTCAACGGAGCCTTGGTGATCAACGGATGGGTGAGAGGCCTCCAAGGCCGGTTTTACAAAAGCTCAAGCAAGCACGCTGTTGTTTATTTCTGAAACCCACAGGGCCCCAACTTGACTAGTCGAAGACATCGCTTAAAAGATTCACTGGCCAGTTGAATAGTACCCGGGTACCATAATACACACATACACTCACAAATCGGGACTTAACCTGTTCGGGACTCACTCCCTAAGATCCGAAAAAGGGGAAAAGATTCGCACCTTATTTTGGTTTTCCGCTGCGCGTTTCTCGTAATTACGAAGCATTGTACTTTTCTGCTCGGTCGTGTATTTTTCCAGAAATACGAAGTCTCGCATTTCTTTTTCCCGCTGCGCGTTTACCGCAATACGAAATACTGTAAATATATCTACGAACACCGTGTCTTATTATATGCCTTTTACTTCAGTAAGCTATATAATTTATAAAATCCACAACGGTGCTGGAGTATATTTATTCCCTAGTGCGGGGAGACTGACCCGTGGTTCATTTTCAGCGGCTCCTCCGGGAGTGAGCGCTACATATGCATTTTCAAAAAAGTTAAAAACAGGTGGTGCAAAAAAAAAAAAAAATTCAAATTGGGCTAAAAAAACAAACAAAAAAAACCACAAAATGTTAAGTGAGCTCAGCATAGATGAAATTGCTCAGCAAGACAAGAGATGTTTAATTGAATGTCAGTATTTTTTTTGCTAAATCGGGTTGACAGTTTTATTCACGACAAGCTCTGGTTTGTCCATAAAATGGCTTGTCCAATCAAAACTGAGGAATGACCCCATTTGCCCACAGGTTGCACTTAAATGACACTTTATAAACTGTTATGAGCCGAGCATTTTCTGAAAAGGCGAAAAAAAAAAAAAAACCTTTGAAGAGCCACTTGTCATACCACATTCTAGAGACCTAATGAAGTGCCCTGCTTTGATAATGGGTACATTTATATAGCGCAGAATTCAACAGTGGAGAAAACAGGAAAACAGTTACCATAGAAATAACACTTTAAAAGTCATTGACAGAATTGCAATGTTATAAAAGGTCTGTCATAGCATTTCTGGACTTTCCCAACCTCCAGGGCAGATGGCATCAGTGAACGAGACAATGTAGTGCCAGATCCTGTTTATCGCATATTTCACCACTAGCCCCATTAGGAGCAAGAAATAGATCACCTTATAACAGATATGGGAAGCCCTAGGGGCTTCCCATGTCTGAGGGAGCACTCTCCACAGATCACCAGGTCGGCTTGGAAGCCACAATCTAGTATATGTAGCACCTGCTGCATTCAAGCCGTACCCACTCTACTTGCAGGAAGGAGATCCTGGCCTAACCACATGCACCAAGCTGACATTTGATTATTTAAATAGCCATTACAGATCTATAACCCAGAAGGCTGTCAGTCCTGTGGGGTCAGTGAAACACTCAGCACATCATGACCAGTTCAAATAATGTGGAGCAGACTCATGACGGACCAAGAAGGAGCTTAATTATATGGATGCCATCGTAACGTTTTTGGCTTCGGCACTTGAGAAAGGCTTGTGTCGGAATCGAAACATTGTGATTGCATCCATATAAAGCTCCTTTAAGGCCCATCATGAGTGTCCTATCCTATTCTCTAATGTGGTCAAGCCCCTGGTTGGCAATTCTTATCCCTCCCCCCCACTGGGATAGACCTGGTGACCAAGCTTTTCGGTGGTGGAGGGGCCAGGGCTTACCATCAGTTGGATCCGTGCTCTTTCAGGGGGAAGTTCCTGTCCTAGGGTTACTTTAGGGAAATGTAGGATATCCCACTACGCCACTTTATCGCTAGTTGCTTCTCTACCCTCCCATACACCCTCTGAGCGGGTGGTGGATACATGGAACAGTCTTCCAGTTGAAGTGGTAGAGGCCAAAACAGTAATTGAATTTAAGCAAGCATGGGATAGGCATAAGGCTATCCTAAACAAAAGATAAATCCAGGTCAAGTATCCATGTAATTGGGCAGACTAGATGGGCCGAAAGGTTCTTATCTGCCGACATTTTTCTATGGTTCTGCGAGGCACGACCGGAGCCATCTCATTTATTCGCTTCTCTCCATGGTCATGTGCACCCCCTGCCCCTATCAATTGCTATGGGGAAAAATGAGACTCCCCATTTTGCCAGTCGAGTGGGACACCTTGATGGAATTTATGGGGATTACGATCTGTATTCTGGTGAACAACCATTATAAATTTGTCTTGAGATAGAAACATAGAAAGATGTCGGCAGATAAGAACCTTTCGGCCCATCTAGTCTGCCCAATTACATGGATACTTTACCTGGATTTATCTTTTGTTTAGGATAGCCTTATGCCTATCCCATGCTTGCTTAAATTCAATTACTGTTTTGGCCTCTACCACTTCAACTGGAAGACTGTTCCATGTATCCACCACCCTCTCAGTAAAATAATGCTTCCTGATGTTACTTTTAAACCTTTGCCCCTCTAATCTAAGACTATGTCCTCTTGTTTTGCTATTTTGTTTCCTTTTAAATATACTCCCTTCCTCTACCTTGTGGATTCCCTTTACATATTTAAATGTTTCTATCATATCTCCTCTGTCTCGTCTTTTTTCCAAGCTGTACATGTTAAGATCATTAAGCCTTTCCTGGTAACTTTTCTCCTTCAAGCCGTACACCATTTTAGTAGCCCTTCTCTGAACTCTCTCTAAGATGTCTATATCCTTCTGGAGATACGGTCTCCAGTACTGCACACAGTACTCCAAGTGAGGTCTCACCAGTGCTCTGTACAGTGGCATGAGCACTTCCCTTTTCCTACTGCTAATACCTCTCCCTACACAACCAAGCATTCTGCTAGCATTTCCTGCTGCTCTATTACATTGACTACTTACCTTTAGATCCTCTGAAATAATAACCCCTAAATCCTTTTCCTCAGATGTTGAGGTTAGGACTGTATCAAATATTCTATATTCAGCCCTTGGGTTTTTACGTCCCAGGTGCATTATCTTGCACTTATCCACATTAAAACTCAATTGCCACAGCTCCGACCATTTTTTTAGTTTACCTAAATCATTTGTCATTTGGCTGATCCCTCCAGGAACGTCAACCCTGTTGCAAATCTTTGTGTCATCAGCAAAAAGACATACTTTTCCATTAATACCTTCTGCAATATCACTAACAAAAATATTAAATAAAATGGGTCCAAGTACTGACCCCTGAGGTACCCCACTGGTAACAAGACCATGCGCCGAATAAACTCCATTTACCACAACCCTCTGTTGCCTGTCACTCAGCCACTGCCTAATCCATTCAACAATATTGGAATCCAAGCTCAAAGATTGCAATTTATTGATAAGCCTTCTATGCGGAACAGTATCAAAAGCCTTACTGAAATCTAAATAAGCAATGTCTACTGCACCACCTGTGTCTATTATTTTTGTTACCCAATCAAAAAAATCAATAAGATTAGTTTGGCATGATCTCCCTGAGGTAAACCCATGTTGTTTCTGATCCTGTAATCTATGTGTTTAGATGTTCAACAATCCTTTCCTTTAACATGGTTTCCATTAATTTCCCCACTACTGACGTAAGACTAACTGGCCTATAGTTCCCAGATTCCTCCCTACTACCCTTCTTGTGAATGGGCACAACATTTGCTAATTTCCAGTCTTCTGGGACGACTCCCGTTAGCAAGGATTGGTTAAATAAATCTGTTAACGGTTTTGCTATTACATCACTGAGCTCTTTTAATAATTTAGGGTGGATCCCATCAGGCCCCATTGATTTATTTGTCTTTACTTTAGACAGCTGCTGTAGAACCTCCTCTGTAAACTGATATGTAATTGTCTCGTTAGTGTTTCCTCCTAACTGAGGTCCCTTTCCTTCCTTTTCTTCTGCAAAGACTGAACAAAAATATTCATTGAGGCAGTCAGCAAGACTTTTATCCTCTTCTACATACCTTCCTTCCTTTGTTTTTAATCTAACTAATCCTTGTTTTACTTTTCTTTTCTCGTTTATGTATCTAAAAAATGTTTTGTCCCCCTTTTTTACTGACTGAGCTATTTTCTCTTCTGCGTGTGCTTTGGAAGCTCTTAGAAATTGCTTTGCCTCTTTCTGCCTAATCTTATAGGTTTGCCTATCTTCTTCACTCTGAGTTGTTTTATAATTATTGAATGCTGTCTTTTTGTTCTTCACTATTTTGGCCACTTCTGCAGAGTACCACAGTGGTTTCTTCCCTTTTTTGTTTTTGCTAACAAGTCGAATGCAATTGCCTGTGGCCTTCAATAATGCTTCTTTTAAATAATCCCATTTCTCCTGGACACCCTTTAAACTCCTCCAGTCTGATAATGACTCCTTCACACAAAGTCTCATTTTAGAAAAATCTGTTTTTTTAAAGTCTAAAACTTTTGTTTTTGTGTGGTGTGGCTCCATCTCTGTTCTTATATTAAACCATACTGATTGGTGATCACTAGATCCCAAATTTTCACCTACAACAACGTCCGATACCAAACCTCCATTTGTGAGTATTAAATCCAATATGGCCTCTTTACGGGTCGGCTCCTCAACTACTTGTGTTAGAGATAATCCCAGTAGGGAGTTTAGAATATTTGTACTCCTGGTGCACCCAGCAGTTTTGGTTTTCCAGTTCACATCAGGAAGATTAAAGTCCCCCATGATAATAACTTCCCCCTTCATTGCCATTTTGGCTATTTCCTCAAGCAGCAGATTATCTAGCTCTTCTACTTGTCCAGGGGGTCTATAGATCACACCTACACGAGCTACTGTATGATTGCCAAATGTTAGCGTAACCCAAACTGACTCTATGTTCACCTCGCTCACTTTTATTTGGTTCGTTTTTATGTTGTTTTTCACATACAGGGCCACTCCTCCTCCTTTCCTACCTTCTCTGTCTTTTCTATATAAAGAGTACCCCGGTATTGTTATGTCCCAGTTATTTTTCTCACTGAACCATGTCTCAGTAACCGCAACTAAATCTACTTTTTCAGCTGCCATCAATGCCTCCAGTTCATTGATTTTATTGACTAAACTGCGAGCATTTATAGACACAACTCTGAGCTTGTCCTTTTTTTCCCCGCATGTTGCTTGCACCCGCCGATTTAGTTTTGGGGGACAATCAGGCAGATTGTTTTTTACCCTTTTGTCCCCCCTCCTAGTTTAAATATTTCTTTGCGAAACCTTTGAACTTCTCACTGAGAACATATGTTCCCCTATGAGTAAGATGCAAACCATCTTTTTTATACAGTTCCTTTCTGCTCCAATTAGAGCTATCATGGGACACAAAGCCAAATCCTTGCTCTCGACACCATTCCCGAAGCCACAAATTAAATTCCCTATTGCGCATCTGCCTATCCTGAATGTTATGCACAGGCAAAACTTCAGTGAATGACACAGTGGACGCAATCTGCTGTATTTCACCTCCAAGAACACAAAAATCCTCCTTAATCTCAGAAAACTCATTGCTAGCCAAGTCATTTGTCCCTAGATGGACTAGAACATCCACTTCTCCTTGCTGCTTTGCTTGTTTGACAATATTGAGAATACGTTTCTTGTCTCTACGAGCAGTAGCCCCAGGAAGACATCTCACCAAACCACTACTCTCCAGCTCCACACCTCTTATGATAGAATCATGTCCCACCTTTTCCTTATTGTTCTTGGTTGCAGTCCTGCATACCTAAAGCATAGGGGATGGTGGTTCCTCAACTATGGTGTCTGAGCCTACTTCCGTCTCACCACTACACTCTGAAAGTGCCTCAAAAGAATTAAGAAGAGCCACAGACTGTGGGACATGCCTTATATCCACAACTCTAAGTCTACCAGATCTTACAGTAGTCCATCTGCCACTCCTAGGAGGCCTCTGTGGCAGTGGCTTTGTAACAGTCATAGCCATAGCCTGAGTTTGTGTAACAGATAATTTACAAATCTCAGACTTCAAACAGGCAATTTCCTGCTGCAATAAAGAGAGCTGCCTACATATCAGGCACACTCCAAACCTCCAAAAATTGGATCTAAAAACAAATGCATGACAGCTCTTACACTGGACCAAGCCTGCCATTATAAATGGTACCTTGACCCTGCTTGCATTCAGGATATTTACCCCAATACCTCAGGGCTCTGCCCCCGTCAATGTGGCGCAAGGGGAATATTCTTTCATATGTGGGAGTACAGGAAGGATCAGGAACTGGTTTTGGGATCCCTCGTTTGCCCAGACCCCTTCCTGGCAATTTAACAGCCCCTACAGATGTTATGGCCTGGCTCATCCAGCACTCTGACCCTCCTGGATCTGTATCGCCCACTCCTGGAAGGTTTCCCTTTCCACCTTGGCTGAGAAAGTACAAGGTCTGGCTCCTCCACTGCATAGAGTACCTGACTGCCCAATTCCATGATACAATTGGTTGCTGCGAGAAGATTTGTGCCCCATGGCTTGTATTGCAGGCAGCTCCCTGCCCCCCTTCCCTATGATGTGACCCGTTTATGCGGTCCTCACGCCTATGCGATTTGTATTTGTGTAGACTGCATGTCAGTTTATATGCCTACTCCAGATTTGGTCTCTTCCCTGCACGTTTCAGGCCCTCGTATTTTATCTTTTGACCATAAACACTATTATCTGGAAAAACTTGATTTGTGAAAATAAAAATAACAATAATGTGGTCAAGGCGACTACAGTGCCCCCTTAAATCCAGATCAGATGAACCAAAACCCAAGAACTGCAAGATGAATAACCCTCAGAGGGGTCTCAAAACCTAAGACAGAATTGGCATGCCCCATGATTTAGGATTTATTTGTATATTTTAATGTTATGTATTGAATCTGCCTTTTACTGCTTACAGTTATGATTTCATAGCCATTTTGATCCTGCTGGGTTTCCTTAGCCTTGCTGTATCCAGCTAGTTACCACCCCTTTGCTCAGTGTCTTGTTCGGAGTTACTTCCTGGTTACATAGCAACCATTCTGTGCTCACTGCTGGACAAAACTAATGTATTTTTACCTGCATTGCTGTACATGATTACAAGATTGTCAGTCTGATCATTAACTCTTCAACTGGATTCATCTTTCTACGTGTCAGTTTCGCCGAGTTGAAGCTATCTGCCGAACTTCATCGTGTGAGTAATGGTCAAATACAGACTCCGCTAGTCTAAAGCATCCACGCCTCACAGCTTTGCTTAGGGAAGCAGAATAAGAATATTTCCTACCTACTTTAGCATTCCATATCCAATGTGAGCAGTTTTACAAGTGACACCAAAATATGAAGGGCAATATTCCAAAGTTGGTGTTAAGTTAGCAACAGATCTGGTTAAGTTAGCACCAACTTTGGAACCAGGCCTGAAATGTCATTTTATTTATGCTGCTGATAGCTTTCATTTATTTTGTATATTTAGCCAAGAAAATATTTTACTCTATAGGACACTGGGTGCATCTGTTTTGTGTTGTAAAACTACTCCCATTAGACAATTCACTCCCCACAGTATTGTTACATTATTTGTTCTTCACTGTAGTATTGGGCATAGAATGTAGTTCATGAGTCCCAAGTTCAGCAAACCAAACCATGGAATTCCATTGTGTGAAATGTATGTAGACAACATCACTGGGTACCATTTAGTGCAGATAGCCAAATGTTAGATCTGATAAAGCTGCAATCTTTTGGGTAGCCTAGACAACACAGTAGATCCCATGCAGCCTTGTCTAAACAGTCACTCGTCCACCCCATTGCCTCTGTACAGCTGTGGTATAGGATAAACCATGAAGTGAAACGTGTGCTAAGGTTTTGGTAAATGACTCATTATGGGAAAAGTCCACGAAATTGAAACTAGATTAACAAAAAAAAAAAAAATATTATTTATTTTCAATTAATTCAAAGAATAGAAATCAGTAGCATGCGTTTTATAACGTGTTTGTAATTCACAAGTAATCGAGTTACAGCTTGTGTGTTAGTGGTAGGGTCCCTTTAATAGTAGAAAGGCTTTTGAAATTTCTATTTAACAAGGAGTCTTGGAGAATTATCTAGACAATATTAAACTTTAGGCACGAGAAGCCAAAGTCTGCATTATTCCCCAGCTTTGTTATGACTAATGTTCCTTTATAGGCCACAAACATCAACCCACCAAGAATAAAGCCCAGAGCCTTTATTGCGGTGATACAATTAAAAGAAAAAGGACCTCTTCGCCAGGATTGCAAGATGCTCTCCAGGGTATTTCTTTACGAGACCAAGGCACAAGGGTAAATTCATCAGAATATCACCATAGAACAAGAAGATTGAAGGATTGAAGATAGGTGTGCAGGTTTTGCCCAGGTACACCCTAATGTTGGATGTTCCCCATCTAATATATAAAAGTGAACATATGTATCAAACTCCGCCCAACCTTTTTTGTTTCTAAAATGGTACCAAGAACAAAGCTTGAGAGTTCCAAACACAAGAGCTAAAGTATTTTTTTTTATTTTTTTAGAAATTAAAGAAGTAAAACCCCCAGGCACCGCTGGGTATATTAGCTAGTTCATTTATGCATACGGCTGGATAATCCATAAGGTATTTTGTCTTGATTTTTCAAGAGCATAAATTTGTAATTCAGGCTGGGGTCAGACTAGCGCACTTTTAACGTGCGTTTAGGCGCACTTAATCACGGCCGCACTAGCAGCAAATGACATGTAATGACGGCCAATATACGAAGTACGGCCACACGAAAGTCCGGCCACGCAACGCAAGTGGAAAATGAACGCATTTTTTTCGAGAACGCAGAACCGCTAGTACGGACGTACAGAGTGCGCTGCGGCGGCATAGCGGCATGTATGCGTGATTAGGAGACGGATGCTGCTCATGTCCGCCAACATAACGTCCAGACACCCAAGGTTTCCTGGTTTGGAAAAAAAAAATGCGCATTGTATGACCGTTTTCGCGCATTCCGTGAAAAAAAATACGGCAATGCTTTCAGATGCACTTTTTGACGGTCGCTGCGAAAAATGCGTTAGTCTGACCCTAGCTTAAGGAGAGTGTTCGACAAGAGTTTTGAAGAGCAGAAGGAACGTCCGTGAGAGTGGACGTTCCTTCCACTCACCCATCTGGCCGCAGTTCAGGTGCTCAGCGCTGCAAGGCTCGAGCCTCCGTAGGAGCAAAATGACTCAGCAGCGAAAGGGTTAACAAATGCGAAAGGGTTAACAAATGCGAAAGGGTTAACAAATGCGAAAGGGTTAACAAATTGGACAAGCTTTCAGCAAAATCCTAAATTTATTGGGAAAAAGGTCACATGACATTAAAAAAGTTTGATACTCTTAATAGTACCAGTGCATCCCTCCCCCTCACGTGTAGTGTACCCCAAGGCTCGATACTCGGCCCCCTGCTATTCACAATATTCATAAATGATCTGCCCAACGTCTGCAAAGCCTCAACTGTACACATGTACGCAGACGACACTAATCTATACCAGCAAACCAGATCTCCCACACAGGGGCGGATCCGGGGGGGCAACAGGGCAATTGCCCCCCCGAGCAGTGCAGATGCCAGGCTGACCTCCAGAATTCAAATCACGATGTGTGCAGTGAATGCAGACATGGTGATTTGCAGAGGCACACACTGCGCAGAAGCACTGAGGATTGCCCCTCCCAGTCATGTGTCAGGGGCGTGTCACGTGGTGATCCTTTTCCCGGTGACCATGTGGCTGAGCCTGTCTCTTTCCATGCCTGCCTGACAGCCACAGGAAAGGGCTGGATCTGAGGCTGCACTGAGCAACAGGATCAGAGGAGAGAGGGTCTGGAGCCTCCATGCAGGGACACCAGGGAGGTAAGTAATGGGTCCCTGAGAGTTTGATCCTTCCTCCAGGGTGTATAACAAAGCTAGAGCTGCACAGTAATAAACCTCTCAGATAGGAGTCTGTAACTGCTCCTCTAGATTGTAAGCTCCTGGGTGCGCTCTGCTCCTCCAGATTGTAAAATCCTGTGAGCCGGGCCCTCTGCTCCTCTAGATTGTAAATTCTCGTGAGTCGGGCTCTCTGCTAAAACACCTTAATTTTCTGTCAGTGCCCCTCCCGAGACTAGTCTCTGGATCCGCCCCTGCTCCCACAGCTGGAGGCCGTGCTGCAAGAACAATTCGCAGAGGTAGAGAAGTGGATCAAAGATAACAAACTTTTTCTAAATACTGACAAAACTGTTACAATGCTCTTTGGAACCGCACCTAAACTACACAAACTGCAAACACCCCATCTATGGGTCATCACAAAATCAAATGGCACGCTGACCACAGTCACTTCTCTCAAATATCTAGGTATGTGGTTAGACCCAAATCTATCCTTTAGCCCCACATCGAAAAACTCATCTAAACTCTACCCCAAACTAGGTGCCCTGTACAGAAACAAATCGTGCCTGAGCCCCGCGGTAAGAAAGCAGATTGTATTCAATAGCTGGCATAAGCATTTGTTGTACAGAGATTTAGTGTATGCAGCTGCCCTGCAAACACACCTCCAGAAACTTACTACATTGTATAACTCATTCTGTCGCTTTGTGCTACAATGTAACTACATGACCCACCATTGTGACATGTTAAAAGAACTGGCCGTCGCTGGAATCTAGACGCACCCTTCACCTTTCCAACCTGGTGTTTAAGAGCTTTTCTGGGAAGCTGCCACCCTACCTCAATAGGCTGCTTCCTCCAGCAGCTCACTCATCCTATAACCTCCGATCCAGGACCGGCACCTTACTTGCAATACCACAATACAAAAAGAAAGTGGCTCGATCCTCATCTTCCTACAGAGCACCGCAATTATGGAATAACCTCCCAGACACCATCAAATCTTCCCCAGTCTAAAGTCCTTTAAGAGCTCCCTATTAACATACCTCAATAAGGAATGCACCTGTAAACATGTAACATAGTGACTATATTTCCTACATATTTCTTTTCTGTTAATTCTGTATATTTGTTTTGTGTTAATTTCTTGCATTTTACTACTTTGTATTTATGTAACCAGGACATACTTGAAGAGAGAAATCTCAATGTATCCTTCCTGGTAAAATCCTTTATAAATAAATCCCTACAGACCACTTTAAAACACTGAAGTGGCCCAGATAGAGAGTACTTTTAATATATGATCTCATACTGACCCATGTACTTCATTTGATCACAATTCGATTTTAACGATTGCCTTAGATCGCCATTACATTAAGCAAAAATCTTACATTAAAGAGAACTCAAAAGGACAGGTTTTTGGCTCTATATAAATATCTATTAAAATGGTAAATCCATTCCACTGGTTAAGGGGGGGGGGGTAGAAATCACCATTAGGAATAGTAACTTAACCATCTTAAAACACCAAAATGTTTGTAACATTAACAGGGTTATTCAGAGAAAGGTGAAACTCGAGAATTTTTGGAGAAGTGAAAACTCTAGGTCAAAATAGCCAAACCAGAAAAATTCTCCCATTTAACTCACTTTCCAAATCAGCCATTTTGACCTAGAATTTACACTTCTCCAAAAGTTCCAGCGTTTTACCTTTCTCTGAATAACCAATAGAAACAGAGCACATTATGTTCTTTGAAGGGGTTATTGTTTCTATATTAGTTTATGTCAAAGCTATTCACGTTTATAATAAAATATATATATATATTTTTAAAAAATGGGCAGGGACCTGGCACTCCAGAAGCAAGGACATATTTTAATTATAACTGCGACGTTTCGGCTGAACACCCAGCCTTTCAAGCACTTTCTAAAATTGCTCTTCGTTGTGTGCATCTGTGAGCACTTGAGAAAAATCCCCACTAGTGACTTAAATAAAAAAATGGCAAAAACTGCATCCATTTTATCATATGTTCGAAAGTCAGATTTTTCAGGTTAGTAAAATTGGCAGATAGGAATAGGGCTGCAACTAACGATTATTCTCATAAGTGACACTTTTTCATAAGTAATTTTCGTATGTACAAACGCAAGTTGCGTATCTTGCGTACTTTTCACACCCAAGGATTGCGAGTGCTTGGTCAGAGGGATGGGTTGATGCTGCGAGTGCTTGGTCAGAGGGATGGGTTGATGCTGCGAGTGCTTGGTCAGAGGGATGGGTTGATGCTGCGAGTGCTTGGTCAGAGGGATGGGTTGATGCTGCGAGTGCTTGGTCAGAGGGATGGGTTGATGATGCATGCGCAGCATAAGCCCATGTTTGCTTTCTCAAATGAACGCATCGACAAGCACTTGGTCATAGAGGATGTCAGCATGAAATCGGGGGGTTAATACACTAAAGTGCTCATAGTGCGTAGAGTGTCCTTTTTAATAATTTTCGTGAACAAGCCGAGTGGGAGGAGGGAGAGGGGGTGGAAGGGCGTGACTTTGCTCAAGTGACTCACTTGACCTGGGTGCGAGATTGAGTAGGTATGGACAAAAGACCCGATCTGAGTGTGGGAGTTTGGGGAAAGGCACCAGACCAAAGCGGGTGTGGCAGGGAGGGTGGGGCAGTGGCACAGGACTCAAGCTTCAACTAAGGATAAAAAACACAGGCATACAGCTCCTTCACCCGGTGGCAGTATCCTATTGTTTGTGTTATAGTTCTACTGTTATAAACAGAATAAAAGCAAACTGGTTGTGTCTGACATAACCCTAGAACTAAAATCATACCTAGTAAAAGCAGCAGCTAGTCTTCTCCAGTCAGCTCCGAAGCTGAGGTTATTTACGTTCAACTCAGTCTGACTAAACAGTGTCCTGTACACAGGACGATTAAGCGACAACGGAAATAGTTGACAACTATTTTAATCATTGATTAATCGTTTAGTTTCAGCCCTAGAAAGGAACCCAACGGGGAAGCATTTTCGTTGGTTTAAAGAACAGATTGAGTGCACAGAATACAAGCCAACACTGTACATTTAAAAAAATAAAAAAATAAAAAACACAAGAATCACGTAGATTCAGCTACCAAAGATGAAATTACAGAAAACAAAAAAACACGATACAGAACTTTGCAGTACAGAGTCCTTAAACTTTGTTACTAGCGTATAGAACAATGGCCAATACTGATCCATGCAGCCTTTTAAAAAAAAGGTACAGAACGAAAATATCCCTTAATACAAAGTCTATTTTCTGCCTTCTGTTTCAAACTGCAGAAAAAAAGTCTGCACTATTTAATTAAAATATATATATATATATTATATATGATACATACATACATACATACATACATTACATACATACATAACATACATACATACATATACACACCTCCAAGCAATGCTTTGGAAAATGATATCCATGTATTTTTGGTGTTTGAATCACGGCTTACAGTACCGGTACACAAGACGCCTACTGAGTTTCTCAGGACAATGTATGCTGACGAGTGAAAGCCAGGACTTCCAGGAAACGGCTTCCAAAGCTGTAATAGCCCAGTACTTGGTAAGGGCGGGACGTTTTAATAAAGAGCCTTCTTTCAAGTATCACTTGCTACTTCCAGACATGTCGAATTTCTACTGCAAGGGTTTTTTTTTTTTTTTTTGAGTCTTCAGAAAATTACGAGCCAGCCTGTTGTAAATAATCCCTCTTTGAGGAACAGCCGGGGACATTTAACCAGGACATTGTTTACGCAAAGAGAAAGGAAGTTTTAGACCTCACAAAAAGGTTTAATAACTGGAAGTCGGGGAGCCACGTTGTATTACAATATATCCAGCCCGAGAGAAGGCAATCCAACCAACACCTGCAACATCCTTCCTAGAATAAAACCCAGAGTGCTGACCTTGGAGATTCCTCCACCTGGCACTGTCTCTTGCCAGGTTTTGGCATCAATATTTTAATTATGATCAGTAAAATAGAGGTCGAGGACTTCACAGCACAAAGGACGGAGCGCAAATTATAAAATTAGTATTTATTTTGCTTCACCCCTCTAGGTGCACATCTTCACTTCAGGGGGACTGTTTGTTTGGGCAGCTGAAACTTCAAGGCTAGATTTTAAAATGTAATTAAAGTGGCACCAATCCTGACCACTTTATAGTTATGAGGAGTGCCCCCCCCCCAGCAGCAACAGTCGGGATTTGAGTTTCCTGGCTGCTAGTCAGATTTTTTCACTAGTGACACCAGCAGAGAATGTGCCAATGTCACCATCTGACCAATCACTGTAGTGTCTGAGGCAGCCGCTGGATTGGATTTATGTTTACGCATGAACGCGCAGCTCTGATCCATCATTCTGCGCAGGCACTATGGAATTTGAGTATGAAGTGTACGAATCCTGTAGCGGTGCCCAATCTGCAAATCTATGGTACACAAGTTGTGCAGGAACGCAAATTGCATTAGAAAGTCTCAGGGACTTCTGGGTTTGGGAGTCGCTGAGCAAGAGAAGGAGCTGAGCGGAGCGAGGGACAAGAGCTGTGTAAATTCACCCAAAGATAGAAAGAAAACAAAAATAAAAAAATAATTAGGCAGAGGCTTTCAGCATCAGGATCTGCCCAATATATAAAAGATTTATTTTTCCTTTTTTGAATAGACCAATGTTTGCTGCTGGTACCTAGATTAGGGGTTTATTAGATACTGGATAATTGAGCAGAATTCTTGGGATATATCTGAGGACAGGTTGCACCGGTCACTCAACGCCAACGTTTGTTAAATACAAGATGGGTTTTATCCAATAATATTACAAGACTTCATGAAACCTAGGACTGAAGCCAGATCAAGGCTTTTCAGGGTGTGTGAGACAAAAGGAAAATATATGTTCCCCAGAAGAAATTTAGATGCAAATTCCTGCTCCATTTGACTTCAGGCGGCAAATCTTTAACCAACCGCAAGTTACCACAGGAGGTTTTAAAGTCAAGTACCAAAATAATAGCAGACACCTCCCTCTGATTTATTCTGGTTATCACAAGACCATGGAAAAACAACCAAAGTTATCCAATAAAGCAGGATAGTCAGGCTCCAGCCTACAATTCCCTGATTATTTTTTTTAACATATTCAGTCAATTCCCAGAATTCTTTGAGTGACAGATTGTCAGTAAATCATGGAAGTTGTAGTTCAGAAATTCTAGTCCAGATGTTTGACATCTATCCAAGAGAAACTTTGCACCCATCAGCAAAAATTGTCTGTGCGCACTGACTGTTCTTAAGCTTCGCAAAATTTGACTTTAAGAGTCATTAAATATGAATATAAAATATTCCCTCAAAAGCTTGACATATGGCGACTGTAACCCTTCAGGTTTATATACACTGACAGCTCAAACCTGCTTCTGATGTCCAGGACTTTATATTCTGTCACCTCCAATACAGTTTGGAATATTGGGAGGGTTGATCTTTACATGTTCTGGATGTAAATATATTAGTTTGGTTTGACACAATATAACCCTTCAGGTTGGGTGTTCACAGCTGTGCGGGAACTTGTTTCTTATAGCACTAAAATATACAAGGACACACTTTCATATTAATAGGTTTTTCATAGAAGAAAAAAAAGGTTTACATCTGACAATGTCAAACCTTACTAAACCCATTAAACTCCATGGAATTTGTTACATTCAAAGTCAGGTGTAAACTTAACCAGAACTGTGCAAAATATGCCACGTACTCGTAATGTTGGCAAAAGAACTTGTCAATATTACCAAGTTATGTTCTAAGTAAACAAAAAGAACCTTATGTAACATGAAAAAGAAAACACATAACCTTCCTAAAAAGGAACAATGAGTTTCCCCTATAAAAAAAACTTTCTAGGAACAGACATGATCTGAAAATGGAACAAGGAGGAAACATTTGCGTGTCAAAGAATTTTAATAATGCAGATAATCCGACCACATTGTGCAATATTTCCTTTTCTCAAAAGTTCAAATTTAATCAAATACTTAATCCCCTTTTAAGTGTACATGTATACTGAATAATCAAAAGAACAAAAAAACTACAATTGCCTATTTATACAGGACAAAATAAAGTTTGAGAACAATGTGGTATATTCCAGGTAGTTATGTGCAGTAGTGCACACACAGCAGAGCCCTGCCTTCTGAATCCTGGAAAAAGTACTTTTTTTTAAAAACTAAAACAACAAGTAGTATATAGCATCTTAATCCATGAAACGCAAAACATTTTACATTTATAGAAAAAAACAATACCGCACTAAAAAGGCGTCCAAGCAATATCATTTGCTCTAGTGGAAATGCAGCGCGCCTCTAATGCGCATTCACTGTAATATGTGGCTTTATAAATATGATGCCCCTTATAACTGACAACTCTAACATACGAATAAAGATTTATCAGCTGATTAGAACGCCCGTTCAAAAACAAAGAATAAAAAAAATCAAAAGGACAAAAACTGAAGCTGCCCCAGGACTGCATAACCATTTGCAGGTGCGATCCCGTCCGAGTCGGAGGAGTCTAGGACGCAGCTCTAGTTTTTCCTTAGCACGCACGACATTTTCCAAGTGACCTTTAAAGTTGCAAGCGACACCGAAAATATGGAGCAATTCCTTCATGGACAAACACAGGCGTGTGCAGCTTAGATTTTAGAGTTTAAATCAATGTGTCTGCACACTCTAAGAGATAACTAATCATTAAACGGATAAAGACAGATGCCCAAAAAAACGTGCAGAACTAAGAGGCAAAAAGCAGCGCAAACAATATTAAAGGGTTAAATTTGCCAGGCAAAATATAGATCTTTGCAACGGATTTCTGGGCAGCACACAGACCACTCGCCAAATATATCACTTTCTGCATGGTAGGATTGTCACTCAACACCGCAAACGCAAAACAAATACAGAAGCGTGCACTGAAGAGCGGCCCTGCTCACTGAACTACTCCGATTCCACAACTGCGCTTCTTTTGGTTTAGGATTAAGGAAATTAACCGTTTGTTATAAATGTACACCCCCCCAATATATGGGCTGCACACAAAGACTGTAAAGGTTAATTATAAAAACACAAACATAAGCAAATTAAACCGACAAAGCACATGGGTCAATGCATATCAAGTGGTACATTAAAAAAAAAAAAAAAAAAAAATTGTTCTAGGTTATTTTTAAAAACAAATTAAGATTTTAATTTTATACTGACGCATTTAAAAATGGTCGCATGGTCGCCATTTTTAAACGAGACAGTATAAAAATTTAAATCAGTTTTAAACCACATATAGGAAGATATATTTTTTTTAAATGGTCAAGCAACCAGCGCTTTACCACTTGATATTAATTTACCCAGTGTTAAAAAAGTAATCCACCCAGACAACTATTACTCAAATAGCGATAGATACATATCTATAGATATATCTGATGAAAACACTGAAACCCAAAAGCGCTTTAGGTAGCCAAACTTAAAGTATAATTAAAGCTTGCTAAAAAAAATTTAGAAATACGTGTCGCTTTATAACTATGCCAGGCAGGCTCCCAGTTAGCTGTAATAGACAAGATCGGTTACACACAGCATGGATGGTTACAGCAAACCTTGTAAAGCATAGCACACTTGGAAGGAACGGATATCAAGCCCAGCTCAATCAATACGACATAAACTGCAACATTAAGGCTTTATCCTCCCCATAAATATAAAAATACAAATAATCTTCAGGTTAAAAAAAAAAAAAAAATCACTGCATCCTGCAACACTGATGATTTTGGCATAGAATACAGATAAATGGTATGTATACTCTCCCTCCCCCAGAGCACATCAGAAAACTCTGAAAAATTGTATCAGGTTAGAGATAGTCAAGTTAAAAAGGGTGTATAAATTGTTCCTCCCAAATCACAGGAGTCACATAAAATTCCTACAACCAGCACCATCACTGGCCAGTTAGCCTGACATGAAAACACCGAAACACAGGAATCCCATCAAGGAGATACTTTGTTACAAAACAGGATTATTCTGACATAAGGTCTGAACTTTAGCAAACCTTTAGGCAAACAAGAACTTTACAAGAATGTGTTAATTTGAGCAATCTAGGAGAAAAGGAAAGGTTTGTGCTGAGCTTTCTGAGGACCAACATTAACACTTCAGGTCAACACACTGGATTTATGGTTCTTGTAGAAGGTATGGTTGGTGCATTAGTAACGGGTATGTGCCTGCTCCTGCCTCATCCAGAAACTCCTTCCACAAAAACAAAGGCTCCTGACCAGTTATTACCGTCATCATTTATATAGCGCCAACAGTTTCCGCAGCGCTTTACAATAACCAAAGGATTTTAACCAGTTATGTTCATGGGGATACAGAATCGGTGACTTAAAAAGGAAAACCCAGGAGCTTCCCTCCACGGCTGTCACTCCAGCTTGATGATCAAGCCCTCAATTTTTTTTAAAAAAAAAAGTCATTCTGGGGTTGTTGGGGGGGGTACATTTAAACGCAGACTCACCTGACCTCCGGAGCTCCCCCATGGACACAGCGATGGGGTCCTCTTTGTCCGGCTCCACCTCGGTGACCACATTGGCGCTCCCCCTTTGCCCGGAGCCGTTTTGGATAACGCCGGCATCATCGGACGTTTCGGGGGATCTCAGAGTCATTGGACTGCGCGGGGGGCTCCTCTGCTCCGCCAGGACAATTTGGCCGATAAACCCAGAGCGTGCTTTAAAGACCGGTGCCGGACAGCAACACATCCAGACAGACGGCAGGGACAGGAAAACCTCCACCCTGCGAAGAGACCAGCGGAAAGGGTTACTGGGGGCAGCAGTGACATGGGGCTCACCTGTCACCCAGCTTTCTAATAACCCTCATACATACCCAACCCTGCATTACACATACCTCACAGGCTGTGTGCAAGACACATATACCCACCGCATCCTCACATCTACACGACACTGCCCGGGCAGTGTGCAAAAGCCACACGTAATAGTAATTTATATAGCGCTCAATATAGAGAGGGATACAATACATTGAGACAAACCAGTACATGAGGAAATGAGGGCCTATTCCTGTGGGAACTCAATCTAGAAGAACCAAAAACACTGCATTAATGCACCTGCACCAACCTTCATACATTCAGCATTGGGGGTCTTCACATTTCCTCTCCCTGCCTGGTCCCCCTTACTCCTATGAGTGAGACACTGCACATGGGACAAGGTTTTAAATCTAGATAATGATTTGAGGCTACAATCAGCCCCCTGGCCACACCTAGACACAGGCAGACGAGGTGTAAAGCACACACATCCAGGAGTTCCTTAGGTCTGAGATCTAGATATTTTCACACTTCATGATACAAAGCACATCAGCTGCACATTACTGTGGTCAGAGGAGCCTCATGTGGAATGGAAGAGCGAGTTCATGGAAAGACAGATTTAACTTACAGTTTAGATGTGATCCAGCGCCGGTCTGGGGGCTGGGAAAGCGGATCCCCAGGATCATAGAAAATCCAATAGATCGGAAGCGATCCCCTCCTACAGGCTCCCGCGCGCGTGTTTTGTAAACACAGAGGATCACTCTGCTACAATGTTTCTCTTCGCACGTGCGCGGGGAGACAGTAAAGTTCCAATGGAACGCGGGGAGTGACAGGCGAGCTGGACTCGGAACCTCCTGCAATCATCTCCCTCCGCGGGGGCTCCGAGCGATCAGGCACGGAAAAAAAAACGCTGTCTCAAGCGCTTCATGCAAGAGGCTGGAAAGCTACAAGCCGATCGTGTGCCCTGTACAATAAATACCGTCACAGGGCACCAGACAGCCCTGCCCGGGGCACAGCCCACTGCACATAGGGGATGGAGCAAACACACCCTATCGAGGGCTTGCAGTAAAAGTTTAACACACACCAGTGTATACACACATCCAATATACAGTGACACTACTGGAAAGAGTACATATTACACACACAGTGTATACACACATCCAATATACAGTGACACTACTGGAATGAGTACATATTACACACACACCATGTATACACACATCCAATATACAGTGACACTACTGGAATGAGTACATATTACACACACACAGTGTATACACACATCCAATATACAGTGACACTACTGGAATGAGTACATATTACACACACACAGTGTATACACACATCCAATATACAGTGACACTACTGGAAGGAGTACATATTACACACACACACAGTGTATACACACATCCAATATACAGTGACACTACTGGAAGGAGTACATATTACACACACACAGTGTATACACACATCCAATATACAGTGACACTACTGGAATGAGTACATATTACACACACACAGTGTATACACACATCCAATATACAGTGACACTACTGGAAGGAGTACATATTACACACACACAGTGTATACACACATCCAATATACAGTGACACTACTGGAAGAGTACATATTACACACAGTGTATACACACATCCATATACAGTGACACTACTGGAAGGAGTACATATACACACACACAGTGTATACACACATCCAATATACAGTGACACTACTGGAAGGAGTACATATTACACACACACCAGTGTATACACACATCCAATATACAGTGACACTACTGGAAGGAGTACATATTACACACACACAGTGTATACACACATCCAATATACAGTGACACTACTGGAATGAGTACATATTACACACACACAGTGTATACACACATCCAATATACAGTGACACTACTGGAATGAGTACATATTACACACACACAGTGTATACACACATCCAATATACAGTGACACTACTGGAATGAGTACATATTACACACACACCATGTATACAACTCCCGTATATTCAAAGGCATTTTAATGAGCACAACCACTATGTATACAAAACCCACACACATACTATATATTATATATACACAGCGAAGTCAAAAACCACCTACATAAAACACAGCCATTTATACCCCACACACACACACACACACACACACACACACACACACAATGTATACCCCCTTAGACACAATATACAGTCACATACACACACTAGGGGCACACACTGTAAATGTAGAAGTGTACACACACACCACATGCAGCAGGTTGCTCTATCAGGATCCCATTACTTGACACCTGGCAGTGCCATTAACCCATTGAGGGGCAGCCAGGACACACGGGGCCCATTGAGAGGGAGTTTGCCCCATTACCCTTGTACCCGCACTGGGTCCCGGGTGTCTGGAAATGGGGTACAGGGTGTTAAGTGGGGTCACCCATGCGCAGCAGGCTCGGTGCTGCTCTAGTAGACCCCCCCCCCAATCAGCTGTACCAGAGCTCCTGCCCCTCACCCCGGGCTGAGGATGGGTGGGTTACCTGCTGGCCTCTTGGCATTGGTTTCACCCCCTTGATGAGGATCCAGGGCTCCGCATTGACTCCCCTTTATTAGAGAATTTCCACTCAGCCTATGATGTGACTTAAACCCAAAATATGTGGGGGGGGGCGCGAGTCCTGGATCAGCCCCTTCCTGTGATCTCATTGGACGGTCTCTCCCCGGAGAGCTTCACTGACAGTGTGCTTGGTGGGTACAGCCCCGGCTGTCAGGTGGGGGGGTGGGGGTCACAGCAGGATGCCCCCTGTTTGGGATGAGCAGAGGTCCCTATGGTGGGAGCACACAGGGAGACACGCGCAGGGCCCCTCCTCGCGCATGGCACAGACTGGGCAAGGTGACTGCAGACAGGATGGGCACCGTGCCAACCCCGGGGCATCCAACCCTGCAAACCTCGGATCCCCTGAGCGAGGAGACAACTGCCTTATGAGGGGGCGCTCACTCCTCCATCACCCCAGCATCGCCTCTGCCCCCCCCCCCGAGTTCTCTTAGCTCCTTGTCTGTATCCCCAGCTCTCCCCACCACGCCCGAGGCGCCCCCCCCCCCCACTCACTCACCTGTCTCTCCCCTCCCGCCTTTCCTATAGACCCAGACCAGTCTCCTCCTCGTCTGTGTCCCTCGGTTTCCCTCCCCCTCCTAGTCTGCACCCCCCCCCCCGTCTCTCCTCGTCTCACCCCCCCCCCAGTCTCTCCTCGTCTCACCCCTCCTTGTTTGTAACCCCAGCGTCCCCTCCCTCCCCTCTGTGCTCTCTTCCCCCCCCCCGGCTCTGTGCTCTCTCTCTCCCCCCCCTCCCTGTGTCTCTCCCCGGCTCTGTGCTCTCTCCCCCCTCCCTGTCGGTGTCTCTCCCCGGCTCTGTGCTCTCTCCCCCCTCCCTGTCGGTGTCTCTCCCCGGCTCTGTGCTCTCTCCCCCCCTCCTGTCGGTGTCTCTCCCCGGCTCTGTGCTCTCTCCCCCCTCCCTGTCGGTGTCTCTCCCCGCTCTGTGCTCTCTCCCCCCTCCCTGTCGGTGTCTCTCCCCGGCTCTGTGCTCTCTCCCCCCTCCCTGTCGGTGTCTCTCCCCGGCTCTGTGCTCTCTCCCCCCTCCCCATAGCTGGTAAATGCAAAGCGCCGCTTTCCAGGAACTTTCCAGGAATCGCAGCACGTGACCCGCAGACAAATTCCGCGCGCTCTGCTGCCGCCCGGCGGCCACTAAACGAACTGCAGCCAGTGCGCAGCTTCCTGTACCTCGTATGAATCCTGCGGTGGCGGCTGATCCCGGGGAGACCTTATACGCCCCCCCCCCGCTTTATAGCTGAGCCCCAAACCCGGGGAGAGCCCGCAGCCTGCAAGAAGATGCTGCGGGGAGAAAATCATTAAGGGGGGCAGGTCCCCAGATTTCCTTCCTGGAGCACATGAAGGCGGCATAATGCACGGCAGCACGTTTCCTTTGATGCCCATCTACAGGGGAGGGGGATAACATTAACTATGATATCATTTATAGGGAAATAGAACCAGTGTGTACCCCCTGGAAGCCTCTCCGGCAGCGCTGGGTGTACAGACGGCCTCTCCTGCAGTATTGTGTATACAGACGGCCTCTCCTGCAGCGCTGGGTGTACAGACGGCCTCTCCTGCAGCGCTGGGTCTACAGACGGCCTCTCCTGCAGCGCTGGTTGTACAGACGGCCTCTCCTGCAGCGCTGGTTGTACAGACGGCCTCTCCTGCAGCGCTGGGTGTACAGACGGCCTCTCCTGCAGCGCTGGGTGTACAGACAGCCTCTCTTGCAGCGCTGGGTCTACAGACAGCCTCTCCTGCAGCGCTGGTTGTACAGACGGCCTCTCCTGCAGCGCTGGGTGTACAGACGGCCTCTCCTGCAGCGCTGGGTGTACAGACGGCCTCTCCTGCAGCGCTGGGTGTACAGACGGCCTCTCCTGCAGCGCTGGGTGTACAGACGGCCTCTCCTGCAGCGCTGGGTGTACAGACGGCCTCTCCTGCAGCGCTGGGTGTACAGACGGCCTCTCCTGCAGCGCTGGGTGTACAGACGGCCTCTCCTGCAGTGTTGCGGGTACAGAAGGGCTTTCACATGGCTAGAAGAAATTAAAGTAGACTTTTACTATAAATAAACGTCCTCGTGTTTTCAGTTCACTTTTTTCCTGCTTTTCTTCTATAAGGGTTTAAATTGATTGTTTCGTGGTTAATTGTCGCTTAGTCATACATTGGAAGTAGATGCTCAGGAAATTAAGTAATTGTTCTTATCTCCCAAGCCAGAGAGATACAATATTTGAAGACTTTTTTTCTTCTATATAAGGATAAAGAAACTAGTTGTTTTGTTTCTGTAATTGCCATTTACAAATGCTCCATTGGATATCGCTGCTTGATGCTTGTTACCAAAATCAGCTATCAGTGTCCCATCCCCCAAACCACGTAGATATGATATTTTAATTTTGGCACAAGAGTGGAAGTCATTTATTGTTGTCTTTGTTCCCTGAGAGCAGAACTGTATGAGTCCAGCTCAGCGCTGCCATCAGGGACTGACAGCCCATAAATATCAGGACAGAGAATGACCCAACGGGCAGCAACCTCAGGATAGAGGGAAATTTCTAAACTGAGAACCGACCCTTGTTACGGCCATGTAATTAAACTAAAAGGGGATATTCACTAAGGCCGGGGTCAGACGACCGCTTTCCAGAGCGGAACGACCGTCCGTGAGAGTGGACGTTCCTTCCTCTCACGTCCGTCCGGCCGCCTCGCTGAGGGCAGTTAGTGCTGCAAGGCTCGATCCGCCTATGGAGTACCCAGTTGCATCACTCTCAGTACTGTTATACGCATGCACCAGCGTAGCTATGTGACGACTGCAACTCTGTTTCTCTTTCGCTGACAGTGTCCCCAACATATTCAGTAGAGTGCGATTAAACCTTTCTGGTTGAGCATCACCTTGGGGGTGATATGGAGAAGTTCGAGTCTTCTGAATTCCTAGTAAAAATAACAATTGCCCGACAAGTCGGTTCTCAAAGTCTCTGCCTTGATCTGAGTGGATTCTCTGTGGTAGGCAGTAATGAACAAAAACAATTCTCCATTAAAAATTTTGCTACTGTAGGAGCACGTTGGTCTTTTGTAGAGAAAGCTTGGGCATAACGAGTGAAGTGATCAGTCACTACTAAAATATTTCCCTGCCCACTAGCATCAGGCTCTAAGCACAGAAAATCAATGCACACTAAGTCCATGGGTCCTTGACTTTGCAGGTGGTTCATGGGAGCAGTTCGGGTTGGTAGGGTCTTCCTCTGAATACACCTCAAACACGAATGGCAGTAACTTTCAACTTCAGATCTCATACAGGGCCAATAAAATCTGTCTTGCACCAGTTTAAAAGTTCTCTCTGCACCCAAATGTCCATGGTCATCATGCAATGCTCTCAACACTCTTTCTCTGTGCTTCTCTGGGAGGAACAATTGTTGCGTTTCTTCGGCATTGTTCAAGGGTCCCCTTCGGTAGACCACCCCATCTAACATTTTCAGCCGCTCCCATTCTTTATAGACCAATCGAGCTCCTTCGGGGGAATTAGTCAGCAGAAATCTCCTTTGACCCGTGTTCATTGCTTTCATTGTCAATCCGATCAGGGGATCTCCAGCTTGATCTGCTCTCAGGTCCTGTTTCGAGAGAGTAGGTAAGCTTTCACTCCTCAGTTGTGTAGGATTACAATAAAGTTCTGGAACGCCCGCAGCCATAACTCCTATAGCTTCTACTCCAATCGCTCCCTTGACATAAGGCTTGCACCCCATCAGGAGTCAACTAAGTCCACGCTGTATTATAAGGCCTTCGTGACAAAGCATCTGCATCTCAATTATTTACTCCAGGGCAATACTACTTGAGGCTGAACCGGAACCCTGTCAAAGCGGCTAACCACCGATGTCCTGTCACATCCAGTTTTGCAGTAGTAAGGACGTACGTAAGAGGATTGTTGTCGGTCTTTAGCACAAATTCGACCCCATAGAGATAATCTTTCAGCTTGTCCACGACCGCCCACTTCAAGGCCAAGAACTACAATTTGTGAGTGGGATAATTCTTCTCTGAAAGCGAAAAACTTCGGCTCACATACGCTACAGGCCTCAGCAGACCATCATATTCTTGATACAAGACTCCCCCTAGACCTTCTCTGCTGCCGTCCACATGCAATTCGTATGGCTTATGAGGATCAGTGTAGGCCAGGACAGGCGCTCGGGTTAGACTTTCAGTTTCAGGAAGGCACTTTCACACTGATTAGTCCATTCTTCTTGAATCAATTCTCGCAACTTCCGAGGCCCTGGAGCAGACGAATTTCGATTAGGGGCTGTTAAGTCTTCTCCAGCTTCTTCTGTCCACAGGAGTTTATTCAAAGGTTGAGCTATCTTGGCGAATCCGTCCACGAATCTTCGATATAAACCTTCCGAACACGATCAGGTCATCAAGATACACTAACACCTCTATCAGGTTCATGTCTCCAACCGTCTTCTCCATTAACCGTTGGAACGTAGCGGGAGCTCACGTAAGGCCTTGAGGCATTCTATTGAAGTCGAAGAACCCCAGTGGACAGATGAACGCAGTCTTCTCTTTGTCTTCAGGATGCATTGGTTTCTGGTGATACCCACTTCGCAGGTCTAGTACACTAAACCATTTTGCTCCAGACAAACACTGCAAGGCATCTTCTATTCGAGGAGTAGCATACTGATCGGGAATGGTCCTTTGATTTAACGTGCGATAGTCTATACATAAACGAATAGAACCGTTCTTCTTACGAACCACCACTATGGGAGACGCATAAGGACTCCTGGATTCTTGTATCACCTTAGTCCTTGTAGTTCAGCCAACTGGTCGTGTAGATCATCCAAGTCTCCCAGCGGGACTCATCTTGACCTTTCTTGAAACGGCTTGTTATCCTGCAGTCGAATGCGATGTTCAGTTCTCTTAGCACATCCAACGTCGAACTCATCCTTCGAGAACAAGTCCTTCCACTTTAGAATCTGGCACTGCAGTCGTTTCTTCCATTCATGCGAGATAGGAGCGTCTTTAGGATAGAATCGGTCAGCTGGAATCTCTTTGTTCACTCCCCCCCTAAATCGGTAGGGGAGAGAGGCGTAACAGAAGCCACTTGTCCGAGGGGCATTCATGCTTTCAGGACCACTGGAGAATCAGATACATTACATACACTGACGGAAATTCTTCCTCGTGTCCGTTTCAAAACTCTTGTAGAGATTATCTCAGGGATTACTTCTACTCCGGCCTCACTCCCGTGACTGGGATCAGTTTCCAGTACCACATAAGGACCCGGTTGTGATCCGTTCAACTTGACTGAAGCCTGGAAGCTCACCACTTCTCCTGATTGTAGAACCTTCTCTGTTTCTCCCAATCTCCATAGACGCCCCACTTCGGCAGGTGCTTTCTGTTCTTCGACCACTCGTTGATAGACCGGACGTAGCATCGGGTGTACTTCTTTGGTAGAACCTTCTTCCATCACTACCGGAGTCAGAAGACGTCTCACTAGATCAGTATTCGTCCCCACTATCATAGAACTTCGGCTGGCCCCCGAAGGGCGAGGACACACAATGGCCAATGCATCACAGCCTCCAGACTGTCTGACGATCTCAGATCCAAATTCTAATTTCACCTGTAGATATCCGTCATAGGGAAGCTTCTCAGTTCCAATACCCCAGATCTCAAGGTCCTTTAGCTTTTTCAAGGGAAGGTGCTTCAAGTGTTTCTCATAGAAGTCTCGATAAATCAACATCACCTGGGCACCTGAGTCTAACAGAGCTTTAGTATAGAATCCCTCTACTTGGATTGGAACGATGGGTGAAGGACCTATCAGCTGATCAGGAAACTTGTTTGTAACAGCAAGAGGTATAGGCCCAGTTCGTTGCATTCTAACCTTCTTCCTGACCCGTTGAGGTCTTGGGTGTGCATTGCTTTCCCGCGACATAGGACCGGATACTAAGGGAGTAATTCTTTCAGTCTTGGCAGACACAGCATTTGGCACGGATCTGGACCCTCTCGGCCTTTCATTTCGGACTTGAAAATTGGAGCGGTTTTCGACAGTCGTGCGCCTAGTTTGCTCCCTCACCAGGGCCCTCTGTAGTTTCCCACATGCAAGGTGGACAACAGTTTCTCCATGGCCTTCAGGAGTTCTTCAACCGGTTTCTTTTCGGCCCTCCCTTTTGGGCACTGAGCCCTGAAATGTCCGATTTCCCCGCAGCCAAAACATTTTGTTCTCGAGAGTGTGGGCATATTCTCTTCTTGCGGCTTACTTGGAGGCCCCCTGTTGGAGGCTACAGCAACCTCCTCAGTTCTGGTGTCCTTAGCCGACAGCAATGTCATCAACTCCATCATTTGCGACATCTGAGTTTTCAAAGCCAACACTTCGGTTTGTACGTCCGCTACACCAAGAGTTCCTACTTCTGCAGTGAAGACTGCATGTGAAGCATTAGCAACCTTTTTAGCCTTAATTAAAGCCTCTTCATCTCGGATAGTTTTGACCAGTTTGGAATAGGTCAGTGTCTTGCTCTGGTATCTAGTCTGAAATTTCAACTTTATGGGATCCAGTGGGAGTGCTCCTTTGAAAATTTGATCCATCAAAGCTTTGCTTGCATGACTCGGCTCCATGCCTCCTTTTAGAATAACCTGATGAATGATTTTATCCAGCCGCCAGACATAGGTGGACAATTCTTCTCCTTCCTTTTGATAGATGTGAGAGAACCTGCAGATAAGCTCGGCACAATCCTCCACTCGTCCGAAAATTTCCTGTAAAGCTTCTAGATACGCAGCAGCAGTGCAGTCTGGCTTGTCTCTTTTCAGATTTCTGATGACATCTGAAGCAGGAGCTCTTAAGCTCTAGACTTGTGCACCGATTAGTTTTTCGGTTCGTTCGGATTTGTAAATTTTTGTTTCGGCAGATTTCCGGTTCGGTTCGTTTCGGTTCATTTTTCGTCTTGACTTTTTTTTTGTGATTTCGGAAATTTTCGTGTTTCGCCTGTTCTCCTCGTTTCAAAGTGTCTATTCGTTTTGACGTAAACTAATGGTTTTTCGGATCCGATAATTCTACCATTGAGATTTCTCATGTTTTACAAGAAGGATACATTGAGATTTCTCTGGTTTCCCGGGAAGGATACATTGAGATTTCTCTGTTTTTCCAGGAAGGATACATTGAGATTTCTCATGTTTTACAAGAAGTAGGCTTGTTTTTTTTTTGTTTTTTTTTCGGTTCGATTCGGTTCGATTTGTTCGGATGTTTAAAATTTTCGATTCGGCTTGTTTCGACCGATTTCTGTTTCGGTTCGGCTCGTTTTTCGTGTACATTTTTGTTTTCGGAATATCGACCATTTTTCGTGTTTTTGGGTCACTTTGCTCGTTTTTTGGATCGACTTTTCGGAAATTTCGGAAATTTTCGTTTTTTCGGAACGTCTGTTCTCCTCGTTTCAAAGTGTCTACGATAATTCTGGCGATTCTATCGTCTTTTTTTTTATTAAATAAAGATCCTTTTTTTCTTATGAATATACATTTCACAACTTTATTTAATCATATTAAAATGGTATGAAAGCCAAGGAACAAAAAAAATGAACAAAACGATTTAAAAAACGCTAAACTGACCCGAATGCCACAAGAAACAAGTGATACGCATTTACAAATCCAAAATTTACAGAATCAGCGATATAACCGATAATAGTTAAATATACGATTTCCAGAATTACCGAAATGGAACCGAAATCACGAATGGAACCGAAATCATGAATAGAGCAAAAAAAAAATTCGATTTGACACATTTCAAGTCCATTCGAAAAATCCGAAAATGTTTCGGCTCGGAAAACTTTTCGGATCTATCGGTTTTTGGGTCAGACCCGATTCGGAAATTCGGCCGAATCCGAAGACACGAATCGGGAAATTTCGTGAAAATTCCGAAACCCGAAACGCACATCCCTAACAAGAAGGATACATTGAGATTTCTCTGGTTTTACAAGAAGGATACATTGAGATTTCTCTGGTTTCCCGGGAAGGATACATTGAGATGGGAATGATACAAAGAAAATTACAGAATCAGCGATCTAACCAAAAAATATGTTGTCTGAAATTACTGGAATGGAGCCGAAATCACAAATGGAACGAAAATGATTTTCGATTTTACACATTTCTAGTCCATTCGAAAAGTTTTCGTTTCGGCTCGGAAATTTGTTCGGATCTGCTGTTTTCGGATCTGAAAATTTTCGGAAAATCGGTTGAATCCGAATGCACGAATCGGGAAATTTCCTGAACATTCCGAAACCCGAAACGCACATCCCTATTAAGCTCTCGATCAACCTTTGTCTCTTCACGGTGTCAGCAACTTCCCATTCTTCCACAGCTTGCACTGCCTGATCTATCCAAGTTTCAAAGTCCTCTTCTCCAGTTGGCACAGGGACCTTACCAGAATAAAACCGCAACTTGCGATATCCATAACTGGCAGACGCAGTGGAGTTTTGGGCTAATGTTTCCACTAGTTTTCCCATCGTGGTGAAGAATGTAACAGGAGGGAACCCTGTCACTGGGATAGAAGTAGTATCTGGTACCCTGTGACTTGACGTTGTCGGGCTAGCCGCGGGAACATTCGCGGGATCACCACGTGGCGCATTTGGCTGGACCAGTCGAACTTCCACATCGTCGGCCAGCTTCACACTCGCGCCCTGAAAACACACTGGAACATCCTTTCTCCACTCAAAAAGAACATGTGTGAGAAGTCTCTGGGTTCGCCTTAATGTCCAGTTTTTGCACCCCGATGATCGGGTGTCAGCGCGGCCATGGCCCGGCGAATTTGGCCTTCGGCCCAAGTGTCTGCGGGAATGTCCATAACTACACTTAACCCTAGCTGGCTATTCTGCTCCTCACACCATTCTGCAGCAGAGTCTGGACACATGTTAACCCTTTAATGGCGGTATACTCTGAGACTGAAATGCCAGACGAGCCCCCACGTGTAGTGCTCACCCCCGGAGGAGCCGCTGAATAAACCTCCGGGTAGTCTCACCACACTAGGAATTACTATACACCAGCACTGTTGTATATTTTCTATTTTATATATTTTACTGATCTCAATAAAGCAGCATATATACATATATACGGTAATTTGAATGACAGGAATTCTTATTGCGGGAAAAACACGCAGCCGAAAGGAAACGGTTAACCCCTCAGTTATGGAGTGTAAGTCCCGTGAAATAGCTCGAAATATATGTTGTCAGACCTTTTCAGATATGAAATTTCTATAACGCAGGAATGTTTAAATTTGGGGCCAGGAATTGCGTCACGCTAACAACTTGTCTGCGTCGTTGATATATAACAAGAACAAGAGACAAGCTAAACTCGTTAGTGTTACGCATACAAGAAAGGACATTTAACATTGATCAAAGACTGTCTAATGGGCTCTGTTTATTTTATTTATTTGTTACAACCAAACAGGGTTTAGATCAAATGGTTTAAAAGTAAGGGAACACAAGGACAACTAAGATAGAAATCTCAGTATTGTGTTTATTTCGTCACATCGAAACTCTGAAAGCCACGTAAACATGGAACAATAGGTTGCCCAATAAAGAAAAAAAACCAAAGAAGGTTAAATGGTTTGGGTAAACCAGCTTGTAATGCTATTCGGCAATATGTACTATATGATATGAGAATATTTATTAGTTAGAACTGATAATTTTAGCATCTTATAAAAACAGAGGCCCTACCACATTTAGATGATTATTACAAATGTCTGGTGTACTAACCCGCATGAAGCCGATTAAGTCGGGTAACGTGTGAATGTTAAAACGATACCATGAATGTATGTCCCCTCACATACACATCCCTGTGGATATAAGTAAAGGGGGTATGAAATGCACACACGCAGTGGCGAAGTATGCCGGCGATGTCACAATAGAAATAAATTTTAATTTGTTAATAAAATCTATGGAGTCCCGGGATATAGGAATAAAACGACCCCAAACCAGTAAAAGATTGGCCAAGCCCATAAATTAATTCCTGCAGAAGGTTGATGGTTGATCTGAGAGCGCCATCTGCTGGCCAGGTAACATAACACCTGGACAGACCCCTGGAGTTGATGAATATATATCCTCCAATCAAATGAGGCCACATAGTGATGGGCTAGATCTAAAACTGGGCGGAAGACCACTATATAGAGAGGACACTGAGAAAAGCTTGGAGAGAGACCTGAGGGACGCTTGGAGGGAAGAAAGGCAATCACCATCGGCCGCCCCTTTAAGACCGACCACACCCTAATCTTCCACCACTCTATCTTCACTAACCAGATGGTAAAGTATGCCTGAATAATATGATATCTATTTTCTAATTGCATAGTCCTGACTTTAGATGTCCATCACAAACTAAAGGAATATAAATGAATTATTTTGCTGTTTGAGCCTAATAATCAGTAGAATAGAAATTCTGCCTTTACAGTCCACTGCAGAGGAGTGCTAAGGGAGAAATCTATTTACACGGCTGCATACTTGAGCCATAATTTAGTGAAATTATTTATATTCCAAGAATACTGTTTGTGGACATCTAAAGATCAATTATATACCTATAGTGAGATACGCTGGGACCGTGAAATAGCTTTTATATGTCAAGTACTGTCCGCCCATTCGTAACCTAGCATAACCCCTTCCATATCCATCTTGCAGCCCTTCCGAATGAATGCACGCGCTGTAAGTCATTAAGAAGCGTTAGGTTAACGTATATCGAATGAAGTGCTGTGATTGATCTGTGGAAGAGATAGTCTCCCTATCGAGTGTGTTATGTATCTCCCTGAAGGAAGTTGCATTTAGTGAATAGGCCCCCACAACAATAAATTGTGCTGCAGGTGATGCCCAGTAACTGAGTGTTTATCTTAGCCAGGTGGAGGATTGGTTTATAATGGGAAAGGTTTAAGTGAATAGAATAGAGTTTGGTGTTTAAGAATTGAGGCGTGTATATCTGTGGTGCGGTCTATAAACCTAAAATATCTGTCCATTAGATTATTGCGTGTCACAGTATCGCTACTAATCACGATCTATAATCACTTGTAAATTGTATTTTGCAAATCCGTTGATAACATACGATTGTATGAAACTTGACGTGTAAATAAATTTTGGTTTGAATTGTTTTACCGTTACGCAGTCTCATATCTTTATTGATTTTATTGTGTTTAAAAATATCTAGAGAGCATCAAAAGAACTCGGATAACGCGCCATATATTTGTTAAGACGTATATTCATTGATTGGTTATTAATCCCTATCTTAGGGGTTAAATACCAATTTATACCACTGGTATTGGAGGCACTGTCAATAATATATATATATCTATGTATATCAACAATAAGAAGAATATGCGTCATAATTAATATATCCCTGACCTATTAAAGAAGTCAATAATCTCCAACAATGTGTATGTGTTGTCTAGAGTACCCGGGTACTGTGATCAACTGGCCAGTGAACGAAAATAGCAATCTTTGACTAGTCACCGTTTGGGCCCTGTGGATTTAAGCAATACGACAAGCGTGTGTCTTCGTTCAGAACCATGGGCCTGGAGGCCTCTCACCCAACCGTTGAACGAACCATCCAGCACTCGATGCCTCGACCAAAGGATCTTTCTCCGCAACTGAACTGGGACTCTGTGCTCACGAATCTGCTCCCTGGTTACCGAATCTCTGCAGCTGGAACAACGATCTGCCGCCTGCACTCCCAATCGATCGTCGCGGCCTCCTAACTCGGGGTCCTGCCGGAACCAGCTTGTCCTCCAGATCTCTCAACGCTAGGTATGTAGGTCACAGCACGATTTCTGTCCCGATCTCCAGAACCAATAAGACAGCGTCTACACTCCGGCCTGGTTGCGATCCCTGACTGCTCCAATGTGCATCCTCCACCTTTCATTGCTCCGCTCACACTGTGCGCCAAACACAAGGCTGTCCAAGTGTATCCTCCACCTTCTACCACCCACTTCCTGTCCTCACACAAAGGGTGCTGGGAGATGGAGTTCGCTTTGTCCAGAATAGTCCACAATGTCTCTAGCTCTGTCTCCCTCTAGTGGCAGTAATAATTCAATGCACCAGAGCACAGTTTTAAAAGCAGCGCTACATATATATATTTTTATTGGTGTGCATCTGGTTCCTTTTGTGTTTTTATATGTATTCCAGCCATAAGGGGTGGCTGTATTTCTAGATAGCACCCAGGTATTGAACACTTATGCATTGAGTGCAGCACGGTCAATTTTACTTTGTGTTCTAGAATCTGAACCATATCAGGGCAACTACCCAAAAAAACAGGAAATCCTGTATACCCTGAAAAGTGTTCTGATTGGTGCTGAAAGGGGGTGCGCACGGGATAGTGCAGGAAATCTGGCGTCTTGGATAAAGATGCAAGGGTGACTCACCTGTATGACGCGGCTTACGCGAGGTGTCATCAGAATGATGCGAGTGCACGCAAGCGTCGCCACATTGACGGAAATCACGGCAAGCGTCCCCTGAATGTTTTGCCTCCAGAGGTTAGTATGTTTGTGCAATCTCCGTGTTCAATCAAATTTTAAAATGTAAAGAAATTCCAATGTAAACAACCCAATTAACCCACAGAATCACTAGTGACATCATTTATGACAACAACACTGGCCCCAGTCAATAGTGAGTTAGGTCTCTCTGTGTGTATAGATTGATATATATATATATATATATATCAGTCAAAATTTCCACTCGCCCTCTTGCAATTTGCGAGTAGAAATTGGGACAGGGCGCGTGAAAATTGCCCGATGCACACACACTCACCACACTGAAGCAGCCTGTCAGTCTGTGATGTAAATGTGCAGGAGGGTTATTGTGGAGGGAGCAGCCAGTAGGTGGCGCTCATCAGCTGCTGAGTGAGACACCACCAGCTGCTCCTTCCCATCCTCCTGCACATCTTCCTGTTTTCACACAACGTGGAAGAAAAGGAGGGCGAGGCTAGAAGACACAGCAGGACCAGCAGAGCAGCACCTAGGGGATAGGTAAGATTCCTATGGGCAGCGTTTTGTTTTTTTAACTTACTGAGTGCTCTGTGTCTTTGTTTTTTGATCCCAAGGTGGATTTGTTTCTGGGAGGGCATAAATAAAAGCCCACCAGTCTACCTCATGACTGAAAATAAGCATGAGCAGTTATGGTTCGCTACACAGCAGCCTGTGGCTTCATTTTTGGATAGGACTCACCCGCACTAGAGGTGCCTTGACATTTGGCAGTGAGCTTACACTCTTAATGGCCATTAATGGAAAACAAAGCCTCTAATTGTGTTTTGTATCACACGGTATAATGGGAATAAGTGCAGATGATATCTTTTTTCTTATGTTTTATACATGTTGCTGGGCTGGATATATCTGGTGGTTGCAGCCACCCCATTGGGGAATAGGTGTGACCCCACCCCTTTTATACTAATTACACAACAAACCTACCTGCTGGTGAGTAAAGAACAACTCCCTCCTTCCATCAATGCCTTAGCATTGTCACTCCATCCCTTCACCTGCAAAGACCTGTACCTGTTCGCTCCTACTCATCAGTGGCGCAACAACGGGGGGGCAGCTGTTGCGGGCTCCCCGGGTGCAGGGCCCTCACCCCCTGGTTGTTACGCCACTGCTCCCCAGCTGTCAGCGGTGCCCCATGTCCAGCCAGCAGGCGGTGGAGACGGCGGAGTGTGAGCCTGGCAGCAGCGAGCTCCTTCCCCTCTGGCACTGCCCCCGAGGCCTGCAAGTCGTCTGCCCCCGCTGATTAGGTCACGCGGTGTGTCGCGCCACATGACATCATCAGCGGGGGTCGACGGCCGGTGTTCTCCAGCCTGGCTCTGTTGTGACCGGATGTCTCTTTCCGGCTCCCGCAACCCATGAGGTATGCAGGGTGTGGAGAAATTTATTTATATTGGAGGGGAATTAATTGATATTGGGGGGAGGAATTAATTGATAATGGGGGGAGGAATTAATTGATATGGGGGAATTAATTGAAAGTGGGGGAAGAATTAATTGATATTGGGGGATTAATTGATCTTGGGGGGTTTAATTGATAGTGGTGGGAGGAATTAATTGATATTGGGGGAATTAATTGATAGTGGGGGAGGAATTAATTGATATTTCGACGGGGGAATTAATTGATATTGGGGGGGAATCCAATGCCTCCTCCAGCTTTATCCCAAGGGTACCTTGGTACAATTCCAAGATCTTCAAACTTGATGCTCCCTTCCACCTTCTGCATTTTACCGCTTTCTTCAACTGAGCTTTTGCCATCAGCCCTCACATTAAGGTGGCTGCTCTCACTAAACCTTTGTGGTTTGAACGCCGCTGTCTTCAGGAAAGTTATCATAAAGGCTTGATTTCCTCCATTTACATGGCAATTACTTCAACCCTAGATTGAAAGGAGCGTCTGTACATCAGAGCATGGCATACTGACCTTGGATACCCACTGGACGGGGATGAATGGTTGGATATTTGGGAGGTGGCCAGGAGAGCATCCATCCGTACGGTTTACCAGGAACAGTCTTTGAAAATGATTTTCGGTTGATACCCGACTAAGGACGTCTGCTGGAGGCTCTGGTGATAAGAGGACCATTATTCACAGTTGGTGGGAGTGTCCACAATTGTCATCCTTCTGCTCCTCCTTTCATGATCTTGTTAAGGATGTCCTGGCCCGACATGTACCTCTTACACCAGCGGTATCTCTTTTGGCTTGTCCGCTGGAAGACTTGACAACACGTCAGAATAAATTGTTGTTCAATCTCTCTCTGGCTGTCAGACAGGCCATTGCCGCCGTGCGGCGGGCGCCTGAACCTCCTTGCTTCGCTAAGGTTAAGGTGGTGTGCAACATTAGGGACGCTATGCTCATGGATGAACTGACTGCCAAAGTACAACATACCACAGACGCTTTTCAAACGTTGTGGGAACCCTGGTTGGACTATGACGTCTGATGGGTTTGCTAAGGTTTTTGTTTGCTGCAGATCCTAACTGTGGTTACCTTGCCGCTCTAGTCAGAGCACTTGGGTCGACTCCTTGCTCTCACCATTTCCTCTGCACTCCCCCACTCCCTTTTTTTTTTCTTTTTCTTTCTCCTTGTCACGTACCTCCGGCGCCCAGCAGCCTCCTCCACTCTGCTCACTGGCCGAGAGCCAGATGAAATGCATGCTGGCGCCGATCACGTGACGCTCAGAGAGGAGGGGCGCGTTAGGAAAAAGCGGCGATCCGGTATATAAGCCCTTCAATCAGTCCAGGCCAGCGCGCTGTCGTGTTTTCACACTCCCTCAGTGCTCCTAGCATTCTTTAACTAATTTATTGTTGTGTATGACCTTTGGCTTTGGCAATCGACTACTCTGGTGGTTTGACCTCTGGCTTTGGCAATCGAATACTCTAGTGTTTTTGACCCCTGGTTCTGGCTATTGACTAGTCTGATGTTTTGACCTCTGGCTCTGGAACTCGTATACTCATAGGCGTGTTCAGTTGCTCAGCTGCTGCAAGTGCTAAGTTAGCAACTTGCCACTGAACGCCGTTCTGCAGCTCAGCGCTCAGCACTGCTAACTTAGCACTTTCAGCAAGGTGGAGAGGTGCTGCGGGGTTAGCTGAGTGTGACGTAGGAAAGATGGCTGCCTCCACGCAGCAAATAATCCAATAAGGAAATGTTCAGTTTGAAGGTTTGATGGAGCAAAACAGCAAATATTTATTGGAACATGGTAAACACAGTGGCGTAGCGTGGGGGGTGTCTCGGGGGTGGCCGCCCCGGGCGCAATTTTCTTAGGGGGCGCAAAATTTCGAAAGAAATTTGAACCACTAATATTTTCCAGCAGGGATCAGCAAGGTGTCTGCCAGTTTTGCCACGCCGGCGGTGACTTAGCACTCAGCATCCAGTAGGGAGGACCAGGACATAAAATTCTGGCCCTGTCCCGACTCCTCCTTAACACTGACATGAGTCACATGAAGCACCGCAGCATTATTCAATGGAACACCCTGTAACACGCTTGTCAGCCCCCCTTGAAGCCCTGTTCCAGCCCCCCGCTGCTAGCAGCCCTGCAGCCACTGAACAGGAAGGAGGGAGGGAGGCGCCTGCCCTGCAGCACATTTAAAATCCAGTCTCCACTAAGCCCCCTGGACAGCTATCCCCCCCGGGCCACCAGCAACTCCACGCAGGTAAGCGACACTGTATGACACTAAAGCAGCGTGACCACCGGATATTGGATAGAGAGTGACTGGGGGTACTGGGAGAAAGTGGGGGTACTTGGAGAGAGAGAGAGTGACTGGGGGTACTGGGAGAGAGTGAGTGACTGGGGTACTGGGAGAGAGTGCCTTGGTGTACTGGGAGTACTGGGAGAGAATGAGTGACCGGGGGGTACTGGGGGAGTAACTGGGGGTACTGGGAGGGAGAGAGAGTGACTGGAGTACTTGGAGAGAGAGACTGGGGTACTGGGAAAAAGTGGGGGTACTTGGAGAGAGTGACTGGGGGTACTGGGAGGGAGTGACTGGGGATACTTGGAGAGAAAGTGACTGGGGGTATTGGGAGAAAGTGGGGGTACTGAGAGTTGCTGGGGGTATTTGGAGGGAGAGGGTGACTGGGGATACTGGGAGAAAGTGACTGGGTATAGTGTGAGAGTGGAACTATGATAGGGTATACTGGGACAGGGTGACTGGTAGCAGTGGCATAGCGTGGGGGGCATGTGTGCTTAATTTTTTTTATTAGATCAGTATTTTGTTAATATACAATACAGGTGCTTGTGGGGTAACGGCAGTAGTGTATTTAGGTTTTGTGCTGCCCTAGGCCTGACTAAACTCGTGCACCCCCTAATTTAAATTTGAGGCACCCCTTCCTGGTTAATCCCCACCCTTCCTCTTTAAGCTCCACCTTTTCCTCTTAGAGCTCCGCCTTTTCCTCTCTTTATATTAAAAGTGGATACCAAGTGCCTACTTGTATATTTTGTATACCATTTCAAATGTATCTATTGAGATAAATAAAATTATGAAATGTTTAAATTCAAGCATTTTTACAAAGAACAGCCACGCATGTTAAGTATACTGGATCACAGCTGCTCTAATTGGTTGAACAATAAAATCCACAGAAATGTGCACTGTGTATGAGCATATCACAGAACTGCACATCAATAAAACTCACAGTAATGTGCAGTGTGTATGAGTGTATCCCAGAGCTCCAAGGCAATAAAACTCACAGTACTATGCAGTGTGTATCACAGAATCCACAGCAATAAAACTCCCAGCAATGCAATGTTTGGTGTGTGTCAGCGTATCAGAATCCACAGCAATAAAAATTCCAGCAATGCAATGTGCAGTGTGTATGAGTGTATTAGAATCCACAGCAATAAAACTCCCAGTAATGCAATGTGCGGGTCAGCGTATCAGAATCAACAGCAATAAAACTCCCAGCAATGCAATGTGTGGTGTGTATGAGTGCATCAGAATCCACTGCAATAATACTCCCAGCAAACCGAGTGTAGATGAGCAGACAGCAATTATTTATTCTACATTTACCGGCCTCCGTCCGCGGTAGGGCTGTGTGCAGAGTCATCAGAGACTTTGTGCAGACTCAGCAGGAGGTCCCTCCAGGCCACGTTAGGATCGCGGCTGTGCCTGTGCGTGGAGCCATCTTGTCAGCAGTGGGGTGCCACTGCCAGAGGGTGCACCGTGGCTTTGATTCCCTTCCTGGTGGGTGTTCAGTCCAGAATAGAGTGACAGTCCATGTTAACGAAAGGGTGGGCAGCTGCGTGCGTGTCACGTGGTTTAGCCAGTCAGGTGGTACTGAGACTCAGTACCACCTGACTGGCCGGACCGAGTGTGACCTGCATGCACGCAGCCTCACCAGGAGCCAGGCAGCTCAATGACAAATTTCTATCACTGCAGTGCTGGTTAAGGAAAGGTCCACTTTAAACAGCAGTAAGCAGACAGGGCTTCATATTCTGCTGATACCCCCCTTTACCTGCCGTTTACTGTCATCTTCTCTCTCTGGACACAAATCACATCCCCCTCCTAGAGCTGCTGCGGGGCAGGGGAGGAGCTATGGAGGGAGGAGAGGGGGATTTTTATTGTATTCGATTTTATTCCGTATGCAAACGCCATGCTCCGCTGCTCGTTGTTTGATAACACAGCTCAAAGCTGACACACAGTGACAGTGGCACCTCCTAGTACCCCCTAATGACACCCCAATAATCACTGGTACCTGGGGCGGCCCGCCCTCCGCCACTCCTCTAAGTACACCACTGCTCTGGTGATATGCTCACACACAAGTTTGGCGAACTGCCAGCAAGTACGGTGCTGTTTGAAGGCAGTGCAAATCCCCATAGAGAAGTAATGGATAATCTATTCAGAGAACACCAAACAGCAGAGAAATGTCAGTGAAATACCCTGATGTTCGGTGGTTTCAATCAGCAGGTTCAGGTATTCAGGCGAACCCCATAGGTTTCAATGTTAAAAATATTCCCGTTTTTATGCAATATCTAATAAAGCACTTTTATTTTAATCTGCAGTAAAAAGTCTTTATTTATTGATTTTTTTTTTTAGTACCATTTAGTAATTTTTCAGAATTTTTTTGGCAAAACCCCCCCCCCTTTATTTTTAATATCGGTTCTTCTTTTTCTGTAACAGAACTTTTTATTATATAGGATCTTATATGTAAATTCCAGACATTTTCGTTCAGTAGTTCTTTTGAAAACAGCAGGCCATGGGTTTGCGGTGGCAGCATACAGCGGCCGACTACATGGACATACTTGAAAATTAGTGACATCTCAATGTTTCCTTCCTGGTAAAATAGTTTGCAAAAGTAAAACAAATTTTTTTTTATTTTTTTTAGGGGTGGGGCCACCTGGCGGGCCGCCGCCCCCTGGAGAGTGCCGCCCTAGGCCTAGGCCTTGTTGGCCTAGGCCAAAATACACCAGTGGGTAACGGGGGTCCATACTCTGCTGGTGTCAGCGAATCATGGTGTGTTACCGTGTCCACAGGTTGGGGGGGCACACAATTCTTGCCCTGCCCCGGGCGCTGACAACCCACGCTACGCCGCTGGGTAAACATTAACACTAAAGTGGTAATAAAATGGACAAAAGTGGATTTTGCAGAAACAGCACCTTTCATTAAGCAATCCTCTGCCCTTTCGCTTCCATATTCACAGCCAAAGCTACCGACTGGGTGGAGTAGAGGTAATGTCACCGCTCTGCATGGAGAGAGCCTGTGGAGACATGGGTTCGATCCCAGCGAGCAACCTCTCCAGTAAGTGTCCTTAGCAAGACACCTAACGGTACATACTCGCCACCCAGGACATACTTGAAAACGAGAGAGATCTCAATGTATCCTTCCTGGTAAAATCCTTTCACAAAAAAAAAAAAAAAAAGCATCTCAGTGAGACGGCTGCAGCAAACTGAACTGCTGCAATGGAACAATTCAGCAGCTGCTGAGGAACTGAACGCGCCTCTGATCTTGTATCATTGTTTATTTAGACATCTGACCCCTGGTTACTAATATAATATATATATATATATTATATTACTTGTTTCTGTATACAGTCTCTATCTAACCGACCACTCTAAGGATCGGAGGATATAGGGTAACTCTGCATACAGAGATCTGCTTTCATATATCTGTAGCCGGACAAAAACAGATTCACTTTCAAGACGGCGCCGGACCGGGCACAAGTAAGGATTGTCAGAACACGAGTCTCTTCAGGAAAGGCAAACTTTATTGTGTCGTCACACAAGTGCCCACACAGGATTGAATCGCAAAGAGTGAGCCCCCCTTTTCACCCGTGCAAGGGATCTTATACCCAAAAATACGTAATTAGGTACATCCCAGTTAGCCCACCTCCCAATGACACTTTATTCCACCCCACGTGGGTTAATACCTCCCTTGGGTCTCGTATATATATATATAATAAAGAGAGAGACAATAATAGTGCAACACTGTTATATACAATGTACTATGAATGTATGTGGTGTAGACCCCACTTACAAGTGTAGAGCCGTACACTGGCTCTAAGTGGGTCCAGACATGCGGGTAATTGTCTTCAGTTTCTTAGGTGACCCCCACCTTACAGCAAAGTTTTTCCTTTTTCTTTATCCGAAGTTTAAACGGTAGAAAGGAAAACAGGAAGAGAAATCCTTGTGTAGATCCACAAATTAAGGTCACAATATTATGTACAGTTGGAGTTGTACTCACATTCTGTGGAGCTCACATAGCTCATGGATATATGCCCATAGGTTTTTTTGGTAGGAGAAAAACCCAGAAGAAAAACCACCGATGTTTGCAGGAATCAATGAAGCAGGAATCAGGATAGGAGATGAAAAAAAATAAAATTTATTTAAAATATAATTAAAATCACCACGAGAACGCGTTTCGCCGCATCAAGTAGCGGCTTCATCAGCTGGAATGGTGTCATGGGCTTGCAGACCCTTTTATAGTGTCCATAAATGTTCTTAATTGTCCCCATATGTCCTGTCTGCTTCTTTGATTGATCCTTCCGTTTTCTTCGGCGTCTGTTGATGGGCGCCGCCATTTTGCGCATGCGCGGTTTACTTCCGCGTTCCACTGCGTTTGTGTAGGTGTCAGTGCTGTTTTGCACAGTGGCCATAAACATAGCCCTATGCGGTATATCAGTATCCCTATGATCAAGATCACCACTATCATGAGTATCATGGATCCAATCCGTGAGATAAATCTCAAGATGGAACCAAACCATTCTCCCATTGCTCCAAACCCACGGAGCGGATTCCAGCCTTCGGCAGCAATCCTCCTGGCTATACCCTGCAACTGTGCTACCTTCTCTTGGTGATCTTGAATTACCTGGTAATAATCTGGGACTTCATGTGTAGTGTTTCTGATGAAGGTGCAACATTCATAGTGCATTGTCATTTCACACAATCCATTCAAGGCCGCACTGATCTGCTCAAGCGCCATATCATGTATCATCTGCACCTTTCGTAACTCACGCATTTCCAGATTCAGCAGCTGGATATCCATACTGGTTCTATTCAGAATCTCATCCATCAAATTGACATAGCTATTCAATCTCCTCATCATCTCTCCTCCCCATCCAGTCCATGCTGGCAACCATGTCCATATTCGATCCATCTTCGCGAACAATTCTCTCTTTGGTCTTTCAAACACCAGTGGGTACCTAGGGTGTAGTTCTGTGTCTGTGTTTGTGTCTTCTCCCCTTAGTCTCTGGATTGGGACCAGCTTAGCCAAATAACACATTCCCGTTATTGTTGGTGGTACCCATGTGTAACACACCCTTTCACAGCACACCTGGTACCCTCCTTTCACTATAAATGGTGATGAATGTAGTGTTCCCTTTGATATCTCTATCGCAAGGTGTCTCAGCCGTCTCATCATATCCACTGCACCCTGCCTCCCATTGGTCACATTCCCAATCACCGCCTCTTGGTCTCTAGTGAGTTGCCTGCATCGTATATATAAATAATTCGCCTTTTGTCCTGTTTTGAATATGTAAATGTATGATGTCCAGTTGAACTGACTTGAGTTACATAACCCACCCTCGTTATTTGTTTCTTTATCTGGTCCTAGTTGAAAACACCATTCTGGTGGATACACTGGTCCTATTATGGGGTACCCGGGACTGACTGATTCTGTCTTTTCCCTTGGTGCATCGACAGCATGTATTGTGACATTCCCTGATACAAACATACTCAAATTCATTGGAACAGAGGCAAATGGTATATGAATTGTCTCTGGGTGCAGTCTACTACACACCCAGCATGCGGTTTGCCCAGACTTTTTAGCATAGTCATATTTGAATTGCACAAGTAAATGTCCTCTTGGGTTGGTTCCAGATAGCGCCTCTCGTTTTTGTCTCCACATGGTACGGTTCTCCATCACCGGGTGCGTACCATTCCAGATATGGGAAATATCCACTTTCCCCACATTGCCCGTACAATTAGGGCCTGCTCCACGCGAGAGTCCATAAATCAAATTAGCAAGATATAAAATCAGCACCACAAATGCCCCGAATGTCAGAATTCCTTGGGCAATTCTTTTCACAGTCACATAAACCCAATCCCTCCCCACCGGAATTTCAAAAGTAAAAAACATTTCTGGATAATCAAGGGTGGGGCCGGCCCCTAAAAAGCCCCCTTTGGGTATCCCCCGTTGGCGGGTGGTCAGGACCTGTGCCCATCAAAACACCCACTTGTTGATCCTCTGTATTATCTGGGTTAGGATCATTTAGGTGCTCATGGCTGTGGTCTTGTCAGCTTCAGCCTCAGCGGGTTGGTCTCGTTGGTAACGACCTTCCATGCTGGTTCAGGACTGGCTGCAGCTGCTTTCACTCTGGAGTGATGTATCCACGGGACCACCTCGGCAACCTTTACTGCTGTGGGGGTTGATAACAGGACAAGATAAGGACCTCTCCATTTTGGACCTAGTGGATCATTTTTCCACTCTTTTACCCATACTGAGTCACCCGGACAATACTTATGCAGTGAAGGATACAGAAAATGCGGTATATTATCCCCACCCAAGTATTTAATTTCTGCATTGATTTACCCAGCATTACTACCTGATCATTTAGTTTAGTTTCTCCCAATGCCCGAAGGTCCCCCCTTAGTCCATTAATTAGAGGGGTTGGCCGTCCAAACATAAGTTCGTACGGACTTAGCTTCAATTGGGGGGTTGGTCTGCACCTAATGTGCAAAAGGACTATCGGCAGCAAGTCCAACCAGCTCAATGACATCTCTTGGCACAGTTTGGACATCAAAGTCTTTAGGGTACGGTTCATTCTTTCAACTTTTCCTGAACTTTGGGGCCTGTAGGCGGTATGTAGCTTCCAGGTGATGCCCAGTAGCCGGGCAAGTTGTTGCAAACAGTTCTGGATAAATGCAGGGCCATTGTCCGACCCTATCTCGAGTGGAAGTGATTAGATTAGAGGGGCAAAGGTTTAAAAGTAACATCAGGAAGCATTATTTTACTGAGAGGGTGGTGGATACATGGAACAGTCTTCCAGTAGAAGTGGTAGAGGCCAAAACAGTAATTGAATTTAAGCAAGCATGGGATAGGCATAAGGCTATCCTAAACAAAAGATAAATCCAGGTAAAGTATCCATGTAATTGGGCAGACTAGATGGGCCGAAAGGTTCTTATCTGCCGACATTTTTCTATGTTTCTATGTTTCTATGTTTCTAAGTCCGTAACGTGGTATTATTTCTTTCATCAGGCTCTTTACCACTTCTGTAGTCTTTTCAGTTCTCGTTGGGAAGGCTTCTACCCATCCTGTCAAAGTGCACACCATCACTAGTAAATATTTGTATCCTTTGCAGGGTGGCAGCACTGTAAAGTCTATTTGTAATAATGCCATTGGGGATAGCCCGATGGGCCTGTTCTCAAAATAACAAATCTTGTCTGTCTTGTGAATCTCTTACTGCTGGTATGAAAAGGTTCATTGCACTTTTCTTCATTCTTGGCAGTCTGTTCTTGATAAGGATCTCCTTGAGGAAGAACCTCACCAGTGGGACTTGATATTCTTCTGCTCCCAATTCTCCCAGACTGTGCAGTATTCGTGTGATTCGTAGATTATTGTGAGGATTGATTGTCAAATTTTCAAAACGTGACGCGAAATTTTAATTTTCTGCTCGTTCAACTTCAGTTATTTCTTTGTCTTCCTCCTCCCCCACTATTTTTACGCCGAAGAATTTCAGCATCATCTTGTAGGCTCTGCACAGTCTTTGCTGAACTTCTGAGGTGTTAACCATTAGGCTTGTCTCCTGCGGATTTAGGGGAGTAGTAGAAATTTCGGCCTTGTGTACGAGTTGGGAAAAGCCATTGATGTAATCATGATAGAGTTCTAACAGTTCATAATCATCTTGCCATTTGTGCAGTATTATTTCAATGAACTCGCCGTGTGGTTCAAACTTTTTCAAATTCATGTAGAACTCGTAATTTGGCATGGAAGGTTGAGGTTCTTGCTTGCAGATCAGTACTTTAGCTTGATCTTCTGTTCAATCTGTGTAGATATTGGAATCTGTGTAGATATTTACTCTTTTGCCTTCAGAGATTTCAAGGGCTCTGGTTAAAGCTGTTATTTCGGCCAATTGTACAAATGTATGGCCTGGCAGTGGCTTTGCTTCGATGACTTCTTCTGTTGAGACTACTGCATAGCCGGAGACTTTCTTCCCATCATCCATGTAGCTGCTTCCATCAGTGAAATAGCTGTAGATCGTATTTGTCTAGGGGTACGTCTTTCAAATCTGGCCTGCTACTGAACACTTCTTCCATAACTTGGAGGCATTCATGATCTAGATCCTCTTCACAGTCAGGCAGTAGAGTAGCAGGGTTTAAGGTGACGATGAGGTCCAAATGAACCCGTGGATTTTCACACATCATGGCTTGGTACTTCGTCATCCGGCTGTTGCTGAACCAGTAACCTCCCTTCACATCCAGCAGAGCCTTGACAGCGTGGGGCACCTTGACATGAAGAACTTGTCCAAGGGTCAGCTTGTCTGCTTCTGCTATCAGCATTGCGGTGGCAGCCACTGCTTTCAGGCATGGGGGTAGGCCGCAGGCCACAGGGTCGAGTTGCTTGGAGAGGTAGGCCACAGGCCTCAGCCATGAGCCAAAGGTCTGGACCAATACTCCTGTTGCTGTTTGATTATGTTCATGCACGAACAGCTGGAAGGGCTTGCTGTGATCTGGCAGGCCCAGTGCAGAAGCTTCCATCAGCAGAGTCTTTAATTTCTGGAACGCTGCTGTTTGCTCTTCTTTCCAATGAAAGGGATCTTGTTCCCCCCTTCGTGGCCTGATGAAGCGGCTTGGCAATATCTGCGAAGTTGGGGATCCACAGGCGGCAGAAGCCTGCAGCTCCCAGGAACTCACGGACTTGCCTCCTGGTCTTTGGTTGGGGTATGCGGCACACTGCTTCTTTTCTTTCTGCCCCCAGTGCACGTTTGGTACCTGTTAACTGGAAACCCAGGTATTTTACACTGTGTTTGCATATTTGTGCTTTCTTTTTAGAAACTCTGTAACCTGCTTGTCTTAGCAGATATAGCAGGGCTTTTGTAGAGGATAAACAGTCTTTTTCTGTGGGGGAAGCCAGTAATCAACATATTGGAGTAACACTACTTTGTCTGGCTGAGCGTTGAAGGCGAGGAGATCTTGGCTAAGCGCGCACCCGAAAATCGTGGGCGAATTTTTGAAACCTTGAGGGAGGCGCGTCCACGTCATTTGATGGCGCGCCCCCGTGGTAGACTCTTCCCACTGAAATACAAAAAAAGGGGCTGGCTTGCTGGAGCCAGGCGGATGCAAAAGAAAGCGTCTTTTAAATCAAGCACTGTGTAATATTTTGTATCTCCGGGAATTAATGCCAGCAAATTGTATGGATTAGGAACCACAGGGTGTAGTGTTACTGTGGCCTCGTTGACAGCTCGTAAATCTTGGACAGGGCGATACTCTTGTGTCCCCTCTTTCGAGACTGGCAATAGGGGTGTGTTCCATAGTGACACGCAGAATTTTAATATACCGTGATCTTTAAATCTCTGTAAATGTATATTGTATATTCTGCTTGGCTTTCTGTGGGATATGATATTGTCTTAGAGCCACCGGTGTTGCGCCGGGCTTTAATTCAACTAATCTGGGCGGGTTTTCCTCCGCCCACACCTCAGGAATTCCAAGGAGTAGTGCGTGCGGATCCGGCGTGGCAGACAGAGTAGGTGCCGTGCGCCATTCTTCCTCCCTTGGCATAACTACTGCGATTTTCACAGATTGGGGGTTGTGCGGGCTGGCTGGGTATGCTGCCGAGCAAAGCTGCCACCCTCCGGCAGGTCTAATTGAGCGTGACCCCCGGGAAGCGTAATTTGGGCTTGCAATTTGCAAAGGATATCCCGCCCCAGCAGCTGGATGGGACATTCGGGCATATACATATACACATTGTGTAAACAATATTCTCAGAGATCTTTTCCCGTAGCCCAAAACAGACTCTTAATACCACATCAAAAAAATAAATCATTCCATTGTCATAAGACCACTCCCAACATCTCATAACAATAAAATAACCATTCCATCAAAAATCAAACAAGAACATACCTTTTAGAAACAGTAAAGAAAAACTACTTTAATTATTTCTCGAATTATTTTTCCTTTAATATTAATTTTCTAACCGTTTCATATATTTCAATTTAATTTGTTAATAAATTTTATATTTTGGTAGACAATATTGTATATTATTACGTACTTATTATTGTTTGTGTGTAACAATATAAAAACCAGGACTCCTCTTTTTTTTTTTTTTTTTTTTAATTCTAGCTCTGAACAAAACTAAAACTTTCGGAATAATATCAACACAAAATATAAACATATATCTTGCACTCAACAGACTTCAGACAAATATTCTATTGTAACACACATTAAAATTAGCCAAACATAGTAATCCTTTTTCTCTATTTCTCTTTACTTTGAATTCGCTGCACAGATACACAAAGGGTTATTCTTTCCAGCTATCAGAGAGTAAAGAAAAACAAACTGACTCCCTCCCCCTTCCCCCTCGCAAACAGTCTGTCAGAAAGGAGGGGGCCTATACACCAGGGAAGAGAGGAAAGAAAAAAAAAAAAAGAACCAAGTACGAAGCTCAATCTTACTACCTTTCAGTCATTCCTACTTTTAATTGAACAGTTTAATAGATCAATTATAAACACAATCGGACAAAATCAGTCCGAATCACACACACAAGCCATACAGCACCACAATCATCTCACTCCGTAAAATATTAATTAATTTATATATGCTTCTATCGGGCATCTCAATTTTTCCTGGTGGAGCCTCTCTGTCCCCTCCACCCGCTGCGCCCTGCTCTTCTTCCTCAGTCACACGGGACGGAGCAGAGGAAACTGACCGAGACACAGCAGCTGCCCGCTCCCCCCTCTCCGCCCGCGCAACCGCGGCACTCAAAGCTTCTCTGGCTGCCCCATAACATGATGGATAGGACGGGGGCAAAACATCACTCTCTTCCGGTTGTTCTACTAACACCGCTCTCTCTCTCTTCATTATTTAGGGGGTCCTGCTTCTTATTTCTCCCCGCTATCATTATAAAATGACTCTTGTTTTTAATACAATATCTCCATATATCTATATACGGGTACTGTTCAGGATGTCCGTACTGCTCTGTGACTTGGGAATGTACCTTCTGTACCAACTCCGGGTCCATTGACCCCTGCTCTGGCCATCCTGGGACTAATAACGGCCACACAACTGTACACATTTATTTTAACTTCTCTTTTGTCAATTCTACACCATAGTCATGAGTTTTATATAATGCTTCGAAATTCCGCACCATATATTCTAGGGGCGTCTCACCCTCCTTCACCTTCTTGGGCTTAGATGACCCGTTACCCATTATTTCTCTTGAAAACAGTACTCTTTGCAATACAGATATATTATTTCAACAACAGTTAAAATCTACAGTCTGATACTTCAGTCAACAATTCATCCATGTCTGCAGGCGCTTCCCCTTCAGTAGCCGTCTGCAGTCGCCTGAGCCGGAAACGTACGTTCGGGGTCAAAACTCGTATTTGCTTCCTCGCGGAGCGAGTAGGCGCACGTTCACTCACAGCACTCGAGTCAATTCATTCACAACACATACCGTATCAGATGCTTTCATCACATAACAGAACAACAGAACATAGGCACTTCAACTCTTTCTACTAGCCGAGGGTGCTCATTCCCTCCTCTGTGGCTCCTTATACCCCGTAATTTGAACTCTAACTCTTGACTGCTTGTGACTATGTGCACCCCGTTCTATATCTCTACTGCCGTCTGCAATTCCAATTTGCCTTATGGGTAATCTCACCCACCCGGCACCACTATCTCTGCAGCTACCGCTGGCTCCACTATGAGCCCTTTTCACTACACGACGTGCACACTAGCACTGACTCAGGCTCTCAGCCCAGTCACAGAAAATCCCTCCTCCTTTCCCTTTTACCCACGTGGCGAAGCTCTGTTTACAAACACTGACTAATGACTTATGCAACTCCACGTGGCTACCTTCTCCCTCTCTTACAGAACTACCCTTTGGTTGGCATTCAATTCCCCTGAATCCAGACACCCGCTAGCCACTCTGGCTCCTTAGCAATGTCAGTGCTATCAGCGGCGGGCTAGATATGCCAACGGGACGGTGGCCATCGCGTCCCCTTATCCGTCTATCTCAGTCGGACGTTTCCCTTAGATACCGGTATCTCCTTCAGACATACAAAACATAGAAGACACGTTACCTATCGCCGGCGCTGCTTGCTGTTTCCTCAGACTCAGTGGTGTCCCAGTTCCCGGGTCAGGGGTCCGTTTGGGACGAGACGAGGTCCACTGAACAGGAAATCCTGCTTGGCGCCTGCAGATGTCAGCTCACCTTCAACGGACGCCCAACCATCGGGATTCTCGCACCCGCTGCAGTCAAGCACCGCACTGTGTTCACAGCAGCCCGTTACTGTGTGCCCGGAAAGGGCCCGTATCCCGGACGAGCCCCCAAAAATGTAGCGGACAAAAACAGATTCACTTTCAAGACGGCGCCGGACCGGGCACAAGTAAGGATTGTCAGAACACAAGTCTCTTCAGGAAAGGCAAACTTTATTGTGTCGTCACACAAGTGCCCACACAGGATTGAATCGCAAAGAGTGAGCCCCCCTTTTCACCCGTGCAAGGGATCTTATACCCAAAAATACGTAATTAGGTACATCCCAGTTAGCCCACCTCCCAATGACACTTTATTCCACCCCACGTGGGTTAATACCTCCCTTTGGCTAATACAAAGACATTCCATTAATTGGCTGTAAATTGGCAAACTTTGTGTTAGTTTCAGTAAATCATAATTAATTGCTCTTACTGTTCCGGGCTGCGCCCTCCTCCCTTGCGCCTACAATCACTTGTTACAGAGGGCACCTGGCCTGATCTCTATACTCCTTTGTCTTTCTGCGGGCCCCAACGACCTTGGAGTATCTACTTCGCTTTTCTCCTCCGTGCCAGGAACAGCAGAGATCTTTCATAAGGCTTTAATTGCTTTTTCTGCTAATCTAAACACATTCCTAAATTTCTACGTATACCTCATTCTAGTTTCAGCTACAAACCTGCCTAGTTATATACAAGTGAACCAATATTCTGAACAAGATGGCCGCCTGTGTACAATGGCGGCCATCTTCCAGCCTATTTCCACTTCATATCTGTGGGGAATCCGTGACACTCCTCTTCCCTTGTCTCTCTCCCCCATCTTTCCTGTTTGCTCTTCCTTTTATCCTCCTCTCTTCAGTTTGTCTTCAACCGTTCGTCTCTCTTTCGGTATTGAAATGACGCCATACTGTGATACTTTTGGCTAGATTGGGAGCTTCCCTACTGTACTGCTTTCTCATCGTGTTGAACCATAATAAAATTTGTTTTAAAAAAAAATAATTACAGTATATATTTATTGACTGGTCATTTACCTATAGTGTGTTGTGACATCATCACTATTCATTTATGCATGGTGACTGAGAGAATCGTTACCATGAAAAGTCCTATTCTTGGCTCTGTTGAACCTGAACATAAACATCAGAAAGACGTCTTTTCTTTTCTGGGAACTCAGGCCCATCGAGTTAAGCCATATGCTGGCCAGGACTGAGATAACATTACTTCTAGAGAACGTTGGATTAACAGAATGGATAAACGTAAATTTCCGCTTCAAAGAAAAAAAAAATGTTTTCTTTCTAAGAAATGTTTGTTAGTGTTGGGAGAATGCCACCCGTGATGGTTTATCACTGCTATTTCCAAAATGCAGCTAAAATGTTTAGTTTAGGAAACTATTTGAATAGTCGAAAAATGCACGGTCGCTGAATACATTACTTTGCAGTGGAAAACTTTTCTCTTTCGTTGGATTCTTTGGCGACTCAAAGAAATGAGAAAACAAAATTTAACGTTTTTTTTCTGAAGATTAGCACTACAAATATCCACAGATAGAGCTAACCCTTAAAGATAAGTGACTGCAACAAATAGAAAAGAAACAAAAAAGTAACAACGGGAACCAAAAAATACTCATTTACTGGATAATTGATAAAAAAAATGCAGTTTTATTAAGTATGTGTTAACAAAGGCAAACACTGAGCTTTTTTTAAGTAAAAAGAACAGCACAGTTAGAAGGACGATGGGGTTTCTCTTCAATAATGGCCTTACCTCCTTCACTAGCCAGGCGTTTTCCAAAAAACCACTGCCAGGACCCAGTGGATTTAAGGAAAACCACTTTGAAGTAGCCATATACTGAAAATGTGCTTTAAAATGTCAAAAGCATATACTCAAACGGTATGCGCTAGAGATGTGCATTCGTTTTGGAAAAATTCAGAATTTGTAACGAAATTTGATAATTCGTAGTTCGGACGTACTTCCAAATAACGAATCGATATCAATTCAAAAGGAAACAAAATGGTATGTAACGAATTTATTTAGCTTTACACTGTCACTCATCATCATAAAAGAAAAATTTGAATAATTCCTATCAACTATCAAATTTGAAATGAACTATCAAACTGAGATCAAATATTGAATTTGAAATGAACTATCAAATTGAGATCAACTATCGAATCTGAAATGAACGATCAAATTGATATAAACTATTGAATCTGAAATTAACTATCAAATTGAGGTCAAATATTGAATTTGAAATGAACTATCAAATTGAGATCAACTATCGAATTGATCTTAACTTAAAATACAAGTAATAGTCAGCAAAGGACTTTATGAAACAAATTCAATTTGTTTCACTGTTTAAATTGACTCAAATACTAAATCTGTGACACAGCTTAAAATTTAACCCTAGCTTTTCTTTTAACAGCAAAATTTGATTAATTGGGGTTCCATTCACTGATCCAAAATTCAAATTGATATCAACTATCGAATTGATATGTGAAATTCAAATCGATTTGAAAATTTCAAATCGATCCAAAACTAAACTAAACGAAATTAGTTACGAAATTCCGAAAACAAAATTATTTAAAAACGTAACAAAATGAAACAAAACAAAACTAATGTTTCAGCCATGCACATCCCTAGTATGCACTATTTGACAGACAGATGGCACCATCTTCAGGCCATGAAGTGCTACTACATCTCTATAAAAAAGCATAGGATCTGTTTTCTTCCTCGAAGAAATAAAACTGATTCCAAGCTGTTCAAATAGTTTTAGCACCTCGGGCAGGAGAGTCGACGTGCTAAAACATTGGAGACACATTCTGAGCCCATCTGCAAGTAAAAATAAGTAAATTATGTACCTTTTAAAACAAAAAATAAGAGTTCTTCAACATATACTCCCTACCTATTAGCACCACAAACTTGGGGTTAACCTGCAAATCAAAAACAAGGGCACATTCCACCATTTTTATAGAAATTTTATAGACACTAAAATATGCAACATCACATAACACCAGCCTTTAGGAGATGTTATTTCTATGAAAAATACCTTTGCGACGCGAGAGAAGAAAGAGTTACCTTGGAATAGCGTGTGCTTCCATCCTGGGGTGCAAAGTAACAACTCCTATACAAAATACAGAAGATATTAATTTGTATTAGAGACGCTTGAGTCGCAAGCTTAGTTTGTGCCAAGAGTGGAATAGCAATTCTGCGCGATAAGATAACTCTGAGATGCTGTCTTATCATCAACATTGGATTAGAGCCCAGGGTCTTGGTGGCTTGAGTGTTGCTTCTACCCAGTCATTTTTGAAAATGGTGAGGAAACATATATAATAATATTTTGCGTCCTACTGCTGGGTTGTTCTGCTGCAGGGACCCCGCACCAATCCCACGGGTTGCACAGAACAGTCTGGCATTCTTTTCTCCTACGACGGCCTGACTCTGGGAGGCAAGCGATTCTGCTCCTTACCTCGATATTGGATGACAAATGGCGGCACCTGCAGCTCTGGCACCCGACGGCTCCACTGGCGGCCGAGTACGCAAGAGCATGCGGATCGCTGAGACGCTCTACTATCCTGGGAATCCAAGATGGCACTATAAATTGCGTACAGAGGTTTACATTTGAAGGGAGGATTTATAAGTTTTTTACTGTATAAAGATTGCAAAATCTGCATAATAAGGCACCTTATTCCAATGGCGGTGCTAATTTAACCAGAGCTGTTGTAAACTTAACAACCCCATAGAATATAATGGCTCTGGTAAGTTTATGACAGCTCTGGTTAAGTTAACATCAACCTAGGAATGGGGCCCAAGATTTTTTGAGGTCTGAGCAAGAATGGCTGATTCATAGTCTTGCTTCATGACTGCTATTTTTGTCAAAAAAAAACAAAAAACTAGTGTAACCATACTTTACAATGAACATAAATGCATTTTTGCTCATGCACAGGCAGCTCTAAACCATTTATACAGATGCTACACATATGAGGGCCAAATGCTGTTGGAAATTATTTATTTATTTATTTATAAATGATTTTACCCGGAAGGATACATTGAGATTTCTCTCGTTTTCAAGTATGTCCTGGGTTCAAGAACACTAAAATGTTACAGTTGTTATAGAAATACAAAGTAATACAATGCAAGATATATAAAAACACACATATACAGATTAACAGAAAATAAATATGTAGGAAATAGTCATTATGTTACATGCTTACAGGTGCATTCCGCATTGAGGTATGTTACTAGGGAGTTCTTGAGGGACTTTAGACTGGGGGAAGATTTGATGGCGTCTGGGAGGTTATTCCATAATTGTGGTGCTCTGTAGCAAAATGAGGACCGAGCCACTGTCTTTTTGTATTGTGGTATTGCAAGTAAGGTGCAGGTCCTGGATCAGAGGTTATAGGATGACGGAACTGCTGGAGGAAGCAGTCTATGCAGGTAGGGTGGCAGATTCCCAGAAAAGCTCTTAAACACCAGGTTGGAAAGGTGAAGGGTGCGTTTAGACTCCTGCGATGGCCAGTTTAGCTCTTCTAACATGTCAACAATGGTGGGTCATGTAGTTACATTGTAGCACAAAGCGGCAGCATGAGTTATACAATGTGGTAAGTTTCTGAAGGTGTGTTTGCGGGGCCACTGCATACACTACATCTCTGTAATCAATAGCCGGCATAAGCATTTGTTGTACAATTTGCTTTCTTACCGTGGGGTTCAGGTAGGATTTGTTTCTGTACAGGGCACCTAGTTTGGGGTAAATTTTAGATGAGAGTTTTTTGATGTGGGGGCCAAAAGATAGATTTGGGTCTAACCACATACCTAGATATTTGAGAGAAGTGACTGTGGTCAGCGTGCCATTTGATTTTGTCCTGACACATAGATGGGGTGTTTGCAATTTGTGTAGTTTAGGTGCTGTTCCAAAGGGCATCGTTACTGTTTTGTCAGTATTTAAAAAAAGTTTGTTGTGTTTGAGCCACTTTTCTACCTCTGTGAATTGTTCATGCAGCACGGCCTCCAGCTGCGGGAGATTTGTGGGAAATAACATGTTACATCACTAAGAACATATATTTGCACAGTAGGGGGTGACAGGAGGTGCATAAAGTCTCTAAACAAATGGTTGCTGCAACATACTTTGCCCTATGCAGTTGCTGTATTCTTTCTTTTGCCGCACAGTATTTTGGAAGACATGCCACGGACAGCCAAGGGTACACTAACTGACCTGGAGAAAGCAGCACTGCTGAGAACGTCCCATATGACATCTCATATGTATACTATAACTATTTGACCGTTCTGTGCAATTTCAGGGCAATTTGCCTATTCACTAACCTGCCAATTTGCCAAATAAGGTTGAACTGACAGTGAAATACTGTGCAATTTGCTGAAATTCCGCGGCACGAAATAGTCCCATAGACTATCATAGGGTCCGTGTGTGCAATTTGTGTTACGCTGCAATTCGCCACATTTTGGCTATTCATTTTCACTGAAAATACAATAATGATGAGGACGTGCCCCACACGTCATCAGCTGTGCGGGACCCCCGGCGGAGATACTCACCTCTCTGTCCGGGGTCCCGCGGTGTTCTGACTTCAGCGTCCTCAGACGCTGAAGTCAAGCTCCTCCCGGCATAAATGACGTCAATGCGCTTGGCGCGATGACGTCATTTCCAGGCGACCCCCCGGCAATGCCGGGAGATAGCCTGGAAGGGAGGGGGGGGGTCCGTTCGGATCCCTCTCCCTCCCGATCGGAAAGGAGCAGCGCCAAAAGCCAGGCACCGCTTAAAAGGGGAGAGTCTCCCCTTTTAAGCGGTGCCTGGCTTTAACCCCTCAAGCGCCGGGTTGCACTTCAGTGCCTTGCGGCGCTGAAGTGCAGCCTAGCTCTGGTGAGGGCCGCCATCTTGGATGGCGGCTCCACCCCCGGTCTCCCCTCGCTGCCTGATGTCATCATGCATAGCGTGATGACGTCAGATAGCCGGGGAACCCCTAGCTGCCAGGGGATTTCCCAAGGAAATCCCCTGGTGGAGATATGGGGTTCTTGTGAACCCTGATATCTCCAGAACCGGAGGGTGCCATTTGAAAGGCCTGAGCATGGCCTTTCGAATGATACCCAACATGACTAGGTGCAAAGTAAAAAGAATAATAAAACAAATTATAATAAAAATAAATTAATTTAAAAAAAAAACCAAAAAAAACATGTTTTTTTTGTGTGTTGTTTTTATTAATGCAGCAATATTGTTCACATTTCAATTATAATGTGAACAATGATGCTGCACTAATGATTTTTTTCTATGGGGTGCGTTTCCTAAAAGTCACGTAAATCCCCCCACAAAATGTAACAAGTCCCCATTTCAAATTTTTGTACAAGCGCATCCCATAGAAAACATAACCGCAAACGCTCATGTGATAAAATGTGAAAAAAAAACACTTTACACACTGCAGATGATTAAAAATTCAATTTTTATTGTATTTTTTGTTATAATATACAGACAGGACATGACGTATACATATAAAAATGATATATTATGAATCTGCGGAGTCTGCCGGAAAGAACGATATATAATATGTCTGGGTCATTTATAAAAATGTGGCTTCAAATCGCGTTTAAACACGATGAGCGAAAGCGGTAAAAATGAGCTCAGCACACAGCGGTGAAATGCCTCAGCAGTGAAGGGGTTAAAAAAGAATTAAAAGGTAATTTATAAAATAAAAGTCTTTTAAAATATAAGAAAAACAAAAATGTCGTCTAAAAAATAAAAAAGGGTTTGTGCAAAAAGTTAAAAGAATAAACAATCTTTAAAAAAGTAATTTACAACGGTATTCCCATAGATCACATTGTAACCATAGATTACATTGTAACCTATGGCAGGCCTCAAAATTTCCACTTGCCTGCTCGCATTTGGCGAGTGGAAATTACATGAGGGCGAGTGGGAATGCAGAGGCAATGCTGGAAAGGGGTTAGGTGGGGCAACTAGTGGCGAGTAACTCTTAAGGCCTAGCTAGTAGCTCAGGACTTGAAATTTTGAGGCCTGACCTATGGGATTTGCCTGTCTAAATCTGTCGAATTGAAATAACGAAAATCAAGACATTTCGCTGTAATTTCGGTGCAATTCGACATTCTGTGAATAGAAGACCCGATAGTCTTCTACAGTATTTTTTTAAGGGGGGCATCTCAGGGCCAATTCGGAGGTTAGTGAATAACCTCTCGTGTTACAGTTTGGTGGAATACGCCAATGCTAATACGGCAGTTATCAGAGCAATTCGGTGTTTTTCACCGACCTCCGATAACTGCTTTGGCAACTCCAATATAAGCAAAATATGGTAAACATTCGCTAAATAGTGAATTCACTGTAATTTTGGCGTTGATAATAATAATCACTCATCTCATTTTGAAAGCACACAAAGTCCTTTGTATTTTCTTCACTTTATTGGGAAAGTAGCAACAAATAAAAGTCTTGTTGGAAGAGAGGGCTTCTCAAGTATACCTTGTTATGGGAGGACAGTAAAACCAGGATGCAATCACCTGGTACAGACAGATGCCTGCTGACTGCCTCTATGGTTAGTCTGGAGGATTAGCAGCTACAGAAGCAGGAAATGGGGCTGGAACAAACTAACTATGAGGGTTAGACAGAGAGTGTGGAGATCATATAGTCATCTTTTTAATCAGCTCCAGGCTCATTTAAGTCATCCATGGCTCCTAATGTGCTCTTTCACAAAGCAATATCCTTCACTAGATCCCCATTCAAACACAAAGTTGATTTAATTTAACCACTTGGATGCTGAGGACGCGCTCAGCGCGTCCTCAGCATTCCCGCTGGTATGCGGAGGTCGCGCTGAGCGCGTCCTCCCATTGGGGTCAGCGTTCGGCCGGGTTCCGGCCGATCGCTGGCCCCCCCGGTGCGGGCTGACATCCTCGATGTCAGCCGCGCATCCGGGACCACAGCCGCCGGAATTAGATGTCATCGCGGCAGCGCGATGACACCTAATTCAGGCGCCCCCCCCCCGCATGTGCGGAGGAGGCGCCTGAAAGGGAGGGGGGGAGGTCCTTCGGACCTCTCTCCCTCCCGATCGGCGGCTCTGCGGGGGTTAACCCAGGCATCATTTGGAAGGGCACAGCCTGCCCTTCCAAATGATGCCTGGCATTAACCCCTGGGGAGCTGGATCGCGAATCGGCGCTGAAAAGCGCCGGTTCGCGATCCTTTCCCGGAGCTGGCCGACATCTTGGATGTCGGCCAAGCCTCCGGGAACTCCCCCTGAGGACTGGCGTCATCGTGCGTAGCACGATGACGCCAGTCCTGGACTTAACCCTTAACTGTCACCAACGGTGGAGATAGGGAGTTCCAATGAACTCCCTATCTCCCGATCCGTGGCAGCTAGGGGTTAAATTTTGGTATGGTTGGATCGGCCAGAGCATGGCCGTTCCAACGATACCAAACATGAAAGTGAAAAATGTTGTAAAAAAAAATAAAATGAAAAATAAAATAAAAATAAAAAAAAATTATAAAAAAAAAAATAAACACTTTTTTTTTATTTTTTTTGGTTTGTTAATGCAGCAATATTGTTCCCATTTCAATTATAATGTGAACAATGATGCTGCACTAACGATTTTTGTATGCGGTGCGTTTGTTAAAAATAGTGTAATTTTCCCCAAAAAAAATGTAACGAGACCCCATCTCTAATTTTTTTAACAAGCGCACCCCATACAAAATATAACCGCAATTGCTCGCATGTTAAAATGTGAAAAAAAACACTTTACACATTGTAAATTATTGAAAATACATATTTTATTGCATTTTTTGTTATAATATACAGACATGACATAACGTATACATATAATAATGACATATTATGAATCTACCGAGTCTGACGGAAAGAACGATATATAATATGTCTGGGTCATATACTAAAATAAGCCTTCAAAACGCGTTTAAACATGATGAGCGAAACCAGTAAAAATGACCTCAGCACAGGGGCGGGAAAAGCCTCAGCAGCGAAAGGGTTAAATTGTATTTTGGATTATGCACCTCTGATACCACTTTAAATGTTTTGTTCCTTTTTGTGTGTAGTACTTTGGTTTTGCTTCTCCTTCTTGACTTCAGTGACTCTCCACCTTTCACATACAGGTTTATTCACTAAAGGGTGAAGTGAGGAGAATTGGCAGAAGAGAAAATCCTAGGTCTAAATATTCAAACCAGAAAAATTCTCCCATTTATCTCACTTTCCAAATCGGCTATTTGGTCTAGATTGTTCTCTTCTCCTGCCAAATCTCCTGAGCTTCACCTTTTAGTGAATAGACCTGATACAGTCCTTCCTCTTCCACCTGCTAGACTTTCCAGAGAAGCACCCAATGCATATGTAGCACAGACAGTTACAGTTACGAGTATAAAGCGCTAACAAGTTGCACAGGGCTTTACAATGGGTGAGACAGAATAACAAATATACTTATAAGTTAAACACACAGAACAGTAGGAGAGAGGACCCTGCTCGAGAGCACTAGCATCGCTAGGTGGGGGGTGAGATCGCGGCTGGTCCCGTGGTTCCCCCAGGCAAGCGGCCAAGCACCATGCCTTCGGGCGCTCATAGGGAGCCAAAGACGCAGCGAACAGCATGCGGCGGCAGAGGTGAGCTGCTGGGGGTGAATTTATCCATGTGTGAGCTGGGCAACTATATCCATGTGTGAGCTGGGCAAATTTATCCATGTGTGAGCTGGGGGCAAATTTATCCATGTGTGAGCTGGGCAACTATATCTATGTGTGAGCTGGGCAAATATATCCATGTGTGAGCTGGGCAACTATATCCATGTGTGAGCTGGGCAAATTTATCCATGTGTGAGCTGGGCAAATATATCCATGTGTGAGCTGGGCAACTATATCCATGTGTGAGCTGGGCAAATTTATCCATGTGTGAGCTGGGGCAAATTTATCCATGTGTGAGCTGGGCAACTATATCCATGTGTGAGCTGGGGGCAACTATATCCATGTGTGAGCTGGGGCAACTATATCCAGGTGTGAGCTGGGCAAATTTATCCATGTGTGAGCTGGGCAAATATATTCATGTGTGAGCTGGGCAACTATATCCATGTGTGAGCTGGGAAAATGTATCCATGTGTGAGCTGGGCAACTATATCCATGTGTGAGCTGGGGAAATTTATCCATGTGTGAGCTGGGGAAATTTATCCATGTGTGAGCTGGGCAACTATATCCATGTGTGAGCTGGGGCAATATATCTATATGTGAGCTGCTGGGGGCAATATATATCCATGGGCGAGCTGCTGGGGGCAATATATCCAGAGCTGCTGGGGGCAATATATATCCATGGGTGAGCTGCTGGGGGCAATATATCCAGAGCTGCTGGGGGCAATATATATTCATGTGTGCCTTCACTTTCACTGTCTTCAAACAGGCACTGTACTTGCTGGCAGTTCACCAAAATTTGTGTGTGAGCATATGAGATAGCTCCACAGCAATAAACCTCACAGTAATGTGTGCTGCGCATGAGCGTTCAGTGTTATATGGGAGTACTGATTTATGAGTAAGAGTAGTTAAAAAAATCCGTAAAACTCGGGGGGGGGGGGGGTGACACCATAAGTTACCGCACCGGGTGACACCAACCCTAGTGATGCCACTGCTTGAGAGCTTACAATCTAAGAGGAGAGGGGTGACATACTAGGTGAGGGTAAATAGAGAACCTCCTATCCTCAGGAGCCCAATAAACCTTGGCTCAACTTTGGCAGTATGTGGCAGTTTACGGCAACATGTTTCAACATCGAGAGAGGCACAATCTCCTTTGAGGTTATAACTTAAACAGTTGAATAGTGTGTAGAGGTCCTGCTCATCTGACTAGAGCCCCTGTAGTCGGATCTAGTTTAATCGCCTTAAACAATTTGGTTTGGAGTGATGGTGGGTGAGTATCTAATAGAGAGTTTGGACACAACACACTTCATTCTATTGTAATCAAATAGATTTATTTAAATTAACAAATTAAAATACCATACTTGGTAAAAAATATATGTAAAATGATATTGATACGCGTTTCGCTGTATAGAAGACAGCTTCCTCAGTCAGTTAAGGACAAATACTGAACCAATAGAATTGAACTGTCTATTGTGACACAGATCACTACTAATTTCTTGCGCTTTTATGAACCATTCCTTGGAAGGGCTGAAACTCGTCTGTGTTGTGGGATTAGTCGGACGACCGCATCCGACTTGTTAGTCGCCTGACTACAGACCCAGTGGACGGTCAGCATAAGAGTGTACATTCACAGGCAGAACCCGCAAAAGCTACATTATCAACATTTTCTGTCTGCACCAAGCCTGCCACTAAGGCCGGCGTCAGACGAATGCAGTGATCACGTCCATGTTGCAGCACAGTTTAATGTCCGTCGTAGCATAGAATCATGAGCAATAGAGACCCACGCACGAAGTACGTGCACACCGAACTGCGCACGCACAACGCACGTGGCAAACAGATGCAAGTTAGGCAAGAACGAAAAAACGCTAGACGGATGCGCAGAGTGCGCCACGTCCACGTAGCATTCTGTGTGAGTGATGAGATGTCAGACACAGCGCATTTGCGATGTCCAGCACCTTAATGCACAAAAAGGCTTTTCATATCTTTTTCAAATTTTTTGCATTTTTCATATTAATTTTGTTTCCCATAATTTCCCTTTTTTTTTCTACGTCCGTCAACAAAAACGGACTGTGTGATGTCTACAGTATCTTCCTTCAGTACGTCTGTCCGTTATGCACGCACGCATAGTGCGCTCAGACTGCGTTTGTCTGACATTAGCCTTACTGATAACAAAATAACAGAATAAAAGTGGTTGGGTGTGCACATTTAAGGATGGGTTGTTAGAGGGGGCCATCTGCTGGTAGATAGAGGAACTAATGAAATCTGGACGCAGTGTGGTGGGGGGGAGGTTCAAAGACAAGCAGCCCTTTATACCACAGTTAAATCCACCAACGGCATCTAACAGTACATTTCTGTTGGTCATACATACACTAACATGGCATTTTATACTGCACAAGTAACCACTGTAAATTAAATTTACCAATAAATCACGCTACATTCCAAAAAAACCTAGAGGGCGACCTTAACATTTTACATTATTGACACATTTAATAGACCATGCCCTGCAAGGCTTAAAGGGATACTCTAGGCAACATGACCACCTAAGCTATTTTAGGTGGTCATGATGCCCGGAGTATGCCGCCCTTTGTCCCCCCTCCCTCCGCTCAGCGGTTCAGCTGAAAATGCTGAAAACAGCTGAGAGAGGCGGAGAAGTTTACTCCGCCCTCCAGCTGTCAGTCAGCAGAGCGGGAATCATATTCCCGCTTCTGCCGACTTTTGCCGAGTAGGAGACGTCATCGCGCTTTCAGCGCGATGACGTCTCCTACTCCCCGCAGAAGCTGGCGGCTCCCTCTGAGGGTTAGTGTTGCGCGCATCCTCTTGCGCGCAACACTAATCCTCAGAGGGAGCCGGGAGGAAGCCTGCCGATTGGCTGGCTTATGTGAGAGGCGCGCATGCGCGCTTCTCACGTAAACCAGAAGCCAAGACGCAGCAAGAAGAAGGACGGGAGCGGAAGAGGAGGGAGGTGAGTATATATATAAAAAAAAAAACGCCGCTGGAAACAAGAGGATTTTAAGGTAAGTATTGCAGTTACAAGAAAAAAAAAAAAAAAGAAAGTTTTATTAAGGGAATAGGGATAGGTTAGGGAAAAAAAACGGGGGGTGATTTTTTTGTTAGAGTGTTCCTTTAAAGAAGTAATCAGAAACCCTCTTTAGGACTTTGTATTTTCACCTGTGTGAAGATGGTTTTGCCAACAACTAATCATAAGTGAGACAATAATTTTGTTAATATCAAACGTTGCATTGGTTATACATATACTGTCGCTGCAGATTTCACTTGTAATGGAACCCATAACATAATTTTATAATGTTAATAAAAACATATTTCAATGTTTTTCAGCTGAATCAATATCTTTCACTAACACAGATGTACCTATAAAAAAATTAAAGGGACAATCTACGGTGACCACTCAATGGGGTGGCTCTTGAGAGGCCAATTCAGCCCTCCAATAGCAGGGGCTTATCTCCTCCTTGGAGCTCATCAGCAAAGGATGACCTGAGATTCAGGCTAGGGGACCAGGAAGAGGGAACCAATCTGGTGACCACCTTTGTCCCAACCACTGGATTGGCTGGATGTTCCCTGGAGTGCCCAGCCCCCCATGCAGCCACATGCTATGGGCAGACTTCCTGCAGCATGTCACCTCCAGAGGTTCAGAGACCAGCACTGTGTTGAATATAAGGGGAGTTTTAAAAATAACTAATGGGGTTAAAAGAGGAAGAGTGTCAGATAGGGTTAATGGTTAACCCCTCCCATTTTGACCTTAGGTTATCCCTTTAAACATGCAAGTATTTGTTGCCTACTCCGGCGTTTCAAAACTCCAGTCCTCAAGTCCACCTAACCGGCCAGGTTTCCCAGATATCTGAAGCACAGCGCAGGTGATATGATTTGCTTTTCAGTGATTTCAGGATTCAGTCTCCATTTCCCAAAGGGAATCCTTAAAAATCTGGCCTGTTAGGGGGGACCTGAGGACCAGAGTTGATAAACACTGATTTAGAGAGTGATAGCACAGAGATTATGGATTCTGAGAAAAATGAGAATATGCAGAGAGCTAGATTAAAAGAAGGTATTAGTTGTCGCACGGCTTGAGACACTCGCTGCCGCGAGACGGCCTGAAATCAGGCCGTCCCCCTGCAGCCAATGAAACGCGTCAGCTGTGTAGGTGGGTCGGAGGAGGCGCCAGCCGCAGCAGCCAGACATAGTAGTACGCCCCACCGACGTTAACGCTCTCCTGTCCAGCACAACCCATCCTGCGGTAAGAGGTTATTCCCTGAATGATGTTTTATTATCCTGATTCTATGTACCGACCTCTGGCTTTGTATTTGTACTGTGATCTTTCTCTTGTCCCTGTGGGTTCAGTACTTCTATGTATTGTCCTTGTACATATTCTCTATTCATTTCAGATCCGGCCATTCTAAGGACTGTCCTGTCAAATTTAGGGGTTTCCTATAAGCACTTTTTCAGATTAGGCACTAATCATTTTTGACAAAAATGGTTATCGTGATTGCTTGGAATTAAAACTTAACTTTTAATATCATAACATATAAAAAAGGCTCAAAAATCCTTCATCATGTTAAAAACCACCCATGTGGTACATACACACAATGTTATGGCTAGGTATAGCTGCTGATAGGCATAAGCGCCTACCACTGTGGGTCAATGCCCCATCCCTTCTCTAGACTAAAAATATTCCTTCCTTTCCTTTCTTTCTACACACTGAATATCATACAACTCCTGATGACGCTGTTTATGAGGCAGCGAAATGCATTGAGAGAATTATAATCTTTTTTGGCGTGTTTTGTTATAGGCTGCTGGCAGTTGGCTACAATTTGGTTGACCCACTACATATGGGTAACTGATCTGAGTGCCCCTCTGAAATCTAGAATTTACTTATACCCTTCTGATTATCCAATACCCAGTGACCCATGTAGGCCGGTTTCTTACTTTATAAGAATAGCTTTAATCTAGAGAAGGGATGGGGCATTGACCCACAGTTGTAGGAGCTGATGCCGATCAGCAGCTATACCTAGACATAACATTGTGTGTATGACTCTGCCCTTTCCAATGACACCTCGATCGACCAGGTATGACGTACTGGGACAGATACAGTCATCCAAATAAGTGGGGGAAACTGGATGCGGATTCCTGATGGGGGGCAATGAATAACCTAGTGGGGTCAATTGCACCCCAAGCCCCTCTCTATGGGTGGGAGTAAGTTAAAATTGTGCATAGATAAATCCAAGGAAAATGCTATAATATAGTGAATAGTGGCATGCAGCATAAAGGTGACAACAAATCGTATCCAATCTTTATTTCTATTGAACCCGCTTTACGACATTTCCGGGCATACCCGCTGTGCACTTTTGTCATTGCTTTATATACACTGGTAATGCAGATTTATTTATTTTTTTGACCATTTTCTTATATGTATGAAACTTTACACCTAACAAAAATAAACTAATAGGGTTATTCAGAGAAAGGTGAAACTCTAGAGAACTTTTGGAGAAGTGAAAATTCTAGGTCAAAATAGCTGATTTGGCAAGTGAGATAAATGGGAGAATTTTTCTGGTTTGGCTATTTTGACCATGAATTTTCACTTCTCCTGAGTTTCACCTTTCTTTGAATAGATCTGACTGTGATTTTTTTTTTTAAACAAAAATACCATGCTGAGCTGTAAATCCGGGCAGAATTAAATTAGAATTCCTGAATTAGTTTAGAAAAAAAACAGCTTAGTTTGCAAAGATAGAAAATTAAGAGATGATTTTTCCAACTCGGCTATTTTATTTTCAGATGACCTCTATGCCTCCAGGGTTTAGTGAATAGCTTTTGTCACTGAGCAGCCGCATAGAAGCCACCTTCGGCTCATCTTTCTGTCGCATTGTTTTGAAGCGTCAAACTTCCCCATGTTGCCATGGAGTTGACCCGGAAGTGGTTGCGCTCTCACCTCTCCCGCCCACTCCTCTGGCCAGAGCATTTAGTTCCCACTCCCTCTCTCGTGCTCAGAACAAATGAATGGACACATAAATAAATACTCATAAAAGTCACAGTGACTTGTTTAGTCGATCAACCTCTATTATTAATACCAAGACTCGGGTCCTTGCCTTATTTTCGTCACATCTGGGGTTCTCCCCCACCCCGCTTCCGGTTGGTGTTGTCGTCTGCTCGTCCCCCTATCCCTGACATATGGCGGCTGTAATGAGGAGAGGCGTGCTGACAAGCCGGTGGTTCTGGCAGGCTGCCCGTGTGGCTTTGCCACGGTTAGCGAGCGGGAGGAGTGCGGGCTGTATCGGAGGTAAATGGGGGTGAATTGCATGACTTTGCAGTACCTGCTAGAGGACCGTGGCTGCCTGTGCATGACACCATGCACTGACCTTCCAGTGAGCCTCATACGGTCTTTTGTTTTGGTATACGGCTGCCAGGTTAGCCATGTATACATGGACGCCAATAACTATTGATAGCACAGGAAAAGTGCTGCCCAGCAATATATGTACTTCATATGCTTCAGAAAGGAGATCTGGTACTTAATCACGACAGGTCATCCAGGATTACATTGTGGTCTTCATATCACCTGAGCTCAGGGGGTCAGCAACCTTATACCCCCCCATGTTTCGAAACTACATCTCCCTTGATACTCAGGTACTCGTTAGATTGGTGGAGCCTCATGGGAAATGTAGTGCCAAAAGACCAAAGTTGCGGACCATAGCCCCTGCTCCGTCTGTGGTCCCCATCCCTGGTTCTCAGACTAACAGGCCAGGATTGCCGACATGTGAAGCACAGCACTGGTGATATGATTTACTGCTCAGTGATTTCAGGATTCAGTCTTTATTTCTACAAGGTGATCCTTAAAATCTGGCCTGGTAGTGGGACTTGAGGGCTACAGATGGGACACGCTACACTCTGCTATTCATCCTGTGTTTATTCTTCAACTTTCTCCTTCTGTTCTTTTAGGCCCGTGTCAGACGAACGCAGTGATCACGTCCATGTTGCCGCACATTTTAATGTCCGTCGTAGCATAAAATTATGATCAATATAGACCCGCACACGAAGTGCGTCCGCACAACGCACGTGACACCGGACGCAATTTAGGCAAGCACGTCAAACCGCTAGGACGGACGTACAGAGTGCACAACGTCCGCATAGCTTTGCGTGTGAGTGATGGAACGTAGTCAGACGGACTGCATTTTTGACGTCCAGCATTTTTGAAGGACAAAATGGTTTTTCATATAATGTATCAATTTTTTTCATTTTATTTCCCATCTACATCAGTCAAAAAAAGTCAGTACAAAAAAAAACCCAGACCGTCTGTCTACAGTATCATCAGTCAGAAAGTACATTAGTTGTGCACAGTGTGCTCAGAATGCGTTCATCCTGAGTGACCACTTTACAGTTATAAAGCGGTCAGGATGTGTAGAGTTCCCCCGCTCCCCAGATCTGATCGGATCCACCCCACGAGCGTCACCAGCAGCCGCGATTTTTGAATTTCCCGGCTGTCGGTCACTAGTGACTTCAGCACACCGAGTGAGCCAAGGTCACCTTCTCTGAGATCTCTGATGGATCAAATGTGTGCAGTGCCGATCCGTCTTTCTGCGCAGCCTAAGGCTAGGGACAGATGAGCGCATTTTCTGCAGCCACCGTCAAAATGTACGTCGATGCGTGTGCACGCATTTTTTCACGGAATACGCTTAAGTGGTCAGACGATGCGCAATTCTGGACGTATTTCATGACGGTGGGGTAAAAAGAAGTCTAGGGAAATCCGGCTGTTTGAACGTTATGTAGGCCGCACACTAGCAGCGTCTGACGTCTCCTAATCACGCACACACGCTGCCATGCGGCCGCAGCGCACTCTGTACGTCTGTAGCAGCAGTTTCACGTTCTGAGAAAAATGCGTTCATTTGCCGGTTGCGTGGTGTCGGCGCACTTTTGTACGCACGTACTGCGTATATTGGCCGTCATTGGCCGTTATGTGCTGCTACTGCCGCCGTGATTTAGTGCGCCTGCACGCGCGTTCCGACTGCCCCACTCTGACCCTAGCCTTATGGACCCTGTGTATGTTAAGTGTGCAAGTCCTGGTTCCTATGTGCGTGTTGGAGTGCAAATTGCACAAAGCTTAAGGGGTTTCCTGGTTCAGGAATCCCTGAACCGAAGAGAAGGAGCAGCATGTGCCGAAGGAGAAAAGGTGAGTAAAATCTCCTATATAAATAAATGGGCAGAGGTTGGCAGCATCCTCTAATTATTTAAGGATATAAAACTGTGTATGTGATTTATATATTTCTTGATCTAGCTACCGACCATATCTCTGTCTACTAATACTTTGCAGTTTGTATTGGCACTGGCTAATCCACAAGGCTTTTTTTTTTTTTTTAAATGTATTTGTTATACACAGCCTGTGCCACGTGTGTTCTATGGCATCATAGAATCCAAAATTCTATTTTATACATTTATAGTGTGTTTTCGTTTTTTTCCTGCAGATGGAACTGTATGCTCTTTTCGACAGAAATCCATATATTCTGCACTTCCAGATGATTACAATTGGTAAGGACACAGACCCTTTTAGAGTAGGGAGTAATATGTTTACACGTTTTTATCATTGATATCTTATCTTTTTTCAAATAGTGATCAGCTGCCAAAACATTGACTTTCAGTCAGGATGTTTTTTTTTTTTTTCTTTTTTCTATAGAACTGGACATTACTATCTCCCTTTCATTCCAATGTTTTACCAGTTGAACGTGAGACTTGTAAGGGTACTGTTCCAGTTGAGCCAATAATATGGAGCCCCTTATGGGTATGTCTGTGCAAGCCGTTAACCCGCCGTGTCTCACTACTGCTGATTCTGTTATGAGTGAGTGGTTATACCAGCAGCTCAACTTGCAATAGATGGAAACCCCTATCCATTGGCATATAGCTAATTCTGAAATCCATAGCATTTCCCTTTTCTTTCCCATTGTTGCAAATTCCTTTATTGTTGCCAACCTTTAAAGAAAATGATAAGTCTGTTACTACATAGTTGTCTTATTTTTTTTTTATAATAAACTGCTACAACTTTAACGCAATTCATTCTGTCACTCCTGGGGTATGTTGTATCACAGACCAGCATTTGGATTAGATTGTGCTACATAAGCAAATAGCATTTAGTTTAACTATAGTATGTATCCATTTATTTTTAGTAAGGTCGAGCTTGCATTGACGTCAGATGGGAAAACTATAGTCTGCTATCACCCCTCCATTGATATCCCTTATGAACACACAAAGGTAAGTGGACCCATTCGAATTTAGTAGACTTCAAACTCTCAAAGCATCCCTTTCCAATCCTGAGGTCATCAGCGAAGGTTTTTATTTTCTATCATACCTTTTTATAATCCAAAATCTGTAATGGTAAGATAGCAATTAAACAGGGTTATTCAAAGAGCTCCGAATTGCTGGTGACAGGTAACCGAACGCTGAAATTCAGCGTACGGCTACCTTTCCTGGCCATTCGGCTACCCAGAGAGCAGGCAGATCGCCAAATCCTGGCAAATTGCCTGCACATACGGTGCCTGTTCGGTGCCTGTTTGAGGGCAGTGAAATTCCTATACAGAAGCAATGCTTCATCTATTCAGAGAACAAAAACCAGCAGTGAAAAGTTGCCGAAATGCCCTGCCATTCGGTGGTTTATTCAGGAGAATCCCATAGGCTTCAATGTTAAAAATTCCTATTTTTAATACAATATCTAATAAGCCATTTATTCTAATATTCTGCAGTAAAATTTCTTTATTTTTAGATTTTATTTTTTTTAGGATCTTTTTAAGCATTTTTCTGGATTTGTTTGTGGAAATATATATATATAATTATTTTTTTAAATCTTTTTTTGTAATGGCCCTTTTTATGATCATCATTCATTGGATCTTATATGTAAATTACAGACATTTTTGTTCTGTAGTTTTTTTGCAAACAGCCTTTCACTTTTCAAAAATTCAAGCAAACTCTTTTTTTTTTTTTTCTCCTTTTTCTCTCAATCCATTTGTCTGCGGTGTTGGGTTTTTCCGGCAGCTGCTCTGCGCTGTGATCAGGTCCTGCTCGGGTTTTTCCAGCGTGTTTGGCGGGGTTAATCCAGATGTTTTTGTGTGTGTTCACCGGGTTTTGCGGTGAGTTTTCAGCGGGTTTGCGGCAGCTTTTCCCTGCATTACGACGGCCCTGTGGTGCTTGCTGCATACACCACAGGGTCGCCGAAATGAGATCGTCAAATCGCAACGAAAAGTCACCGTACATGCAGTGACTTTTCGATTCTCTTTGAATAACCCTGAGTGTATCTCCAGCACTCCAGTGTTTATCTCCAGCAGGCACAATACCAGGTAACATTTTGGTGCAAACTCTAGAATTATGGTGTAGAATGCACTCTTTTTCCAGTTATTAAGAGTCAGTATGGACACTTGGGGGATTTTAGGTCCTGATAATGTCTTTGACACCTTGTCAAGCAAAGAGTTAATTTTATAATCCTCTCTTTGCCCCTACTTTCTCCTGTGGTTTACCCATAAAGCCCCTGACGCCCTGCAGGCTGCTTGTATTCCTTTCTTTTCCTCTAGATAGACAGAGAACACCTCCATGGGTGGAGACTCTGGGGATAATGAGCAGTCATTGCGAGGCCAGTGGCATTTTTTGCGTCACTCTACCCTGGGATAGTGTTAGTAAATGAAGTCCTCGACCAAAGGCTGCATGCTGTTTGCCAACAAAAGCATTGACACCAGCTTTACACACACTGCTCATCAGGCATAGTGAGGCTTCCAGCATTTGGAACGCATTGTATATTTTACTTTGTTCCAGGAGACATGGGCTTGCACACTTCATGCACAGGCAACTTCAACAGGATGCCAAATACAAATCCCACTATAAAGTCCAGTAGGGAAATAGGGCTGCATGATTGTTTCTTGGCCCCACAGTGCTTCCAGTTTTCCACCTAAACTATTAACCTAGAGGTGACAAGGTAGGTAGTTTGGACCAGCTCCTAGATTTCCCTCATAAATATGACGCATGTATTGTGACAGAAGACAGGTCATGGTCTTGTGGGGTGTTTGTTCCCCCACCAGTGTGGCATTGTATGGTCTGATAGCCCCAGGGAGAATGTTCTGATCGTCACAAAAGGGGTGTGTGATATATTTTGTGTTGCTGAGGAGGAGCATTTGGAGTGTAGTGTGGCCAGTGCTCAACAAAGCAAATGTGGCCCGACTGCCACCTCCTCCAGGATGAGACCTCTCAGTACCTTGAACTTCACTTGGTCCTTTAGTAAAACGTGCCAGGCTTTTTTTTTTTTTTTTTTTTAAACCACTTCTATATTGAGGATGAAGAGCGTTTGAGTTAAGGTGTTGGAGGCCTTTCTTAGCTAATAGAGGATTATGTGTGTGGTGGCGGTGTGTTTTTTTTTTTTTTTCTCTCGAAGATTTGTGTGAGCTGATTATTTATTTCAAACATTTTGTGAGGATGTTCAGATGTTTGTCACCGTTACAAAACCAGCAATTTTCCCCAGTGTTTGCAAAAATTCTCAAACACCAAGGTTTCATAAAAGAGAAATCCAAACAGCTGAAGGAGAAGCTTCTCTTCCATGGTTCGATTCTAACTTTGTTAAGCACCAGCATTTGTCACTGGTACAACAGGGATTTTCTTTGGTGTTTGCAATATCGGCAAACACTGATACTTTACGAACAACTGCCTAGAGGTTTGAAATCGTCCCTGCATGCATCATCAGTGTAGTCTTATTACACCGGGCAAAGCTTTGTACGTTACTCATGCAAAAGACACGGCTCCCGTTAATTGTTTCATCCTTCTTAATAAAGCTGTTGTGTTTTAATTTTTAGTCAACAACACATTGCTTTGTTTCCAGACTCCGAAACAAATACAGAATATGATGAAAAACACGTGACAACTGATTATAAAAGCTAGTCTGTGTCTTTCCAGTGATATTAAAAAAGGGCATAAACGGTGTTACAATTGTGAAATATAACAATAAAAAATACTTGTATAAACCATAACGAACGTGTCCTCAGTTTTCCTTGTGCATCTCAAGAAAACCAGAAGAAAAATAAAAACCAATGGTGCAGAACCACAACAAAAAGTCCAATATATTCATAAAACCAAAAGGAAAAACTCACATCTTCCAGAGCCTCACAAATCGCGGCTCTGGCTAATAGCTCCTATGGCCACATAAAGACTGGCATGTCCCTTTTAACAGTGTAGATCTCCTCGCAAAAAATACAGACGGCGCTCCCATAGCCTAAGTAAATATGGACACCAGTAAAATTTATTTATAGTATTTTACCAGGAAGGATACATTGAGATGAATGAATCGTAATAAAATCACACTTCCCAATAGGGGAGCCTTTTCATGTTCGGGCTCCACCACCGTGCCTACAGCACTCTTATAGGTGAGTGTGCGACCTCTGTAACTCCCCACTCCATCTGATGTTCTGTGCAGAGGTAAAAGTAAATAATACTTGGCCAACTGATTTACTGATGGGTGTTTTGGCTATATGCCTTCCTCAGTCAGTAAATCAAATCTGTTTTAACTCTTTACTGGTGGGCAAGTTGTGATAGGCAGGAGGGATTTAACCCTGGTGGGGCCTAGCCCGGCTGCTGCGGCAGGCCCGCTGACATGCAACAACTGGTGGGTGGGTCTATAGGGGGCCATAGACGCCAGTGGGGTGTGCTATGTCGTCCTGCAGCTTTGAGGCCCACCCACTGCGATGACAGCATAGTACGCCCAGCAGCGGGAAAGACCTTTGTCTTTTTCTCTAGCGTCCTTTTTATAAGCCCTGGTCAATGATTTGGCGTGTTCACTATCCTTTCTGGTCATGTGCCCCATTTTTGTGTCATCCCACCATCCCAGAATGTCTGCCAAGGCGTCTTCCGTTCAATCCCCTTTCGGTCATGTGGACATCGTAAGCGCCCGGGTGCCATCTTTTGTTTACAATAATGTGGTCAACGCGATTTTCTATTTATTTTTTTTCCTCTTTCTCAACTGCTACATCAGTGTATTTTTTTTTTTATTTTTTTTTCCTATCTCCAGCCTTCTTATACATAAAATCGGAGGATCCCAAACAGGTCACGGAAGAATCATAGAGAACGGAAGGGAGGAAAAAAAAAAGGGGGGGGGGTGACAGTTGGCAAAAACCTGGCACGTGTTTTTTTTTTACTGTTGACTTGAAATCCAGAATATGCTCTGCTGTGTGCCTGGCTTTGTTAGATATGTATCACTGCTGGCAAATGATCGCAAACAGCCTGCATGCCCTTGCTCTATTTAAAGCCGATCACTGGAACGCTCCGCAATAAACCATGTCAAATTATTGGAGCCATCATTCCATTTGTCATGCCTTGGAATCCAGACTCCTCAGTGTGTCTGCGTGATGCGCGTCAAGAATTAAATCAATCTTTAACCACCAAACTGTTTGTTCAGCCCATTCCTGTACAGGATCCCTTACACAGCCATGCAGAAACACACGAGCAAGTGCTGAAAGCGAGACTACGAGAAGCTGACCCCCAGCCTGCGCCAACAATGGAACAGCTCAGTAAAATGTTCTACACAACCAAGCATCGCTGGTATCCTATTGGAGAGTAAGTATAAATAGACTCTCCATTTCCATGTCCAAAGTGTGTGTGTGTGTTTATAGTTATTCCGTTCAAACAGGGGGCAAACCACCCTATTTCAGTCCTGAAATTCCTGTAACCTTCTTTTCTCTACCAAAGCTGTTCCAAGGATCGGCAAATTACCTTAGAATCTAACGGCTATACACCCACCTTCCTATTTAAAACTCCCCCTTAATTCGTCCTTTGACAGTTGTTACGTTCTGGTTTGAGAGGCATCGGCTGTGCATTGCTGACCAAAACTCCGGCTGTACAGCAAGAGCTAGTTGATATGAAGGGGGGGCGGGTGACCTTAACAAACGGCTGTGGTTTCTGAATAGCCATTACAAGCATTTATAAAGTGCCAACAAATTTCATACACAGTACAATGGGTAGGACAAAAGAAATCAGATTATTTATTTGCAAAGTATTTTACCAGGAAGGATACATTGAGATTTCTCTCGTTTTCAAGTATGTCCTGGTTCAAGAACATTGAATTGTTACAGAAATACAAAGTAATAAAATACAAGACATTAAAAACAAAACACAGATTAACAGAAAATAAATATGTAGGAAATATATTCACTGTTACATGTTTACAGGTGCATTCCTTATTGAGGTATGTTAATAGGGAGCTCTTGAGTGACTTAAAGGGACACTCTACTCAAAAAAATCATCCCCCGTTTTTTATCCTAACCTATCCCTATTCCCTTAATAAATCTTTCGTTGTTTTTGTTTTTTCTTGTAACAGTAATACTTACCCTAAAATCCTCTTCTTTCCAGCGGCGTCTTTTTTTTTTTTTTTTATATACTCCCCTCCCTCCTCTTCCGCTCCCATCCTTCTTCATGCTTCTTGGCTTCTGGTTTACGTGAGAAGCGCGCATGCGCGCCTCTCACATAAGCCAGCCAATCGGCAAGCTTCCTCCCGGCTCCCTCTGAGGATTAGTGTTGCGCGCAAGAGGATGCGCGCAACACTAACCCTCAGAGGGAGCCGCCAGCTTCTGCGGTGAGTTGGAGACGTCATCGCGCTGAAAGCGCGATGACGTCTCCTACTCGGCAAAAGTCGGTAGAAGCGGGAAATATGATTCCCGCTCTGCTGACTGACAGCTGGGAGGGCGGAGTAAAGTCCTCCGCCTCTCTCAGCTGTTTTCAGCCTTTCCTGACGATCGGCTGAGCGGAGGCAGGAGGGACAGGCAAGGGAATACTCCGGGCATCATGACCACCTAAAATAGCTTAGGTGGTCATGTTGCCTAGAGTGTCCCTTTAATACTGGGGGAAGATTTGATGGCATCTGGGAGCTTATTCCATAACTGTAATGCTCTGTAGGAAAATGAGGATCGAGACACTTTCTTTTTGTATTGTGTTACTGCAAGTAACGTGCTGGTCCTGGATCGGAGGTTATAGTATGAGGGAACTGCTGGAAGAAGCAGTCTATTCAAGTAGGGGTTAATGAATAAATTACTTGGAACCCTGGTGTAACGTTTATAATCTAGCAATAAGCCCTCCAGGTGTTGTGTAAGTAAGGCTGTTTATGAGTAATAAAAAATCCTCCGTTTATTTCAGACAGAATTTCCTCTTGCTGCAGTGAGATGCTTTGTTTTAATCCATTAACCCCTTAGTGACCGGGCGGTTTTACACAAATCTGTCTTTTAGTGACCGCTGCTGTTTTTACGTTTCTGCGCTGTTAGTGTTTAGGTCAAATTTTCCTCTTACTCGTTTATTCAACCCACACATATTATACACCCTTTTTCCCGCCATTAAATGGACTTTGTAGAAATACCATTATTTCCATCATATCGAATAATTTACTATAAAAAAAAAATGAAATATGAGGAAAAAAATGGTAAAAACACACTTTTTTGTAATTTAATCCCCAAAATCTACAACCACCCAAAACGACCCCGGCTAAATGGGTTCAAAATTTTGTCCCGGGACTAGAAATACCCAATTTTTACATGCGTTTGCTTTTTAACCCCATCACTGCTGAGACAGTTCACCTATGTGCGCTGCGCTCATTCTGACCATTTTGTGCTAATTGTTTTTAGATGACAGCCTAGGTCCTATTTAATTAACCCCCCCCCAGTCAAAAAAAACTTTTTTAAAAAAAAACATTTTTTTATTTTATTTAATTTTTTTTATTTTTTTTTAAAACCAAACCTGGTCATGTTTGGTATCATTTGGAAGGCCATAATCAGGCCTTTCAAATGATGGCAAATATGACCATCTAGCTGCCATGGATCGGGAGATAAAGGGATCCTTAGGATCCCCTTATCTCTACATGGCAGCTAGAGGGTTAACTGGCCCACTGACATCCTCACACATATGGTGAGGTTGTCAGTGGGTGGGGGGGACCTGGAGGCTTGGCTGACATCCAAGATGTCAGCCCCCCTCCAGGTTTGAATCGCGTTTTGGCGCCGCAACGTGATCCGGCGGCGAAACGGTTAATGCCATACACCGCTGGAAAGGGGAGGCTCTCCCCTCTCCAGCGGTGCAAACGGCATCTCCCTAGCTTCATTGAAATCCATGGGGACGCCTGCTGATGACGTCACCACGCAGCGTGGCGACGTCATCAGCCTCGCCTGCCCATGTAAATCACATGGGCAGGCTTCCTCCCTGCCAGATCGCCGTGGGATCCGGCGAGGGAGGGGAGTATCGGGCGGGAGGGGGATTAGGCGCCGCTGACGTACCCTGTACGTCCGCGGGTCTAAGGGAGACCCGAGGACAGGACGTACAGGGTACGTCAGCGGCCCTTAAGGGGTTAAATAGAACATTGACGATAATGCAAATCAGGTGCAGCGCACACCCGTATGTGCACCCATACTGACTTGCCTCCCGGCGTTCTTTGCAGCGTTGTTACTCTTCAGGATCGGCCAAAGCTGTAACGCACGCACTCGAGTTGCGTGCACTACAGTGGACGTGCTGCAGGTCTGCTGAAAGCCTGCCCGTCGAAGTGCTACGACACACGTTCGACAGGGCTGCAAATAGTGCGCTCAGCGCTGCTTGGCTCGCTAACTGCACTCAGCAATGTGGCCAGACGGGCGTCCGAGTGGAAGGAACGTCCACTCTCACAGATGTTCTTTCCACTCTCAAAAACGTTCGTCTGACCCCCGGACTAAAGGATTTGTTGGTGATCCCAATCCCCCTGCATACGGAGTATACTTCTCCTAACCCCATGAAGTATACGGGGGATTGGGATCCCAAGCATCTCATCTGTTACACATTTGTGCACGTAAGATGTGGAGGGGTGCACCTGTTTGGTATACCTGTGCGATACGTTTTGGCTTGTTTGTTACACTACAATTTTTAGAGTAGAAATTTGAAGAACCTCATGATAGACCTTTTCAAGTTTCAGCCCAGAGTAAACTGGTTTGGGAAATGGTTAAATTTGTGTGTAGGCCTAATACCTGCGAAAACCTCCTTTTTGTTTTTTTGGGGGTTTTTTGCTTGCCTCTAGCAGTTAGAGGCTGTGATATCTAATCAGGGAATCGATCTTAAAGATCGATCGATACAGTATCTATTCCCTTGGTGAGGCATTGCAGCTGGGGTTTACCTGCAATCGGGTGAGGAGAGGGCTCTCATGTATGGTCGCTGTCCCTCACTTTGGTGGCATACCACCAGAAGTGGTTGACGGTGATATTGGTCATGTGTGTTTTTGTATTAATTACTCAGCTTTTTCTTTTCTTTTCTTTTTGCACATATAATTGCATAAAATTAACATGGGGATTCTTTGAGTCTACTCTTTTGGGCATGATTGGTGCACATTTAATTAAAAAAAAAAAAGGGTGTGTCAGTCTGTATATTCTCTTTAGTTTTTACTGCAGGTGTCTCCCACCTGACCATAAAATAGATCCTGCTTGACAGAAGGGTTCCGTGACAGCTACAGGGTCATGTTTTGTATCATTGTAAAGGCCAGAGCATATATTTTGAAATTTATTATTGCTGCACTAATGTTCACTTTTAAATTAGAATGTGAACAATGATGCTGCACTAATGAGAAATTTTTAGTTTTTTTCACTTTTAGCTAAAATTGTGTAATTTTCTCTGGAAAATACAGTAACGGGCTCCGATTGTCTAAAAATTTTTAACAAGTGTACCCCATAGAATATATAACCGCAAAGACTTATATAATAAAATGTGAAAAAATAATTTTACACGCTGTAAATGATTGAAATTTTAATGAAAATTTACATTTTATGTTCTATCATTCTTTGCAGGACATGACGAATACATATAATAATGATATATTATGAATCGGCTGAGTCTCACGAAAAGAAGATATAGAATTTTGTCTGGGTCATGTAATAAATGTGACTTCAAATCGCATTTAAACATGATGAGCAAAATGGTAAAAATGAGTTCAGCACACAGAAGTGAAATGGCTTGGCATTGAAGGGGTTAAATCAGTGTTTCTCAAACCTGTCCTCCGAACCCTCAACCAGGCTAGATTTTGCAGATCACCTTGGGGAAATGCAGACTGAATCCTGCAATCACTGAGAAGAAAATTATATCACCTGTGCTGTGCTTCAGATATCTGGCAAACCTGGCCTGTCAGCGGGTCCTGAGGACAGGTTTGGGAACCACTGGTTTAAATGGTGCGTAGCGTCCCAGGTATAGAAGAGGGATGATCAGTATGTTAGTGCTCAGATGAGTCAGGTTTTTATTTAATATTATGGCGTATTTGTTGCTGCAATAAAGGCTGGAAGCTACCACCTGTTATAGAGACTGTGATGTGATTGTCCTAGAGCAGTGATTCCCAACCGCGGTCCTCAAGTACCCCCAACAGGTCAGGTTTTCCAGATATCTGAAGCACCGCACAGGTGATAGGATTTGCTGCTCAGTGATTGCAGGATTCAGTCTGCATTTCCCCAAGGGAATCCATAAAACCTGGCCTGTTTGGGGGACTTTAGGACAGTGGTTCCCAACCGCGGTCCTTGAGGACCATGCTATTGTGACGCTGCTGGTTCACAATATAGTCAGGTCCAGAAATATTGGGACATCAACACAATTCTAACAATCACCTGACCTGAATCCCATTGAGCATGCATTTCACTTGCTGAAGACAAAACTGAAGGGAAAATGCCCCAAGAACAAGCAGGAACTGAAGACGGTTGCAGTAGAGGCCTGGCAGAGCATCACCAGGGATGAAACCCAGCGTCTGGTGATGTCTATGCGTTCCAGACTTCAGGCTGTGATTGACTGCAAAGGATTTGCAACCAAGTATTAAGATGGGAAAGTTTGATTTTATGTTTATTATTCTGTCCCATTACATCTGCAAACTGCTGTAAGTCCTACTCCGTTCAGCTGAGTTGGATGTACATACCCTCAAATTAAAGCTGACAGTCTGCAGTTAAAGCACATTGTGTTTGTTTCATTCCAACTCCCATTGTGGTGGTGTATAGAGCTAAAGATGTTAGAATTGTGTCGCTGTCCCAATATTTCTGGACCTGACTGTATTTTTCGTTGGGGGGGGGGGTTTCTTCACAGTAGAAGTTGTAAGAGTCTAGCTGAAAATGCCTCCACCGGTAATCAACCCATGATTTCTTCAGATGAGAAAAGTTGTTATATCTTTTAAAATTAAATGAATTACAGGTTCTCTGTAGGTAAAAAATGTCAATCTGAAAAGATGCAAACGCTAGCGTGGATTACATACTCGGGGTTATTCAGAGAGCACTGAAATGTACTCGCTCAATCCCCGACCCTGTAGTGATTTCAGCATTCACCGCAGGGTCCCTGCAGTGCAGGGAACGTATCTGTAAACACCGCTGATACGATTCGTAACGCCGCAGAAAACCCGATGATCCGCCAAACACGGCACCAACAAGTCGACAAACTGGGGAAAAAATAAATTTGAAAGTTTCCAAATTCAAAATGCTGTTTGGGGGGGGGGGATGTGATGGGAACCCCCTCCTTCCGTCTGTCCTGGCTCTCCAGACACCCCCCCCCCCTCGTTGCGGTCAGCCAGCCTACTGGGAGCGCCGTCCTCAGTGCCTCGAGCAGCTTCACCCACCTGCTTCTGGTGTTCTCTGCACTGGAGCAGTTATGAATTTTCAGTGGGCTGCTCTGTGCCTTCTGATGTTGAGTGTAGGTAGCGTAGCTGAATGAGACACCAGACAAGCTGTATGTTCAAACAGGATTCTCTCTCTGACTTTTAATGAACAAAAACGCCACTAATAATGCTGAGATCCAACAGCCATAATTTGCATACCAAATGATGAACATGTACCTACTAAAACTCTAATTACATTGTCAGATATTTACAATAAACATTCCTTTTTCTTCCTATCACACATCAATTACATAATCTATTGTTCCAATAGATCAGATTAAAGACAGACTCTTGAATGCTCAAACATGCAACTAGATAAGGGGAAAACCCATCTGGCATAATCACACAGTACTCAAATTTATTTACGTTCTATACAAAAACACATCTCTAAATTCACATTCAGTAATAAAAGTACATTTAAACTAAAACCAAGCAATTTACAATACATTTAAAATCACACCACACAATATAAATGAACCTAGACATTTGCCTTGGGAATGACCCTATCGGGGTTATTCAAAGAGCTTCGAGAAATCACTGCACGTTCGGTGACTTTTCGTTCTCTTCAATTCGGTGCAAATTGGCTTTCCCATTTCGGCGACCCTGCGGTGTATTCAGCAAGCACCACAGGGCTGTCGAAGTGCAGGGAAAAGCTGCTGAAAACCTGCAAAAACATCTGGATTAACCCGTCGAAGATGCTGGAAAAACCTGAGCAGGGGCCGATCTCACGCAGCGCAGCTGCTGGAAAAAGCCGACACCGCAGACGAGTGAAGTGAATAAATTAGAAAAACAGTTTGCTTGAATGTTTGAAAAGTGAAACACTGTTTGCAAAGAAACTGATCGAAAATGTCTGAAATTTACATATGAGGTCCAGGGAATGATAATAAAAAGGGCTGTTACAGAAAAAATAAGTTTAAAAAAAAAAAAATGCTTAAAATATCATAAAAAAAATCTATAAATAAAGACTCTCTTTACTGCAGAATTTTATAATGAACAGTTTATTAGATATTGAATTAAAACGGGAATATTTTTAACATTGAAGCCTATGGGATTCGCCTGAATAAATCTGCCGCATGAAACCACCGAATAGCAGGGCATTTCGGGAACCTTTCACTGCTGGTTTGTGTTCTCTGAATAGCCGATGCAGTGCTTTTTCATGGGGATTTCACTGCCCTCGAACAGGCACCGTATGTGCAGGCAATTCACCAGGATTTGGCGAATTGCCTGCTCTCTGGATAGCCGAATGGCCAAGAAAGGTAACCGAACGCTGAAAATCAGCGTTCGGTTCCCTTTCTCCAGCCATTCGGGTCTCTTTGAATAACCCTGTATGTGTTTTGGGGTTTTCGCCATGGGAATAAAAGTCTTGGGGTTTGACGCGGGGAGCGCTATGTCATTTCTATGACGGGGGAGAAAAAAACTAGTGGACGAAAATGCCTGGAATATATACAGTCCTATAATAATCAGGTCTGTTACAGTAAAATAAACGCTATTTAAAAAAAAAAAAAAAAAATCGAAATATATTTCGCCGAAAAAATAGACACCTTTTGCTGCAGTTTTAAAAGATTTAATAGATATTGAATGAAAATCGGAATATTTTTATCATTGAAACCTATGGGATTTGTTTGATTTAAACCACCGAACAGCAGGGCATTTCTCTGACCTTTTTCGGTGTTCTCTGAATAGATTAACCATTGCATCTCTAGGGGGGATTTCTCTGCCCTCAAACAGCACTGTAGTTGCTGGCAATTCGCCAAAATTTGGCGAACTGCCTGCTTTCTGAATAGGTAAGTGGCACCGTACGGGGAAATTCACTGTTCGGTGCAATTTCGGGAACAGATCGGATTTCTCTGAATAACCCCTTTTATATTTATTGTCTCTTTTTGCAGGTATCGTAAAAGACGTATAAAGGTGGATCCCCCAAAAGACAGATGACTTTGACGCATTTCTTTATCTCTATGATCTCCAACTCTGTGCGCCCTAATTACTGTCCACAAGCCATGTATGTGTTTTCCGTATGAAGGGATGGAAAGTAATAAAATGTTTCTTTAAATAACCTTGTTTTTCTGTTTTCTAACCCAGACATGTGTGCACATTGTAGACTTTGTGATCTGCTTTATTATTTGCCACTGGAAAATGTCTCCTGGCCAACGTCGGGCACCAAGAGGCTTTGCCATACCCGTAAATCCAGTAAAGGCTTGCTTTTAGCCAGGAGCTATGCAAGGTTTGTTTCTGGTTCTAAAAAAAGCCATTGCTTTGCAGATGACAGATTGTGCTACACATGCCGGAGGTAGTATAACATGCTCTCGTCTTCATGTGGAAAGAGAAAGTGCTGGCTAAGCAAAACAGGTTACAAATTCATTTGATCCATTGGTATCAGCGTGACATCTGAAAGTCCTTTAAAAAGGCTGGAGGTATGTCGTCCAATATCAGGATCATCTGTATATTTATTGTTCTACTGAAATACAAGAAGCGTTGCCACATAGAACCAAAATGTAGTCCAAAATGATGCCATAATTAAAACATAGAGCTGTTCAGCTCTATTATTGACGTTCTAACCGTTTTGAAGGCGATCTCTCAAGACCATTGAGGTTGTATGCCGATGTGATCTTTCATCTATGCTTACCAGCTACTGAGCTCTGAACGGGCTACTATCATGTAGTATCCTATGGTAAAGTCGCCAACTGATGTGCGGCATCTAATCACATAATAAAAATGACGTTAAAATCGAAAAAGGCACTCCAATTTGGACTTTTGCTTAATAAGCTCCACAAATCTCTTTTTTTCTCAAACTATAGAATTTTAGGGTTTCTGTTCATATCATGATGTTGCACAGCAGATCTCATGTCACACGCTGGAAAAAAAAAACGTGTGAAGTGTCTTTTTAGGACAGGGTCAGATGAGTGCACTCTGTGCGCCCGCCCCCCCCCCCCGGAGCGTTGTGACGTTTCGACAGGGCCGGCCACACGCTGTAGCGCGCTTGCGCACAAATGTGTAGGCTGTCATAATTCAGAATCTTAAACACAGTGCAGCGCTCCCCTACCAACAAACCCGAACTCTTGTGTTATCACACAATCATTTACATACAGTGCAGGACGATAATAGTCCCCTTGGTATTTTTTCTGTGTTTTTTTGTTGTGGGTGCTTGTCACATTGATATTATATAAAAAACAGAAAAAAACAATTCATAGTGAAGTGGAATCAGGCTGGAAGCTGGCTGCCATTATAAGCCAGGCGGCCATCTTGTTCAGAATATTGGTTCACTTGAAAATAACTAGGTAGGTTTTAGCTGAAACTAGAATGAAGCATACGTAGAAATTTAGGAATGTGTTAGATTAGCAGAAAAGCAATTAAAACTTGAGAAAGATCGAGGCTGTTCCTAGCACGAAGGGATATAATGAGGAGTGAATACATCAAGGTCACAGAGGCCCCAGCAAGACAAAGGGAAGCATAGAAGATAGACCAGGTGCTACCCGCAACAAATGAGCACAGCCACTAGGGAGGCGAGCACAGCCTGGACTGGATGTAGTAACTAATCATGATTTGTTGACACTAACATGAAGTTTGCCAATTTACGGCCAATTTAATGGAATGTCTTTGTATTAGACTAAGGGAGGTATTAACCCACGTGGGGTGGGATAGTGTTACCGGGAGGTGGGCTAATTGGGATGTACCTAATTATGTATTCGGGGTACAAGACCCCTTGTCGGGGGGAACTCGGGGCTCAGTCTTTGCGATTCAATCCTGTCTGAGCATTTTCTGTGACGTCACAATAAAGTTTGCCTTTCCTGAAGAGACTCGTGTCCAGACAATCCTTGCCCGTGTCCGGTCCGGCCTCGTCCCGAGTGAACCAAGTGGATTCCGGTAACATTTCTGGGGGCTCGATAGCCGGGATACGAGGCCCTTTGCCGGCACGGCAACGACTGCTGGACACTGTAGCGGTTGACTGCAGGTGCGAGTAATCCTGCTGGTTGGGCGTCCGTTGAAGGTGAGCTGACCTCTGCAGGCGCCAAGCAGGATTTCCTGTTCAGTGGACCTCGTCTCGTCCCAAACGGACCCCCGGCCCGGGAAGCTGGGACACCACCGAGTCCGGGGAAACAGCGAACAGCGTGGCGATAGGTAAAGTAAACAACGAATGGTGCAGCGCCACACAACATGCATCCACCACCAGGGTGCCCAGATAGCCAATCTCAGGATATAGTGGTTTCCCCTATACCATTGCACACAATAATAGAATCAGTAACCTAGATCGGCGCAAGTACTGCTCTCTGGGGTCCCGGGATCTCGTATATGTATATATATAATAAAAAAGAGACAATAATAGTGCAACACTGTTATACACAATGTACTATGAATGTATGTGGTATATACCCCACTTACAAGTGTAGAGCCGTACAATGGCTCTAAGTGGGTCCAGACATGCGGGTAATTGTCTTCAATTTCTTAGGTGACCCCCACCTTACAGCAAAGTTTTTCCTTTTTCTCTGTCCGAAGTTTAAACAGTAGAAGGGAAAACAGGAAGAAAATTCCTTGTGTAGATCCACAAATTAAGGTCACAATGTTATGTACAGTTGGAATCGTACTCACATTCTGTGGAGCTCACATAGCTCATGGATGTATGCCCATAGGTTTTTTTGGTAGGAGAAAAACCCAGATGAAAAACCACCGATGTTTACAGGAATCAACGAAGCAGGAATCAGGATTGGAGATGGAAAAATAAAATTTATTTAAAATATAATTAAAATCGCCACCAGGACGCGTTTCGCTGATGAAGCCGCTACTTGATGCGGCGAAACGCGTTCTGGTGGCGATTTTAATTATATTTTAAATGGAAAAATAAAATTTATTTAAAATATAATTAAAATCGCCACCAGGACGCGTTTCGCTGATGAAGCCGCTACTTGATGCGGCGAAACGCGTTCTGGTGGCGATTTTAATTATATTTTAAATAAATTTTATTTTTCCATCTCCAATCTTGATTCCTGCTTCGTTGATTCCTGTAAACATCGGTGGTTTTTCATCTGGGTTTTTCTCCTACCAAAAAAACCTATGGGCATACATCCATGAGCTATGTGAGCTCCACAGAATGTGAGTACGATTCCAACTGTACATAACATTGTGACCTTAATTTGTGGATCTACACAAGGAATTTTCTTCCTGTTTTCCCTTCTACTGTTTAAAACTTCGGACAGAGAAAAAGGAAAAACTTTGCTGTAAGGTGGGGGTCACCTAAGAAATTGAAGACAATTACCCGCATGTCTGGACCCACTTAGAGCCAGTGTACAGCTCTACACTGATAGGTAAAGTGTCTTCTATGTTTGTATGTCTAATGTAAATACCGGTATAAAGGGAAACGTCCGGCCATAGTCGGATAAGGAGACCCGCGGCCACGGTCTCGTTGACATACCGAACCCGCCGCTGAAAGCACGGACAAGCAAAGGAGCCAGAGTGGCTAGCGCGTGTCTGGACCCGGGGGATCGGATGTTAACTAAAGGGTAGAGTCTGTAATGTGAGGGAGAAGGGAGCCACGTGGAGTTGCATAGTCATGGTCCGTGTTTGTAAATAAAGCTTCTACACGTGGACAAAAGGAAAGGAGAGATTTCTGTGACTGGGCTGAGAGCCCTGAGTCAGTGCTAGTGTGTACGTCGTGTAGTGAAGAGGGCTCATTGGGGCCAGCGGTAGCTGCAGAGATAGTGGTGCCGGGTGGGTAGATTACCCATAGGCAAATTGGAATTGCAGACGGGAGTGTAGTTATAGAACGGGGTGCACATAGTCACAAGCAGTCAAGAGTTAGAGTTCAATTAACGGGGTATAAGGAGCCAAAAGGAGGGACGGTGTGCCCTCGGCTAGTAGAAAGAGTTGAATTGTTTATGTACTGTTTTGTGCTGAAAGTATCTGGTACAGTATGGGTTGCGAATGATTGCTGAGACTGCTGTGACTGACTGTGCGCCTACTCGCCTAGCGAGAAAGCAAACTTGAGAGTGGACTCCCAAGGTACGTTTCCGGCTCAGGCGACTGCAGTCCGGCTACTGACGGAGGAAGCAAATCCGATATATATGAATTGTTGACTGAAGTACCAGACAGTAAATTTCAAGTGTTTTTGCTAAAAAGTAATATCTGTATCGTAAAAAGGTTACTGCCCTTAACAGTAACAATGGGTAACGGGTCATCCAAGCCCCCACAAGGTGAAGAAGGGCGAGACGCCCTTAGGGTATATGGTATGGAATTTTGAAGCACTATACACAACACATGATTATGGTGTAGAGTTAACTAAAGAGAAATTTAACAGGAATGTGTACACTTGTATGGCCACTGCTAGTTCCAGATTGGCCAGAGCAGGGGTCAATGGACCCGGTGCTAATACAGAAAGTGCATTCCCAAGTAACCGGGAAATGCGGACATCCTGAACAGTACCCATATATAGATATATGGAGGTATTGTGTAAAAGATAAGTCATTTTATAATGATGGCGGGACGTAACAAGAAGCAGGTACCCCCAAATAGAGAAAATAATAAGAAAAGGAAACCGGTGTTAGTAGAACAACCGGAGGAGATTGATTCCCTGTCCCCGCCCTATCCATCATATTATGGGGTAGCGAGAGAAGCTTTGCGTGCCGCGGTTGCGCTGGCGGAGGGGGGGGAGCGGGTGGCTGCTGCTGCTCCGCCGGCTTCCTCCGCTCCAGCAGGCGGTATTGCGGAGGAAGATGAGGGGGCAGCGGGTGGAGAAGACAGAGAGGTCCCACCAGGAAAGATTGAAATGCCCGATGGGAACGTATATAAACTAGTAACCCAAGAGGACAGCGATGATGAGGGTGAAGATGCAAAGCAAGGTGCAACCACTCGCGCAGCGAACAAAATATATAAACCCCGAGACCCATATCAGCACAATCCCAGTAAAAGTAAGATGCAAATGCCCCTACGGGAGGTGCCAGGCCCTGTACTGGAAAACGGAGAACCTGGGCCAGTGCAATACACATATGTCCCATTTACGACAACAGATCTGTTCAATTGGAAAACACACACACTAGGGTTGCACCGATACCGATACTAGTATCGGTATCGGGGCCGATACTGGGTACTGCAGGAGTACTTGGTACTCGTGCAGTACCCCCCGATATTTTTTCCGATACCGGAAGCCGGCATTGAGCCGGCTTCCGGCATCCGAGGGGCTGCGGCGGCTGTCCGAATGCTCTATCGGCATTCGGACAGCCGGCCCCGCACTCTCCGCAATACTTACCTTCCTGGGCACCGCCGGGGAATGTCTCCGCGCGCGCGCTCGTTGGAAGGACCCCAGCCGCGACCACATGATCCCGGCTGGGGTCCTTCCAACGAGTGCACGCGCGGAGACATTCCCCGGCGGCGCCCAGGAAGGTAAGTATTAAACACACTGAGCAGCTGCAGGGCCTGTCTGAATGCTGATAGAGCAATCAGACAGGCCCTGCAGCTGCTCTCCGCGACGATACTTACCTTCCTGGGCGCCGCCGGGAAAGTTTCCCCGCGCGCGCTCGTTGGAGGACCCCAGCCGGGATCACGTGGTCGCAGCTGGGGTCCTTCCAACGAGCGCGCGCGCGCGAGACATTCCCCGCGCGGCGCCAGGAAGGTAAGTATCGTCGGGGGGGGGGCGGTCCATGAGCTGGAGGCAATATCCATGATGGGGCATATCCATGAGGGGCATATCCACGAGCTGGAGGCAATATCCATGAGGGGGCATATCCACGAGCTGGAGGCAATATCCATGAGGGGGCATATCCATGAGCTGGAGGCAATATCCATGAGGGGGCATATCCATGAGGGGGCATATCACGAGCTGGAGGCAATATCCATGAGGGGGCATATCCATGAGGGGGCATATCCACGAGCTGGAGGCAATATTGAGGGGGCATATCCATGAGCTGGGGCAATATCCATGAGGGGGCATATCCATGAGCTGGAGGCAATATCCATGAGGGGCATATCCATGAGCTGGAGGCAATATCCATGATGGGGCATATCCATGAGCTGGAGGCAATATCCATGAGGGGGCATATCCATGAGCTGGAGGCAATATCCATGAGGGGCATATCCATGAGCTGGAGGCAATATCCATGGGGGGCATATCCATGAGGGGGCATATCCATGAGCTGGAGGCAATATCCATGAGGGGGCATATCCATGAGCTGGAGGCAATATCCATGAGGGGGCATATCCATGAGCTGGAGGCAATATCCATGAGGGGGCATATCCATGAGCTGAGGCAATATCCATGAGGGGGCATATCCATGAGGGGGCATATCCATGAGCTGGAGGCAATATCCATGAGGGGCATATCCATGAGGGGGCATATCCATGAGCTGGAGGCAATATCCATGAGGGGGCATATCCATGTGGGGGCATATCCATGTGGGGGCATATCCATGAGCTGGAGGCAATATCCATGTGGGGGCATATCCATGAGCTGGGGGGGCATACTCATGTGTGAGCTGTGGGGGCATAATAACCCATGTGTGTGCTGGGGCATTATCCATGTGCTGGGGCAAATCCATGAGTGAGCTGGGGCAAATCCATGAGCTGGGGCAGTATGAATATAATATATCGGGGGATATACATGTGAGCGGGGGGCATTTTTATATGGTCTGTTCTTATTGGAAAGCGTCACATGACATTAAATAAAAGTATCGGTACTTGGTATCGGTGAGTACTTTTAAAAAGTATCGGTACTCGTACTCGGTCTTAAAAAAGTGGTATCGGTGCATCCCTAACACACACCACTGTATTCCACTAACCCCGCAGCGGTGGCCAGTATGATAGAGTCAGTCATGCTCACACATAACCCCACATGGGCAGAGGTCAACAACTAATGCTGACAATGTTCACCACTGAGGAAAGAGCCCGAATAAATAGTAGCGCGCGAAAAATTCTACTTGCCCAAGCCGTAGAAGATGCCAGAGCCCAGCCAGAAGCGTGGGCAGAGGAACACTACCCCAAAACAGATCCCAAGTGGCCGTACAATACCGCTGCAGGTATTGCACACCTGCAGACGTACCATACAGCGGTAATAATGGGTGTTAAAGCGGGAGGGAAGAAACCCACAAACATGGGGAAAATAGCGGATATTGTGCAAGATTCTAAAGAAACCCCAAGTGCGTTTCTAGAAAGATTACTAGATGCATATAGGATGTACAGTCCTATTGACCCTGAGGCAGTGGAGAATCAGAGGTTAATTAATTCTTCCTTTGTGGGTCAGTCACAGAGAGACATACGGAATAAAATACAGAGACAAGATGGGTTTTTGGGTAAAGGTATTAGTGGAAATTGCTAATAAAGTGTATCATAACCGGGATTTGGAAGAAAAGCGGGAGGAGATAAAGAGACAAAAAGGGCATACAGGGGTGGTCGGATATATGGGAAATGGAGGAAGAGGTGCCCCGGACAGAGGGAGAGCGAGGGGTCGGAGAGGTAGGGGAACCCCTAGGGAACCCCTGGGACCCAATCAGTGCGCTTGGTGCCGGGGCGAAGGTCACTGGAAAAATAATTGTCCGGCATTTTTGGCTAAATTTGGGGTACAGGGGGAGGCTGGGGAATCGGGAGGTCAGGCCTCCAATGGTCAGGTAACAAACGGCAGATATGAGAGAAATGATGGTGCCGGTGCAGGGTTTGTTGGTCTGGCGGGAATGTCATTTGAAGGGAAAGGTACATATTGACACGGACCTGGGCCCATCCCACTCGGTAATCACGAGCCCACGGTCACTATGAGGGTGGGAAATAAAGATGAAATTTTTATGGTTGACATCTGTGCCGAATATTCTGTCGTAACACAACAAATTGCACCCCCAATGGGAAATGAAGTTGATATTGTGGGAGCAATGGGGGTGTCCGCTAAGTACCCCTTCCTTGCTTCACGAAAATGTAGTGTGGGTGGGCATAATGTTGAACATGAATTTCTGTATATGCCCGAATGTCCCATCCAGCTCCTGGGGCGGGATCTCCTTTGCAAATTGCAAGCCCAAATTACGTTTCTCCCCGGGGGTCACGCTAGATTAGACCTGCCTGAGAGTGGCAGCTCTACACGGTAGTACAGCCCAGCCAGCCACCACACCCAACCTGTTAAAATTGCAGTAATTATGCCAAGAGAAGAAGAATGGCGCTCGGCACCAACCCCGCCGGCCGACCCAGACCCGTACACACTACTTCTGGGCATCCCCGGAGTGTGGGCGGAGGAAAACCCGCCCGGACTAGCTGTAAATATCCCTCCAGTGTACGTCGATTTAAAACCTGGTGCAACACCTGTGGCTTTAAGACAATATCATATCCCACAAAAAGCCAAGCAGAATATCCAGACACATTTGCAAAGACTTAAAGATCACGGGATATTGAAATTCTGCGTGTCACCGTGGAACACACCCCTGTTGCCAGTACTGAAAGAGGGCACACAAGAGTACCGCCCAGACCAAGATTTACGAGCCGTCAACGAAGCCACAGTAACCTTGCACCCTGTGGTTCCCAACCCATACAATTTATTGGCATTAATTCCCGGAGACACAAAATATTACACGGTGCTTGATTTAAAAGACGCTTTCTTTTGCATCCGCCTGGCTCCGGCAAGCCAGCCCCTTTTTGCATTTCAGTGGGAGGAATCTACCACGGGGGCGCGCCATCAAATGACCTGGACACGCCTCCCTCAAGGTTTCAAGAACTCGCCCACGATTTTTGGGTGCGCGCTCAGCCAGGACCTCCTGTCCTTCAACACTCAGCCAGACAAAGTTGTTTTACTACAGTATGTAGATGATTTATTAATAGCTTCTCCCACAGAAAAAGACTGTCTCTCTGCCACAAAAGCCCTGCTACATCTGCTATGTCTTGCATGTTACAGAGTGTCCAAAAAGAAAGCACAAATATGTAAACAGACTGAAATATTTAGGTTTTCAATTAACAGGTACCAAGCGTGCACTGGGGGCAGAGAGAAAAGAAACAGTATGCCGAATACCCCAACCAAAGACAAGGAGACAAGTCCGTGAATTCCTGGGAGCTGCAGGTTTCTGCCGCCTGTGGATCCCCAACTTCGCAGATATTGCTAAGCCTCTCCATCAAGCCACCAAAGGAGGAGAGCATGACCCCTTCCTCTGGGAAGAAGAGCAAACAGCAGCTTTCCTGAAATTAAAGACTCTCTTAATGGAGGCTCCTGCGCTGGACTGCCAGATCACAGCAAGCCTTTCCAGCTGTACGTGCATGAACACAATCAAACAGCTACAGGAGTGCTGATTCAGAATTTTCGCTCCTGGCCAAGGCCTGTGGCCTATCTCTCCAAGCAACTTGATCCTGTGGCCTGCGGCCTACCCCCATGCCTGAAAGCTGTGGCAGCCACCGCAATGCTGATAGCAGAAGCAGACAAGCTGACCCTTGGACAAGTTCTTCATGTCAAGGTGCCCCATGCTGTCAAAGCCCTGCTTGATGTAAAAGGAAGTTACTGGTTCAGCAACAGCCGGGTGACGAAGTACCAAGCTATGATGTGTGAGAATCCACGGGTTCATTTGGACCTCATCGCTACCTTGAACCCTGCTACTTTACTGCCTGACTGTGAAGAGGATCCAGATCATGAATGCCTCCAAGTCACGGAAGAAGTGTTCAGTAGCAGGCCAGATTTGAAAGACATACCCCTAGACAAATACGATCTACAGCTATTCACTGATGGTAGCAGTTATATGGATGATGGGAAGAAAGTCTCCGGCTATGCAGTCGTCTCAGCAGAAGAGATTATTGAAGCAAATTCTCTACCAAGCCATACATCTGCACAACTGGCTGAAATAACAGCCCTAACCAGGGCTCTACAACTTTCCGAAGGCAAAAGAGTGAATATCTACACTGACTCCAAATATGCCTTTATGACTGTCCATGCACATGGTGCACTCTACAAAGAAAGAGGCCTACTTACATCCTCAGGACAACAAATCAAGTATGCAGCTGAAATAACAGCCCTCCTAGAAGCTGTATGGAAACCAAGTGCTGTCAGTATTATGCACTGTCGTGGCCACCAGAAAGGTCATGATGAAATCCCAAAAGGCAACAGGCGCGCTGACCAGGCCGCAAAAGCGGCTGCAAAACCATTGCTAACAACTGATCAAGCCAAAGTCCTGCTCTGCAAGCAAGAGGCCCAATCTCCCATGCCAAACTACGAGTTCTACATGAATTGGAGAAAATTTGAACCCAAAGGCGAATTTATTGAAATTATTCTGCACAAATGGCACAATGATTATGAACTATTAGAACTCAATCATGATTATATCCAATGGCTTTTCCCAACCCGGTCCCAAGGCCGAAATTTTTACTCCACTCCTTTGAACCCTCAAGAGACACGTCTTATGATTAACACCTCAGAAGTTCAGCACAGACTCCGCAGAGCATACAAAATTATGCTGAAATTCTTCGGCGTAAAATTACTGGGGGAGTATGGAGAAGATTCAGAAGTAACCGAAGTTGAAGTGGAACGAGCAGAAAATTTCGCCTCACGTTTCGACAATCTAACAACCAACCCTCATAATAATCTGAGAATTACACGAATACTGTTAAGTTTGGGAGAATTGGGAGCAGAAGAATACCAAGCCCCATTGGTGAGGTTCTTCCTCAAGGAGATCCTTATCAAAAACAAACTGCCAAGCATGAAGAAAAGTGCGATGAATTTTTTTATACCAGCAGTGAGAGATTCACAGGAAAGACAAGATCTGCTGTTCTTTGCTTGGCGATATTCTTTCCCAAAAGAAGAATTCATCTGGGGAAACCAGGGAGAATTGGCACGATACAAAGCAAAACCAGTGGTGGCTGCACTCCTACCGGCGCCACTGAGCGAATGGACGCCTGTGTATTCAGAGAAAGAGAAGAAATGGTTATCAGAAGAACAAGGCAGATATGGAGAAGACGGATGGTTCCAGTTGAAGAATGGACAAATAGTTCTACCAGCAACATTGGCGCCTGAGATTGTAAGAATGCTCCACGCAAGTACCCATGGAGGAAGAGAAATGATGGAACAACAATTGGAGCCACATTTCTATGTGCCAGGACTGTCAGCAATCTGCAAAGCAATAGCCCAGCAGTGCGTGACATGTGCCAAAAATAATCCAAGAACAGGCCTATCTCAACCTCCAGGGAAGCAGCCGATCGGGCTATCCCCAATGGCATCGTTACAGATAGATTTCAGTGTTGTCACCCTGCAAAGGATATAAATATCTACTGGTAATGGTGTGTACCCTGACAGGATGGGTAGAAGCTTTCCCAACAAGAACGGAGAAAACAGTGGAAGTTGAAAAGTCTGATGAAGGAAATAATACCACGCTATGGACTTCCTCTCGAAATAGGGTCGGACAATGGCCCCGCATTTATACAGAACTGTTTACAGCAACTTGCCGACTATTGGGCATCACCTGGAAGTTACATACGGCTTACAGGCCCCAAAGCTCGGGAAAAGTCGAGAGAATGAACCGCACCCTAAAGACTTTGATGTCCAAACTGTGCCAAGAGACGTCACTAGGCTGGTTGGATGTGCTGCCGATAGTCTTATTGCACATTAGGTGCAGGCCAACCCCCCAATTGAAGCTAAGTCCGTACGAACTCATGTTTGGACGGCCTACTCCTCTGATTAATGGATTAAGGGGGGACCTTCGGGCATTGGGGGAAACTAAATTAAATGATCAGGTTGTGCTGTTGGGTAAAGCAATGCAGAAATTAAATACTTGGGTGGGAGATAATATACCTCACTTTTTATACCCCCACTGCATAAGTATTGTCCAGGTGATTCAGTATGGGTGAAGGAGTGGAAAAATGATCCACTAGGCCCAAAATGGAGAGGTCCTTACTTTGTCCTGTTATCAACCCCTACAGAAGTAAAGGTTGTCGAGGTGGTCCCGTGGATACATCACTCCAGACTGAAGGTAGCTGCAGCCAATCCTGAACCAGTATGGAAGGTCGTCACCAACGAGACCAATCCACTGAGGCTAAAGCTAACAAAGACCACAGTCATGAGCCCCTGAGAGATTCGACTGAAAGCATCCAAGATACTCAACCCGTGGGTGTTTTGATGGATACAACGAGGTCTGATTATCCCCTGATGGGAGATGCTGAAAGGGTTATTTTTAGGGGCCCGGCCCCGACCCGTGATCAACCGGAAATGTCTTTTGTTTTTGAAATTCCAGCGGGGAGGGATTGGGTTTATGTGACTGTGAAGAGAATTGCCCAAGGGTTTTTGACAGTTGGGGCAATTCTGGTACTGATTTTGTTTCTTGCACATTTGATCCATGGACTATCACGTGGAGTATGCCCCAGGTGCCCAAGCACCACCAAGAAAGTGGAAATTTCCCAGATCTGGAATGGTACGCACCCGGTGATGGAGAACCGTACTATCTGGAACCAGCCCAAGAGGACACTTACTTGTGCAATTTAAATATGACTATGCTAAAAAGTCTGGGCAAACCACATGCTGGGTGTGTAGTAGACTGCACCCAGAGACAATTCATATACCATTTGCCTCTGTCCCAATGAATTTGAGTATGTTTGCATCAGGGAATGTCACAATACAAGCAGTCGATGCATCGAGGGAGAAACCAGAATCATTCAGTCCCGGGCACCCCATAATAGGACCAGTGTACCAACCAGAATGGTGTTTTCAATTAGGACCAGATAAGGAGACAAATAACGAGGGTGGGTTATGTAACTCAAGTCAGTTCAACTGGACATCATACATTTACATATTCAGAACAGGACTAAAGGCGCATTATATATATATATATATACGGTGCAGGCAACTCACTAGAGAGCAAGAGGAGGTGATTGCGAATGCGACCAATGGAAGGCAGGATGCAGTGGATATGATGAGACGGCTGAGACAACTTGCGATAGCGATAACAAAGGGAACACTATATTCATCACCATTTATAGTGAAAGGAGGGTACCAGGTGTGCTGTGAAAGGGTGTGTTACACATGGGTACCACCTACAGTAACGGGAATGTGTTATCTGGCTAAATTGATCCCAATCCAGAGGGTGAGGGGAGAAGACACTAATTCAGACACAACACTTCACTCTAGGTACCCACTGGTGTTTGAAAGACAGAAGAGAGAGCTATTCAAGAAAGCGGATCGAATATGGGCATGGCTTCCAGCATGGACTGGATGGGGAAGAGAGTTGATGGCAAGAATGAACAGTTATGCCTGTTTGATGGATGAGATTTTGAATAAGACTAGTTGGGATATTCAGTTGCTGAATCAATCTGGAAGTACGGGAGATACGAAAGGTGCAAATGATACATAACATGGCACTGGAACAGATCAGTGCGGCTCTGAATGGATTGTGTGAGATGACGATGCATTATGAATGTTGCACTTTCATCAAGAACACTACACATGACGTCCCTGACTATTACCAGGTAATCCAAGATCACCAGGAGAAGGTAGCACAGTTGCAGAACACAGCAAGGAGGATCGCTGCTGAAGGCTGGAATCCACTCCGTGGGTTCGGAGCAATCGGAGATTGGTTCGGATCCATTCTGAGATTTATCTCACAGATTGGATCCATGATTCTGATGGTGGTGGTGATCTTGGTCGTAGGGACACTACTGTACCGCACAGGGCTCTGTCTCTGGCCACTATGCAAGAGGGCACTGACACCCACACAGACGATACCACTGATTATCCCACAAGATATGTTCCCAGCAAAAATAGGTCCCCCAAAGTATGAGGAATTTGAGAATAATAGTAGTGAGGTGTAATGGCTACAAGTCTCAGGTTCAGAACCTGAGGCTTGAGCCAAGGGGGGAATGAAGTGGAATCAGGCTGGAAGCTGGCTGCCATTATAAGCCAGGCGGCCATCTTGTTCAGAATATTGGTTCACTTGAAAATAACTAGGTAGGTTTTAGCTGAAACTAGAATGAAGCATACGTAGAAATTTAGGAATGTGTTAGATTAGCAGAAAAGCAATTAAAACCTGAGAAAGATCGAGGCTGTTCCTAGCACGAAGGGATAGAATGAGGAGTGGATACATCAAGGTCACAGAGGCCCCAGCAAGACAAAGGGAAGCATAGAAGATAGACCAGGTGCTACCCGCAACAAATGAGCACAGGCACTAGGGAGGCGAGCACAGCCTGGACTGGATGTAGTAACTAATCATGATTTGTTGACACTAACATGAAGTTTGCCAATTTACGGCCAATTTAATGGAATGTCTTTGTATTAGACTAAGGGAGGTATTAACCCACGTGGGGTGGGATAGTGTTACCGGGAGGTGGGCTAATTGGGATGTACCTAATTATGTATTCGGGGTATAAGACCCCTTGTCGGGGGGAACTCGGGGCTCAGTCTTTGCGATTCAATCCTGTCTGAGCATCTTCTGTGACGTCACAATAAAGTTTGCCTTTCCTGAAGAGACTCGTGTCCAGACAATCCTTGCCCGTGTCCGGTCCGGCCTCGTCCCGAGTGAACCAAGTGGATTCCGGTAACAATAGTGCAGTACAGTATATGAACAAATCTATATTTACACATTAGTGTGATACACTATTACTATAGTAATCTATATATTACTGTGATCCGATGTGACAGCGTATATTAATATACATCAACAGGGGTGAAATCCTTCTGCAATTTTCTAAAACTGGTTATTCAGAAAGCACTAAAATTTCAGGGATTTTTTTTTTTTTTTTTAAATTCGGTGCATTTCAGTGATTACATTTCGCCTGCCCTTTGTTGAATTCACTATTGACTGCAGGGTTGCCAAAGACCATCAAACTGCAGGGAAAAAAAAAACTGGAACTTTGCTATTCTTCGAATAGGTGTTTAAACAAAAAAAAAAATGCATTAAAATGTCTCTAAATAATAAAAAAATCTTTAAAAAGATAATAAGGTCTGTAATACAGAATTTAAAAAAAACGGAATCAGATTTAGTCCAAAAAAATTTATACGAAAAGGTGTTCTTAAAAATAAATGGGCTTTTTGCTCAAAAAATGAAAAGAAACACCTGAATAAAAACACAAATATTGTTTTATACTGAATCCTATCGAACGAATCACCGAATATCAGGACAGTTCCATGACATGTTGGTGCAGTTTGGCATTCTGTGAATAGATTAACCATTACCTTCTCTGCTGACGAAGATTGCAGAGAGAAAGCGAGCATACACAAGAGACAGACAGCACAAGAAAGAGTGTGTGAGTCACCGGGTGTGTGTCAGGGGGGGAGCGAGTCTTGCTTTCACATTTGCAGAGATAGTTAATATTCAGTTCCTCGGTCTGAGGTCCTGAGCGAGCACAGGGTTTCACGTGCACAGCTTGTGCTAGTTCATGTGAAGCTTTGATGGGTGGAGTAGTGGGAGGGGAATAGCCAGGAACACTTTGCATCTGTACTATACAGGAATTTTCAGTCATAACCCCCGAATCTTATCCCTGTACAGCAGTGAGTGACCCCAGAGCTCTCCCTATATTCCACCCTCTCCCTGGCGGCTGTTATGCAGCAGTAATGTGTATGAACATTTAGTTACAGTGAGGATTGGGGCTGCTAATTACACCCACCTGGTTGCCTTGTTTTATCTCTGGCGAGGATGCCTAGAGGGAGATAAAACTGGATTTTGTTTCTTCACAGGAGGCACACTAATCTTGCTTTAACCCCTTAAGGACGGGAGTAATTTTACAAGTTCGGCGCTGTTTCGAAGTAGAAGTTTGCTGAGCTCATTTTGACGGTTTTAAACGCGGTTTTAAGTCACGTATTATTGTACCACCCAGACAAATTATATATCGTTCTTTCCGGCAGACATGGCAGATTAATAACATATCATTATTATATGTATACGTCATGCCCTGCGAAAATGCTATAACAAAATTGTAAAAAAAATGTTAATTTTCAATAAAATTTCAATCATCCACAGTGTGTAAAGTGTTTTTTTTTTGCATTTTATTACCAGAGATTTTGCGGATATTTTCTATGGGGTAGACTTGTTAAAAAAATTTGAACTTTTTTTTTTTGGGGAGAAATTACGTGATTTTAGCTAAACCCCCCCAAAAGAAAATCATTAGTGAAGCATCATTGTTCACATTATAATTGAAATGTGAACAATAGTGCTGCATTAAAAAAAATTAAAAAAGCACGTTTTTATTTTTAATTATTTTTTTTATTACTTTATTTTTAATTTTTTTTCACTTTTATTTTACAAGTAATATGGTCATGTTTGATATCATTCGAAAGGCCATGATCAGGCCTTTCAAATGATACCCTACATGACCCCCCCTAGCCCTACCGATCATGAGATAGGGGGGTTCTTTGAACCCCTTTATCTCCACCATGGGATTTCCTTAGGAAATCCCTTGGCAGCTAGGGGTTCCCTGGTTAACTGACGTCATCGGGCCACGCCCGATGACGTCAGTGGACGTGGGGAGTCCCGGAGGTGGGGCTGCCATCCAAGATGGCGGCCCCCACCGGAAAAAGGCTGTGACCTGGCACCGATTGGTGCTGGGTCACAGCCTTGCCATCGAGGGGTTAATGCCATACATCCCTGGAAAGGCCAGGCTGTGCCCTTTCCAGGGATGCCTGGCATTCACTGATAGCCCCCGGCGATGGGGAGATAGAGGGATCCAAAGGATCCCCCCCTCCCCTCCAGGCGCTTCCCCTGCTCCGGCTGGGAGGGGACGCCTGAAACTGGCGTCATCGCGTCCGGCGCGATGACGTCAGTGCGCCGGGAGGCACCAAAAGTGCCGGTCTGACTCCGTGGGAGTCAGAGCAGCGCGGGAGCCGCCGGAGCAGGTGAGTATCTGCCGCCGGGGGGCTGCAGACGCCGGGGACGTACAGTTACGTCCTGCGGCGTTAAAGCCCGCCTAATGCAGGACGTAACTGTACGTCCCGCGGCGTTAAGGGGTTAAAAACATGTGTGTAAATTGTGTTTGCTAACACGTTATGCTAACGAGTGCTTTTCAATGTATTGCAATGCACAATCAAGGTAACTGGAGTAGGGCTGCAACTAATGATTATTCTCATAATCGATTAGGTGGCCGATTATTATTTTGATTAATCGATTCATTGGATAAAAAAAATAGAAAAAATGTGTTTACTTAAAAGGAATTTTATGTAAAAAAGTAAATAAGCAATTTGCGTAGTGTACGTAACTTTCGTACGTACATACGCAAATTGCTTATCTTGCGTACTTTTCACACAAGGTATGCGAGTGCTTGGTCAGAGGGATGGGTTGATGCTTGCATGCGCAGCTTAAGCCCATGTTTGCTTTCTCAAATGAACATGGCTACAAGCACTTCGTCATAGATGATGATGTAAGCATGAAATCGGGGAGTGATCAGGGTGCGTAGAGTGTCCTTTTTAAATAATTTTGTGAACAAACTGAGTGGGAGGAGGGACTGGAGGTGGAAGGGAGTGACTTTGCTCAAGTGACTTTACGCGAGTATGAGAGGGAATGGGTATGGACAAAAGACCAGATGTGAGTGTGGGAGTGAGTTGGGGGAAAGGACCAGACCAAAGGGAGGGTGGGGTGGTGGCACAAGACTCCAGCTTCAAGTAAGGATAAAACACAGGCATACAGCTCCTTCACCCAGTGACAGTATCCTATTGTTTGTGTTATAGTTCTGCTACTGTTGTAAATGGAATAAAAGCAAACTGGTTGTGTCTGACATAACCCTAGAGCTAAATCATACCTAGTAAAGCAGCGGCGCCTCTTCTCCAATCAGCTCCGAAGCTGAGGTTATTTACGTTTAACTCAGTCTGACTCTAAACCGTGTGTGCTGTACACAGGACCATTAATCGACACCGATTAATCGATAATGGAAATAGTTGACAACTATTTTAATCATCAAATAGTTGTCGATTAGTTGTTTCAGCCCTAAACTGGAGTTTGGGCATGAAGGGATTAAGCAGGCAGCTGCAGTGAATTTCCCCTGCTCCTCCCAAAAAGTACATGACAGCCTATGGCTAACAAATGATTAGGAGGACTGGGGGGAACCTTGTGTCCCATGACCTCGCTGTGTGACTGTGGCCGGTCTGATTATTGTATTGGACATTATAAGCAATCTTGTCTCTAGTTTTTGTTTTAATAATAAAATCTTTCCTTTAAAAGCCGCCGGTGCCCCTTGACAACCTCTGCTCTTTATCTGTGAGATAAAAAGGTTGGAAATAATGGATCTAAACTATAACATACTGTTGATAGAAATGACTCGGTGTAAATAAGACGTCGTTCTTTTATAGTACATTTTATTTCCATAAATAACCCTGTAGGTTGTGGATTTTTTTTTTTGAGGAGAGGGCTGGTCTATGGACCCATCACCTGCAACATTCCCTAAATAAGCCAGTGTCCCAATACTGAAAACATTTGGGAAGGAGATGTGCAGCTTTATAATGACATGGCTTTATTTATAAAGCAGTCAAGGCATCACTTTCTACAAGATATATATATAATTAGTATTTTTGTTACCCCATTTCCATTCTGCAAGAGAGAAGTCAATGAACCAATCACAGCAGCTCAATGTGTAGCTCCCTCATATGAAGGCTGCAGCCTTCTTTCTCAGTTTCTCCTCATTATACTGAATAAAAAAAGGTAAAATGGTCCGAAAACAAAAAAAAAAAACACAATAAACCACAGTTACGTCTGTCTCGTCCCTGGTTACGTCATTGCACGTTGGCCTCCGAAACTACACCTCCCGTGAACGCCTAGTGCGACGCGATGACGTTGCCGGAAGCGGACCCCGCGCTTTCTCTTGTGCGTGACAGGAGGATCCGGCGGCGCGCAGAGAGAGAGTCCGAGTCTGCATTCGCTATAAGACAGGATGGCTGGGCTGCCCCGCAGGATCATTAAGGTAATGGGCCGCGCTGCTCGGATGCCCTGCATCCCCTTGTACCGTAACAGGGAGCGCGTCTCCGACAGGGATTCGTGTGTGAGAGTCCGGCCGACAGCGTCTCCGCCCTCCGTCTCTAACCAATATGGCAGCTGCCTGGCGGTGCGAGGGGGGGCCTGTGCGGTGGCCGTCTCCTTCCAGAGATGCGGGGAAGGATCGTGCTTGGATGTGAGATCCGAGCCCGCGTGTGTGTCCGGCCTGCACGCGTCCGCCAGAAACCTCAGGCGCCTCGGCCCTTCATACAATGGAAACCCGTAGCGGGCCACACCCGCCCAGTGAGGGCCCCCTCCCGGCATGCCCAGCGCCCTCTGCTGCATCGCAGCTCCCCTCTTGCCAGCAGCTTATAGCGTCACTTCTGTTTGGCCTTCTATTTCTCTATGATAATTCTAAATACGTCATGACGGCATGAGGTCATCCGAGCAGGTTTATACAGTCATACATTTTTAAAGGGACCGTCTAGAGACAGATGGTTTCCAGCTAGCCCCCCCCCCTCATTTTTAATTTCCCCTGAAACTTTATTGTCCCAGGCTGCAGTTTTCTCCTAGCCCTGCCAGCCCCTCACTGCAGGAAAATGCTGCCTGTTTCTTAAAGCCCAACTTCTCCAAAACAGAACCCATCATCTTCCTTCCCTGTATCTAACCCTCCCGCACCAGTCTCTCTTCAGGTGAATGGTGCCTCCATTACTTCTACCCCAAAAGCTTGGTGTCCTTTTTAATAGACCTCAGGTCCTCACTGGCCTTAATCTCTTGATGCCACGGGACGTACTATGCCGTCCCTGTGGTGGGTGGGTCAGAACGCACTGGGACTCCATAGTACCCAACGCTGGGGTCTATGGGCTACCCAATAGACCCGCCCTGCCGTTGTGGGTACAACCCACCTGTATTATGGGGTTAAACTGTCCCAGATTCTCCCTCTGCGGTCTGTAATTAATACCTCTGCCTGGCTCATCCAAGTCACCTTCTAGACTTCTTGCATCCTGGACCTCTCGCCCATTTTCCAGTCTCTGCTCTGGCTCATTGTTTAAAATGAAACATTCAATTCTAAATAATGTTCCTCACAAAGATCTCCATACCATGCCCTTAGCTAGTATGTTTCCCACCCTGGTCAGTTATTTTATCCAAAGCCGCCGTTCTGTCGAATAATGCCAGAGCGTCGGTGTAAGCAACGCTCTGCGCATGCGTAGGTGCTGCTACGTCATTACATCGGCCACGAGCATTGGATCATGCAAGGGACGCTCTGCACATGCGCCACTGTCAGTGACGTATGTGCAGATAGGGAATCCCCCTCGACACGAGCGCACATGGCATGACCCGTCAGAAAATGCTTTTCGCGTGCCGATGCCACGGAGGAGAAAAAAAGTTTAATTTTAAACTTTTTTTTTCCTCCGGCATTGGCATGCGCACAAAGGGTGAGGCATTGACCAGTCAGATACTGCCTTGTGCTATGTGTGCTCGTGTTGAGGGTATTCCCTATTTGCGTATGTCACTGACTCCAGTGGCGCATGCGCAGAGCGTACCTTGCATGATCCGACGCTCCTGGACGATTTGCGCATTCGTCACGGAGTCCAGTTTATTGGCATATCAGCTGGCGTGACGTAGCGGCACCGGTGCATGCGCAGAGCGTTGCTAGCACTATCCGACGCTCTGGCATTTTTCAATGGAACAGTTTCAGCATCTTGTAGGGAAGGGGTGATGGACATACTCATCCCAGCATGCTCCACTCGGTGAACAGATCCCACTTCTTTTGTTTTTTTCTCTTGACTGTAGGGACGTATCACTAGGGATAGACTGATATCATTTTTCCAGTACAGATTATCGGCCACCTTTCAGGCTGAGAACAGATATCAAGTGCCGATATTGTGTACATTGAAATTTTTGAAAAATCACACATTCTACAAATCCTAGTGTAAAAATCATAAACATTACAGCTGAGAAAAATAAAGTGTTTGCAAAATAACTAGTTTTTAGAACACACAGAAATGGCAAAAAACAACTAACCGCTACTACTAATCTAAACCATATTTTGGGGTAAAGAATCTGTGTGATGGGTAACTCACAGTAATGAGTGAATCCCAGAGCTCCACAGCATTAAAAATCACATACATTACTGTGAGTTTTATTGCTGTGGAGCTCTGATACCGTGCTGTGTGATTGTATCGAAGCGCCACAGTGCAGCATCATTATTCACTTTATAAATGAAAAGTGAACAACAGTGTGCATCAGGGAAAAATTATAAAAATAGAGACCTTTACATAAACACTGGTCATGCTTGGACCTTTTCAATGATACATCCTGTGTCTTCTGGGTCTGGAGATATGGGGGTTCAAAGGACAGTTGTATTGCCCCATAGGGATTTCTTGGCACAGGGGAGGTCCCGTTTATGATGTCATCACGCCCATGCTCAATATGGTCAGTAGGTGGGAATAAGCAGACATCCAAGAAGTCAGCCCCTTGCGGGAGAAGTCTGTGATCAGCACCAGACAGGCGCCGAGCCGTGGAACGTCACTGATGGGCTGTAGACGTCCTCTGCAACTCCGTGGAGGAACATCTGCCCTGCCACTAGGTGCTGGTACTGAGATGCATTTTGGCAGAAATTAAAGCCCTGGTTATTGTAATATCGGCAATATTGCATACCGATAATAGGGAAAATCCGAAATATCTGCCCTGATTATTGGTAGTACTGATCGATCCCTTGCTTAAAAACTGTTCATTGATCTGATCACCTTCACACCAATCCACACTTCTACAACCTCAAGGGTCATTAGAGCTATCTAAAGTCTTACATTTATAAATATACACTGAGTTACAGATTATTATGACCACCTGACTTTTTTAGGCAAATTAGCTAGAATTTCGCGCTGAAGTTGCTCGAGGGCCAGACCGTTTGGAAGCAGGTTGTTTACCACGACAGTAGTGTTTTTTTTTTTCCTGAAGATCTGGGTAAACAATGCGATTTAACAGCCTTTGAACGTGGGATGATTCTCGGAGCCATGGAGCGAGTATCAGCAAAACAGCAGAATCCGTTAAATGTTCAAGAGCAGCTGTTGTTAAAGTGTTTTAAAGACTGGACTGTCAGCCGAAAATCTGGGTCTGACTGTGCGAATTGAGGCCGTCAGCGACTAGTCAATGTTAGGGCAGAACGGAGAGTGGCAAGACTGGTACAAGAAAACAGAAGGGCAACAGTGCATCAGATTACTGCAGATCTTAATCGGGGATCCTCTCAAATGATCTCTGAACGCACTGTTTGCCATACACTGCATCGTATGGGATATGGAAGCCGAAGGCCTGGTCGAACACCTTTGCTGTCTGCAGTTAACAAGATAAAACGTCTGATTCGCACAGGAACACAAGGATTGGACAGTCGAGCATTGGAAAAAAGTCATGTGGTCCAATGAATCACGTTTCCAGTTGCAGATGTCAGAGTGAGAATTTGCCGGAAACAGCATGAAAGCAGCACCCCACATGCAGGAGTACAACCCTTCAAGCTGGTGGGGGCAGTGTTATGGTTTGGTGCCCTTTTAATTATTATGGATCAACGTCTGAATAGCACAAGTTCATCCTATCATGTTGATGGCGTATCCCAATGGAGAAGGCTTCTTCAATAGGACAATGCGCCCTCATGCCACGGTGCTCGTATTGTGCAGGAGCAGTTTCAAGAACATGAGGGAGAATTTACCTTTGTTTAGGTGGCCCACACAATCACCAGATCTCAATCCAATTGAGCATTTGTGGGAAGAAGTTGAACGAGCCATCAGGCAGCTGGTTCCACGACCATCAAATCTCACAGAATTGGACCGTGCTATTCATCAGGCATGGTGTCAGATTCCTCGCATCACCTTTCAACATCTTGTGGAGTCAATGCCAAGAAGAATCGCCGCAGTATTGAAGGCAAAAGGTGGCACAACGAAGTACTGATGGGGTGGTCATAATAATCTGGCCACTCAGATCTCATGTTATCAAATGGTGTATTGTGTTCAACAAATCTATGAATAAACTACCGCTGATCAGTATGTAAAGCAGGAGTCTCAAACTCTGGCTTTCTCATATACTGAATAGATTAGTACGCAGGGTTTTGTTATGTGACTTGCAGTGTGTATAGTGCGGGGTGTAACTAAATTTTATCAAATGTAGGAGCAAAGTACACCTTTTAAAGTTTTTAGCACACAGATCGGTGTGGCTACCTGGATTCGTCAGTGCTGGTATAGTGTAGTCAGTGACTTCAATGCCCATCACATTTGGTAGTTAGTTGTGTGTGTGTCACAAGCCACGACATGCTGAATGCTTCGCACAGTAAACCATAAAATCAACAGCGGTGAGAGATTTTACTTTTTCAAGGAAGGTAAGGGTGGTGCATGGCTGCAGGGTTAAAAGGTAAATGAGGAAGATGAATATGTTGCTAATGAAATGTCCCATTTTCAGGATTCTGTGGTTTAACCCCTTGCTGCTGGGCGGGTCGTGCCTGGCGGCTGGGACTGAAAGCTGGCGGGGCATAATAGCATGCTCCCCTGCAACATATTCTTGTTTTCCAATGAAGAAGGCCTAGCGCACTGTTTGGATATGATACCAAAGGACAGCTACTAATTACAGCTGTGCGCCTGCCACGCTCTGTCATGTAAAGCTAGCGGTACAGATCAGGCTAGTTATGGCACATTGGAACCATGATCCTTAAAGTAGGTGAGCAGACTTCTTTTCACGCTTTGAGTTCCTCTATAGCAGTGTTTCCCAAACCTGTCCTCAGGTCCCCCTAATAGATCAGGTTTTCCAGATATGTGAAGCACAGCACAGGTGATATTATTTTCTGCCCAGTGATTGCACGATTCAGTCTGCTTTCCCCCAAGGTGATCAGCAAAATCTGGCCTGGTTGAGTGTCCTGAGGACAGGTTTGGGAGACACTGCTCTATAGGAAGTCCCAAGTGAAAACCATTTCTGTAATCAGATTCTTTTGCACTCAGACATGTGACTCGCAGCTGTCGGCGTGTGGATCAAACGGAAACGTGACAGGCGTAGCTGCTATCGATGGTTTCGTGTACTCTTCTTTTACTGGCAGATCTCACCTAAAATGTACATCAACTAGAACAACGTCCCATAAAAGACCATTTACTTTAACAAATGTGTAGGAAATGTGTCTGGTGTCACTTTTTGGTGACTGTGAGTTTTTACATGTGAATGTAGATGAAACAGGAAATGATGTGCAAAAAAATCATATATCAAGTGATGTCACCAGCCAATCAGAAGGAGACCCGATTGACTCACAGCATTCCATTAGGTAGAAATAAGGAAAAGGTTGTTTGACCTGTTCTGTGATGTAAATGGCATCCATACCTTATATTATTCCAGATTATTATTGCCCATTTCTTCTTCTAGAATTGAAAAGGTAGGTCTTCAGCATACATGGCATGGGAGGTGCCCTTATGGATAATATACACTTGCCTAATGTGTACAGAAAATATAAACCAAAAATGATTTTACTGAAAGTGTATGCTTCCTGTGAATTACAATTAAACAAAAATTCAACTCATGTTTAAATTTTATAATGTTTGAAAATATAACTTGAAGGCGAAAACTGCATTTTTTTTTCTTTTCTTTTAGCTGGAATACCGGAGTCCCTTCAGCATGATTACTTTGGCCTAAAAGGTGCAATGCTCCCTCAATTCTCTGCCCTACGTACAACCCCTTAAAAGGACACTTTATGGTTTAAAGGGGGGCAGGTTTAAACATTAAATCTTCCTGACCCTTTCCTGTTTGTTACTTACCATGTGTCCAGCACGGAGCTCCCTCTGACGTCATAATATTTAACAATGTCAAATCCGGATATCTTCCATATAGATTGTTTTACAAACCACCTGCTGCTTCCAGCAAGTTGCAGCATGTAATGTCCTCTCGAGCGGGCGGTGGCCAGACACCCATTTCAGTGGCTCTCAATGCTGGCTTACTTCGATACACATTGGTGGGACCTAGTTCCTTGTGTTTAGCACTCTGGTTCTAGGTGGGACTTGGGCCCTGGCTCTCGGGGGCTGAATTGCCCCTCTGAGACTTCCCCCTAAGGAAGGATAAGGGAACTCAGGCAGTCTGACCACTCGGTAAGATTGAGTGGTCAAACTCTTAAAGGGACACTTTTGAAAATAGAGCTACCTTTCTTTGCCGTTAAATAATTGAGCAGGGGATGCTGACAGCCTCTGCCCAATTAATAATAACAATAATATATATTACTATTTTTTTTTTCTCTTTTTGGATTATTTTTGCTCACCTATTGTCCCTCGCCGTGCACCCCTCCTCCCCTTCGGCTCAGGGACTTCAGAACCTGGAAGTCTCTAAAGCTTTTCTGTGCAGTTTGCATTCCTAAACAACTTGCTTAAAGAGGAACCGCACATTGTGCTCCGCTGGGTGATTTGCCCATGTTCTGTAGCCTCTGCACAGAGCGATGGATCAGAGCTGCACTCACATCTGATCCAGCCCTGCCTCTCTGAGACCGCTCGCTACAGCAATTGGTCTGAATGACGTCCGCTCCTTCTGTGCATACTGACCTATTTAGTGACCGATCTAGTAGCCGGCAGCCTCAAAATTTAAAAAATCCCGGCTGCTGGTGACACTGAGTGGGGTGGAGGAAACTCCTCTACTTCAATCAGCGTTCCTTAGAAATCTGGGAGGGGGGGGGCTAGACAAATCCTGGCCATTCTAAAACAACAAAGTTGTCAGGATGAAGAGAGTGGTCTTTATAATGTCTCTCCCTCTGTCTCCGGTTTCCTCGAGGCAGGATGAATCTAGGAGGTGCGTAGGTCTTCTACTTTTTTTATTCTATCAAAAGCTAAAACGTTCTGACTCTTAAAGGAATGGAGACGGCTCCTGTGGTTTTAGCTGTGCTTTCACGTTACTTTGTGTTACAGCGCTTCCAATACTGCATAGTAAAGGGCGTCTCACTTCAATGTTGGCGTCGTTTCAGGATGTCAGGGTTGAAAAGTTCAGCGTGCGCTCGTTCTGATTTAATAAATCTGTAGATTTGTTAATCAGACAGGCAGGATCGGCCTAAAAGAATAACCCGAGCGCCGTGAGTTTAGCATCGGGCGCCACGATTCAAGTAATCTGCTCTGTTGACATTACCTGCTTAACTCTGTCAACAAGCAACAGTTGCAACTCCATGGTTTCCAAGAGCAGAGATACACAGGGTGTTTATAAGCTTGTTCGTGTGGCTAGGGCCCATTCACACTGAGCGACATGAAAATCGTGCGTTTTTCCATGCGATTTTTCATATACGCGATTTTGAGCGATTTAATATCGCTGTTATGCGCGATACCAGTGATGTGTTGGCGGCAAATCGCGGACAAAAGGGTCATGTACAAGCTGCAGGCGACATTGGAGATGTGAACAGCTCCATTGCAATGCTTTGGAGAAGCTACATACAGCGATATCGTGGCAAAAACCGCGAGATAAATCGCTTAGTGTGAATGGGGCCTTAATATCTCGCCTGGGATTGGTGGAGAATTAAGTATGGATGTGGCTGCATAACATTAAAGGATTTGAGAGTGGGGTCTTTTGAATTTTCTAGTGTAGCCTGGGTTGTTCTTCCCAAATCCGTTAATCTCTCTCCCCTACTCTAGTAGGACCGGGGGGGGGGGTGTGCTCAAATGTTATTTTGAGGTGCTGCTCATTTTCTTCTGTTTCATAGTTTGTTCATTAAGTGCCCTCACGTGTTTAATGAGACAGGAAGTATAGTGGAAAGTAACAGATCCTCTTTTACTACCCATTTACAAAGTCTTACTGTCAGAGATTTGGTTACCATTGATGGATTTTTTTTTTGGCTTTGTGCTCCTGTGCGTGCCTGTTAGAATTCAGTAGGTTTATTGGCCTGTGCTGTTGTGACGGTGTCGTCTTTATAACCAGTGAGCTTATCTAGACTAACAGACTAAAAAAACATTGAGTTATTTATAAAGCGGGCTGTTTTATTTTTAGCGTTCCATTTAAGGCTAGAGGTGACTGAGCGCTATAAACATTTACATGGCAGAATTCTGGGAATTGTAGGCCTCAACATCTGGGGGGGGGGGCGTGAGTTTTGCAGCCCTGGCCGTACAGTGTCCAGTTTAGTTATTTAAGGTAAAATTCTGTTGGCCTGTAGCTGGTTCCAGGATTGGTCAGTTCTGATTTTTGATCTGCTTGTATGTGTTAACGGGGGAGGCTTGACAATCCCAGAGGGCAGGTAGTCACGGGCACCAAGAATTTTCAATTGATTGCCAAAAACTGACTACCAGTGCTGTATACCAAAACCAGGAGATAAACAGACACACACATTATACACTCCCCTGCCACTTTATTAGGTACACCTTGCTAGTACCAGGTTGGACTCCCTTTAGAACTGCCATAAATTCCTCGTGGCATGGATTCAACAAGGTGTTGGAAACCTTCCTCTGAGAATTTGGTCCATATTGACATGATAGCATCACGCAGTTGTTGCAGATTTGTCGGCTGCACATCCGTGATGCGAATCTCCCGTTCCACCACATCCCAAAGGTGCTCTACTGGATTGAGATCTGGTGACTGTGGAGGCCATTGGAGCACAGCGAACTCATTGTCATGTTCAAGAAACCAGTTTGAGATGATTTTTGAGCTTTGTGACATGGTGCATTTATCCTGCTGGATGTAGCTATCCCAAGATACAGGGTACACTGTGGCCATAAAGGGATGGACATGGTTATTAACAATACTCGGGCCGTGTAGTTTAAACGATGCTCAGTTGGTACTAAGGGGCCCAAAGTGGGCCAAGAAAACATCCCCCACGCCATTACACCACCAGACTGATCCGTTGATATTAGGAAGGATAGATCCATGCTTTAATGTTTACGCAAAATTCTGACCCTACCAACTGAATGTCGCAGCTGAAATCGAGACTCCTCAGACCAGACAACATTTTTCCAATCTTATATTGTCCAATTTTGGTGAGCCTGTGCGAATTGTAGCCTCGGTTCCCTTTCTTAGCTGACAGGAGTGGAACCCGGTGTGGTCTGCTGCTGCTATAGCCCATCAGTTTCAAGTTTGGACATGTTGTGCGTTGAGAGATGGTATTCTGCATACTTTGGTTGTAACGAGTGGTTGTTTGAGTTACTGTTGCCTTTCTAACATCTCAAACCAGTCTGTTCATTCTCCTATGACAGGGATGGCAAACCTTTTTTAGCCAGAGTGCCCAAACTGGATCGCTGAATCAACTTATGTGTCTCAAAGTGCCAACCGCACAATTAGACCTGAATACTGATTTATTTTAGAAGAAACACTTCATACGACTGTTTGAGCTAATTCTGTGCTTAAGTCTTAGAAGAAAAATACAGTATAAGAAGATGAATATAATTGCCCCAAGCTCACACAAGGATATATTGCCCCAAGCTCACACAAGGATGTAACTGCCCCAAGCTCACTCAGGGATGTAACTGCCCCAAGCTCACTCAGGGATGTAACTGCCCCAAGCTCACTCAGGGATGTAACTGCCCCAAGCTCACTCAGGGATGTAACTGCCCCAAGCTCACTCAGGGATGTAACTGCCCCAAGCTCACTCAGGATGTAACTGCCCCAAGCTCACTCAGGGATGTAACTGCCCCAAGCTCACTCAGGGATGTAACTGCCCCAAGCTCACTCAGGGATGTAACTGCCCCAAGCTCACTCAGGGATGTAACTGCCCCAAGCTCACTCAGGGATGTAACTGCCCCAAGCTCACTCAGGGATGTAACTGCCCCAAGCTCACTCAGGGATGTAACTGCCCCAAGCTCACTCAGGGATGTAACTGCCCCAAGCTCACTCAGGATGTAACTGCCCAAGCTCACTCAGGATGTAACTGCCCCAAGCTCACTCAGGGATGTAACTGCCCCAAGCTCACTCAGGGATGTAACTGCCCCAAGCTCACTCAGGGATGTAACTGCCCCAAGCTCACTCAGGGATGTAACTGCCCCAAGCTCACTCAGGGATGTAACTGCCCCAAGCTCACTCAGGGATGTAACTGCCCCAAGCTCACTCAGGGATGTAACTGCCCCAAGCTCACTCAGGATGTAACTGCCCCAAGCTCACTCAGGGATGTAACTGCCCCAAGCTCACTCAGGGATGTAACTGCCCCAAGCTCACTCAGGGATGTAACTGCCCCAAGCTCACTCAGGGATGTAACTGCCCCAAGCTCACTCAGGGATGTAACTGCCCCAAGCTCACTCAGGGATGTAACTGCCCCAAGCTCACTCAGGGATGTAACTGCCCCAAGCTCACTCAGGGATGTAACTGCCCCAAGCTCACTCAGGGATGTAACTGCCCCAAGCTCACTCAGGGATGTAACTGCCCCAAGCTCACTCAGGGATGTAACTGCCCCAAGCTCACTCAGGGATGTAACTGCCCCAAGCTCACTCAGGGATGTAACTGCCCCAAGCTCACTCAGGGATGTAACTGCCCCAAGCTCACTCAGGGATGTAACTGCCCCAAGCTCACTCAGGGATGTAACTGCCCCAAGCTCACTCAGGGATGTAACTGCCCCAAGCTCACTCAGGGATGTAACTGCCCCAAGCTCACTCAGGGATGTAACTGCCCCAAGCTCACTCAGGGATGTAACTGCCCCAAGCTCACTCAGGGATGTAACTGCCCCAAGCTCACTCAGGGATGTAACTGCCCCAAGCTCACTCAGGATGTAACTGCCCCAAGCTCACTCAGGGATGTAACTGCCCCAAGCTCACTCAGGATGTAACTGCCCCAAGCTCACTCAGGGATGTAACTGCCCCAGCTCACTCAGGGATGTAACTGCCCCAAGCTCACTCAGGGATGTAACTGCCCCAAGCTCACTCAGGGATGTAACTGCCCCAAGCTCACTCAGGGATGTAACTGCCCAAGCTCACTCAGGGATGTAACTGCCCCAAGCTCACTCAGGGATGTAACTGCCCCAAGCTCACTCAGGGATGTAACTGCCCCAAGCTCACTCAGGGATGTAACTGCCCCAAGCTCACTCAGGGATGTAACTGCCCCAAGCTCACTCAGGGATGTAACTGCCCCAAGCTCACTCAGGGATGTAACTGCCCCAAGCTCACTCAGGGATGTAACTGCCCCAAGCTCACTCAGGGATGTAACTGCCCCAAGCTCACTCAGGGATGTAACTGCCCCAAGCTCACTCAGGGATGTAACTGCCCCAAGCTCACTCAGGGATGTAACTGCCCCAAGCTCACTCAGGGATGTAACTGCCCCAAGCTCACTCAGGGATGTAACTGCCCCAAGCTCACTCAGGGATGTAACTGCCCCAAGCTCACTCAGGGATGTAACTGCCCCAAGCTCACTCAGGGATGTAACTGCCAAGCTCACTCAGGGATGTAACTGCCCCAAGCTCACTCAGGGATGTAACTGCCCAAGCTCACTCAGGGATGTAACTGCCCCAAGCTCACTCAGGGATGTAACTGCCCAAGCTCACTCAGGATGTAACTGCCCCAAGCTCACTCAGGGATGTAACTGCCCCAAGCTCACTCAGGGATGTAACTGCCCCAAGCTCACTCAGGGATGTAACTGCCCCAAGCTCACTCAGGGATGTAACTGCCCCAAGCTCACTCAGGATGTAACTGCCCCAAGCTCACTCAGGGATGTAACTGCCCCAAGCTCACTCAGGGATGTAACTGCCCCAAGCTCACTCAGGGATGTAACTGCCCCAAGCTCACTCAGGGATGTAACTGCCCCAAGCTCACTCAGGGATGTAACTGCCCCAAGCTCACTCAGGGATGTAACTGCCCCAAGCTCACTCAGGGATGTAACTGCCCCAAGCTCACTCAGGGATGTAACTGCCCCAAGCTCACTCAGGGATGTAACTGCCCCAAGCTCACTCAGGGATGTAACTGCCCCAAGCTCACTCAGGGATGTAACTGCCCCAAGCTCACTCAGGGATGTAACTGCCCCAAGCTCACTCAGGGATGTAACTGCCCCAAGCTCACTCAGGGATGTAACTGCCCCAAGCTCACTCAGGGATGTAACTGCCCCAAGCTCACTCAGGGATGTAACTGCCCCAAGCTCACTCAGGGATGTAACTGCCCCAAGCTCACTCAGGGATGTAACTGCCCCAAGCTCACTCAGGGATGTAACTGCCCCAAGCTCACTCAGGGATGTAACTGCCCCAAGCTCACTCAGGGATGTAACTGCCCCAAGCTCACTCAGGGATGTAACTGCCCCAAGCTCACTCAGGGATGTAACTGCCCCAAGCTCACTCAGGGATGTAACTGCCCCAAGCTCACTCAGGGATGTAACTGCCCCAAGCTCACTCAGGGATGTAACTGCCCCAAGCTCACTCAGGGATGTAACTGCCCCAAGCTCACTCAGGGATGTAACTGCCCCAAGCTCACTCAGGGATGTAACTGCCCCAGCTCACTCAGGGATGTAACTGCCCCAAGCTCACTCAGGGATGTAACTGCCCCAAGCTCACTCAGGGATGTAACTGCCCCAAGCTCACTCAGGGATGTAACTGCCCCAAGCTCACTCAGGGATGTAACTGCCCCAAGCTCACTCAGGGATGTAACTGCCCCAAGCTCACTCAGGGATGTAACTGCCCCAAGCTCACTCAGGGATGTAACTGCCCCAAGCTCACTCAGGGATGTAACTGCCCCAAGCTCACTCAGGGATGTAACTGCCCCAAGCTCACTCAGGGATGTAACTGCCCCAAGCTCACTCAGGGATGTAACTGCCCCAAGCTCACTCAGGGATGGTGGACTTCAACTAGCGGCCGGGCAGCATCATTTGCCCGCGCGCGCTCGGAGCGGCAGTGAGGCGAGCCTATGATGTCTGACATCCTCTGACATCAACGAGGCTTTTTCGTCCACACAACTGCCGCTCACTGCATATTTTCTTCTTTCGGCCCATTCTCTGTAAACCCTGGAGATGGCTGAGAGTGAAAATCCCAGTAGATCAGCAGCTTTGAAATACTGAGACCAGGTCATCTGGCACCAACAACCATGCCACGCTGAAAGTCCTTTTTAAATCCCCTTTCTTGCCCATTCTGAAGCTCAGTTTGAACTTCAGCAAGTCGTCTTCACTTCTAGATGACTAAGGCTGGGGTCAGACGAATGCAGTGTGAACGTGCGTTTAGCGGCACTTTATTACGGCCGTGGTAGCAGCAAATGACAGCCAACATACAAATACGTTCGCACAAAAGTGCGGCCGCACAACGCAAGTGGCAAACGAACGCATTTGTGCAAGAACGTCGAACCGCTAGTACTGACGCACAGAGTGCGCTGCGTCGGCATAACATTGTGTGTGCGTGATTAGGAGACGTCTGGCCAACATCACGTCCATTTGTTTTTTATAGCTCCGTCAAAAATCACAGCCGTAATTGGCACCGTATGACCGCTATCGCGTATTCCATCAAAACGTGCGTTCGGACGCACTTTTTGACGGTAGACGTGAAAAATGCGTTAGTCTGACCCTAGCCTAAAAGCATTGAATTGAACAAGTAGGAAAGTGCAAGCGACAACTACAGATTCGGAGGCCAGTAGTTTTCTTTTTTTGTGTAATGGCAATCACATGGTGCTGTTCGGTTATTGTAAATATATCGCCGTCTGTTACTGTGGCTGAGTATCTAAACCCTGAAAAACAAATGAGGATGGCCCTTTGGTAGAGGTCACCTGTGACATGCCGGAAGCGGGCCAGCTTTCCTGTTCCAGTTCTTTTCGGTCTCCCAAGTGAATCCTTGAATATTTCTCATCCTTCTTGATAAGTAAAAGCGGTTCACAAATGATTTGCGTCATCGGAGACGTGCGGACGTTTTATCTGCTAAGAATTTACTGCAGTGGGGCTCTTCAGCCGCTGGAGGACTTCCAAGCTATTGGACTGTTTTATATAGACAGAGTTTGACCTTAAACATTAAGTATAGTGGATTCATGTTGCTGAGCTCCTGAAAAATCCTGTCTGGATTACCCTGTGGAATGAATGAAAATGCAGCTTCTCTGCAGTAAAGTTGTCAGTCCTGTGCTTTAGGTCTCATTATGGTGATGTAACTGCACATTCGAGTCGTGATGCCGGCTTGCGTTCTGGCTCTTACAGTAAACCTCTTGTGGGCGAGTTCACCTTGGCTGAAAACCATATCATGGTCTTGGTATAATGCGAAGCTACAGCATTGAAGAGACATTGCAGGTGCAGCTTCCCTTTGCTTCGGAAGGTGCCACCTCTGCGATTTCCCCCCCCCCCCACTCAAAATAAGATCGAAGTTCAATAAGCTTGTGTGTAATCTCCTTTCAAGCGGATTGTCTGTAATTATGATGGGGATCCAGAAGTAGTCAGTCATTGAGTAATCGTGGTCCTTTCATCTACTTTCCATTGGTCCTCGGCTTTAGCAGCTCTTTACTGCTTTTATGTTTTGTATCAGATGGAGAGCAACGCCTTATTCCCTGGTAGCCAAAGCCAGGTTAATGTACCGCAGGGCCCAAGGCAGGTTTCCAATATCTCGTTCTGACCGCTCGCTTTCTGACTTTACACACACCTTGCCAACTAACTTCACACACACATGCCCCGCTTGTGTATTTCTTTCTCTGGGGGGGCTCTCTGTTTTTTCTTGGGGCCCATAAGCAGCAGCTGGATAGAGACCATTGGCGGCTCGAGCTATTGGGTCGTCGCATGGCCACAATGATTGGCATGTGGGGGTTAGGCTAATGTCAGACGAACGCAGTCTGAGCGCACTCTGCGTGCGTGCACAATGGACAGACGTACTGACGGAAGTTGCTATAGACACCACACGGTCTGTTTTTGTTGACGGACTTAGAAAAAAAGGGAATTATGGGAAATAAAATTAATATGAAAGATGATAAAAATTTGAAAAGGATATGAAAAGCCATTTTGTATGTCAAGGTGCTGGGCGTCGCAAATACGCTGCGTCTGACATCTCACACAGAACGCTACGCGGACGTGACGCACTCTGCGCGTCCGTGGTAGCGGTTTTACGTTCTTGCCTAACTTGCATCCGTTTGTCACATGCGTTGTGCGTGCGCAGTTCGGTGCGCACGTACTTCGTGTGTGGGTCTCTATTGATCATGATTCTATGCTACGACGGACGTTAAACTTTGCGGCGACACGGATGTGATCCCTGCGTCCGTCTGACGCCTGCCTTAGTCTACTTCGTGGCAGCTTGCCGACGGTGAAGAAGCTTGTAGCACTCCCTCAGACTGGTACCCTCTGGCAGTCTTGAGGGGGGGGGGGCCATATGCCAAGTCACCATTCAAGATTTTATTTCGGTGAAGGTTTTTTTTTTATTTCTTTAATGGACCTTTTTTATTATTCGTCATAGGTCCTTAAATGTCGGTGATTTTTTTGGTGCTCTTTGAATAATCCTGTAGACTCTCACCGTCCCTCCAGTCTAAAAGCGCATTACTTCAGAGAGGTCGATCCGCTCACTCAATTCCCCCATTGCACCTTTCCTGATCTTTTTCCAACACCGCATCCCATTAGAATATGTTGAAACATAGAATATGTCGGAGATGGGAACCTTTCGGCCCATCTAGTCCCTATTACTTTCTATGCCATGCTGTTTGACCTCACCCCTGTGTGTGTGTCACCTCATTCCCCTTAGAGAGGAAGCTCTTGAGCACAGTCCTCTTTTCCTATAGTTTTCCCTCTGGCAAACTGATGTGTTTAATTTTATATCTTGTCCTACCCATTGTACAACATTGCAGACTATGTTGGTGCTTTATAACTGTAATTGTGTGTTGATTATAAATGTGTTTAAATATTTAGACATGCAGCGTATGCTTTTATGCAAGAAGTTTCCAGTTCCTAAGTTTTTATTTTTCTTCACTTTCTTTAAAATGTCTTTCAAGAACATGTTTTCACACAATATCTTGGCCCCTTTTCCAACTCTAGCTGCAACCTGCGAGTGCTAGTTCCCCTAAATTGTGCTAATGTCAACCCGTTTAATGTCACTTTCACTATAATCTCGCCATTAGTGACAAGCAGAACTAGTGGTGTGATTTCCTGAGCGTGCGTTACTGCAGGATTGAACTTTATTAACGTTTACATAAGACATCAATTGCCAGTTACAGGTTTGGCAATGGGGGGGGAAAAAAAAGACTGACTCATTAGCTCTGTAAAACATCATCATGTGATCTGTGCATAATTCAAAATTTGTAAAAAAAAATTATTTATTTTTTTGACTCGGAGGCAGGTATTTGCTTCTTTTTTTTAAAATTTTTATTCTGATCTCAGCAGCAATGAAATAGTTAACAAAACGAAAAAGCAAACTTCCCCACAACAGGGGAACACCCCATACATTAGCCCGACCCTCTCTCCATATGTAATCTTGCCCCGGGGCAGTTATCCCTCTTACTTGCTGCTCCTCTTGGCGGGATAAGTATCCGTATTCTGTCCTTTTTTGTTTTGCTTTGTGTGTTACTGCAGGATTTAACTTTATTAACATTTGCATAAGACTTCTCAGTTACAGGTTTGGCAACGGAAAAAAAAAGTCTGATTCCTTAGCTCTATAAAACGTCATCATGTGATCTTGACATAATTGTTTTTTTTTGGTTTTGTGTATTCCTTTGCAGGAAACCCAGCGTTTACTGGCAGAGCCAGTCCCTGGAATAAGAGCTGAGCCTGATGAAAACAACGCACGCTACTTTCATGTGTGTATCGCAGGTCCACAGGATTCCCCATTTGAGGGAGGGTCATTTAAACTTGAATTATTCCTTCCAGAAGAATACCCAATGGCAGCTCCCAAAGTACGCTTCATGACCAAAATCTATCACCCTAATGTAGACAAGTTGGGAAGGATATGTTTAGATATCTTGAAAGGTAAGAGTTGTGCAAGTTGTCTTTTTCACTGTCTTTTTAACTTCAGTAGAGTTATGATTCTGACATTTTTTATATGTCAGAATCGGAACAATTTTATTTGGGCCCCCTAGCGGTATCAGAGTGTTGCTCGGATAAATGCATTACAGAAAGCAGTAACCCGAGCCACACTCGGACTGCGGCTGGAATCATACGTGTCCCTGCGCTCTCTCGCTGTCCCCCGCATTCTCCTCCAGCGATCGCGACGTCCTGCTTCTCTTCTTGCGGGAAGGGAACCAGGAAGCAGAACGCCACAATCGCCAGAGGAGAATGCGATTGCGGAGGTCAGTGAGGGAGCGCTGGGACAGGTATGTAGGCACCCGGAGTGTGGCTTGGGGTTACTGCTTTCGGCATAGAAAGTTAACCCCAAGCCACACTCGGGAATAACGCCAGGGAGGTTAACGTACAAACTGCATACATGGTGTGTACTTGTTACAAACTGAGAAGACCGTTTAGACTTCATAAAATGCTAATGATATTCTCTATTCCTCTGCTTGAAGAAGAGTTGTTTTCTTAAAGTCTTAGGGATAGACATATCTTTTTTTCAGGGCAGATTCGGATTATCTGCAGCCTTTCCTGCCGATAACCGATATCTGGTGCCAATATTATGCAAATTTAACGTTTTGAAGAAAAAAACCACACAAACCATCTGAAATCAAAGAAATACTTTTATTTTTACAAACCACATGGCCGTGTCTATGCTCTGGTCTTTGCGATGATGCCTCATATGACCCTATACTTAAAAGATTGGCAACCTTGGCCCTCCAGATATTTTGGAACTAAATCTGCCATGATGTTCAGCTACTCATCTGGTTCTTGGACCCTCATGGGATGTTTAGTTCCAAAAGATCTGGAGGGCCAAGGTTGCCAACCCAGCTGTAGTAGTTTGGCACCTTGTATGTCTGGTACCTAAGACCCCCCCCCCCTCTACTCTGAACAGAGTTCCTAACTCGACGTCAGTCTCTGTTTTACTTTTCGTAGCTGTGTGGCAGACAACATCGACCATTCCCAAATACGATGACAGTTTCGTGTCGTTGCGTTACAGTGTTATCGATAATTGCTGCAACAACTGTATATAGCTGCTACCTACACCATGAGTAGTGACTACATGTAGGGTCAAAATAGAACTTTTAATTGGGGACAGGCACGCATATTTATGTGTGTCAAAGATGCGTTATTTACATATACAAAAACTCCCCTAGAAAATGTTGAGACATAATTAAACTAGGACAGATAATGGGATAATCATTTGCTCAACATTCCTAGACAGGACAGGACAATGACCAATTGTTAAGTTGTTAACAGTGAACAGATTAGTCTAAAACAAAAGATAATGGGGCAGTGTTTGCCTGACAAAGCAGATTAACAAACTACTCCAACCGATATTAACACATTCCTGGGAGAGTGCATGCTGGAAGGCTAATCCTATTAGCAGATAACAACAGATACAAATGGACCATAACAATAGACAGACTAACATTATTCTTGCACAACAAATCTTTGAACACCAACTGCCAAACAGGACCCGATCCTGCAATCCTGGGACCCATGACCTACTGTATAAGGGAGTCTCAATGTCCCACAGCAAGAGTTGTCGGCCTGCTGTGGGAGATGCCCCACTTCGGCACCGTTCTGTGGGAACTCGCATGTCACGGCTGCACTGAGCCAATTTGTCCAATTCGGCAATATCCGCAAATAAAAGGCCGATACCAATATCAGTTATTTGCTGAATATCAACCACTGATAATTGGTCCCATACCACATCTCTTCCGCAGCCGGTTTGATCTGTATAAATGGTCAGAGCTCTGGCACGTGATTGGAAGATCAGAAATCGATTCCCTTCCTCCAGTCCTATAGAGCAGGAATCCCCCACCCTGATATTTATTGCCAACCATTCCCAAAATATGATGGTTTATTGGCTTACCTCAGAATGCATGAACAGCATTCTGCCAGGCCCCTCCGACTGGCTGCTGGCATGTGAAGGTTGTAACGTGACTCGGCTAGTGCCCCGCTCTCAAGATCTTGCGAGAGCACGTCTGTTGGCCCCAGCGGCCGCTTTACAACCTTCAAATGTCGGTGGCCGTTCAATGGAACGTGGTCAGCCGGCGGAGGGGCCTGACAGAATGCTGTGTTTTTTTACACATCCCTTTTTATTACCTTTTTAAGGTATACCTTATTTCCTTTGAAAATTAAAAAAACTGGATTCTCCAGAAGCCAGAGGTACTGTGATGCCCTTCAATGGCATTGTCACGTCGCATGCATGCCCCATGGATGCAACAGATCTTTAATCAAAGCACGTTTTTTTCCCCGTCTGTCTAGATAAATGGTCTCCAGCCCTTCAGATCCGTACAGTGCTCCTATCAATCCAGGCATTGTTAAGCGCTCCCAATCCAGATGATCCTTTAGCAAATGATGTCGCTGAGCAGTGGAAGACATGTGAAGCCCAAGCCATAGAAACAGGTACCACATCTTCATATATAAACAGGCTATTGACATACAGTACAGAATAATATGTGTTTTAAAGAGTATTCTGAACCCATGATTAGTGTCACAAATAAACTGTAACACGCTGCTGTCCTCATGTAGGATACCCCAATCCACTCGCCCGAATGAAACCATTGCTCAGGTGATGCCACCCTAAGAGTGGAGTGTGATATTAAATTATACAGAGTGAGTGGTATCCTGTGCACCGACAAAGCACCACCTCTTTAATTACAGGCACAAAATCAGCAGTCAGCGTATATTTGGAGTTGCATAGAAATAAAATGTACGAGCGACCACTCTCAATACTCTGAGCCACAATCCTGGGCTCGTAGGGGGCTTTTCCTCTGGTGTGTTATTAGGTTCCACTAAACCTTGTAGACCAGCAGTTACAGTTATAAGCATTTATAAAGCGCCAACAGATTCCTTAGTGCTGTAAAATGTGAGAGACAGAATAACAAATGTACATACATGGAACAGTAGGAGGGAAGGACCCTGCTCGAGAGCTTACAATCTAAGTTCCCTTCACATGTTTCTAAACTACAAGTCCCATGATTCTCTGGCCATCTGTTACATTCAGAGAATTCTGGGAATTGTAGGCCACCAACATCTGGGGGTCTAGAGTTTGAGAGCCCTGTTTTAGATTATTGCTATGCATTATGGGAGTAATAGTCCTGTGCCTGTCCCTCGCAGGCTCATACACCTGTAGTTTTGTGGGGGGGGGGGGGGGTTGTATTCTATGCATAATTATCATGACACTAAATCTGGGTTCTGGGTATATAGGATTGACTAGTCTTAACTTCTTTTAATCTACTCTTTTCTCTCTCTCTACTTGCAGCCAGAGCGTGGACTAGGCTATACGCTACGAATAACTCTTAAAAGCATCTTGATCTACAAGTGTGCATCACTTCTTCTGTTCTGCCAAGACCCTCTTTCCTTTTTTTTTTTTTTTTGTTTGCATTTAATGGACACAGTCTTAAAAAAACAAAAAGAAAACTTAAAAAAAAAATACAATTTAAAGGAAAAAAAAGTTAAATAAATTTAAAAAAAAAGAGCCCAGACATGGTCAGTTTTTGGTGATTAAATGCACATTAGAAAACCTGTCTTGTCCTAGTTCACTTTGTATTGCATGAGCAGAGGTTGTAAACCGTTTCACCGGCATGTTATGAAACGTTCAAAAAGTAAAGAGGGTAGCAAGACCTCCGTATTCCCTTCATAAATTTGAGTATAGGCACTGTGAATGGAAGTAGTCTAGGTTAGTTGCAGTGTAAATGTATTTTGTGACTTTATTTTCTTTTACTGGTTTTCTACCCCCCCCCCCCCCTTATTTTCTTGTTTCTCCTAACCGCATCATGTGGAAGCAGCTAACCTGCACTCTAGTGTATGACCCTCCCGTAGCCACATACCTGCAAAAAAGGCAAAGCTCATCCGGACTATAGGAAAATTGATAACTCCACAAAAAAAAACCTACCAAACCATTCTCTAATATCTTATTTTTGTGTTGTTTCCCCCCCCCCCCTCTTTGAGTGTTAGAGCATCCAAAGCTTGTGACCATTGTGTATGGCTTGTCTTTGAAAAATCTGTAAATCTTATGTTTTAGTAAAATATTTTTTTTTGTTATTCTACTTTTGCCTTTGTACAGTTTTTTGTTTTTTTTTGCATTTGGTGTCTAAAAGATTCTGTGACCGTTGCAGGATCGCTGGTCGGCATAAATGGACATTTCCGAGACGTACATCACAAAAAATAACTTTTTGCAATACATTGATCATAGAACAGAGTGTGAAACACTAAAATAAATCTCCTCTGACATTGTGCCACTTGATCCCCCGCTGCACCCGTTTCTCACATCAAGGTGTTTTGACACTTTCATAATAGAATTTCTCCTATATTTCTTAAGTAACTTTTCTAGCTGTATATCTGTAAGTCATGGTCCTACATTGTCCTTCTCTGAAGGATGCTTCCACATAGAAAACACACATTCCTACAGAATTATAAGCCATTGTAGGCCAACTGTTTCCATGCTGAGCTGTCACTGCATCAAGCGGCGTTACTGCCTGACTCCCACCGGGGTTTAGAAACACATGAGAACAAGTCACGACAGTGAGAAAAGGCCAGGCAGCGAACGGAGTTTAATAGGATGATCATGCAATGTGGCGTCACGGAGAGCAGCGTGGGAGAACATAAACAAGTATTAAAGGGACAATACTCATCCTGACCACTTTATCTTTTCACTGTGGTCAGGATGTTTAGAATTCTCCCCCTCCTTCTGTTGCAATCCTGGGTGAAGTGGAGGCGTTTCCCACCCAGTGTCACCAGCAGGTGGGATTTTGAATTTCCCGGCTGCCAGTGCCATGTCACCCTCTAAGACCACCCGACGTCGCAAGCGTTCTCAAAGAGGCAGCCAATGGATCAGATCTGTGCATGCAGGCGCAGCGCTGATCCATCGTTCTGCACAGTCGCTGCAGAACCTGCGTACGTAATTTCCAGTTCTCTTGCTACACAATTGGCGTGGCCACACAAATTGCATCGCAAAACTGCAGGGACTTCCAGATTTGGTAGTACCTGAGCTGAAGAGGAGGCGATTCCTGCGGCGAGGGATAAAAATATTTGCCTGAGGCTGTCAGTAGCCTTTTCCCAGTTATTTTAAGGGCAAAAAAAGGGCTCTATTTTTAAGACTATGCCTTTTTAAAGTGGGATTAAATACCATTCCATGTTCCCGCAAACTTCTCTTCCCTCTCGTTTTAAAAGAATGTTTAAAACTCCTTTTTCACTCCCTCGTTGTGGCCTCCTGTCTTGCCCTTGTGTCCATTTGAGATGCTTCTTATACAGAGGCATTGCGCAGGCAGCCAATCAGATGCTTCTCCTAGAGAAATGTCGTTTTTTTTTTTTTTTTTAAATTCCCAAGTTTTCTGTTTTGAAGAGCTGCTAGAGGGAGTAAGGGTAGGAGGGCGTCCCATCACAATGGCCATGTACGTTATCATCGTGGCTAGAGTATATGATTTCCAAACACACAGTAACTTGGCCAAACCCAGGAGGAAACACCCCAGGAATAACGAGTTAGAGCTGCACAAAGCTGTAATGCATCTCTTCACTTCCCACACCTAATGTTGTCACTTTAACTGACTTGTCCATTGATGGACCTTAATGCCTTTATGGAAATCATCATGGTTCATTAATAATGGTGAAACATCCCTTTAAAATAGACATAAACGCACAGAATTTCTGTGGAATCTTTTCCCTAGTTCTAGTTTGAGGCTTGCCACTTGGCGTGGATTAATCCTTTGACGGTTTTCAAGCGAAGCCATGGCGTTTTATGTATTTATGGGTCACAGGCAGAGGAATCCAAGATACAGCTACATTGGCACATGTATATTAAGAAATGCATGATTAAAATGGTTTGTTTGCCAATCTTCCTTGCTTCCCCTTCTTACAGCCCCCCCCCCCCCCCATCGTCCTGTGTCTACCCCATCTCGGGTTGGCGTGGTTGATTATGAGCCGGTGTATCTAGACTGTACGCTGATAGCGAGCAGGTCCCTCATACGTTTCCTGTACGGATACACTTTTTTTTATTTTTAAATCTTCCGTTACTTGAATGTTTTATTTTTCCCATTGTACAGTGCTTTTTAAATAAAACCGTAATCGTTTAGTGGAGCTGGTGAACCCATGGGCGAGTCCTGGGCGCTTTTGTATACCGCTGTCGGTGCATGCCTCGTACGACCCTCTAGAAACAAAGAGCTGTGATGGCTAGTCAACATATTTTGAACTTTTTGATTTAAAATGGTATGTTGATTTTAATATTGCATCAAACAGTCTTCACTTTTTATTATTCCGACTTGTATTGCGTTCACCTGGCGCCGATCGAATGGCTTCATTGATGCTCTGGAAGCAATCAGACTGGGGTGGAGGTGACGTGGCCTTGGCTAATGTGTATCAAGCAGGAGCTAGTAGAACATTTTCCTAAGTGGCAAATGCAGTAGCCACAGTCTCCTTAGATAAAGCCCCTGGCTTCTATTTTTGTGTTATGTGATGCAAATCTACATGCAGAGCTTTACCAGGCAGCTGAGAATTAAAGGTTACATAAATAAGAATAGAAGGAGTCTCACTGTAAGACGTATGAAAACAACATAGAGCAGAACTGCATATATAATACTGAACCCCCCCCCCGCTCATATAACCTGCTCACAGGATATAAATGCAATAAAGGCACATCAATAAATATACACGGCCGTTGTGATCCGCCTGTAGACCTGTGGTGTAGCTGGGAAATCGGCTTTCAGAATCGCTGAACACCATATGGGATGCAGGATACAACAAAAAGGCTGGACGAAATGTATTAAAATCAAATGTAATAGGACATAAACGCCGATATGTTTTGTTACATACATGTCCTATTTAATTTGATTTTAATGCTTACATTTCGTCCAGCCTTTGTGTTGTATCCTGCATCCCATATGGTGTTCCCATATTCTGAAAGCCGATTTTTTTTTTTTTCCCCAGAGGTTTCCAGCTACACCACAGGTATAAATATAAAATTTAAGGGAATAAAAGAATAATTTTCTGGCTGGAGACGGAATGAGTGTTATGTCTGTTAATGTAAACAGATAACCACTTTCTAATGATGAACAGAAAATGCTGAAACACTTTACATGGTGTGAGCAATCATTTCTGCCATCTCTGGTTGGAAAAGTATTACACAAAGTGCTTGAATGGACAATACCAATTACATAAGCTACAACTAGATTACCTGTGCATTCCAAACAAAAGCACCTATAAAGCACATTATAAAACACATGCTGCTGTTCTTTTTTCTTTCATGTAAAAAGGAAAAATTAATTTAGGTTTTTATCTCCAGTTTCCATTTTGTGGATTTTTTTTTTTTTCCCCGCGAGGCAACATTTACCAAAATCTAAGGGAATAAGTGGCAGATTGTGGCGTGATGACTGCAGCCTATTAGCTTATCTTTGCCACCGGTGCTAGTATTGAAATGAAGTACATAAATTATATTTAATTATCTTTATTAAAAAATACAGACAAAAAATAATAAAGCCTAAAACATGGTGGTGCGGTTTGGGTCCCGATATATAAATGAATAAATGCTAGAGACATATAAAATATGTTATCAATAGGCCCTATGAATGTTGAATGGTCCCTATAACAACAGCATTCTGCACATAAATAGCGGCAAATAAACCCACGAGAGTAACAAAGGGCTTTTAAACCACTATATACAATATACTTTCTGGTCCACAGTTCAGCAGATGCAGAAGAAGTTGTCTGTCATATAGAGATAGACAAACAGCAAAGATAAATGCAGATAAGCAATTTCTATCCTTGATATACTCAATCTCTATACTGTCAGAGATATTGCACCATATTGCTTAAGACCGACCGTATATAGTGATTGTAATAACACAAGCCAGATTGATCTTAAGTCACTCACTCATAAGAAGCCCACAGGAATATGTAGAAGTATGGATTAGACACATTAAGCTTGCAGTCAGTTCGCTCTATAACTGATATAAAATTGTCTATGTAGATACAATATGAGCATTCAGAGTCAGCAAGATCAAGGGGAGACCATGAGAGCTTAACGAATACTATGTATAGGTATCCAAAATGGTCCGCAATTCAGCAGCCACAACAATATTTGTCCGCCATGTACACACAGACAAAAACAGGATTATAAGAAGATTCTATCCCTAGGTTATTTGATTTCTATGTTGTCCCTGTGATCTAAACAGACGAGTAATACCCAATGGACTCAGTAGATATTAACAGGATAAATTAGTCACGGGCCACACAACACCGCCAAATAAGTGATCTGTTAAAAACAGGGTGCCATCACCAAAACATGAAACGCTGATGCGCGTTTCGCCGTCTCTACACGGCTTCGTCCAGAGTGTGATTAGTGTACTCACCCCCACGCCATATTTATACTGTCTCCTAAATCAGGGCTAAAACGTCAGGCATGTCGATAAACCGAATGTAGAGCGTGCAATCACTTCTGCATCACGTGATCGCTCGTCTATACACCACATGGGGGCTGTTGGCCAATCGGATCAGGGCTCATGCCGTTTCATATCGGCTGTATATATTGGAGCTCTGAAGAGAATCTATGTCCTCATACTTCTTTATAGGGGCTTGTTACTGCCTGGCATGGCATCATAAATCACAGAATTACAGTTAGATTTACTACACGCCATATACTCCATGGGGGAACATTTATCTTAAGATGCATCCTGAATAAATATACCTATTGGGGATTAGCCCTCTTTACGTTTCTTTAGTTTGATATAACCACTAGATGGAACAGTATATATATACAGCCTTCCAGTTCAAGTGGTTGAGGCCAAAACAGTAATTGAATTTAAGCAGGCATGGGATAGGCATAAGTATATCCTAAATAAAAGATAAATCCAGGTAAAGTATCCATGTAATTGGGCAGACTAGATGGGCCGAAAGGTTCTTATCTGCCGACATTTTTTCTATGTTTTTCTATATGTAAGTAGGGAAATAGGTGAGTGTTAAAGTGAAAAAGTTATGTGCATGAAAGAATGGTGGTTTAGACTATTTTATTACAGACTTTATATTTAAGTACAGTTACAGGTCAATTTGGGTTATTTTATGAATTGCAGGGAGGAGGGGTGCTTTTAAAATGAAGGAGGCTGATGTCTCAAATAAAAGGTGTAAAAATAATAGACACAGGTGGTGCAGTAGACATTGCTTATTTAGATTTCAGTAAGGCTTTTGATACTGTTCCACATAGAAGGCTTATCAATAAATTGCAATCTTTGAGCTTGGATTCCAATATTGTTGAATGGATTAGGCAGTGACTGAGTGACAGGCAACAGAGGGTTGTGGTAAATGGAGTTTATTCGGCGCAAGGTCTTGTTACCAGTGGGGTACCTCAGGGGTCAGTACTTGGACCCATTCTCTTTAATATTTTTATTAGTGATATTGCAGAAGGTATTAATGGAAAAGTATGTCTTTTTGCTGATGACACAAAGATTTGCAACAGGGTTGACGTTCCTGGAGGGATCAGCCAAATGACAAATGATTTAGGTAAACTAAAAAAATGGTCGGAGTTGTGGCAATTGAGTTTTAATGTGGATAAGTGCAAGATAATGCACCTGGGACGTAAAAACCCAAGGGCTGAATATAGAATATTTGATACAGTCCTAACCTCAACATCTGAGGAAAGGGATTTAGGGGTTATTATTGCAGAGGATCTAAGGGTAAGTAGTCAATGTAATAGAGCAGCAGGAAATGCTGGCAGAATGCTTGGTTGTGTAGGGAGAGGTATTAGCAGTAGGAAAAGGGAAGTGCTCATGCCACTGTACAGAGCACTGGTGAGACCTCACTTGGAGTACTGTGTGCAGTACTGGAGACCGTATCTCTAGAAGGATATAGACATCTTAGAGAGAGTTCAGAGAAGGGCTACTAAAATGGTGTACGGCTTGAAGGAGAAAAGTTACCAGGAAAGGCTTAATGATCTTAACATGTACAGCTTGGAAAAAAGACACGACAGAGGAGATATGATAGAAACATTTAAATACGTAAAGGGAATCCACAAGGTAGAGGAAGGGAGTATATTTAAATGGAAACAAAGTAGCAAAACAAGAGGACATAGTCTTAGATTAGAGGGGCAAAGGTTTAAAAGTAACATCAGGAAGCATTATTTTACTGAGAGGGTGGTGGATACATGGAACAGTCTTCCAGTAGAAGTGGTAGAGGCCAAAACAGTAATTGAATTTAAGCAAGCATGGGATAGGCATAAGGCTATCCTAAACAAAAGATAAATCCAGGTAAAGTATCCATGTAATTGGGCAGACTAGATGGGCCGTAGGTTCTTATCTGCCGACGTTTTGCTATGTTTCTAAGTAAAGCCCTCATTTAAGCCTTCTGGTGTCATTGTATGCAAGGTGTAAATCCAGTAGCATTCTCTGCGTTTTAACAGCAGATCATAATTGCCCTTCCTCTGTGGGTGTTTGACCAATTCAATCCCACAAAATTTCATCTGGTTTGTATCTCCACCTTGTAGCCAGACATGGCATTGTTTTACGGGAGTATCAATATGACCATTAATTGATCTTATATGCTTTCTAATTCTATATTTGAAAGGACGAAAAAGTCTTGCCGACATATTGCTTGCCACATCCACATATAAGCATGTATACCAAACCAGCTGTATTGCAGTTGAAAAGAGCGTTAACTTGGAATTTCTTATCTTTTCTTGCATCCTGAACCGTTTTAGAGTTCTTAATGATATTGGAGCAGCTCTTACATCTCCCACAGCTGTATGTGCCTTTCAAATGATTCCGTAGCCAGCTAGTGGGTTGAGTTGTGCTTTATGGATGGTAGTGGCTAGAAACTAATAGATCTTTTAAGTTTTTACGTCTTCTATTAGTAATCGTTGCATAGGTACCCACTGATTCTTTTAAATGTGGGTCCAAGGTTAATAGAGGTCAATATCTATCCATAATATTCTTCACAGCTCTATTTCCTGCATCATAATTAACGATACATCGTAACATCTGTCATTCTGCTTTTTTTGTGTCTTGTAAAAGCGTGTCCCTTGTATTGAGGGCTGCTTTCTGATATGCCTTCTTCAGGACCCTATTTGGGTAACCCTGTTTTTAAAAATTGGTTCGAAGAGTCTTGGCCTGTTCTTCATATTCCTCATCTGATGAGCAGATTCTCTTTAGTCTCAGGTATTGCCCAAAGGGGATGCCCATTTTAAGGGGCAATGGGTGAAAGCTTGACCAGTTCAATATTGTTTGTCGCTGTCTTTTTTTCCATATACAGTTGTCTCGACCCGTGTTTGATTATGAGAAATAGTCACATCTAAAAAATTTAGTTCATCTTTGTGAATTTCATGGGTAAAACGTAAGTTCAAAGTCAACCAATTCTTCTTTGGAGCCCCCCACACAAGAAAGACGTCATCTATATATCTCTTCCATAATAGAATTTTGGAGCAGAAGGGGTTTATCTCCGAGAGCACTGTCTGCTGCTCCCAAATACCTAGATAGATATTGGCATATGCTGGCGCGCACAAGTAGTGCCCATCGCTGTGCCTTGTATTTGATGGTAAAAATTCTGGTCAAAGATAAAATAGTTATGTTTCAAAATGAATGTCAATATCTCCAAAATGAAAGCAATCGCTTCAACGGGAAATTGGTTAGACTCCTGTAAGGCTTGATGTATATGTGAGAGCCCCTTTGTATGAGGGATAGAGCTGTACAGTGCTTCTACATCGAAGCTACAAAGCTTGTGGGAGAATAAAGTTATAAAGTTATTCATTAATTGCAATAATTGTTTCGTGTCACGGAGATACGAGGGTAGTCTCTTCACCAGATTTGTAAGACCTGATCTACATATTTACTACAGCCCTGCGTAAGATTCCCAATGCCCGATACTATCGGGCATCCTGGTGGGCATTCAAGATTTTTGTGTAGCTTGGGGAGCGCATAAAACGTTGAGATCACTGGGTGATTGATTTTTAAAGCTCTATATTCCTCTTCTGTAATCAGATTTTTCTCAAACCCCTGATCAAGAATTTGATTAAGTTGGTCCAGAAATCTCTGTTGGATCCTGAGATAACTTCACATAGATACTGGTATCACTTAATAGGTTAACATCACCTCATTTTGTCCCCTAGACATAATTACTACATTTCCCCCTTTGTCTGAGGGCTTAATGACTAGATTGTCATTCTCTTCAGAGTTCCAATATACACAGCCGATATGAAACGGCATGAGCCCTGATCCGATTGGCCAACAGCCCCCATGTGGTGTATAGACGAGCGATCACGTGATGCAGAAGTGATTGCGCGCTCTACATTCGGTTTATCGACGTGCCTGACGTTTTAGCCCTGATTTAGGAGACCGTATAAATATGGCGTGGGGGTGAGTACACTAATCACGCTCTGGACGAAGCTGTGTAGAGACGGCGAAACGCGCGTCAGCGTTTCATGTTTTGGTGATGGCACCCTGTTTTTAACAGATCACTTATTTGGCGGTGTTGTGTGGCCCGTGACTAATTTATCCTGTGAATATCTACTGAGTCCATTGGGTATTACTCATCTGTTGAGATCACAGGGACAACATAGAAATCAAATAACCTAGGGATAGAATCTGCTTATAATCCTGTTTTTGTCTGTGTGTACATGGCGGACAAATATTGTTGTGGCTGCTGAATTGCGGACCAGTATGGATACCTATACATAGTATTCGTTAAGCTCTCATGGTCTCCCCTTGATCTTGCTGACTCTGAATGCTCATAAAATTGTCTATGTAGATACAATATATCAGTTATAGAGCGAACTGACTGCAAGCTTAAGGCTAGGGTCAGACGAGCGTGATTTCTACGGACTGTACGTCCGTGCAGTACGGACATCGTCAGTACGGATGACGCAGTAGTGGTCACACAGTCCGTTTTTTCACTGAAGTTATTTTTTGACGGATGTAGGAGGGAAAAATAAATTACAATGAAAAAACATTCTGTCCGTCAAAAATGCTGGACGTATAAATGCAGTCCATCTGACCATGCTCCATCACTCACACACAAAGCTATGCAGACGTTGTGGACGTGGCGCACTCTGCACGTCCGTTCTAGCAGTATTACGTTCTTGCCTAACCTGCGTCCGTTTGCAGCGTCCGTCAGCCCCCGCACTTCTGTGCGGACGTACTTCGTGTGTGGGGCTCCATTTAACACAATTGTATGCTATCACGGACGTACTTATGTGCGGCAACACGGACGTTAACACTGCGTTCGTCTGACCCCAGCCTAATGTGTCTAATATCCATACTTCTACATATTCCTGTGGGTTTCTTAGGAGTGAGTGATTTAAGATCAATCTGGCTTGTGTTATTACAATCACTATATACTGTCGGTCTTAAGCAATATGGTGCAATATCTCTATGACAGTATAGAGATTATCTGCATTTATCTTTGCTGTTTGTCTATGACAGACAACTTCTTCTGCATCTGCTGAACTGTGGACCAGAAAGTATATTGTATATAGTGGTTTAAAAGCCCTTTGTTACTCTTGTGGGTTTATTTGCCGCTATTTATCTGCAGAATGCAGGGACCATTCATAGGGCCTATTGATAACATATTTTATATGTCTCTAGCATTTATTCATTTATATCGGGACCCAAACCGCACCACCATGTTTTAGGCTTTATTTTTTGTCTGCATTTTGCAATTATTTAATAAAGATATAATTTTTAAATATAATTTATGTACTTCATTTCAATACTAGCACCGGTGGCAAAGATAAGCTAATAGGCTGCAGTCATCACGCCACAATCTGCAACTTTTTCTTTTTTCCTGATATTTAATACTGAAGGTTCAATCCTGTGGTGCTAGTACAAAAACTCCCCTTTGGGGCTTTGATTTCTTTTCATGGTCCTATTTACCAAAATCTGTTCAAAAGTTTTACTCTACAGCTGCGGTTTATCATCTACAGTGTTTAACAGTCTGTGAGGTGGAGAAGGGGATGTTTAGATAAGGCAGCAGGAGGTCTGTTGTGTTGCCGACACAAGAGATGGCAGCTGAATGAGAAGCTTAAAAGGGAGTTTAAAAGACTTCTAATCTTCCCCTGGTGATGTCCTTTGAATACATCCCACATAATACAATGATCTGAGTTGGCGATCGACCTATTCACTCCATTCGATGGCCAAAACCACACCGTGAGGAGCAAGTGATCGAAAGATACGGGGGGGGGGGAGTTTACAACAAAGTATCACACAATGGATGCCACAGTGCCACATGTAGAGTAAAATAGTTTCTTCACTAAACATACACCAGAGCGAGCCTCCCCAAGGGCCCTGCTTCGAAATGGCCCTGGATACAAGTGGCAACTGGAGTTAGAAACCGGTGGGAGAAACTACAAACTTCCACCTTCTAATCGTCTAACTGGTAATGCACAGTAACTGTCCACCTGCACGATGTTCTCTCTGTCCGTTCGAATTTTTATATCTACCCTTCTAAAACGCTCAGCATGCTCCCATAGCCACTGTAGCACTTACTCCCACACCATCCATTTCTCACCCGCTTTTCTCTCATCCCGTGTGGTGGCCTCCTATCACCTGCTTCATTTCCTCAGAAACCTTTCCTCATCTGACTCTCGTATACCAAACTCCATACGCCCCTAGAAGTCCCATTCTCACCCAATTCCACTCACTCTCCTCTTGCTGCTGAGGACCTCAATCCTAATCTTGGCCCTTTAACAATCCCCGATCTTTGCTGGTCTTGCTTACCTTCTGACAGCAAAACGGTCTCATTCTGCCAATGATCTAATCTGATGATCTGACCTTTCTCTTGTTCCCTCTGGAACGATCGCTCAATCTGCAACAAGCTCATACTCGCCACCCAGGACATACTTGAAAACGAGAGAAATCTCAATGTATCCTTCCTGGTAAAATCCTTTCTCAAAAAAAAAAAAAAAAAGCCCACAACCATCCACGACACTGACCCTATGGAACGAGCTTCCTCGCAATATCAGACTGTCCCCCTTTAACACTCCCTGAAGACACTTCTGTTTAGGGAAGCCTATCACCTAACCCCGTCATAAACATCCAACCAGCCCAATAACCGTCCTCATCTCTCTCTGCGTTACATCATTCTCATCATTGCAGTCCTTCCCTCCGGGCTAATGTCAGACGAACGCAGTCTGAGCGCACTCTGCGTGCGTGCAAAACGGACAGACGTACTGACCAGGGCAGCCATCAGAAATGATGGGGCCCCTTACTAAACCTCACGATGGGGCCCCCCAGGGCCCCCCCCTCAACCTCTAACAGCTTTTCTCCCCCTTCAAAAAAAAAAGGACATAACATAGCACCACAGCAATAAAACTCCCAGTAATGTGCAGTGTGTATTAGCTTATCACAGTATCCACAGCAATAAAACTCACAGTAATGAGCGGTGTGTCTGAACATATCACAGAATCCACAGCAATAAATCTCACAGAAACGGGCTGTGTATGATGGCCTTTGGGTCTGGGTCTGGGCCTGGGCCCTGGGTCTGGTCCCTGGGACTGGGCCCTGAGGTCTGGTCCCTGGGGTCTAGCCTGGGCCCTGGTCTGGTCCCTGGGCCTTGGGGTCTGGGTCCTAGGATCTGGGCCCTGGGTCTGGGCCTTGGGGTCTGGGTCCTAGGATCTGGGCCCTGGGTATGGGGTCTGGACCCTAGGGTCTGGGCCCTGGGTCTGTATTTGGGCCTTGGGGTCTGGGCCTTGGGGTCTGGGCCCTGGGTTTGGCCTAGGGGTCTGGGCCCTGGGTTTGGGCCTAGGGGTCTGGGCCCTGGGTCTTAGGGTCTGGGCCCTGGGTTTGGGCCTAGGGGGTCTGGGCCCTGGGTCTGGGCCTTAGGGTCTGGGCCCTAGGGTCTGGGCCCTGGGTTTGGGCCTAGGGGGTCTGGGCCCTGGGTTTGGGCCTAGGGGGTCTGGGCCCTGGGTTTGGGCCCTGGGTCTGGGCCTTAGGGTCTGGGCCCTGGGTCTGGCCTTAGGGTCTGGGTCTGGGCCCAGGGTCTGGCCTTAGGGTCTGGGCCCTGGGTTTGGGCCTTGGGTCTGGGCCCTGGGTCTGGACCTTAGGGTCTGGGCCCTGGGTTTGGGCCTAGGGGGTCTGGGCCTGGGTCTTAGGGTCTGGGCCCTAGGGTCTGGGCCCTGGGTTTGGGCCTAGGGGTCTGGGCCCTGGGTCTGGGCCTTAGGGTCTGGGCCCTGGGTTTGGGCCTAGGGGGTCTGGGCCTAGGGGGTCTGGGCCCTGGGTTTGGGCCTTAGGGTCTGGGCCTTAGGGTCTGAGCCCTGGGTTTGGGCCTTAGGGTCTGGGCCTTAGGGTCTGGGCCCTGGGTTTGGGCCTAGGGGGTCTGGGCCTAGGGGGTCTGGGCCTAGGGGGTCTGGGCCCAGGGTCTGGGCCTAGGGGGTCTGGGCCCTGGGTTTGGGCCTAGGGGGTCTGGGCCCAGGGTCTGGGCCCTAGTGTCTGGGCCCTGGGTCTGGGCCTTGGGGTCTGGGCCCTGGGTTTGGGCTTAGGGGTCTGGGCCCTGGGTCTGGGCCTTGGGGTCTGGGCCCTGGGTTTGGGTCTAGGGGGTCTGGGCCTAAGGGTCTGGGCCCTAGGGTCTGGGTCCTGGGCCATGGGTTTGGGCCTAGGGGTCTGGGCCCTGGGTCTGGGCCTAAGGGTCTGGGCCCTGGGTCTGAGCCTTGGGGTCTGGGCCTAAGGGTCTGGGCCTAAGGGTCTGGGCCCTAGGGTCTGGGTCCTGGGCCTTGGGGTTTGGGCCTAGGGGTCTGGGCCCTGGGCCTTTGCCCTGGGTCTGGGCCATAGGGTCTGGGCCCTGGGTCCGGGCCCTGGGTTTGGGTCTTGGGGTCTGGGCATTTGCCCTGGGTCTGGGCCCTGGGTCTTGGCCCTGGGCCTAGGGGTCTGGGCCCTGGGTCTTGGGGTCTGGGCCTAGAGGTCTGGGCCCTAGGGTCTGGGTCCTGGGGTCTGTGCCATGGGTTTGGGCCTAGGGGTCTGGGCCTTGGGGTCTGGGCCCTAGGGTCTGGATCCTGGGCCTTGGGGTCTGGGCCTAGGGGTCTGGGTCCTGGGTCTGGGCCCTGGGTCTGAGCCTAGGGGTCTGGGCCTTGGGGTCTGGGCCTTGGGGTCTGGGCCTTGGGGTCTGGGCCATGGGTTTGGGCCTAGGGGTCTGGGCCTTTGCCCTGGGTCTGGGCCATAGGGTCTGGGCCCTGGGTCTGGGCCTAAGGGTCTGAGCCTAGGGGTCTGGGCCTTGGGGTCTGGGCCTTGGGGTCTGGGCCTAAGGGTCTGGGTCCTGGGCCATGGGTTTGGGCCTAGGTCTGGGCCCTGGGTCTGGGCCTTTGCCCTGGGTCTGGGCCATAGGGTCTGGGCCCTGGGTTTGGGGTCTGGGCATTTGCCCTGGGTCTGGGCCCTGGGCCTAGGGGTCTGGACCCTGGGCCCTAGGGTCTGGGCCTTGGGGTCTGGGCCCTGGGTCTGGGCCTTGGGGTCTGGGCCTAGAGGTCTGGGCCCTAGGGTCTGGGTCCTGGGCCTTGGGGTCTGGGCCATGGGTTTGGGCCTAGGGGTCTGGGCCTTGGGGTCTGGGCCTAAGGGTCTGGGCCCTGGGCCCTAGGGTCTGGATCCTGGGCCTTGGGGTCTGGGCCTAGGGGTCTGGGTCCTGGGTCTGGGCCCTGGGTCTGAGCCCTAGGGTCTGGGCCATGGGCCTTGGGGTCTGGGCCATGGTTTGGGCCTAGGGGGTCTGGCCCGGGCCTTTGCCCTGGGTCTGGGCCATAGGGTCTGGGCCCTGGGTCCAGGCCCTGGGTTGGGTCTTGGGGTCTGGGCATTTGCCCTGGGTCTGGGCCTGGGTCTTGGCCCTGGGCCTAGGGGTCTGGACCCTGGGTCTGGGCCTTGGGGTCTGGGCCTAGAGGTCTGGGCCTAGGGGTCTGGGTCCTGGGCCTTGGGGTCTGGGCCCTGGGTTTGGGCTTAGGGGTCTGGGCCCTGGGTCTGGCCTTGGGGTCTGGCCCTGGGTTTGGGTCTAGGGGTCTGGGCCCTGGGTTTGGGCCTAGGGGTCTGGGCCCTGGTTTGGGCCTAGGGGTCTGGGCCTTGGGGTCTGGGCCCTGGGTCTGGGCCCTAGGTCTGGGCCTAGGGGTCTGGGTCCTGGTCTGAGCCTAGAGGTCTGGGCCCTGGGTTTGGGCCTAGGGGTCTGGGCCTTGGGGTCTGGCCCTGGGTCTAGGGGGTCTGGCCCTAGGGTCTGGGTCCTGGGCCTTGGGGTCTGGGCCATGGGTTTGGGCCTAGGGGTCTGGGCCTTGGGGTCTGGGCCCTGGGTCTGGGCCTTGGGGTCTGGGTCCTGGGCCCTGGGTCTGAGCCTAGAGGTCTGGGCCTAGGGGTCTGGGCCTTGGGGTCTGGGCCCTGGGCCCTGAGCCTAGAGGTCTGGGCCTAGGGGTCTGGGCCTTGGGGTCTGGGCCCTGGGTTTGGATCTAGGGGCCTGGGGTCTGGGTCTGGGCCCTGGCTCACCACTCGCTGTCTTCTATCTTCTTTTCTTCTGTCTTCAGCTCTTCTTTTCTTCACCTTTTCTTTAATCTTCTTCTCTTCTTTTCTTCTGTCTTCTTCCTGGTCCCTCCAGCTCCGGCGCGCAGCTTCACTGAGTGGAGGGGCGGAGCCAAAGCAACGTGCTTGGGAGGCCCCTCACACGCTGCTTGGCCCCGCCCAGCCAGGAAGTGAAGCTGCCAGGAGCCAGAGGAGACACAGTGTCTCAGTCTCCTCCGGCTCCTGCAGCAGCAGCGACACAGCTCCGGATTCGGACTCAGAGTCCGATACGGAGCTGTTAAAGGGCGACGCCCCGCTGTCGTCGGGGCCCGGGATCCTCCCCAGGCCCCGGCGGCCCGGGCCCCCACCGGGCCCGGGCCCCTTACGGCAGTAATGGGCGTAATGCCCTGATGGCGGCCCTGGTACTGACAGAAGATACTGTAGACACCACATAGTCCGTTTTTTTTTACGGATGTAGAAAAAGAAAAGAACTATGGGAAATAAAATTAATATGAAAAATGATAATTTGAAAAGGATATGAAAAGCCATTTTGTGCGTCAAGGTGCTGCACGTCGCAAATGCGCTGCGTCTGACGTCTCCTCATTACTCACACAGAACGCTACGCGGACATGGCGCACTTTGTGCGTCCGTGGTAGCGGTTTTACATTCTTGCCTAAATTGCGTCCGTTTGCCACCTGCGTGGTGCGTGCGTCTATTGATCATGATTCTATGCTACAACGGATGTTAAACTGTGCGGCAACACGGACGTGATCACTGCGTTCGTCTGACACCAGCCTAACAGAATAATAATACATGAGAAAATCAAAATACATGTAAGATATCAGCAACATGAAATAAAGTAAATCATTTAAGTTAGTAAAAATCAGTCTTATTCCAATTATTTAATACCTTGTGCATAATGATATTATTACAGGTCAACGTATGAGATTGTGAATAGAGCGCTCCGGAGCTGCCGTTCTGTAAAGCAAAGATCACGAGTAATGCTCTTATGTATGCATTCCAGCAATGACCCAATTCGCCAATATTTACATATACATCCCTCATCTAATCTCTCGGGATTTAGACTAAGGAGAATTCTCTTTGCAATCCCTGTTTAAACGGAACGTCCCAGGCTGGAGCTGACAAACGTTTCATTAAACATGTCGAAAAAGAAGACCAATTAAAAGGACAATCCAGTAGTGTTTCACCGTGCCTTAAACACAGGTTTATTCAGAGAACCGTGAAACTCAGGAGAATGACCGAAGAAGTGAAAATTCTAGGTCAAAATAGCCAAACCAGAAAAATGCTCCCATTTGGTCTAGATTGTTCTCTTCTCCTGGTTTTCACCTCTCTTTGAATAACCCTGATAGCCTATCTACTACCAACAGCATCACACGTCTCTAAGGCTAGGGTCAGACAAACGCAGTGTGAACGCAGGTGCAGCCGCACTTTATCACGGCCGTAGTAGCAGCAAATGATGGGCAATATACGAAGTACAGCCGTACAAAAGTGCGGCTGCGCAACGCAAGCGGTAAACAAACGCATTTTTTCTAGAACGTGATACCGCTAGTACTGACGTACAGAGTGCGCTGTGTCCGCTAGCGGCATGTGTGCGTGATTAGGAGACGTCAGACGCTGCTAATGTCCGGCCAACATAACGTCCAGATGCAAAAAGGGTTTTATTGATGATCCGTACAAAATCACGGACGCAAATGCGCATCGTATGACCGCTATCGCGTATTCCGTGAAAAAATACGTCCATTCGTTCGAACGCACTTTTTCACGGACTACGTGACAAATGCGTTCGTCTGACCCTAGCCTAAATCTCTGAAAAAGCTTTTCAAATAAGACATTCTTCACATTTTTCGGCTGACAAAAATGGAGAGGCAACGTTTTTGCGTGTTTTAGGCTCCCTACCTTCCTGGCTCTTAACTCTATAACCTGATAGTAGAAACTCCCACCCCTGGCGGTAAACAAGGAAGATAAGGAGCAGAAAGCGGAGTCTGCAGTAACCTGACATCTGCTGAATAAATATGATAAACACCTTGGGCTCGAATCAAAGCCTAGTGTAAACTTTTCACTAGCAAAGGTAAGTTAACTCGATTTTACATGGTAATGCATTGAAAGCATATCAAATGCCATATGGATATTTTTTTAAAGCCTTGTTAGTTTGCCCCTGTGGAGAAACTAAATTCACTTTGAGAATACACTCCTGTCCCTCTGTTTTACTGTAAAACAAGGAGCTCACTATTCAAAAACTTCATAAACTATGCTGCCGCATTACAGCAACCAGGGAGAGGGCAGTCGAGCTCTGGGGCCATTCACTGCTGTACAGGGATAAGACGAGCAGGAAATCGCTGTACAGTACAGCCAAAAGGTGTTACTGTAATTTCCATACACTATCATTACGACACATATATTATTTGTATATTCTATTGGTAATTTTCGGAAGCTGTTGCTAATCTAAAGCTCCCTACAAATCCCTATAAGCAGGAGAGCTCACCATTTTTATTAACTGTCTGCATCACGTTTAAGATCGTTGACACAAATGCCATTTTTGCCTGTATGCTGATAATGCAGACCCCGTGTGACATTGTGTAAGATACAGGAAACAATCTCAAGTTCAGAATCTTTTATTCCAATATGTCTGGGAAGGATAAACGAATCCATGAAAAATAAAAAGTGAGCAAATTTATATTATGATATAAATCTTAACTAGGGATGCACTGAAATTTCGGCCACTGAAAACTATCGGCCGAAAATGGTGTTTTCAGTTTCGGCCGAAAAGGAAATTCAGCTGAAAAAAAAAAAAAAAACGGTTGAAAATTTCTCTTTCAAAATAGGGCCTGTAGGCCGGCCGAGCTGCTTGCTCGGCCGGCATCCAGGCTCAAGCGAGCCCCCGGCTGGGCCTAGAGGCCCAGCTGAGCCGGGGGCTCACCTGAGCATTGCGGCCGACCGAGTTGCCTGCTCACCCATCTTCCAAGCTCGGGCGAGCCACCGGCATGGCCTGGGCCTAGAGGCTCGCCTGAGCTTGGAGGCCTGTCACCGCTGGAGCTTAGAGCCGAAGTAGGAGGATGTAGGTGCAACCAATTAGCCATGCGAACCTGGGCCTGTATTCCCCCCCAGCAAGCCCATTTAATACAATATTCCCCCACAGCAAGCTCATATAATACTGCATCCCTGCCAGAAAGCACATCTAATACTGTATCCCCCCCAGCAAGCCCATTTAATTCTGCATTCCTCCTCAGCAAGCCCATTTAATACTGCATCCCACCCAGAAAGCCCATATAATACTTCACCTCCCCAGAAAGCCCATTTAATACTGTATCCCCCCCCAGCAGGCCCATAGAATACTGTATTCCCCGCATATAATTCCACCCCTCAGCAGGCCCATATAATATTGTATTCCCCCCCCAGCAGGCCCATTTAATTCTTTATTCCAAACCCCCAATCTGAATCCAAGGTGGTGACAACAGAATTAAACTGAGTATACTCACCAAGGCACTCAGCTGTCTGCTTTGCTCCTCTCTCCTGGACTCCACTTCACTGTGCCCGTTGTCAGCCTCTTTCCTCTTCTGCAAAACGTCCACATGATGTGTCACTGACAAGACATTAGTCTGCTGGAGGGCAGAGCCTATGCAGCGATGTTCCCAGCCACGTGTTATGTGCATGGGAGACACGCTGTGGGGCCACAGATCGTGGTCATGCAAGTTCCGGATTCGGTCTCTGAGATTCCGAATCCGGAGCTGCTGATTAAGGTACTGGCGGTGGCCCACTGAGCCATCGGCCCACCGGGAGTCTAGTCCCGATGGCCAGTACATGTCTGCACACTCGTTACACACACGGAACAGAAGGAGGGAAGTACCCGTCTCAAGAGCTTGCATTTTATCATCCAAACGTTTGTGGTTATATATTCCGTGGGGCACTCTTGTTAAAAAGAATTAGAAATGGGAACCTGTTACTGTATTTTTCAGAGAAAATGTGATTTTAACTAAAACTGGAAAAAAAAATTTGATTGTGTTTTATGAATAATACAGGGTGTCCATAAAGTCTCTTTACAATTTCAAAAATTTATTCCAAAGGCAAATGACATGACAGATAAATATATACGTCTCATTTTGTAATAATTTCACTTAAGTCTTTTTTTGCCTCATTAATACACCTCTATATCGGCACCATTAGTTGCACGAAGCACATGAAGACGGTACTCGATTTCTTGCCATGTTCGCTGTAGCATCCCCTCATCAATGGTGGCAATGGCATCAGTGATCCTCTGCTTTAGGTTAGTGATGTCCCGTACCTTTGTTCCATACACCATGGGCTAAATTACAATCTTCACTTAATGTTTTTTTGCGCCGGCGCAAACGTTTAACACGTGGGGTAAAACCATTTGCGCCGAATCCCGTATTACATAGTCAGCGCAACAACCGTGTGCAATCATCTACCGCGGGTGAATCTGAGCGGACCCTGCACGAGCTTACTGTACTGCGTGCGTCTTATACTTAACATTGTGAGCGCAAATATTATGGGCTGGTGTATTTGGGTTCGGCAAAGTTCTTCAAATTTGCCATTAGCACCAGCTTTTAGGGGTTGCTAAAATTATGCGTGCAAAGGCCATGCGGTAATTACCACAAAATAGATTGTAATACCATACTCGTACCAGCGCGCATTTGCCATCACAATGTTAAGTATAAGACGCGCGCAGTACAGTAAGCTCGTGCAGGGTTCGCGCAGGTTCACCCGCGGTAGATGATTGCGCTCGGTTGTTGCGCTATGTAATGCGGAATTCGGAGCAAATGCTTTTACCCCACGTGTTAATGGTTTTTTGCACGCCTGCGCAAACGTTTAAGTGAAGATTGTAATTTAGCCCATTGTGTATGGAACAAAAGGTAGGGGACATCACTAACCTAAAGCAGAGGATCACTGATGCCATTGCCACCATTGATGAGGGGATGCTACAGCCAACATGGCAAGAAATCAAGCACCGTCTTGATGTGCTTCGTGCAACTAATGGTGCCCATATAGCGGTGTATTAAATGAGGCAAAAAAAAACCTTAAATACATACGTCTCATTTTGTAATAGTCTTTTGCCTTTGTGATAAATTTTTGAAATTGTAAAGAGACTTTATGGACACCCTATTTCGGTGCGCTGCTGTTCTCTGCACTTCGGGGAATCAAATTGTGAATTCACTATTCACCGCAGGGTCCCGAAGTGCAGGGAATAGGCCGCCAGCTGCCGCCGCAAACCAGTTGCCCACCGCTGCCAACCCGCCAGACATCCGCTGCAAACCCGCCGGACGGCCACCGAGCACAGCGCCAACCAGCCGCAGGAGAAAGCCGACAAACTGCTGGACGGGTTAAAAAAACCTGCTTTCTGAATAGCCCCGAAATGGCACCGTACGAGGAAAATTCCCTGTTAGGTGCCATTTCGGGGCCAGAGTCTCTTTTTGAACATAATCCCTTGAGTATAAAACAGTGAACTTGCTCCCAGCATGAGAAAGTGAGAAATGGCAGTGCTATTGCTCATTTTATACGTGACAAATGAACAGTATCATTGCTAAGGAACATGTTTGTCATCATTAGAAAGGCCAGACTCTGACCTGTACAATGACACCTGACTTGACTTTGTGGGGCATAAAGAACGGTGCGGTGGCTTGTGCATTAAATGAACCAATGTGTAATAATTCATTGCTCCATCACCGGCACACTTGGTCCCAGCTTAGGAAATGAGAAGGGGAGTTAGAAAGCAAAAAATGCCACTGCACTATGTAAAAGCACATAATACCACTGCCTTTGAAATGAGAGGAAAAAAGAAAATTTTGCATTTAATTTTTGTTTCATTTTTTTTAAAAAAAATTGCCCATTGGGGGGGCGGAGCTAGCGCCCAACCAAGATGGCCGCGTGATCCCGGGGCTCCCGCACACCTAGCACCAAAGCCTCTGGTTTGAGCACCCCTGAGCCGATTTTTTTCTTTCACAAAAAGCCTCTTATAGCTCCAGCAGCATGCCAGCCTCCAAACCGCTAAAAAAAACGTGGCCGCCGGACCCGTCCGTAGCCCAGCATTTCGTCCCAGCTAAAAAGCAGGCCGAAGCCTTCCAAGATGGCGGCCACGGTGAAACGCTGTACCCGGAGGACGAGTTATCCACCTCAGCGGACTTAGCGGCTCCGCCTCGCGGGGAGACGTGGAACGCCTCTTTATCAAGATGTCCCAGATGCAGACCTTTTGGCGGGTGAGGTGGCGAAATTGGGGACAGAACTGCGGGGAGAGAGATTGATTCGCTGGGCGCACGCACGGCTAACTGGGACCAGGCCGCAGAGCTAACACAGGCCCATAACGACTTAGCGGAGGGCACCGGGGACCTAGCTAAGGCTAGGTCAGACTGACCGCTGTCGAACGCGCGTTCTGGCGCACAAATCACGGGCCGCAACTAGCAGCAGATGACAGGCTAATGACAGCCAATATACGAAGTACGGTCGCACAAAAGTCCGGCCGCGCAACGCAAGTGGAAAATGAACGCGATTTTTTCGAGACGTTAAACCGCTGGTACTGACGTACAGAAGTGCGCTGCGGCCGCATAGCAGCGTGTGTGTGACGTGATTAGGGATGTCAGACGCTGCTAGTGTGCGGCCAACATAACGTTCAAACAGCCGGATTTCCCTAGACTCTTTCACCCCATCGTCATGGAAAACGTCCAGAATTGGCGCATCGTCTGACCACTTAAGGATTTATTCCGGGAAAAAATGCGTGCGCACGCACGACGAACTTTTGACGGCAGGCCGCAGAAAATAGCGCTCATCGGTCCCTAGCTAAAAGAGTCTCATTCTTGGAATCCAAGATGGAGGACCTGTCTAATCGTTCCAGGAGAAATAATATCAGGTTGAGAGGTCTCCCAGAAACTGTGTCACCTAAAGATCTCAATGGGACGGTGCTGGGTATATTACGTCGCCTTGCACCGGATATACCGGAAGCTCAGCTGCTAATGGATCGGATTCATAGAGCTCAGAGACCCCCGAATATTTCGTCTCTTATTCCACGCGACGTGATATTCCGCATGCATTACTTCACGGCGAAACATCAGATCCTTCATGCCGCACGCACCTTCCAATTGGATTTTGAGGATAAACCCCTACAGCTGTTCCAGGATTTGGATCCCGCAACCCTCCGACGACGCAGGGCTTGGCGCCCCATTACAGAACACTTATCTGCTAACGACATCCCATACACGTGGGGATTTCCCTTTCGCTTACAAGTGTCGGTGGCGGGCCGGCAGGTGGCCCTCACCCCTCCTCAGAGCTTGCCGCCTTTTGGGCCGCAGTGAAGTGCCCACCTCTGGAAGATTTTGTCGCCCCCGGGCTCCCGCCTTCTTCCTTCCCTCGTCTACAGCAGCGCTGGACTCGAGTTGGCATCACGAGCGGGGATGGCTGAGGATGTATCTGTGGCCTGGAGGCCCGTTCCTCCTTCTTCTTTTCTCCTTCAAAATTCTCCCTCATTGGAGGGTTGTTGCTCAGGAGTCCAGATGGTGGTGGGTCACCATATGATCCACACGGGAGGTCTGTGTGCTGTTGCTCTCCGGCTTTTTCTTTTTCTTTTGTTTTAATTGCCCTTGGCTCAGGGCCATTTACTGATGTCATTGATGTTCACTTGTTATTTGATTTAAAGCTTCTGGTATGCCTCATTGAGTTTCTATTGTCAGACGGGGGCCCCCCCTGGGGGAGGGTCCGCCCTGCCGGTTCTACCCGGGGCGGGTTGGGGGACCCTCCCTCCGGGGTTCTCCCCCTATCGGTTATAATGCCATGTCCAGCTATTGCTAGTGTCTATCAACCTTGGTTGGGTGTGGGGGTGTGGGGGTTGGGGTTTGGGGAGTTTTGGTCTCCGTGTCCTCCCCTCCAAGGTCGGCCTGGCACTCCATAAGTCCAGGCGCTCTCTGTGTTATGTTGTGTTTTTGTCTTACGTTGTTGGTGGGTCTTTGTTTCTTGGGCGTGCCACCCGCTCCTTTGCTTTTTCCTTTTCTATTCTGTCTTTCCTCATCTCTCTTTCTCTACCTCCTCTCCTTGCCCTTGATTCCAGTTTCCCTCTCTCGCCCTCAGTTGGGGATGGGGGGGACATCTGTGGTGCCCTGCTCCCTTTTCACCTCCCTCCTGTTGACTCTGTATGGGGGATAGCGGTTTAAAGATTTTGTCCCTTAATGTTAAGGGATTAAACACACCCCAAAAGAGGCGTTTGCTGTTAAGGGAGCTCAAACGATCCGCGTGCCATATAGCATTGATCCAGGAGACCCATTTTGCTTCCTCCCGCCAATTTTCATTAAGAGACAAGGCCTTCCCGGTTACCTACATGGCATCATCTCCACAAAAGAAAAAGGGAGTGGCCACTTTGATTCACTCCTCCTGTCCCTTTAAAATACACCTTGAAGTTTCAGACCCAGCTGGACGTTATTTGATGCTCGTGGGACAGATAGCCTCCACCACCCTAACCTTATTTAACATTTATGCTCCTAATGGTTATGACCCTGACTTCTGGACAGAAATATCTTCTTTACTGACAACTAAAGCTGACGGTCGAGTTATTTTTGGCGGAGACTTTAATGCAGTCCCTCAACCATCTCTGGACAGAAAGGCATCGGGGGACTCCTCGGGGACGCCTTCGGGATACCCCCAGGATGCTTCCCTGGAGTCCTTTATGCTTGACCACTCCCTGGTGGATGCATGGCGTCTCCATCACCCGGGTGATAGGGACTTCACCTTTTTTTCCAACCCCCATCACTCTTACTCCCGTATAGACCTTTTCCTGGTGTCCCTGTCGACGATGCCTCTAATTCCGACCTCAAGCATCGGCGATATTACGTGGTCGGACCACGCTCCGATCTCCATGACGTTATCCATACCGTCTTACACGCCGGCGTGGTCGTGGCGTCTGAATTCCTCTTTACTACATAAACCTGAACACATCTTAGAACTGCAGCAACAACTTAGAGACTACTTTCTGGAAAATGACTCACCCACCCTTTCCCCCACCACCCTGTGGCTGGCCCATAAAACGGTGATCCGGGGCCATCTCATACAATTAGGTAGCAGACTCAAAAAACAAAAACTGGCTTCCCTGGTTTCTTTGACCAAAGACCTGTCTAAATGGGAAACCCTGAACAAACTTTCACCCTCAGACGCCTTGACCGCCCAGATTAAAACGATCAGGACCGCCATACGTCAATTACTCGGGGAGGACGCGGCCCGCTCATTGGCTTGGTCCAAGAGAACCTATTTTGAATTTGCCAACAAATCTCACACCCTTCTAGCGTCTAAACTTCGCAACCAAACTAGGTCCAAACATATAACGGGAGCCAGAGATGGGGAGGGAGTCCTGCACACATCCCCAGCTACAGTTAATAAATTGTTTACCTCATACTTTCAGACATTATACAACCACTCCCCGACCCACGTTTCCGACTCTATCCCATTGGGCCAATCGATTGACCGTTTCCTGTCGAGTGCTCCTCTCCCCCGCTATCCCCGGCACAGAGACAGGCGCTTAGACACCCCCCATCTGAGGAAGAGATAGCTGAGGTTATTAAGGCATTCAAACCTCACAAGGCTCCTGGCCCGGATGGGTTCTCTGCCTTTTACTATAAAACCTTTACCCAAACTTTGTCTCCACACTTACACAAATTTTATCTGTCTCTGTGGGAGGGTGCCCCGGCCCCAGCAGATTTTCTCCGCTCTGACATAATTTTAATTCCAAAGGAAGGAAAGGACCCGTCTTACCCGCAAAATAACAGGCCCATTTCCCTTTTGAATGTTGATTATAAAATATTCACAAAAATACTGGCAAATAGACTGAACTCCTTTTTAGCTTCCATCATTCATCCGGATCAGGTGGGGTTCATCCCGGGCAGGCATGCATTTGCTAATACCAGACGGGCTGTGGTGCTGATGGAGCGAATGACTGACACCCAACTGCCCTCTCTGCTCATCTCTTTAGATGCAGAGAAGGCATTCGATCGACTGGAATGGCCCTTTTTATTTCGACTTTTGACCACGTGGGGCTTCCCGATGTCCTTTATCTCGACCTCCGATCTCTGTATGATTCCCCTACCTCAGCTGTCATTACACCAGGTACTGTTCCCACGAGCTTCTCTGTAGGAAATGGGACGCGACAGGGATGCCCTTTGTCCCCCCTCCTCTTTGCCCTATCTCTCGAACCCCTCTTATCGGCTATTCGCCACTCCCCCCATATTACGGGAGTGACTGTGGGTGGGGAGGAATACAAGGTATCGGCGTACGCCGATGATGTCTTGCTCACTCTTAGCCATCCCTCCGCCTCCATTCCTCCCCTGCTCTCCCTCCTGCGCGACTTTTCAGCAGTCTCGGGTTATAAGGTTAACCTTGAAAAGTCGGTTGCTATGCCCTTTTCCCTGTCGGCCTCGATCTGTCAGGAAATTGAGAGTTCCTCGGGCTTCCGTTTTACTCGATCCTCTTTGAAATACCTGGGAGTGTGGCTTACACCTGATGTGAATGGATTGCACTCCCTAAACTATGAGGCAATGTTTAAACTTCTGGGCGAGGACCTGGAGAGGTGGGGGAGGGAGGGGGTCTCCTGGATCGGCAGGATTAATTGCATAAAAATGAACCTGCTTCCGAGATTATTATATCTATTTCAAGCCCTGCCGATCTGGGTGTGCCCCCGATCTCTTCGACAGCTGCAGTCCCAAATTGAGGGTTTTGTGTGGGCGGGGGGCAGGAGAAGGGTTTCTAAATATGTCTTATACGCCCTAAAGAACGTGGGGTCTGGGCCTTCCGCACTTGTATAAATATTTCCAAGCGGCTCAGATTGCTCAGTTTGTAATGTTTCATCTGCCCCAACACTCCCAACGTTGGGCCGATTTGGAATCGGATCTATTTGCACCAGACCTCCCGCAATTTTATTTTTGGCTACCCAAAGAGTTCCGCCCGCTATTGCGGTCCACCTGTACAGCGACTCTAACCTCACTGAGGTTTGGGACTCCGTCCGGGACAAATTTCACCTCTGCTCTTGCTTCTCGCCGTTAATGCCATATTTACGCAACAGAGCTTTTGTTCCGGGACTGTCCCCCTCCGCCTTTACAGCTTTCGAAAATATCGACCTGCAGAGGATTAAGCATTTCAGATCTCCAGGAGGTGACTGGTTCTCCTTCTCGGACCTACAATCGAAGGGTGACCTCCGGACCTTCGACCACTTCAGATTCCTACAGATACGAGACTTTTTATCTCAACATAACATTTCACGAGCAGCTAGTCAAAAATTAACGTTTTTTGAATCCATGTGTGACTCCGGAAGGGCTCCAAAAGCTCTGATTTCCACCTTATATAGTCATTTTTCATGCGAGGATGTCTCCTGGCTGACCCCTGGATTCATTGCCCGCTGGGAGGCGGATATTGGGGAGGAGTTGGAGGGAGAGGAGTGGCAAGATATGTGGGAAAATATTGCAAAAGTGTCTATATGTGTTACGCTGAAAGAACAGGCATATAAAACGTTGTACCGATGGTATGCCACCCCGGTCTTGCTCTCGCATCTGCAGCCGGGTACCCCTGATGTGTGTTGGAAGGGCTGTGGGGCTCGAGGTACCCTGTTTCACATGTGGTGGCTGTGCCCGAAGGTGCGATCCTTCTGGGACCGGATTGGTGATTTATTAGAGGAGGTATTTCAACAACCTGTCCCTCTTGATCCTTGGGCCTTCCTGCTCCATAGGTCACCGGCATCCCTTCAGGGGCCGGATTGCAAACTCTTCCACAGGATAGTGTTGGGAGCTAGGAGAGCTCTCGCTAAACACTGGCGAGCTGGGGAGGTGCCTTCCGTTGAGGTGGCCCGGGCTTATATAGCCGAGGCGCATCACATGGATAAACTGTCTGCGGTGATTCACAACTCTCTTCCCTCGTTTTATAAAACCTGGAGTCGTTGGGAAGAAACTAATTAAAGCCAGATTAACACCTAAAGGGAGCTAGATGCGGGAGGTTCTTCCTTTCTTTCCTTCTTTCTTTTTCCTTTTTTCTCTGTCCTTATCTTTCCTTCTTCTCTCTCCTGTCGTACGTGGCTTATTGTTAGTCCTGTCCTGTCGGCTACGTGGCATGCCAAGCGCTGGGCATAAGGGCTGATTTACTACATTTCATCCGATCTCAACCAGTATGCTTTTTTATTTCCACCTTGATTCTATGAGTTGAGCCAAACCATGTTTTATGAGGCCTGCCCTCTCTGCCCTGCGAGGCGATGTCACAGGTGGCTGTTTACCTGTCTTTTTGTGTTTAAAACTTTTTCAAAATAAAGAATTATAAAAAAAAAATTGCCCATTAGATGGTGATATTGGGTGTTGGTGTAAAGGCCAGACTCTGACTTTTTCAATGACACCTCACTTGACCCTGTGTAGTGTAAATTCAGACGCAGGCTTCCAAAGTACCCACGGCGCTTTTTGCAGCTGTGCTGCAGTTTAGGATGAAACGATGCGTAATATGGCACTTAAGGATAATAGCACACTTATTAGCACACATAAAACTTAAGAATAGCGTACTTGAGAGTGGATGTTCCTTCCACTCTGCGCTTGGCGCAACAAAGCTCGATCCTCCTATGGAGGAGCGTGCTTTGTAGCCCCGTCGAACATGCATCATAGCTTTTCAACGGGGAGGGTTTTAGCACGTCCGGTGTAGCGCAAGCATCTAGTGCGCACCCTACACCACGTGGCCCGCACCGTCGAAACGTCACAACGCTGCAACGGTTATCGAGAGGCGGGTAAGTACGTGCAAACTCAGTGCGTTCATCTGACCACAGCCTTAAAGTACGTGTGTATATGTCTAGATTGTAATTTTCCATGGGCGTAGGGATCTCAATTCCTCCAGTGAGGTATGATACAAAAATGACAAGGCAAAAGGTTGACTTTAGACTTGTTCTATTCAGTTTGGACTGAACACAAATTTGGCTGAACATCTGTGCAATGCAAATTCCCTGAACTTAACCCTAAAAAAAAAAAAAAAAAGAAGTAGGAATAGTAACCCTAACCCTAAAAGGCAAACCTAAATATAATCCAAAAATCAAGCAGAAAGTAAACCTAAACCTAGACTTACTAGTGACCATATTTTCCAAATAGGAATTTCCAAAATGAAACGATATCAGATTTGTCCAATATTTTCGGATCAACCTGGATCGGAAACAATTCGTAATACGATAGATTTGGATTCTGAAATTTTTGGCTTTTCCCTTGTCTACTATATATATATCGTCATCCTTCAATTAAAAAAAAAAATCCCATACCATTTAGTGGGAGATTTTCCTGTATGACAAGCTGGAAACTTCAATGCACATCTTAATCCTCTAGGGGTATTTATTTTATAATATCTATGAGGTGCTCCTTAATTAGGAATTAAAGTAGCTCAGTGGTTTGCTTTACTGTCAGTGACTGGTACTGGGCCTTTCCCAGCAATTGTAGCATGATTTGTGGGCTTAGCGGAAGGCATACGTAACATCAAAACTAGCAATTAAAGGTAAAATTATAGCCGGATGGTGATTTATACTTAAAATAATGTATGAGTGATGTATTACAACAACCAAAAGACGGGAAGTGGTGAAGCTAGGTCTTGAAATAGGAAGCTTACACGACAGTCGGTTCAGTAAACCTATGTTAGCTTTTTAATCTTCTGGGACAGCTTTTAGTACGAGTCTTCCTAGTAGTAAGGATGTGAAGAGTTTACCCCCCCCCCTCCTTGCTGGCTCAATCAGGTGAAAACATGGGGTGAAGTGGTAGGAGTTACCTCCACCCCATCCACCAGCCGGGATTTTTAATTTACCGACTGCCGGTCACCAATGAAGTCAGCATTCAGAGAGCGTGTAAAATATCACCATAATACACTCGCTCTATTTCATTCATCTGGTCTTTGGGTTTTGGTGGCTCACCGTAAGGCTGGCATCAGACGGGCGTATTTGAAGAGCAGAAGGAACGTCTGTGAGAATGGACATTCCTTCCACTCGACACCCGTCTGGCCACCTCGCTGAGCACACTCCGTGCGCTCAGCGATGCAAGGCTCGATCCTCCTATGGAGGATCGCTCGTTGCAGCTCCGTCAACGCGCGTCCTAGTGCTTCGACGGAGAGGGCTGCTGCACAGCCGCTGTTGCACGCACGCAACGATGTGTGGCTGGCCCCGTCGCAGCGTCTCAATGCTGCGACGGACGCCAGAAGGCACGTCAGTACGGGCGCACATAGGCTGGCGTCAGGCGAGCGCACGAAGTGTATCGATAAAAGTCCATGCGCTACATAAAGGGAGTCTTTACACAGAGGTTATTAAAGGGTTTATTCTCTGAGCCTCAGAAGTACAAGTTGTCGTCTTGCGTTGTACAGACAGATGGGCAGTTACAACAATGAATCTTAAATGCAGTGACAATGGACATGACAGGCTTGGCTTCTGTGGACGTTGCAATGTATGAGAGTGCATGTGACAATGTGCGTATATAGGAATATGTGACCCGATAGAAAACATATGGCTACAAAATGCAGCTATTCTATTTTCTACTCAGAACTGTAATTTCTCTACAGGGTGATTTCAGCTGCTTTAGGGGCAGCGTGTTCCAAGAACAGATCTGCAGCGTAAGCGAATATAGAGCCTTGCATTGGACTGTCATATATATAAGTGACGTCACTGCTAAACATCTGTTGTCATGTCACTCAAATCTCATTCCTACCCCTATTTATATAGGCTATATAGTATTTAATAGAGCGTGCTGACGTCACCCCCTTCGAGAACACTCACTGTAGCAAGTGGTCTCAGGCAGTGACAGATCAGGTCTGTGCATGTGTACACTGCTCCGATCCACCTCTCTGTGCAGGTGCTACAGAACTTGTGTACATAAAGTGCGCAGGTTCTGCAATTTGCATTTACTCCACGCAAGTTGCATAGGAGCTCGAATTGCATTAGATAGCTGCAGGGACGTCCAGGTTCAGAAGCCGCTGAGCTGAAGAGGAGCAGAGCGCAGAGGGAGAAATGTCTGTCAATAGCATCTGCCCAATTATTAAGGGCAAAACAATAAAGGGGGACTCCTTTTCAATATAGTATCCCTTTAACCAGTAAAATGCATGCGTGTGATATGAATTCAAGCTCTCCGTGTCTGATCTGGAAATATCAGGAGGCAATACCTTGGGGATCACAGCTGGTAAAGGTTTGAAAAGTCTCCAAACAAAAGAATTCAATAAAGGAGGCCAGAAAAAACACAACATAAGTGACTTAACAGCTGCATTTTACCACAGGAGGTTCTTCAATACGACATTCAATTGGAAGCACGAACACACCTCTCCATTTTCACATTGTGCGCAGGGAATATGCAAGATCTTGGCTCGCAGTGCATCAGGTGTGGGCACGGCCTAGTGACCCTTTGCTCCTGTGTAGCTGGGCTTTTACCACGTTGTATGAAGATGTGATCGGTGTATGGACTGTTGTTTCTCATGATTAACGGATAACATGGAGTTTATGTATTTCAAGTCATGGCGCACATTCAAGCCGGAATTTTCTATACAGTCTCTTTAGTGACCAAAAGTTGACAGTGTGCAACGTGATCAAACTGAAATAATGACATTTTTCTTATAATTACATGGCAGCAAGATCATTTCTAAACACTAGAAAGAAGTTAGAACAGATTTGACTTCAGCCTCGCAGGAAGGGAGTATGTCTGTCCCTTGCAGGTGCCAAAGTCTGTGTGCGGCCAATGGAAGGCAACTCCAACTTACGCAAGTAAATGCTGATTACTGAAAACATACGATTGTTTAAAAATGGCAGGGGACTGCACGGTCATGATGTCTCATACCTGAGAAGTGCGTCCACTTTCCAATTGAGGCTCCTACGTGCCTGTAACCGAGCTTCAGAGGCCAAAGATTTCAACTTTCTCTGATAGATTCAGATTGGCACAAAATCAATACAATATTATTCACCATGTGTCATCATTGCCATTAACCAGAATCTCATTTACACTCGTTATCATTGTTGCTATCCAGAGTTTAATACCATTTATCAAAAAGAACGAAAAAAGTGCAGATGTGCAGGCATGTCCTAAACCAAAAATAGTACAAAATGGTTTCAAGTAAAATGCAGCCTCAATGCGTAAAACTCGCACAATAAACTGTCCCAAAGAGGTGCTTTCTACTGAAACTTAAAAAGGTAATCCCATATGGCGCATATATCATATACAAAATGTCAAATATATAATTGAACAGTGATGTTGCAAAGTGCACGTGCATAAACAAACCTTTGCTACAACCGTGAAATAGAAAAGCATTTTCAATGTTTTTTTTGGAGACACAAAGAATGACAACACAAAAGATCAAATGGTGCAGAATTAAGTATAAAACGTCTAATTGAATAATAAACTAGGAAACCGAGGACTCACATATTCCGGAGCCCCACAAATCCCAGCTCTGGGTAGTCACACTCCTGGCCAGATAAAGGGTTGTGCCACTGTCAGCCTCTATCACCTCAACAAAATGCAAAAACAGACAGCGCTCTCACAGCGTAAAAGGGTAATCCACAGTTTATAAATAGAATTGCACTCACCAATTAGAGAGCGTATCTACATCCAGGCTCAAACAGCGCTTTTAGCACGCTCGTGTGGATTACCCTTTTACGTTATGAAAGCACAATCTCTCAGTTTTTGCATTTTGTTGAGGTGATGGATGCTGACAAAAAGGGTTGTGCCACTCTCTATTTGGCCAAGAGTGCCATTACCCAGAGCCAGGATTTGTGGGGCTCTCGGATATGTGAGTCCTTGGTTTCCTAGTTTATTTAAATCGGATGTTTTATACCTAATTCTGAACCATTGGTCTTGGAGTCTGAGACAAAGAAACCATAAAATAGCTGAGGAACGAGTTTATCATTGTTTATTGTAGCACTGGTATATAAAACATCACTGTTCAGGCATATGATCTTTGATCTAATACCATTTATGTTTGTGTTATTGTTGATACTAACCAGTGGCATTTACGTTTGAAATTCAACGCATACGGGATGTCTTACAGCGAGGCTTTGATTAACACGTGTGATGTTTGAGTTCCATATACAATTTTTCTTTAGTGATATTTTGGTTTCATTTTCCTACAGTGAGGCTTTGATTTCATAGATGATTATTTGAATTCCAAATGTACTATTACTGTAGATGTCTTTTGGAGTTTATGTAATCCCCTAATAGTTTATATGGTCAATAAAGTTAATAATTTGCATTAAAAATTTAAATAAAAAAAAAAAAAAAAAAACACAAAATCGGCTTTGTGTCCTGCTTATTTAGGCAATACACACCCTCACACTTCCAGTGACATAACAAAGCCGAAATCACAGAAACATCAGAAAGACCCCTGTGCAGTCACACATTGTTATTTATCACTCATACTGCACGAGAGGGAAAGGATAGAAAAGTATTCATAGAAAAGGACAGCGCTTCACACAGGGTTTTTTCCCTTTTTTTGGATCAATAGCAGGTGATGTGTGACCGGCTGAACTCAATGGACGCATTTTTTCCCCATTCTATGTAACCATGTAACAGACAAACCTTCAAAGAAATACACAAACTAGACGCCATGGAATCCTTTACAATTTTAATGAGCTTGAAGATTGAAAATCTCTTTCATATACAAACTCAACAGCTGATTAACATTTGATTGTTCCACTAAAAAAAACAAAAACATTATGTACAGTCCATTTCTATATAGTGAAAAAAAGTTTTGTATTTTTCTTTTTCACACTCAGCATGGGCAATTGAAATATCTACATATTCCCATGCTATATACTTTTTTTGCCTGCAACACAATGCAAACGACAATGGCTAGAACAGGCGTTTTCACATTATATTCCTTTCACATGTCACTATTAACTGTGTCTATCAGTGTCTTCTTACGTTCCGTTAAGTCTTTCAGTTGCCTTGTACATTTTTTTGTATCTATCCGAAAGAAACACGGCGAGTGCTTAGGCACAACATTTAGGTTTCAAATCATCACAAAGATGGACCAGCATGTTCTTTTGAGAGAGAGAGAACCTTACTTACAATTCCCATAAAATGCAATAAACCGGGAGGGGGTGTTTGAATCAACTTTGAGGGTTTCCATACATTTGATGTAGATTAAACGATGCACATACTGCCCGATCTATGGGTGTCACGACACCGCGCAGATCCAATATGGCTGATCAGAGGTTTATATCATAGTTTTACTCTTATTGGAAATTCCCATCTGCGTCGACTTCCATCATCAAAATAGAGGTCATCTTGTTTATGGCGATGTTTACAACCAAATCAAACCTGCTTTAGGACAGGTTCTGTTGGCGACTTTGAGGCTGGTGTCAGACGAGCGCGCTGTGCGCCCGTTTGCAGCGCTGAGTGCGCTCAGCTAGATGGCCAGACAGGCGTCAAGTGGAAGGAACGTCCACTCTCACGAACGTTCCTTCCACTCTCCAAAGACGCTCGTCTGACACTAACCTGAGATAACAGTCGGTCTTGTAAAAGGGGTTTTCACGCTGTCCATAATCACTATTTTAGAGCATACGTTGTTAACCCTTTCACTGCTGAGGACATGTGGGGAACGTCCTCATTGACTCCTAAAGGAAAGATAGGGTGTTCCTTTGAACCCTGATATCTCCCGACTGTTGGCAGCTAGCAGGGTCATGTTTGGTATCATTAGAAAAACATGACCATGCTTAAAGAAAAAAAATAAAGAAAAACATGTTTTTTTTTAAAAAACTTGAAATGGCTCAGCAGTGAAGGAGTTAAAAAGGTATAGAAAAGGGCGATTTACATTATTACCCCAATAAATATGTACCTTACAAAAAGGAGATAATTGCCACCTCTAATGCAGTCGTTATTTCCAATTTCAAAAGCAACCCAGGTTAATTCATCAAGTACCCAAAGAGGCAAAGATTAGGAAGGGAGATCCATACCCAAACGACCAGAGGTGTAACAACTTTTAAATTGCATCTAATAAAGTAGAACTGAACATGTTGGGTTACGAAGCTTCTTATGTGCAGTTCTACGGGTGCTGAGAGCCATTCTTGGCCAACTTTTACAGTGGATAGAACCATCACAGGGAACAAACTCAAAATTGTCATTTACGACTGGATATTAAAATGAACACACTATGGAGATACCATAAAAACCGCTTAACAGCCGTGCATGATGGAATGACGTGGGTTAACGTCCGTAAAAACAAACATGCATTGAGATGGCACGGTGTTGCTTAGAAAGACTTTTTAGTTCGAGAGACAGGACGTGCTCTGTTTGCATAGAGATTCTGTGTCTGCGCGGTAATTGCTGCGTAATATTTTGATAAAAACGATACGTGAAACTTGGGCGGTCTCCATGCCCCCCTCCCCAACCCTCACTGTCCAAAATATTACACAGCAATACATATAGGCCACAGGCTGTTAAACGTTGATAGGCCACAGCAATACTGTACATGTTCAAATTTGTTTTTACATATATAAACATCCCCCCCAAAAAAATGTATATCTAGTTAGAAAAGATCATGCAATACACCCCTAACACATCGACACAAGCATACGTCTTCGCTTATTTCACAAACATAAAGCATCAGACACGGCCTAGCCATATTCTAAAAATACACCAATGGTTATTATCCGATGTGATTTAACAGGACTACGAGCCCGCTATGGGAACTGCAGGAGGACCATGTGTTGTAGGCGCCTACTCAATGCAGTGGTCTATTGGGGTGGTCGCGTTGGTGGAGTTGCTCCTTGAAATGCTGTTTTGCAGGAAATTAAAAGTACGATTCAGACAGAAAACCATGTGAGGGGCACACAAATTAACGGAAACACAACGCGAGCTAAAAGTCGCTTTGCGATAAGAAAACAACCTTTATAAAAGCAGCGGCAAAACGGGAGTCATGTTTAGGTAGGGCCGGGTGATTTTTTTTTTTTCTTCAAATTGCACCATTAAAATAAAGTTTAAGGCGAGCCTTTTTTTTTTTTTTTTTTTACACTACACACAATCAGGGGAGTCTAGATTGATTTCTTTTTAGCGCCAGCCCGACCGTTCAGTATTGGCAGGACGATGCCTACAGGTTGCTTTTTTTAAAACTTTATTTAAAACCAAAAAATGCCCAGCCCTATATTAAAGGTTCTAATTACAACATGGCAAGAGACATGACAAGTACCACTTTAATAACCGTGCTCTCAATGCAACAAGCGGCAGATAAGACCCAATAGAGTGTCAGCGCTTGATTTGCAGGGGCATTTGCAGAAAGACAAAGCCTCCAAACCACTGCCCTGTTAGTGGGAGATTTTATCTGGCGATTAGGTTGCACAATCTTTTTATGAAACATGAGGAATAAGACAAGTTTTATGGGACCTGGGGGCATACTGTGCAACCAACATCATTGGTAATTGTTCCATATTCCAGGGTGGAAACACACATGCACATTGCTAAAAACAAAAAGGACCCCCCCATTAGCAGGCTTTACCAAAAAGTTGTATAAAATGCACTGGGTGTAAAACGGTTTTCCACGTTAAAAAAAAAAAAAAAAAAAAAAGAGCGCCGAGGCTTTATAAAATGGAATTCCCCGCTATTAACAGCATGCTTCTATCTGTTAAAAGGATGCTCATGCACCGGCTGATGAATATACGGTTAGGCTCTTGTTATCCTGTCCTCCACCTGCACATTACATGTATATACACACACGCCAACAACAGACTCAAACCTACGTCTTAAAACCAGCATCTGTTTAATAATATTCACCATGTAAGAGGCTACAATCCAGACAAAATAATGAACAGAAAAAAAATAAAAACCCCCGATAAGTTTCATTTGATAAAAATATGAGAAATCAGCGAGACAGATCCCGTTTCTGGATTTGATACACGCGTATTCTATGAGTGTACGGTCACATCTTGCATATTGTATTATTTTATCATCATTGGTGGACACTGATGCATAGGTTTTTACTTGCCAAGGCTGCACCTTAACACCAGGCTGGACAAACGTAAGTCACAGGAGGGAGCCAGGCAACACCGGGCAGGACAAATGTATGTCACATGAGGGATCCAGGAAGAGTTGTTTGGGAGGATTATCCATAGATCTGGGCCTAGAGGTGAAATTCTGAAAGCCTGCGTCTAGCCTGGTGTTTAGCTCCTGTACACATCATACTCCTGTAATTTGCAGAAAAGCATTTGTTCGGCAGATTCATCCCATAAGAAAGACCCGAAGGGAGACCCCAGGACTCAAAAACCTGTAGTAATGCTATTTTGGGGAAAATTTTAAAAAAAACTGCTAGATCCAAAAATGTTCTGCCTTCCGGAGATATTAGTGGGGGGCACAGAAGGGGCATAGAAGTACTTAAAGTCCAAATTCACTGTTACATAGCATTTCATTTAAAGACAGACTTGGACTTGTCTGTTTTACCACTAAAGGTAGGACCAGGCTGTTATTTTCACTAGCTGCATTGACTTATGTGTCTGATGTCACCTCTGTGTACAATAAAGAGAAAAAAGCATAATTGCACAGAAAAAAATTGAAATTCCATCAGTGTCTCCTTATAACAAATATGAAAGTGAAGTGTAAATATGCAAGGTACACATTACTGAAGGGGGTTGAAGGCAATCATATGGCACAGGTATATCAAACTACTAACAATTGTGGCACTATCCTTAAACAACAATTTTAAATAAAAAAAAGTGTTACAGCACTCACAATTCATTTAATTTATAGCAGCATTTTACACAATTCGTGTTAAAAAAGTAGAGAAAAAAAAAAAGGATTTGTGTTGAGTAACAAAACGTTTAAATTACAACGACCATCCTTTGTGCACTTACTGTTTGATTATTTACAAATGCATGTCTCTTCTTTTTTTTTTTACATGGAAATGTTAATGCGAGATGCACGCTTACACTAGATCTATGGATAAGTTGGGTCTCTCTGGCTTTTCCAGAACTGAATTATTCGAGATTTTTGAGGTTTTTTTTTTAAGCAACTTAGACTTTGTTTTCGGTTTATGACTGAGGACTCTGTGGCCCTTTGAAAATCCTAGTCTGGACTCCCAACGCATGCGTTCTAAAAGAAAAACAGGAAGGTTTGTGTTTTTAGAGAGATGCTTTCCTTGATGAAAGGTACATAACCTGAGTTAAATGCAAGCTGCCCAGTTTCCACTGAGGAGAGACAGAGCACTCCTCGTTTTATTTGCTCTGCAATACAAAGGAAAGTCAACAAGCCACAATCCTCACTTTAACAAAAAAAGAGGAGGGGGGGAGCAGCGCTAGGAGCCATCAGATACCCCCCCCCCCAGATATGTTGCCATAATGCAGACTACTGTTGCACCTCCCTGTACTGCCTGGCTACCAATAGGATGGGTGACATATTATGGGCAGCCAAAAGGGTGACAAATATGTTTTTGTACCAATTTCATACACTGTCCTAGACCTACTAATATATAGGCTTTATTAACATCCAAATACCATAAAAATGGAAGGAACCCCAAACACAGGCTGCTGCTTAACATTTAAGGAGCAAATCATTTTAATGCTGTTACCTGTTCAGAATAAATTATATTCCAGTTTTAAAATTGGCCCAGGCACCAAGTTTGCGGCACCAAGTTTGCGAATGATTGCTCATAGTATGCGGGTTCCATTCAGTAGTTGCTTTCCTTTATTCACGGTTCACTACTTGTAGAAAAAGCTGCGTTTCAGCATCAGGGAAATTCGATCAGGTCTTAACAGTGTATAAACTAGAAGTGTTGGGGCAGTCTAGCATCGCCTGGTATGGCTCTGCAGCTGGAGATCAGTTACATCAATGGCTGACTTGGTCATCTATTCAAGGGCACCTCGCAAAGAAAGAGCATGGCACCATGTTATAACAAAGCCGCACCTTTCCACTAACCAGCATAGAATATGCTACACTTCAGCTGGACTGCTATGTGCAGTTCACACCACATTACATTGTATTCTCTCCAAAGTCGCTGAAGGGCCGGATACAGATTGGGAAATAAGCAGAGGCTGTAATGAACATTTGAATATCCAGGTAAAAAAAGAAAAAATAATAATTACAGATTACATCCTGAAGATACCTGCAGAATTGAACAGCCAACAATGCAAGTTATAGCCCTCCCAAAAAGAGACAGACTGGCAAAAAGGTGGGGTACACGCAAGCCAGTTACATTCGCCTCTGCAATACTACTCCAAGGAAAACCCTTTAAAGCATTGCATAAAAAGAAAAAAAAGGCCCAGCATGGATCCTACCAGCAAAATGGAACAGTTAAAAATAATAAAGAAAAAAAAGAGATAAGCACAAAAAATGTGCCAGCAATAGGAACTACGTAAATGGAAATGAGATGGATAAAGTGGCCATGGAAGGCATCAGGGAAAAAAAAATCCTTATGGCTTTGGTTTGATGAAATACTATTTTACAGTGTTAAAAACAAAAAAAATGTTGTCTCAAAAAAAATTGTTGGAGAAAAAAAACAAAAAAAAAACAGCAAAATGGAATAAGAACATTTTGCATGAGTATCCAGGCTCTAATCATAAGGATGCTCGAGAACACCAAAGGCCATTCTCCCTCCCCTACCGAGTGCGAGCAAGAGGCCATAACGCGGTATACAGTTTATCTCACAGTTGATGGCAGCCCAGAAGTCTGTGCAGAAGTAACATACAAAGCAGTGCTGTCTGATAAAGGGGCAACCACTGAATTTCCATTGGTTGGGGAACAGCCCATCTTCAATTTCTCCAAGTATTCTGCATGTACAGGCTTGTGGCACTGGAGGACCTTCAGAGCGTCTTCAACTTTGAACCACTCGCGTTTTCTTCCTACACGAAACAGAATGGATAGTGTCAGTCGAGATTACAAGATGGATTTACTTTGAAAAACGCATTCTGCATCACTGTTACAATCACATTAGTAACATATAGGGTGTTATTCAACAGGCGCTGGCGTTTACCGAAGTTGTGTAAAACCGCAGTCGCGACAGACCTGTAGTTCACAAAAAAGGAATAAGTGGGTGAAGCTTCTTTCTGCCGTTTAGATTTCCCTCATACTTTATATAGCGCCAGCATATTCCGCAGCGCTGGAACATGACCGTTTGTCCCTTTTGCAACAATGGCAATTTTTGCAACTTTTTCAAGTCTTGGGGGACATAATCAAATGCCTCTTTCCAAGTCATTCACATGTTTCGCAAAAGGCCGGTGCTGACAGCAGCGCCTTTATAAATACTTGTAACTGTAACATGAAGTGCCAACAAATTACTTAACGCTGTACAATGGGAGAGCCAGAAAAACAAATATACATACACATTACACACACGGAACAGAAGGAGGGAGGACCCTGCTCGAGAGCTTACAATCTAAGAGGAGAGGGGTGACTCATTAGGTGAGGGTGAATAGGGTAAGTGAAGTGGCGGGGTGCAGGGGGCTGAATGGGAAGGAGAAGAAGAAGACAGTGGGGAGATCATGGAGTGAGGTGGATAGGCTTCTCTAAAGTGATGAGTCTTCAGAAACGTCTATGATGTGCTATGGAGTGACTGACAGCCATTTATTACTTCATAAAGAATTTTCTTGCCTTCTCCTGCGACAGGCTCTTTGCAACCCCCCCCCCTCCTTGCATTCTTTAACCTATTCACCACCCTCAAACACTGACTGATTGCACTGCATGAAAAAAACAAGTTGCAGCATGGCCAGCAGGAGGAGCTTTAGTCCTTTAGTTGTTTTAATGCAATGCAATCAGTTACAATGTTTGATGGGGGTTGAATAGGTTAACAGATAATGGAGGGGGGTTGCAAGGAGCCCGTCACATATTACTTCATAATCAGTAATCTATACATGGCAGAATGGTATAGTATATGAAAAGCTGCTCTCGTTTTTACAACAGGGTCGAGCAACGTTCCAAAAAGAGCTTTAGTAGACGGTCGGCCAATGGATTGTGAGGTCCATCGAGTTCTATAGTGGTTTGCACCGTTTCTCAAATTTGAGTTTGGGGAAAAAGCAATCTTCAGGTCTTCTCTAGATTTTTTTTTTTTTGAGAAACATTTCCCAATAGATCCCAGTCAAGCCTCTAATCCTTAAACACAGGACAGGATTCTTGTCCTATACATGCGAACACGCAAGGTGCCATCACTAAGATCTGATACAGGGCTGTAAGTGCATAAGCATTTCTGACCAATCTACTGGCAGGGAATGTAAAGTTTTTACTCATTGATTTCTTGACTTCATTTTAACCTGAAGGAATGCATTCGATGTGATAAAAAAATATATGTAACACCTTGCACTAAATACTGCCAAAAAGACACCCCGTCAGAAGAATCAAAAGACCCCCCCCCCACTTACCAATATTTACAGAATCCTCCCAGTCTTCCAGTACTTCAGTCACCGTGAGGACATAAACATACGTCCTATGCTTTCTATCTTGGTTCTGCTTAAGAAAGAGGCATTTAAAATTAACAACAGGTTTTAACCCTGTGAGACCTGAGCGGGCCCCACCGTAGAGCGGGCCACTAGTGTTGTTGCTCATCCTCAGGATCCTCACCCCCCCCCCCCTCACTACAAGTTTACAGGGTCATCCAGACGTGGACCCCTTGCTTGATGTACCTAGAGGGGTGTCAGCTATACCCTGACGAGGCCTAACAAGGCCGAAACGATCGTCGGGGGTTGCTACACCTCCTTGGCAATCAGTACTAGCCACCCTCATTGGGTGAGAGCAGGCTGATTTGCATATGGAGCATTCATCCCTGTAATGGCACAAGCAAGCTAAAACCTTGTGAGACCTGAGCGGGCCCCACCGTAGAGCAGGCCACTAGTGCTGTTGCTCGTCCTCCGGATCCTCACAACCCCCCCCCCTTCTCTCAGGTTTTAACAGACACGTCAATTCTACAGCCAAAACAAAGAGGGCTGCTCCCTCCAACGAGAGGAACAACTCTATTATATCAGGAGTGCGGGACCAAAAAAAACATAACTTTTGAAGCTCCAATTAAAAACATTGACAATTAGCCGATACACACAGGGGGCACAAGTGAGAATTTACTCACTTCACAAAAATGGCCTTCAATAGTCAATTTGGGGGAGGGTTGTCAGATTATGCCCATTTGAATGGTTAATATTGATCCATCCAAAAAGAACTGGAATAGCTGCCCACCCAATCACTTCGCTTGCCATTCCCCATCAGCCACCATACACTCTGTTGGATACAGCAATTCTTATGGTTCCTGCTGGATCCAGCCAGTGGTCTGTACATACAAGTATATTCCTCCTGACCGGACCCTTGCCATCTAGATTGATTTCTGCGCTCACCCTGCGGCTATTAATTGGAGCATCCGGAGGTTTCTTTGTTTTTATGCAAGAACATTAAAAAAGTTATTTTATGGTCCCGCACTCCTGATCTAATTGGGTTGTTTCTCTCGTTGGAGGAACCAGACCTCTGTTTTTTGCTGTAGCCTAGTTGGAGGTTTATCCCTCATTATAGGGGTGTACTGGAAATAGGGGGGTAAATCACGCTGGCCTGGATGCTTTATTTCAGTCAGAATTGATGTGTAAGCAACAATACAAAACACTATAAAAACATCAGTTCCAGAACAGAGCGGTCGCCTCACACATATCTAGATACGTTTAAATAGAAGGAGTCCTGTTCTGGAGTAAATGGTCAGTGAAAAAGTATTTAGAAAAATTAATTATCGTATTTTCAGATCTTTAACCAGTTTTACTTTGTACATGTAGCAGAACCTTCCATTTAGGAAAGGATAAAATACTTTAACCTCTTCAATACCATGATCAAGTATAGGCAATCTTCAAAAGCTCCTGTAGGAGCCCAACAGTGAATAAACTCCATCTGGTCATATTCCAGAGCAATGAAAAGGAATGTTAGATACCACAAACAAAATTAATTTGCAAATGGGCTCCAGAAGGTGTCCCCAAATTATCACTTTGAACAGGTCATCCAAGGTAATGAACGGCTTGGAGTTCTGTTCATCTTTTCACTGAACACTGAGCTAGTGCTACATTATTATAAATGTCGGAGTCCCCCCCCCCCCCACCACCACCCGGGGGAGCCCTCTGCCTGTCAAATAAGCTTACTGTTTCTAAAAATGTACATTATTTTTCCACTGTCATGGAAAGTGGTTTTCCCATAAATTCACTGGGTATGAAGGGTGATTTTATGGAAAACCACTTCATGAAATTTACAAATTCAGTTTCCAAGAGAATTTGTGATCAGTTTAGTCCAACTAGGAAGAGAGTAAGATTCTTTTAACTGAACAAATGGAAAACATAACTAGACATGACGTAGCAATTCCAGGAAAATAAGCGGAGAGCTACAGTTAAACAACATCTTGGACAAATATGAGTAATGTTCCTTGGTCATACAATAATCATTTCAGATCATGTTACTACCTACTGAAGTGCCGTGTCAGAAGGAAGGATTTCTCAGTCGAACAATGGGTTAAACAAAAACTCACCTCGAAAATGCCAAGAAGTCTTCCCAACTTCCCCTTTACTCCAGCCTGGAATGAGGTTGAGACAAGTGATTAGGGTTACGTACTCGGCACAAGCAAATATACAGTGAATGCACATTAACAGGTTATTTCACTACAGTTATACTCCTGATGTAGCCAAGAAAGCAATATAAGAGACAGAGCATAGGAAACCCTCACAAACCGAACCCGTAGCAGCGCTGCAAACAATCCCTTTAATTAAAAGGATAATAAACTGTATATTTTACTTATTATCATTGCGTTTATTGTTTCATAAAAGGAGCTCATTGTTTCCCCTTTATTATATATTTGGTTTTAGCCAAATAATACTAGAATTATACCTTTTCTGACGTTGTTTGAACCTCTTCTCCAAAGAAAGCCACATCTTGGCAGGTTGGACCCTACCTTCATAAAAGGGTCACAGGCCGTACCAACGTAGCCTAAAGGATTTGCAGCTCAGTCTATGGTAAGTAGATTTTTAATAGCTACACATATCCTTCTGAGTCCAGATATCTGCACAATGAATGTCCACCCATGTTCCATTTTATCCAGAGATTACATAAGGTAGAAGAGACGTGGAGTATATGTGGGTTAGATCACCCCTGGAAGTTGATCTGCAGCACGTTAAAAGAGATCCACTATTATTGGACTCTTGTATATGTGAGGAATGGGACTGACACTTTATTTTTACACTTTTTTTTTTTTTTTACAGATCGCACTAGGTTTTAGGTTTTTCTCTTTTTTGATGAATATTACAGACACGCTCAGTGGACCCATTTGAAGGACTGTATGTTTTAAGTATTGGTGCTGGCTTTTTTCACATATATAAGTTCAATGTCGTGCAATATATCAGTCTTATACACCTTTTTAGAGTGGCGATTTATCCCTATTTCTTGAATATAAACATGTTTGTTTATTCACGCATGTTGCACATTAGAGATTTTATGTCACTATAATTTGTATGAGATACACTGTTTAGTTATACATTTGGTTCGTTATTGCGCTTCGAATGTGGAGTTTGCTTTTATTATTTTCCTTAAGTGTGACTTTTCGGCAATTTGTTGCACTACCACATTCATTTTGAGCTTCATGACATCAAAATTATACGCTCCCATTTTCTCTAGCGACCAACTTTACAGGTTTTTAAGCAACAAACGTTTGTTTTCCAAGTGAGATTATTAAGCACTTGTTAAGGAACTCCAAGGCTGCTCTTTTAGCGTAATGCTCTACCAGCCCAGGTCACATTTTTGTGCTTGGGAAAAAAAAAAAATCGAAAAGACCGTAACGTGGTGATTGAGAGAAAAAAGAAAAAAAAAAGATTTTGGGTGAGAAAAATTTGACGCAATCCGAAGGCGGCCACAGAAATGTTATGGACCAAAAAACTCCATTAAATTTTGGGTGAGTTATTATGGTTAGTACTATTTGTGCTTGTTCTAAGGTTAGAATTTGGGCTGGTTTTAGTAAATATGGTTAGTATTTGTGCATGGGTTAGGATTACTTTTAAGGCAAGATTTTTTAGGCAACAGGTTGTTAACAACCCTTCATCAATATAGGGCCTGCTCCTACGTTCTCATCTTTTTGATGCAACAAAGCAAAACTTAAGTAGAAACCGTAGGTTAGGGTTAACCGCAGTGCTAACAGTAAACCTGAAAATAACAAAACCCAACACATGAGCTGAGTAGGTGCAACCTGCAATCCGCTGGGGTTAGAGAGACGGTTGGAGCAGCTTGTAGATCAATCGGACTGGAAAAATAGCTTGGTAGATGACGATAGGCGGTAGAAAACATGAAAAGTACCACTGCAAGCACCCCGATGACTAATGGCGCGCCATACAGCCACTAAGCTGCTCGGCATTCCATAAGTGGTCTGTACGAAGGAGTAAAAACGGCACAGATGGAGCCAGTGCATGTTCTCCCAGGTAGCCATGATATAAGGGGCATAAAGTCTTTGAAATTTACTCGCTGTAGCAGAGGTGTCAAATCAATATACCGTAAGTAACATTCCAGATAAATGGTACAAAAAAGTACAACTATCGCACAATGCATAAAACTGAAAAACAGATTAACAAGCGCGCCAACCAACCCTGGGATATCCAGATCAGCTTTAAAACAGCTGACCCATATGCAATGTCTTCTGAGGCGAGTTGGTAAGTGGCAACTACTGATTGAGTACTGGAAGGGAAAGGCAAAAGCCAAGATCAAAAGATGGGCCTGCGAGCTCATTTCTCTGTGCAATTATCTATTTGACTGGTTTTTATTTTGAAAAAACAAAGAATTCCAGGCTTCAAATTTAGCTATTTTGTTCTAGAATTTTGCAAATCCTTGCAGCTTTACACCAATTCGCCTCTTAGTGAACACATCTTTTAGCCTCCCATTCGCATGAAAGGGACGCTTTTGCAATGTACGAGCATTTACTTGAATGGAAACCGCCCTAGAGACCCACGCTAAGCAGCGTCTGTAAAAGAACAAATATACCAGAAGGAAGCAAAGCGTTTCCCTATGTAGCATATCCGTGAAGGATTAGGTTTAAAGCTGCATTTAATTTTTATTTTGCAGAACGAAACTCTGCAAACTGAAACGCTCATCAGAAGCCAGGACGCTGCATACAATATGTTTTGCGTGCGCCTTTAAAATGGGCCAAGAAGCTCCATTTGGGACTTCCCCATTGCGTTGGAAACGTGACAAAAAGGAATTTCAAACTTTTGTCCATAGGTTATTAATTAACTAAATTAAATCGCCAGATAAAAATGTGCATTTTATCTACTGTAATAGGCCGCAAGGGCACCGTGCTCAAGGCCTTCGAGACATTGAGTGCGACATTGCGTAGCTGGGCAGTAAAGATTATATAAATACAATGCCTTGATTCATCTAAATAGCAATGCAAATGTGGCTGCTGACATGTAACGCAGGAATTGGATAATGAATGTTTAACCACGTGCATAACCAGGTTACCGGACTGACTCGCTGCAGCATGCTAGAAAATGATGTAATGAATAAAAGAAATCAGTAAGTATGATGTAATGCCAAAGGGGGAAAATGTACCTCTTCATATACTTCTCGGACTGCGGCACCGCCTGGTTCTTCCTCTGGTTCCATTCCTCCTCCAGGTACGATCCACTGGTCTGGATAGCGACTGCTGCTCACCAGAAGGATCTGTAAAAAACCAGGGGGATTATTGATTTCTTGCAAAGGCCCACGAACATTCAATCATATTTTAAAAGGGTCACCCCCCCCCCTCTTTAAAATCAGTTTATGGGTTAGAATATACATTTTCTATTTTCCATCCATTATTCTTTACCTTTAGGGCTGTGATTGTCAATCACTGAGCCGAGGCACGCTGTGAACGCTCCTCCGGTGACACGGAATTTGGTGTGCAAGGGCAGAATGTGGGGGGGGGGGTGGTGGTGGGTGTAACAGGACAGTGACAAAACGTAGGTGTAATGGAGCAACGGCACAAAGGGGAGAGAGATGTTGAACTGTAATAAACATCGTCGCTCATATTTTTTTAAACCTAAAACAGATCCTTTAAAACTGTTGACAATTTCTCGCTTCTCCGTGTGCCACCAGATGAAAAGGTTGCAAATTATTGCTCCTGGGCATCACCCTAGGAATCAATGGTTTGGCCCAAGTAGCTAAAATCTAGGGAAATTTGAGATTTACTGCCGTAGCTGTGAGCTTGGCTAATACACTGACGGCTTGCCAGATGGTTATGTAATGGGCATATCTGGTGCACTTGTAAAAGCTAGAATACCATAAATTACAGATGAGCGATAAACAGCTTTACACCAACGCATGATTGGAGTTCTACATGCCGCAGCAACCCTCAGCCACGCACTCCAGCCAGGAGGAGATTGTGGATGCATGGTATGGCCATGGTAAGTCTGGACGGTTTCTCATCTGGTGATCGAGACAGGGATATTCATCAAGCTGCCAGTAAGGATGTCATTGAGGAGGTGAAACTAAATGTTACTACCCTTGTGCATTAGTTTCCAAACAATCACAATTCGTTTGAATTACGAAGGAACGACCCGGTACACAAGCAAAATAAATCGTGAACCAAGGGTTCATTTCTTCATGTGCGAAGTGGCATTCATTTGTGGATGATCAGCGCTTACAAGGGTTAGAGACTAGACTTTGTAACCAGCTGCCACCGTAAAGAGGGGGGGGGGGAAAGACGCATATTGGGGGTCAGAATGACTAACACCTAAGGTAATGCGGACATGGCAAAGGGGTGGGAGCATATCACCTGAGCAGCCGGGGTGTGTGTAATCATCATGCCAGCCTAAACCTACGAGTGGCAGGTGGTGCTATGCCATTGTCCCCCTCCAAAAACACACCACACATGCGTGCCAGTGGTATAATGATGCCTTATTTTTCACAGCAGAATTTGGTTCAATGAAATTGGGGCAAACAAAACAAATAAAAGTGCAGCCAAAACCAAAATGTTTTGCTGTCCATGCATCTACCATTTAATATATTGTACTATAAATCAGAGGATAAAAGGTTTGCTTTCTGGGTTAGTTTTTCAGGACCGCTCGAACGCAACCATTAGAAAATATCACCGGCATTGCAAGCAGCACTGTGTTACAGAAACCGGCATGGAACGCCACAGGACATTCACGCATAGGATGCGGAAAGTATTAACACCAGATTGAAAAAAAGTCCTACAAACAGCAATTTTCACACACCATCACAAGTGAAGATACACAAAGTCAATGGAATGAGATGGTTACGCAGGAGATGCTCTGTTTTAGAGATCGATGCAGAGAGGAGTAATGACCCCTCAGGAACGGATGCTGCATCACGAATGGAGCATCAAGACAGATTCAACCTCCCTCTCACTATTCAGGGCGTAATAAGACAGTCATATACATTAGCTGAATAGAGACCATCGCAGAGGACAGACAAATCGTAAGAACCAGTAGCTAATGGCTTGTTTTTTCTATTAATACAGCTTTTAATTTAGGCAAGTGATTTAATAGGATGAAGGTGGGCTGCAGAACGAAACAATGTCTTAGCTCTCTTGCAGGGAACACCAAGGAATATGGTGGACTAGAGCAGTGTTTCTCAAACCGGTCCTCAAGTCCCCCTAACAGGCCAGGTTTTCCCAGATAGGATTCGCTGCATTTCCTCAAGGTGATCTGAAAAATCTGGCCTGGTTGAGGGTCCCGAGGACAGGTTTGAGAAACACTGGACTAGAGGTAGGAAGAAAAGGGATTACAAAGTCTGAGCCCTATTATCAATGCCACGCTTATAACTACACAGGTTTACACACACCATGACAGTTCCGGAACAGAGTGCAAACAGACAGAAAACCCCTATAGAGCCAATCCAGGTGCCCCTTGCATATACCCTAAATTTACAGATCAATATTAACCTTTAACGGGCTACTAAAACCATGTAGGGCATACTGGCTTTGCTTTTGATTTCTCAATTTTGTGTCATCTATAGCTACTCCCGAAACCTAGATTAACAGATCCCAATAGCTCTTTAAATTGTTTCCTACTCCATCGTTCTGAAGCTGTAGCGATCCTGTTACTCTTCTGTAACTTGCCACAGTAATTTAAGCCAATGCGTAACTCTTAACTGGGTTGTTTAAGTGGTTTTTAAAGTAATATCTAAAGCCACTGTTGTCTTTTCTATCTAAAAGGTGTTGACGATCACTCTTGTGTTACAAGAGCATGAATCAGTGGTGTTATACATTAATCCTGCTCGTTTTAACCCTTTAGTGAGGTATAAACTCGCCTTGAATACAGCTGGTGCTCCTCTAAAAAGGTGTCACGCTGCAACATGGGCATATTGCGAGCCATTGACTAAAAGCAGGAATGAGTTGACGTATTTTTTTTCAAGGAGGCCAGATTAGTGCTCACTGATCCGCACTGGGTGGGTGTAGCTAATCCCCCTCCCTCACTCCTAGGACTGAATCAGCCCTCCTGGACTCCTCACAAGGGTGGCGAGAACATTCAGGTCATTGTAACCATTCAGTTTGCGTTGAATAGGCACATCGTCACTGGATAGTGTCTATTATATATTGCAGACAAATAATGAAGTTTAACATGTGGCAAATAATAATTTTTTAAATTTATGTAATGTTGGTCTCATTGCATAGTTTCATTGTTTGCAGTTCATTGAGCTCTGGCCAAGCCGGTACCCTTCAGTCTTTCCTGGCTCTGCCATTATGCTCCTTGGTAGGGTTTTGCATATCCCAAAAACCCTTTCATGCCACCTTACTGAAGGCTTAAAAAGGGACACTCTGCACATCCTGAGCACGTTAGCTTTTTAAAGTGGCCAGATTGTGTCGAGTCCTCCTTACCCCCTCCAGTGCCGATCCGCTTCTCTGCGGGCAAGGCCTGACGTGTAGGGGTCATCTCCTGGCTGGGTGTCCCTATTGCCACAGTCCCTAGATCAAAGGGTAGAAACGGGCCTTCGTGGGTACGTGTGGATAGTAAAGAAAGGATCAGAAGGAGAGCAGAAGACTGAATCCTATACCTAGGCTGTGCTATAGCTGCCTAGCGTTTTATAGTGAGCTTCACATCAGGTTTCCAGTCTACCAGGAAGGAGACTGGGTTTACTGGCCTTCCTAAAACTCATGATCAGGTGAGGCCGGAAAAGAAAAAAAAGTGGCCAGAAGCGTTAAATAAAATCATGCTATGGCATGAGGGGATTGATGCGATGGTCTAAGAAAAATCAGGTATATAGCTCAACGCGTTTCGCTGCCCTGGCATCAGCAGGAGCAAAATGACATTATTAGATTTAGTTACAGCAGAAGGTAAACGCCTGCTGTAACTTCATCTAATCATGTAGGGACACCCAGCCAGCGGTAGCAACCCTAACAACTTTGCCTTTGACGCACTCCGCTATATATATGCTGAGGAGAATTTAAATTTTTAACCCCGTAAGGACCAGGGGTCTTTAAAGTCAATGCATTTATGACGTAAACGTTACATCATTGTTCCTTAAGGGGTTAAAGCAATATTGTGACATATTTCTTCATGTCTGGTGTTTTATATTTGATGGGTTTTTTTTGTGTGACATTGCTTTATTGCATAGCCATTTTTTTATTTTTCGGTGATGCTTCCCTATGTGTTTTGTCTATACGTTGATCTTTGATTGCACTCGTCCTTAATACATTGTACCAAAAACCTTAGATACTGCCAATCCCGAACATTTCTCTCTCAGAATTGCCTCAGAGTGAATGCAAAAGCAATATGCAAATGAAGTATAGGGTGATGATGTCCCCTTCCCACTTTTAACTCCTTTGTTGCTGAGACATTGCACCCCTGTGTGCTGAGCTCAATTTGACCGGTTTTGTGCTCATCATGTTTAAATGAGATTTGAAGTCATGTTTTATTATAGGACCCAGACAAATTAATTATCCTTATTTTCAGCAGACTCGGCAGATTCAAAATATCTAATTATTATGTGCATATGTTATTTTTTTTTGTAGCATTTTGGCAGGACATAAGTAATTTTTGCAATGTGTGAAATTCTTTTTTTCACATTTTATCATCAAAACCTTTGTGGTTATATATTCTATGGGAATTCTTGTTAAAAGGATTTGAGAAAATACAATTTTAAAACGGAAAAAAAAAAAGGTTTTTGCTTGTATTTTAGCACATTGTGTTTTATACATAGTCATTTTATTCATAAAACAGTGAACTTGCTCGCGGCATGGGAAATGAGAAGGTGAGTAATGGCACCAGGGTATTGGTCATTTTATGTCACAAATGCTTTGGAACAACAAAAAATATATTTTTTACATGCAGGGTATCATAGGGCAAGTGCATCTGGACACCATAGATGCACTTTAACCCCTTAGTGACCGGGCGGTTTTACACAAATCTGTCCTTTAGTGACCGCTGCGGTTTTTACGTTTCTGTGCTGTTTGTGTTTACGTCAAATTTTCCTCTTACTCGTTCATGCAACCCACACATATTTTACACTGTTTTTCTCGTCATTAAATGGACTTTATAAAGATACCATTTTTTTCATCATTTCATATAATTTACTATAAAAAACATTGTGAAATAAGACAAAAAAAATTGAAAAAACACCACTTTTTCGAACTTTGACCCCCAAAATTTCTTATGTATCAACAACCGTCAAAAAATGTAATTCCTTAGTAGTTTCTAAATTTAGTTCTGAGTTTAGCAATACCCAATGTTTACATATTCCTCGCTTTTCTCCTTATCTTATGCAACAATAAGTGAAAGTAGCACTTTGCCATTTACAAAGGGTTTACTTTTAAAAGTAGTGATAGTGACATTGTAACACTGATATCTGTCACTAATTCCTGAATAACCCTCCACATATACATATTTTTATCAAGGTATTAAACTTGGGGTATTTTGACTCTTTCCATGCAAACCATTTTACCACAAATCTATGCCAAAGTTTGAGAAAAAAAAGTTTGTGATTTTTCTTTTTAATGCAATTTAAGAGTACATGTACTGTGAACTTTAAGGTTTACTGTCAAAAAGCACCCCAAAATATGTTCAGCAACATCTTCTGAGTAAATTGATAGCACCCATGTATTAGGTATGTCGGGTCATTTGGGGGCTAATAGGCCTTATTTGGGGGGTGCGCATTTCAGTTTTCCAACTTGGAATTTTCACATTTCGTCATCATGCACCCATGTCCTATTTGGGACATTTTTGAAGCCGGCCAAAGTAATTTACCCCCATCAAACCATATATTTTTAGAAAGGGCACACCCTAGGGTGCTTCAAAGAGTTGTATTTTAACACTTTCCATGCACTAGCTCTATGTCAAACTTTCAGGTAGTCACTTTTTGGGTTATTTTTTCACACACATTGTACTTTAGGCATGAATTGTCAAATCCAGTTATGGGTTACTGCCAAAAAACACCCCAAAATATGTTCAGCAACATCTTCTGAGTAAAGTGATACCACCCATATATAGATTTGTTCTGTTGTTTTTGGGCTGCTACGCCAATCTTTTGACATGTGCTTGTCAATTTTCTAATTTGACATATCTTCTTTGCAGGGGCCTTTTTACATACCCCAATTTTATGAACGTGCATATATTTGGTAAGCTAACAGCCCAAAGTATTGTAAATGGAGTGTTTTTATGCCATGGATGCAACCGTTTGGTCCAAACAAATTGGATACTGTTTGGTGGTCATTTTTCATTTTCACACCCACATCAGTTTTGGACTGTGATTTAGGAGACACTGTTTGTTACTGCATGAAAACTCTCCAGGTTGTTTTCTGCAAGGTCTCCTGAGTACACCCATGCCCCCCATGCATAGGTTTGCCAGGATTTTGGGAAGGTTCAAATACAATTTTTATTACTTTGTCATTGGAGTTGAAATTGAGATTATTTCTTCAGACAGGCCTATCTTTGGTTATGGGTCTACCGCATACCCCAGTTTGAATTATTGCCATAAAATAGTTTATATTTGACATGTTGACACCCCAAGGTATTGCATATGGAGTGCTTTGATGCCATGTATGCAACGGTTTTAGCCCAAAACATTTGAGAACGTGTGTGGCGGTAATTTTTCAATTTTTTATTTTTACGCCCACATTAGATTTGGACTGTGATTTAGGAGACACTGTTTGTTACTGCATGAAAACTCTCCAGGTTGTTTTCTGCAAGGTCTCCTGAGTACACCCATGCCCCCCATGCATAGGTGTGCCAAGATTTTGGCAAAATACAGCACCAATTGTAGAACATAAAAATGTAGGAATAAAATGTAAAAGTCTGGTGCAGTAAAAGAAAAAAAAAACTAAACTGAACTAACTAACTAGACTACGAAAAAAAAAAAAAATAATAAAAAAAAAAAAAAAAAAAATCACAGATCAATCACAGATCACGCACAGTGTGATACATCTTGAAACAGTCCAAGACACAGACCGGGTTGTCCAGGGCATTCTGGGCAGTAAAAGATTGTGTCTCTCCTCTGCCCCCTCTTGAAACACACCCTGCATCTTTTTTGGGGTTTCTGTTTGCCCTCAGTAGGGGGGATTTTATAAATAAAATGTGTAGCCCAAACTCTGTCCCCCATCACCGCCCGGGGAGCAGGTGCATCCTGGTACAAAAACCCCGAAATGACCTGGAGCTGAAACTGTAAAAAGGACAGCGTCACTCCGGGGTTTGCCTTTTTGCAGAGCAAAAAAGGCATTGTGGGTTGCAATTTGCATCAGGTAAATTGCAACCTTTTTGTACCAGGCCCTTGACTTCCGCATAATCTGGTAGGGCTGGAGCAGCTGATCTGCCAGATCAACCTCACCCATATGCCGGTTATAGGCTTTGATGCACACTGGCTTCCTGATGCGCTCAGCTCTGCCACGTACAGAGACCTCCACAGACCTCTCAGTGTGGATGGTGGATAGAAGGTATACATCCTTCTTGTCTCTGTACTTGACCGCCAACAGCTCCTCTTGGCGCAGAGCTGAGGTCTCCCCCCTTTTTAGCCGGGTGCGGACAAGCTGTGCTGGGAAACCTACGCGGTTCTTGCGAACAGTACCGCATGCTGCTGTATCAAAACAATACAGCAGCTTGAACAAAGGGACACTCGTATAAAAATTATCAAGATACAAGTGGTACCCTTTGTTCATCAGGGGAAAAAGTAGGTCCCACACAATCTTGCCACTGGTTCCCATGTGTTCTGGGCAACCTGGAGGGTCAAGGCTACCATCCTTTCCCTCGTACACCCGGAAGGCCTGAGTATACCCACTCTCGCTGTCAGAGCTTATACACCTTCACTCCATACCTGGAGCGTTTCGAAAGGAATATACTGCTTGAATCCCAGCCTTCCCTTGTATTTCATTAGGGATTCATCCACGCAGATATTCCTTCCAGGTGTATAAGCCTCTGCAAACCTGGCGGCGAAGTGGGTAATCAGGGGGCGGATTTTATACAGCCTGTCAAACTGGGGATGCTCTCTAGGGGGGCACAGGCTGTTGTCACTGAAGTGCATGAAACGCAAAATGTTTTCATACCTTCTACGTGACATTGATTGGGGGTAAATGGGGGTAGAGCAGATGGGGCTACTGCTCCAGTAGGAGCGAATTGAGGGCTTCTTTATGATGCCCATCAGCATAGTAAGTGCCCAGAATTTCAGAAATTCTGGCACATCTAGCGGGGTCCATTGCTGCCTTGCCAAGTAGGAGTCTGGCTTCACAGCACAATGCTGATGGGCATACAGATTTGATTGGGCAACAATGTGGCCCAACAAATCATCCCCCATAAACCCCTGCAAAAACTGTGTGGCGGTAAATCCTGCAACATCAATATTGATGCCAGGATTTGCCGTGAAAGGAGGGATATCTGGCCTCTGGCGATGAGGCACTACCCACTCCTCAGCTGGAGCTGTGCATCTCCTGCTGGCAGATGGTGACCCAGGATCTGCATCAGAAACATCACTAGGAGATACAGCCAGCGTAGATGATGTATCTAGCGATGTCTCTGAGCACTTAGCGGGGTCAAAGTCCGACGCAGATGGCTCAGATTCTGACGCCAAGATGGCATATGCCGCCTCGGCGCTGTACACCCTCTCAGACATTATATATAATAGATTATAAAATTATATATAAATATATATAATATATATATATGCGGATTATTCGTTCTCAAAAGAACCGTTGGGTTTCGCAAGAAAATAAAAACCTAAAGCTCTCTGAATCACTCTAAACCTGCCTCAATTGTTCTAAATCTCCCTAAAATCTCTCTAAATCTGCCTCAATTTTTCTAATCTCACTAAATCTACCTAAAATCTCTAACCTGTCAAATCTGATCTCTCTCGCTCTCTCTCGCTCACCAAAACACAAGTGAGGAGAGGGAGGGAGAATCAGAGGTCACGGCCAATATTTACAAAATATTGACCTGACAAATTAGAAATTTTATTTTGATTTTTTCTAACTTCTGATTGATGAGGCAGGCTAGGAACATCCCACACAGCCCCAAGATGACCCTGCCCTTAGAAGGGCAGCGCCATCTTGGCTGTTACTTTTTACACTTTTTTTTAGTCTGCTGGGTGCCTTGATCCCTCGAGGCACCCAGCAGAGCACCTGATCACTTATGTGATCTTTTTTGTACTGAGTGCCACGATACCTCGTGGCACTCAGTACTTCCTGCCGCTACCGGAAGTGATCGCTCGGGGGGGGGGGGAGCGATCAAGGATGGACCGGCGGCAGGTAACCATATTGCAAGGATGCCTCGATGTCGAGGCATCCCTGCAATATACTCAGAGCAGCTGGAAGCGATACCGATCGCTTCCAGCGCTCTGTAGAAGTGCGGGGCATCTTTCCGGTGAAACCGGATGTTGATCGCTCTCGGGGAGCGATCACAAGGGGCCCCGGCACTTCTAACCGCCATTGCATGGATGCCTGGACTCCCAGGCAGCCTGCAATGGCGTTTGAGCTGCTGGAAGCAATCCGATCGCTTCCAGCGCTCAAAAGACCGTAGGACGTACCATGTACGTCAGCGGGTCTAAAAAAGAGACCCGCGGCCATGACGTACATGGTACGTCCGAGGTCCTTAAGTAGTTAAATCCCTCTGCGCTGCGGAATATGCTGGCGCTTTATAAGAATAATAATCCCTCACTTTTCACCACCATCCTTAATCAGTTTAGCATGCGGCTTTGATAGTCTGTAAAATTGCTGAGAACCTCTTTAAAAGTGCCGTCTGATCCTCACGCTAGCTTGTTATTCATTGTGCAGTTTTGGTTTAATTAGGATTTCAGATAAGGAGGATACCCAAGATGTAAACACAGGAAACCCATAAAATTAAGCATTTATAGGTTTTATAAAGTGAAATCAAGGAAAGCAGCACAACAGCAATAAAACATAATCCTGAAGGTTGAAGCATTTTACAATCTCAAAATCTGCAAAGGAAGCATCTGATATGACTGGATGTCTATGAGGAATGATAAAAGGAGTAAGACAAACCATCCAGGGGTCACTGCAAGTTACCTGCAGCTTTGTAGGATTTGACATTCCCTATTCCATGAAATTGAGTAAAAACGATGCAATGAAAAGAAAAAAAATAAGGCGGCAGCACTCCACAGGCTAATTTGCAAACAGCTTTTATTGATTGGACGTTTGTCAGGAATTTTACAGTGAGAAGTTGTCGTGTTCGGTAGGGAGCCCATATTCTGAATGCAGCTGTATACTTTTTCACTTTGAGCAATACTTGCAGGGACTTTGTTAACTAAGAAGGGGTGATAGCTGGAAAATTCTGCCTCAGCTTGATGTGTGTCCGTAATCTTCTATTCTCTAACTGAACTATCTCGCAGTAACAAAATAACTCATGGTCGACCAGTGAGAAGGAAGTAACTGGAAATAATGACAAGACAAAGTTTTCCTTCGCTTCGCTCTCCATTGTATGTTTGGTTACATGTGTTTATATACATTACATGACCTTTACCATAAACCTATCATAGAGAAGTAACACCTACTAAAATGCATACAGCAGCAGATTATAAATTAAAATACAGATTAACACAAAGAAACATTTCTGCAGTTTCATCCCATCAAGGGGTTATTCAGAAAGCCCTGAAATTTGGGTGCTTCCTAGTTCGACGCACTTCGGCGATACCATTTTGCGCGATCCTGCTGTGAATTCACTATTCACGGTAGGGCCCCGAAGTGCACTGAACATTGAACCGCTGAACACCTAACAGCAAAGCAAAAACGGAACTCTGCTATTCTTCGAATAGGTGTTTAAACCAATAAAAATACATTCAAATATGTCTAAATGATAAATAATGTCCTTTAAAAATTAAGTTCTTAGATTAAAAAAAAAAATTGGGAATCAAAAATTGCGTAAAAAAAAAAAAAATACATATAAAAAGGTGTTCCATAAAATAAGTTACTATTTCCATTTAACGGTTGAATAAAAAAATAACCCCCCCCCATTGAATCCTACGGGATTCTGTTTAAACCTGTCGAACTGAATCACCGAAAATTAGGGAATTTCCGACACTTCGGTGTTCTGTGAATAATTAACCAATCCTTCTCTATGGGACAATTTCGCTGCCGCCAAAGTTCGTCGAGGCAATCTGCACGGTATTTCACGGTCAATACGCTAGTATTTGGCGAACTGACAGCTTTCTGAATAGACGAACTGTCACGAAATTGCAAAGTACGGTGAAATTCGGTGGCAAGATTGTCGCTTTCTGAATAACCCCTTAACCACTTCTATGCGGAGGACGCGCTCAGCGCGTCCTCCGCATGGCTGCTGGTGTGCGGAGGACGCGCTGGGCGCGTCCTCCCTTTGGGGTCAGCGTTCGGCCGGGTTCCGGCCGATCGCTGGCCCCCCCGTGCGGGCTGACATCCTCGATGTCAGCCCAGCATCCGGAACCGCCGCCGATGAAATTAGGTGTCATCACGGCAGCGCGATGACACCTAATTCAGGCGCCCCCCCCCCCCGCATGTGCGGAGGAGGCGCCTGAAAGGGAGGGGGGAGGTCCTTCGGACCTCTCTCCCTCCCGATCAGCGGCGTTGCGGGGGTTAACCCAGGCACCATTTGGAAGGGCACAGCCTGCCCTATCAAATGGTGCCAGGCATTAACCCCTGGGGAGCTGGATCGCGAATCGGCGCTGAAAAGCGCCGGTTCGTGATCCTTTCCCGGAGCTGGCCGACATCTTGGATGTCGGCCAAGCCTCCGGGAACTCCCCCTGAGGACTGGCGTCATCGTGCATAGCACGATGACGCCAGTCCTAGAGTTAACCCATAACTGCCACCAACGGTGGAGATAGGGAGTTCCAATGAACTCCCTATCTCCCGATCCGTGGCAGCTAGTGGTTAAAGTTTGGTATGGTTGGATCGGCCAGAGCATGGCCGTTCCAACGATACCAAACACGAAAGTGAATAAAGTTTTTTTTAAAAAAAAAAAATTAAAAATAAAAATATATTTAAAGAAAAATTATAAAAAAAACATTTTTTTTCTCTTTTTTTTGGTTCGTTAATGCAGCAATATTGTTCCCATTTCAATTATAATGTGAACAATGATGCTGCACTAACGATTTTTGTATGCGGTGCGTTTGTTAAAAATCGTGTAATTTTCCCAAAAAAAATGTAACGAGACCCCATCTCTAATTTTTTTTAACAAGCGCACCCCATACAAAATATAACCGCAATTGCTCGCATGTTAAAATGTGAAAAAAAACACTTTACACATTGTAAATTATTGAAAATACATATTTTATTGCATTTTTTGTTATAATATACAGACATGACATAACGTATACATATAATAATGACATATTATGAATCTACCGAGTCTGACGGAAAGAACGATATATAATATGTCTGGGTCATATACTAAAATAAGCCTTCAAAACACGTTTAAACATGAGCAAAACCGGTAAAAATGACCTCAGCACAGAGGTGTGAAAAGCCTCAGCAGCGAAAGGGTTAAATGTTCATAATTCCCTTAAATCTTACAATGGTGCTGCATTATATAATAAGGAAAGTCTATTCCAGAACATATGATGGGAGTGCGATAAATTCTGTTAAACCAGTTACATAGTATATGGAGTCACAAGACTTGACAACCAGATTCTAGGTCACAGTGGCAGCAATGCATTATTGCACGATGGTCTGTGCAAGTGTAGGGCATTATTCCAGGTTGAGGACTCTCCATAGCTGCACAAATTACAGTGAGGTTACCACTTGGCCTCGTAAAAACACCGTTATAGCTGGCTTTCCACTAGCAGAACTGGGGAATAACCGATTTCAAGATGCTCGTTATTCATAGTACAAAAGGAGCAAAAAAAAACAACAACAAAAAAAGGGTGGGGTGTTGAATAGTGTCTGTGTGACCATTGTGCATCTAGTAATTACACGTGGACTAGTCACAGTCATAATGATAAACATAACTAGTATTTTGAAAATTAGAATTCACACCCATCTGATTCTCCAAAATAATGGACTGCCGTGGATTGGCAGGGGTATGGGGTGTTGGAAAAGACCTTTAGATTTTTCTTATGAAATATAGCGTAGCATTTGGCCCCTTCAGCTCCATTAAGACTATCCTAGAGCGACATTCAATTAAATATTGACATTTAGAAGGGAAAAAAAAAAGCCAATTTGTATGGAGCTTATACACATAACTAGGAAAAAGAGTGTCATCTGCGCTCGTTTCTATGTGTTCCATGTACAACAAAAATGAGGTTTTTGTTTGTTTCAATGGCCATTGCAACGTAAGCCCACTCGCCACTTCAAGGCACCTCTTTAGAGTGGGTACCTAACAATTGTGACCAAAAGGCCGCTCTACTGAGCAGCTCCAAGCCCCTCCAGCTGCTTTTCAGCGAAGGAGAGGCAAAGATGGTGGCTTTTATTTATACACGCACCAAACACTTCCCATTTGGGATCAAAAACAAAAACTTGGAAAGAGGAACAGCTGCAGAACGACGGACTGGTGTTACAAGCATGATATACACATAACTAGATCTTGTCAACTTCATTAGAATTGTGACTGCTTACTTTATTATTTCATGATCGCATTGTTTTTATTCAATTAAAAGCCAACTTTGAACTGTGTACCGCGACACATTTATAGTTTTGGGAGCGCCGTTGAGTATCAGTATAAAAATATATGTTAGTGATACCTAAAATACAGGGCAATGAAGCCCAATTTAAAATCCATGGTATAATTGTGCTATGACCAATAGGTGCCACATGAGGGCGCAGTGGCCCTTAGACGATAAATACAGCTGTACCTTGGTGTGGCAAAGACCTTGAATACTTTTTTCGTATGTGACAGTGACCCCTGTAAAACGTCTCAGAGATAAGAGCGCTTGACAGTTGTCCAGCAGTTGAGCAGAAGTCGAGGGCCCCGCGGTAATTAGAGGAATATCTGCATTTCTCTTCCGTCTGCAGAGGAAGCGTGGCTGAAATCTTAAGTTTGCAGGCCGTTTTATTCCGTCTTGCTCCGGTTATCAGCCTTTGTTACACTTTGACATCTCTTTACTGCAGCCCCATGAAAAGGTCTTCTTGGACAAGAACAGCGAGGGGTGAAAACCCCCCCACAACAAAGCGTGTGCTCTGGTGCGGAAAATACAGACAAGGGGAGCTTAATGTGGTTTAATCAACACATCAGAATGCGTTTGAGCATCTCCATGATTTCCGCACAGAAGGATTGCTACGGCATCAGGTCAAAACAAACAGCTCAGTGTCCATGACAAGGGTGGTGTTTACCTGTATAAACCAACAACAGAAGTATGTGAAATTACATTTTATTATGTTTGTAAATTGATAAGGGGCCTTTTGTGTTGCTTTGTTATATTCTTGCTGTATCTTACCAGTTTGGGAGTCACTGTCTACCTCTGATACTATGTATACATTAAAGAAGGTCACCAAGACACATCACTGAACGTCTGAACACGCGTCAGCAACCTCCAGATGTTTTGGAGCTATATTTTCCAGGTGGCTTGGCCAAGCTAACACGTAGCTGAGCATCAAGGAAAACTTAGCTCAACAAAAATCTGGGTGCCCCAAAGTTATTGACTCTTGTGAGGCTAATGCCTTATTCTAAAAGAGGCTGAAAAACGAAATACATAGATAATGTAATATTGTAAAATCCCTTTTCACATATAAACAAAGATCCCGTAAATCCCTTAAACTGGCAATAGGTCTCCATTTAGTTAATAAATGGGGTAAATGGCAAAAGGCAAATACCCCCCTCTCAAAAAAAATTAAATTGTTTCGTCTCCTTATTGCTAAAAGCAGCAGCTCATGTTTCACTGCCATCAATTTAATTTTAATTCCGATCAAACATACATCAGATAACTGCAAGCGACACACATCTGATGTCAGCCTTGACTATTTTGTTCCTAGTGGGTCCCTCGACACCTTCCAGCTCAAAAAACCCACGTAAGTGGAAAGCTGCATTAGACCCTGCCTGGAGAGGAAGGCTGTCGCGCCTGCCCCCCCTCCCCGTTAGACAAGAACTGTTGTCTAATATTTAAATTAATTTAGAAAAAGTTGACTTGAGGCACTCATCCCAGAAGGAGCCCCATACGTTCAGTAACCAGGGCTTGACATAATAACCAATCTAACAGCCAGTAAAACAATGTCTGCTCAAACTACAATATTTAGGAGACAAGATTTTGATTGGAGAATTTGTGTAAGATTACTTTTTTTTTTTTTTTTTTTAAGAAGCCGGCAAAGACCTGCATTGAATTTGGATAGAATAATCCATAAATTTAGGAAGTAAAAATACGAAGAAAAGCCATCTACCGGTGTTTGTCATGCTCTGATGTAACAGATGCATTTGCATTGAAATTCAGGTGAAAAGCAACTCGCATTGCTTGAATGTTTATACCCCTTGGTTTCTGGTTTAAATATAAACGCTGTACGAAACAGTTTCAACCTGCTGCTTGCATCGAATAAGTTGGAACTGAATCTGTGCTGCCATTCATCCCTCTAAACAGCCGACCTGTCAATCTATTGTGGTAACTTTACAGTCAACCAACTGGCAACAAATCTGCAGCCGATACCAGCAGAGTGTCTCTAATGAACTGCTGCATTGTAACAAAGTGTTACTGCTACAGATCGGCATTTAGCTAACACGCGATTTAGAGTGACACCTCGCGGTACCAGCACATCCTCTTTTACCAATTAAAAGTTGAGGAAAACGTTGGAATTCTACAAAATGTCACTACACATCCAACATGTTTTTATTGCAATGCCTGGCTGCCTTGCTCTTGTGAGGCACTGTATTATTAGAGTCATTATCACTCCTAGTGAAGACAATGAAAGGCAGCACAAAATACACCTTTTAAAACAGACAGGACACGGCACACAAAATGGGGGGGGGGGGTTTCACCGGTTACATAATTAAAATGAAACTTGTGATTTTTTTTGTTAATGTTCAACGGACAGATTTTTTTTGTGTTAAATCAAAAGGCCAACATCAGCTTGCTTCACAATTCAATTAACCCCTTCGCTGCTGAGCCATTTCACCCCTGTGTGCCAAGCTCAGCTTGGCTGTTTTGTGCTCATGTTTAAATGGGTTTTGAAGTCATGTTTTATTTTAGGACAAGACAAATTACATATTTTTTTCCAGCAGATTCAAAATATATAATTTCTATCTATATAGGTCAAGTTGTCAGAATGCTGTAACAAAAAATGTTTAAGGCTTTCCGTACACAGAGTCCGTATTTGTGTGATGGCACGATCATCCAATATTGTCTGAAGTCATCAGACCGATCCTATAACATGCATGAATCAGACCTCTTCCACTGCATCGGACGATTGCAGACGATTTTTGCAACAACAGACTAACGATCTTTCCCATTTCAATGGGATTTATCAGACGATGCCAGGATGATCAGATACAAGTTACATGAAAAAGATGAATTGTATTGGTTAAGCCGCCATGCTGCGGCAGGGAAATAGCCCCCCATAAAAGTGATAAAGTGCAAAGTCCATAGGATTCAATAAAAAATAATTTTAATTTTTTTTAATCCACAGCAAAAAAAACTTTTATCTATTGATTTTATTTTATTTTTCTGGAATTTTTTGGCGACTTATTTTTATTTTTAGAAATCAAACCCAAAAAAGGAAAAGAAGACTAGGCTTTTTCTCGCCAAACAAGTCTTTTTCTCTTTGAGCTGGCTGCACTCAGAGTTGCGGTCCCTGGTGCTGAAATCTATTTCAGCACCAGGAACAGGTGGTTAATCCCCCCCCAGGCAGTGAAAAGGAGTGCATAGAGCGTCCTCCGCACACGGGAGTGAAAAGTGAATGCACTCCAGTGGGTGATTTCATTTGCAATTCACCAGGGCTGCACACAAGAGTAGAAGATAACCTATAAAACTGTTCTCTTAGGGTTCTAAGCTTGGTCAACCATTACATTAGTAGGCACCACCTAAGCTTTTAGATACTAGTTTTTGGTAGAATATACCAAAAATATTTTTAGGAACCAGAGGTAAAATTATAGTAGCCCATGGCTACATAGCCTCTGGATCTTGTCAAGCCACAAATTGATGCTTACAATTCTCCGCCCAAAAACAATGTCAAGAATCCATTGGGGAGAATTTCATGGACCCTCTTAAAAGTTACTGTTAAATAAAGGAAAAAAAGTAAAGCGAACAACCTTAACTACTGATAGATTCTAAAAATTATTTCTGCTGCAATCACCATAAAAACAGACTATACATATATTAACAATAAAAAAATCAAAACCATATAGTAACAGATTTTGTTGAGATGAAAGCTAACAAATTGACGGCTAGTATAGGATTTGGCTTTACAGGTGAGCATAGGCTTTCACAGCTGAACCAAAAAAAAAAAACCCTGTACATAGAAATTTGGGTTTGCGATAGGGTGGAGATGACATTTTGTTTTGTTTACAAATCTAAAAACAGGAAACAAAATCCACCCAGGATTCGTATTGAACCCCGAGTTTGTTTCAGCATTGTCACGGCCTTGTGTTACATTTCTTTTCAAATCTTATCTTTAACAACTTCAATTTGGAAAGATTATTTGAAACGGAAACCTACCTACCGCTCCCCGCTCACTTTTCGCTTCTAGGACTGAAGACCTGCAGCATATATTAATCTTTAGTTCCATATCAATCCGCAGCCGGATGGACGATAATAATTCGGCTTTCATCTCTACTGAAACCACGATAAACAGATACCTGACACTAGATTTCACTGCACCCTGCAGGCGTATAAGAGATATACTTTTGGCCCTATGTCATTGAAGGTTGGTCTACTTCTAGAAACTCGGTCTCTGAAAACCACTAACCCACCCATCGGGTCGATAATGTTACCAAGAACCCTACCCACAAGTTTGCTGCATTGGTATCATTTTGGACTCTGACCTCTTACTTTCCAATCAATCTACAGATCCTGTCACTTTCTAAAAATACAACTCGCAATGAGATGCTACCAAAGCTCTGGTTCACACTTCGATTACAGACTTAAATAGAGCAGCCCGTGTCCCGCACATGGCCCCCCCACTTTTGCATCTTTGCCAGTTGTGACTTTGTGGTCCTCTACCTCAAAACCTTCCGGAGTGCCTAGAACTTATTCATAGAAACATGTTGATTCCTTATTTTAAAAGACAAGGCTTAAATATATGAATACGTGTTAATCTTCCAATTAGCATTCACTACACCCATGCTTCTTGGATAACCCTTTGCACTATACAGTAACATCAGTAAATTGTGATACTCTAAGCCTGATCGGATTGGCTTGAGAGGGAAAGAAAAATAGTTGTACCAGATATTGTTCAACTGCAAAAAGAAGGGGGTTATCTGAAAATTCACAGCAAATTAGATTGATACTTATTTAAAGTTACCTATTAAAAAGTGAAATGTATCTACAAAAAGACACTCCAGAGGAAGATCAGCACTGATACATGGAACGAAGAACATAAACACTAACCCAAACATCGAAATTCGAATATAAAAAAAAAACACAGGGTTGACAAATTTGCTTTGAATCTAGGAGCCAACGTTTCGGCGAGGATTTGCCTTTATCAAGGTATACCACCTTGATAAAGGCAAATCCTCGCCGAAACGTTGGGAACCTTGCCTATGCATCTGGGAGTTGGTTTGTACCGACCCAAATTATGATTTTAGCTGCTTCTATTTATCACCTGGTGCTTTTTGCTGTTTGGCTACTTTTTTTGAGCCTAGAAGTGTAGAGCGTTGCTTCTAATATCAGTTTGGCCACTCTGAGAAATATATATATATACACACACTTATATTATTTGTGTTGTTAACATCTGTACATTGTGATGTTGTGATAGAAACATAGTAAAATGTCGGCAGATACGAACCTTTCGGCCCATCTAGTCTGCCCAATTACATGGATACTTTACCTGGATTTATCTTTTGTTTAGGATAGCCTTATGCCTATCCCATGCTTGCTTAAATTCAATTACTGTTTTGGCCTCTACCACTTCTACTGGAAGACTGTTCCATGTATCCACCACCCTCTCAGTAAAATAATGCTTCCTGATGTTACTTTTATTATTGATTTACTTATTTTCTTTGCTCTGTTGTCATTGGACACCCTATTTATACACTGCAGACAGACACAAAAAAAAAAAAAACCACACAAACACACCTCATATATAAATACATACACCAGGGCTGGATATATTTACATTAAATGTAGGAGACAGGAAGAAAACATTGAAGCCAACTAGATGTTTTTAGATGCCAAAGACTGCTTTTAGATTGGTGTAAAATAAACTGGAGATTTAGGAGCCAGGAGTAAAATTCTAGGACCAAGTGGCTACCAGGCTCCAGGCTTTGTCAAGCCCTGACATAAGGGACGCAGGGACCAGAACAAAGCTAAATAAAAGATAATTGCGTTCAGGGTTAATACTGCAACGCTGCAAGTGCCAGCAAAGAAAGGGTTACAATGGCAGAGCAATATGTCAGATACTCAAAGGGTTAATTTTCTGAGAATGACCCTACTTGCCAACTGAAGAGAATTTAATGGTAGGGTAGCGCTGAATCACCACGTATCACAAAAAAAAAAAAATTGTAATCCCTGCATTGTCGCTTCTTTGCATACAATGTGCAAGGAGTTAGGAGGGTAAAGAATTATATGAACTATAACACCTCTAGTTAAAAAGACTTGGGGTTAATTAGGGATAAATTTCAACGCATTTCACCGGGAAGGAAAGGCCTGGCTTCTTCAGGAGAACCCTCAATGTGAATTAGGTCGTAGAGTAGTGGTTCCCAACCGCGGTCCTCAAGTACCCCCAACAGGCCAGGTTTTGAGAATCACCTTGGGGAAATGCAGACTGAATCCTGCAATCACTGAGCAGTAAATCATATCACCTGTGCTGCGCTTCACATATCTGGAAAACCTGACCTGTTAGGGGAACCTGAGGACCGCGGTTGGGAACCACTGTTGTAGAGCATTAAGTTGCTGAGCAGATTAACCCTTTGAGATTCTCTGACAAATTGCTCTGCCATTGTAACCCATTCTTTCCTGGCACTTGCAGATTTACTTCTAGACCCTTTCCTATCCAGACATAACCACGAAGGCCCGTTTCCTACTTTTGGAGGTGTTGAAATGGGTTACTGCACCGCTGCAGCGTTACGGAGATTGCATTAACAACTAGAGGTTCTTTGCGCACCCGTAATGTCTTCCCTGCAAACAGGCAGAGAATGCAGAAGCTGGGGTCTCAGTCAAGCATCCAGCGGACTCATGGATTGGATTGTAAATGCCAATTTAAAATAAAAATAAAGGGGGGGGGGCGATCAGGTCCCAATCCTTAGGATCAGGACATCCTAATATATAGCTATGCAATATTGCTTGCCTCCTATGTTTTCATTTAGCTCCCATATTGAATTTAAATTTGTTGAGCACAATATACATTAATTTACCAAATAAAAAATAATAATACAAACAATAAGGGGGGGGGGGCGCGCGCAGCAGGACTTCAAATTTTATATTGTAACATTTTCCTGGAGTGCCCCCCTTGCTTCATGGAGTGCCCCCATACAGAGGAAAAAAAAAAAAAAAAAAATCAACCCAAATAATTTGCCAATACAAAAGATGGCATTGCTAAATTAAAGATTTCATATGCGTGTGTGTACGCACGCTGAACAAGGAAATGCAGTCATTTATAGATTAAAAAGGATAGACAAGCACAGCTAGTGCGTGAGACACTGTTCCATAAAAGAGGATATTCTGCATTGTTACAGATCTGCCCCAGATTTATTCTTGACAAAATACGTTTTGTGGGGAGCCAAGAATTGCGAATACCCAAAAAGATAATTCTATCAGTTTTTCTTCAGTCTTCCCTGTTACGAGTAAGAGAACTCATTGCCAGGTTTCACAGGGAAACAATATCCTTTTTGTGGACATTTTCCTAATTTACCAGCAATTTCCAACAGAGGAGGCTACCAGTGGGGGACTCGACCAAGTATTTACAAAACACACTAGGGTGATAAACGATGTGATGTTCCCCAAAACTCGACTTACAAGTGAAGTCATATATGCATTTATACGGAATACCAGAATGAATTTGAATGAAAGCCGTAGCCAATGTCAAAATACCATTTTAGAACAAGAGAATGTATGATACATTGGCTGAGCATGAATAGCTCCTTCTGAAGACGTTTTCAAAACCATTAACTGATCTTAAAGGGACATTTGAATGGGTTTTTGCACTTCAACCCAATTCAAAAAGTTAATAGAACCCCCCCCCCCCTCCGAATAGCCTGCTGTTGCTTTTGCTATATGTCACTTTGCAGTACATGGAGTCGTCAAAAGGGGCATAGCCGGTAGATTCTGCCGATTAAGTGGCTGTGCTGAAAACCGAAGACAAAGTAATCAGCACATGCTTTCAGCAGCAGCAGCTCTTGCAATGAAGTCAACGTGAACGCTCGACATTGTATATGTCTGAATGTTTAACGCAGGGATCAGCAATATAGAAGGGGGGCACATCCCATGCACATGGCATCACACCAAATACTCCCATAATGCTCAAAAAATGCAAAGCTCTTGATAAAACAATCTGACTTGTCATTGAAAACAAAATTGAGTACTTTTATTTGGAAAAACGTATAAAAGTGTTTTGTGGGACAAAGGGGGGGGGGCATCTTCAGTTTAGAGCAAACCTGCAAACAGTGGCAGGGAAACAGGCGATCAGATGCAGAAACATTGAAGTACAAAAGGTTGCATTGTTGCAACACTTTAAATGAATGTATTTGAAACTTAGGAGACAGGCATACCGCAACGTATGGTTTTCTGTAGGTTTCCTATTGAATTGATGTGGGGGAAAACTTGTGCAAAAAAAAAAAAAACAGAGCAAGACCACTCCAATTTGGACAAAAAAAAAAAAAAAAAGGGGGGGGGACAGAATCTGTTGCCTAAAAGTTAAGCAGAAATAAAGCAAAAAAATAAAATATGTGTAAATATATATATGTAACCCTATAAAACAAGCACAAATACTAACCGAACCCCATTTTCTAAACCTATAAATCAATTCATGCGCAATCATAGAATTGTTGACTTGTTAGGTGGTTAATTCAGACGCATCAGAATTTGGGTGACTGTCAATCCATTTACCCGCAACTTTACACATGTTTTTCTGTGGCTATTTCCCCCTAGGAGGTCAGGTTTTCCAGCTATCTGAAGCACAGCCCAGATAGAATTTGCTGCTCAGTGATTGCAGGATTCAGTCTGCATTTCCCCAAGGTGATCCTTGGGCTAGGGTCAGACGAACGCATTTTTTGCATCGTCAGTAAAAAAGTGCGTCCGAACGCATAGACGTACTTTTTCATGGAATACGCGATTGCGGTCATACGATGCACAATTTCAGCCGTGATTTTATCCAGATCCAAACCAGGAAACTTTGGGAGTCTGGACGTTATGTTGGCCGGACATGAGCAGCATCTGACGTCTTCTAATCACACACACAGGCTGCTATGCGGACGCAGCGCACTCTGTACGTCAGTACTAGCGGTTCGACGTTCTTGCGAAAATGCATTCGTTGGCCGCTTGCGTTGCGCGGGTGAACTTTCGTGCGGCCGTACTTTGTGTATGCCTGCGTTAGACGTCATTTGCCGTCATAAAGTGCAGGTAAATGCACTGCGTTCGTCTGACCCCAGCCTAAAAGCCTGGCCTGTTAGTGGGCCCTGAGGACCAGGGATGGGGACTACTGCCTTAGAATACCATTTGTGTAGAATAGACACGATCAGGAGAAAGTGATAAAATTCCAGCAGCCAAAGGCTACTTTAAACCTTTGCACTCCAATGTTGTAAAGTGGATTTTCACACCCAAAACCTTGATAATGATAAAACCTATTTCACAATAATGGTGTTACTTAGGCCACTCGTTAAAAAAATAAAGAAGTCGGGGGAAGCTACAATAAAGTCAGAAAGGATACATTTTAAGGAAGAATGACCTTAGGAAGATTTTCCTAGTTTGTGCTAAGCCTTCACTGCAAATAAAAAGGTACATGTTGCAAAAAAAACAAGCACAGATTTGGGGTTTTTTTTTGCTCCTTATGCCTTGATATCAGTTTGGAGAATGAAGGCTATTTTTCCATTTCAGCATGACAATGCTCTCATGCAAAAACCCAGAACCTTACCAGAATAGCTTGAAGGCCTCATACAGCTCTGGGATCAAAGTATAAATCCACAGCCACACGCTTTATCTGATGGTCAGTGACTCCAGAGATCACTCAATGATCATTCGGCAGATGTCTGAATGGTTTCCATAGGGATAAGCATCTGATAAAGCTCTGATGGGATCACAATTTGTTTGCTGTCTTAGTGAGGTGCTTTGTTGCTCCAAGTAGAAATCAGATTTCCATGTTGGAGAGTTTTTGATGTTTACAGCAGAAATTACAGACACACTAAAGGTTTGACCATACACGTCTTATTGTTAATTTTACAAGACGAAACGCGTTGGATTTTATACTGTTAATAAGTGATCTCTTTAATTACATCTACCCGGGCTGTTTCTGTAGAAGGCGATCCTTCCACATATATTGGGGTGGGAGTTTGGGTCTTGACGATCCATAACTGTAGATCTGGGTGGCAGCTGGATCCAAGGTGTGTTTCATGGGAAGACGGATCCTGAGGATTATTACTGAGTGGTAACCAATGATGTGCGATTATAATTCATCTTGTGAGTTCGATTCCCTAACGGGAATATTTCGATTTGTTCTGTACAAACGTTCTGCACCATGTATATATGATTTTTATATTCCAGGTACAATTCCTATGCTTTTTTGCCATCACGGGAAAGTTTGAACCTGCTGTAGTGGAGATTTTCTCCCACAGACTGACACGTCTACGTAATGCACTTTGATAAAGGGTAAAAGGTCACAACCCAAAATAAGAAATGAAACATGGAAAACATAGAAGTTAGATGGATATTCTAGTGCCAAAGTGACATTATATCGAAAGGGGATGTCGTTTTAACCACAATGGTCTGGGGGAAGTGTGTCTCGACCTGTGCAATGTGCTTGAGACTGCACTAAACCCCTGCACTGATCGGCACACACAGCTCATTAGTGCACGCGTCGCCAAGGGCTTCAGGCAAATCTTAAACCTTTTATGACTGGGTCATAACATTTGCTCACATTGGCCATTCAGGTTAAATGTACACTCCAAGAGTTAAAATGGGAAAGTGTGGGGGGGGGTGGCATGGGGTTAAACCTCCATTACCATCCATTCTAACGCTTTATATACTTCTTTAAATTCACCTTCCCAGCACCGTGCTTCCTCTGTGCTGTCAGAAGTGACATGCTGCCGCTTCGTGCAAGCAGCAGCATGTCATGTGACAGCAACAAGACAGCCAGTCCAGCGGCTCTTCAAAAGGACAATACCACTTACATAAGTTGTAACTTGAATACTTTTGCATTACAAACAAAAACACATGCTGCTGTCTGGTTTTCTTTCTTTGCATGTAAAAAGGAAATGTTAAAAAAAAAAAAGTGTGCAGGTTTATCTTGTTGACTTTTCTTATAAGGCAACATTTACAAAAATCTGTGCAAAGGGTTTTCTTTACTTCTGTGACTTATCTGCTCCACAGTATTGAACAGTTAATGAGGGGAAATGTTTATATAAGGCTGCAGGGGGTCTATTGTTCTCCAAGCAACTCAAGATAAGATGTGGCAGCTGAATGAGATAAAATAGGGAGCCTAAAAGAATTCTAAATCTACCCAGCGATGTCCTTTGAATACATCCCCCACAATACAATGATTTGAGTCATTGATTGACCCATAGACTCCATTCTATAGCCACTGCCACCCAGTGAGGAGCAAGTGATGTAAAGAAATGGGGGGGGGGGGGTTACAACAGAAAAAGATCACAAAATGCATGCAGCCAGTGACAAAATATTTTCCTAACTAAACATTCAAGAGAAAAACAAAGGATGTGCACGATATGAGCAACATAAAATAAGGACAATAAGGACATTTCATTTTTTTTGTGCTAGTGGCCCTTTAATGCCAAGTGCTTGAGCACCATTGGTGGGAGCTGGTTCCCAGAGAACAGTGCTCAGGTTTTGGATGGGACTAGGCCCCCGCAATCCTAGGACAAAAATCAGCCCTCTGAACCCTCTCCCTAGAATGGAGAGAGCACTCAGGCGTGACCAAATAACATTGAGCCGTCATGGTGCCTTGAGTGTCCCTTTAAAATTACATTCACTAGAAGCACTTCAATGGATTGCCATGCTGCATTTTGGGTTAGCCAAGAAAAAAAAACGGGGTTACCCCACCCACACAAAATACCAGAGGCAAACCTTAAGCTGTGTGGAGGTTCCAGGCCCTCTGTAATGTAACCCAAGGGAAGAGGATGGCGTTACAGATTACATGGGACGTCAGGTGTCGAGCATCCATCTTACATAGGTCTTAAACCACAATGTCAAACATGGAGACATTTTTGAAAACAATAGCTCCCTCCCTATGTTACATAGTTTCACCAGCTCCTCACAAGCACAACACAAAGCTAACAGAGGTATACAAGGGCATTCCCATAGCAGGAGTCTATACAGGGTTAGCCTGAGCGACATGACCATTTGGAGGAGGGGGGGTATTTTCCAAATATTTCAGAGTACATATATGTTTTTATTGACACAAAAGAATCTTCTGTATATCCTGTTTACTTTGTAAATAAATGCTGAACTAAACTGTTAGTAAACATATCCAGCCTTCGTACAGCCAGTGTAGTTTCAGAAAGCATATCTCCAAATCATTGATTCCTGATGTGCCGTCCCCCCATTTGTAGCACAGACTTTGTCCCTTTTCCATGTTGTGTGTGTGTGCATAGTGCTGCAATCCTGACACAATGTCCTGATAATTGGTTTACCTTTTATCTTTAATTGAAGTCCATGACTCAGACCATGAGGTGACTCGATTTCCACCTCTTCAGAGGTGATCCAAGTAACCTCATTGTAATGCCATGTCAGGGTTCACCTATGACAGACTGCAGACACAGGAATGTCATGTCTAGACTCCACTTGACAACCATGAGACCCCCCCCCCCAGCTCTCAACTACATAAATACTTGGATCACAAAAATCAAGCCATGTTAGCACAGAGCAGAATTTAACAGTATGATTGTAGGTCAGCTGAGCGCCTTTACAGAAATGTAAAAAAAAGAAAAACTTGTAGCCAACACCTGAAAAGTTTCTTATAACGAGCAAAAGCTATGACAATAAGGAAGCAGTTTATAACTGGGACATGGTAACAGGCCTCCGTCACGTGACAACAGCTTCATGGTTGAGATTATAAATAGGTTTCTTTCGACAAGGAAAAAAACAACACAAAATGCCAGTGTGATAAACCACGTCCAAATACATGAACTGTGAGCAGAATACAAAATTGTGCAAAAACACAGGCAGGTGAATACTTAAGCGATGGCTTCATTTTTACAACTATGAAATCTTTGTCAATTCCCGAGGGGAAAATCCAAACAGCACAAGAGGTTGCTGTCAATGAATCCTTTCACGACGATGCCTGAGTTTCTCTTGAAGATCCAAACTTTATCGACATTACAACAACAGTGAACACTTTGTATGAGCCTATGGGATGCATAGGAAATATCAAAACATACACCATATAGTGCCAGGCTTATTGTTACAACATCTCACTAGATGACCGATAAACACAAGAATCAAGGCACGTGTCTTCCGTTACATCCCCCTAGGAGGGTTGCTGAAGCCAGTTTAGCGTTTAGAGACACATAGGAGAGGCGCGTAGTGTTTTTAGAGTCTCTTTCATCACTCTGAAACACAGACTCTGTCCACTTCCTCCAATTCTGGTCAGCAACATGTCTTGAGGATAACACCGCATGTATGTACATCCAGGATAAGCTTGGTTAGGATAAGTGACAAGTTAAGGGCAGTGCCCACCCCGGCTCCAGACATGAAACATCTGGGCAGTAAGGAACAGAGAGATAAGGTAAACACACTGACCCTTTCAGAATGAAAGCTACATATAGCATGCATGACACAGGGCTGTGACCATTCGAATGAAGAACTGAAACATTCATATCTCAAATGATTTGGAGACATTAAAAAAATGAACTACGGCAACCCGATGCAAGACATGTCCGAACGGTTTGTGCGCTGGCCAGCCATTCATGGCTAAATGGGGAGCTGTCACACAGCGCTGCAGGTTACGAACAGAAACTGATTTGATCTCACACTAGTCTTGTGGATGGGCGAGGGAGACAGAAGGCACCCTGTGATAAAAAGTCAGAGGCAAGTCAGTGCAGCAAATGACGCGACCTCAGAATACTAGAGGACATTATTTCCCATGGTGCTCAGCCAACTCGGCTTTTTACAGGGAATTTTGAATAAAGGATATGGCTGGTCAGGTTGAATAGAAAGTCATCCCTGATCCTCATTCCCATGTCAGGGGTGACAAAGCTTTGCTACGTCAGAATTTTATGTCCCATAACTAGAGTTGCAAGGCTAGCAATCACTCAACAGTGTCATGGGAAATGTAGTTTAGACTGAGAAACGTCAGAGCACTGGTGGAGTAGCTTGGCATATGAAACTAAACACTCTGCACAGCAAAAGTAAGTCTTCACTGGGTACATGCATCAACGGAGTTGTAGTTCTGATATCCAAGAATTAAAAGGATAAACCATTTGTGCCTTACCCTAGGGCAGGGGTCAGCAACCTTGGCTCTACAGATGTTTTGGGCCTACATTTCCCATGAGGCTCAGCCAATCTAATGAGTAGCTGAACATCATGGGAGATGTAGTTCTAAAACATCTGTAGAGCCAAGGTTGCTGACCCCTGCCCTAATGGGTTCATTAGGTAAGACATTAACTTCCTAAGACTGTTCATAGCAGATGCAGTTCTGAGCTAGGTGGTAATAACTCCCTGAGCATCAAAGGAAATTTAGCTCTGAGGTGGTAGAAAAGCATTCATTGGCTGAGCATGACGGGAGATGTAGTTCTGAGAACATAGGAAGGCATAGGTAAGCCTTCACTAGCAGAGAATCAATGAGGTAGTTCCGAGGTCTTAAAAAGGTATAGGTAAGCATTCACTAGCTGAGCATCACGGGAGATGTAGTTCCGAGGTCTTAAAAAGGTATAGGTGAGCATTCACTGGATGAGCAACATGAGATTTGAAGTTCTGAGAAACCAGTATAGCATAAATAAACCATTACAGTCCCAGCATTCGGGGGGAGGGGGGCATCGAAAGGCATAGGTAAGCCATCACTGGCACAGCATCATGGGATATGTAGTTTAGAGAGACCCCTGGCACAGGCTGGTGTTGGGGCGAGGGCCGGGCCCTCGGTGGGGATTCCCCCGGTCACACATGGCGCAGGGTGGTCGCTTTTGGGGGGTGACCGTGTAGGTGCTGGGATGGGGGCGGGTCTCCTCACCTCATCCTCCCGCTCGTTCCTGAAGCACAGGCAGGCCGCTCGCTTCTTGAATCCCTCCCGGTCGTAAGTGCGAGTCTGGTTCGGCTTGAACTTCATCATAGAGGCGGCGGCCGCTCCTCAGTCTCTCCCTCCTCCCCGGTTGCTGCAGTCACGCAGGGAGCGCCGGCCGGCCCGGGGTTAGAGGAGGCTGGCGGCGGCGCTGCGGGAGAGGAGGCCGGGGGAGACTCGCCTCTCCATGGACTCGAGTCGCCTCCGCTGTATCTTCGGCTCCGTGCTGCGGATACTGCCCCGGGCCCCACCGCCTGTGGCCGCTTCTCACCCGATTCCCCCCCTTCCTCTCACACACTCTCCCTCCCCGTCACTCAAACTCCCCGCCCCTGCGCGCGCGACACCCCCTTCCCCAGAAACAGCCGCTTGCTCCACACTGCGCGCACTTACAGCGCGCCGCCCTGACCTGGCCGCGCATGCGCAGTCAATGATAGTTTTTGGGGGTTCCTTCTGAAACCGCTCAAATGGTGAGGATTGTAAATGAGCGAAGGAGCGCGCGTATCACGTGACCGCTCTTCAGGCGCGCACTTCGCGCGTAGGCCCCGCCCATCGCGGTCAGCGTGCCCCCCGCGTGTCGAGTCTGAGGGACGCAGCGTGCCTTCCCTTCATCCTCCGCGCGCACGTCCCGGGTGGGCACGTTACCGGGGCAACGGCGACCGACGGTGGGAAGGAGGGGGTGGGGCTTGAGTACGTGTGAAAAAACCGTGTACCGGCTGCCGGTGGGTGTGCCGACTCTTCTTTGTTCTCAGCTGATGCTGAACGGAGGAGGCGGTTGATGGGCTGTCTGAAAGCACATGGCAGCCAGGGGCCTCCGTGTACACACAGCCAGCCGCCGTCTCGCCCAGCTCGGTGGCACGCCGGGTTCAGGAGATACCTGCCAGCCCTCTGCAGCCCTTCACCGCCATCACTACAGGCTTGCAGTGGCTCAAACCGGTGCCTGGGGTGAAAGGGAGGACAATCTCACGGTTTAGGCCTGAATTGGCCTCGAATCTCTTCCACATGTTAATGCTTTGGACCCTTTGTTTACCTTCTGCATGGCTGCGATTTGCTGTCTAGCGCAGGGGTCAGCGGCCCTGGCCTTCCAGGTGTTTTACGCTATATCTCCCATGATGCTCTGCCACTCAGGTTGTGTGGGATATGTAAATCCAAAATATGTGAGGCCGTGACAAGATAACGTGGCCGTTCTGCATAATGGGGTCCTATGCCGATGTAATTTAAGGCTGGGTGCACACAGGACGTTTTCTTTAACGCACATTACGTGCGTTAAAGAAAACCAGCGTCGCACTCAACGCCCCCCCCCCTTCCATAGGAGGATAGCGGAGCCCCTTCGACGTGAATCCTAGAGCATCGACAGTGATAATGTGCTAGGATTCACGTCGACGGGGCTCCGCTATCCTCCTATGGAAGATTGCGCGAGGGGGGTAGGTAGGCGGGCGTCGAGTGCGACGCTGGTTTTCTTTATCGCACGTAATGTGCGTTAAAGAAAACGTCCCGTGTGCACCCGGCCTTGAATTACAGATGCTAACGTTAAAACCTGTACGTCCGCTGTTTAACCCTTTCGCTGCTGAGGCATTTCACGTCTGTGTGCTGAGCTCATTTTTACCGCTTTCGCTCATCCAGTTTAAACGCGATTTGAAGCCACATTTTATTATATGGCCCAGACATATTATATATCGTTCTTTCCGCTGATTCATAATATATCATTCTTTATATGTATACGTCATGTTCTGCCTTTATATTATGACAAAAAAATGCAATAAAAATTGAATTTTTAATCATCTGCAGCGTGTAAAGTGGTTTTTTTCACATTTTATCACATGAGCGTTTGCGGTTATATTTTCTATGGGGTGCGCTTGTACAAAAATTAGAAATTGGGACTTGTTACATTTTTTGGGGGGAATTACATGATTTTTAGCAAACGCACCCCATAGAAAAAAATCATTAGTGCAGCATCATTGTTCACATTCTAATTGAAATGCGAGCAATATTGCTGCATTAATAAAAACAACACACAAAAAAAATGTTTTTTTTTTAAAAAAAAAAAAAATTATTTTTATTTGTTTTTACTTTGTACCTGGTCATGTTGGGTATCATTCGAAAGGCTCATGACCCTCCATGACCCCCTAGCTGCCACGGTTCTGGAGATATCGGGGTTCCAAGGAACCCCCTATCTCCACCAGGGGATTTCCTTGGGAAATCCCCAGGCAGCTAGGGGTTCCCCGGCTATCTGACGTCATCACGCTATGCGTGATGATGTCGGGTAGCGAGGGTGGAGCTAGGCCGCACTTCGGCGCTGCAAGCCGCTGAAGTGCAACCCAGCACATGAGGGGTTAAAGCCAGGCACCGACTCTCCCCTTTTAAGCGGTGCCTGGCTTTTGAAGCTGGTCCTTACTGATCGGGAGGGAGAGGGATCCGAACGGATCCACCCTCCCTTCCAGGTTATCTCCCGGCATTGCCGGGGGGGTCGCCTGGAAATTACGTCATGGCGCGATGATGTCATTTACGTCGGGAGGAGCTTGACTTCAGCGTCTGGGGACGCTGAAGTCAGAACGCCGCGGGACCCCGGAAAGAGCGGTAAGTATCTCCGCTGGGGGTCCCGCACAGCCGATGACGTGTGGGGCACGTCCTCAGCATGTAACATGCGTCAATGACTACGTGTCATGACTACAATGACTTAGTGATAACTACAGCAGCCCTAAACACCATGTTGTTATCAGCGCCACAAGTCCATAGGACTCCATGGAGATGGTCGTGAACTTGCACGAATGAGATCCGGGATGTGGAGGGTCACGCAGAGGAACGCTGTCAACAGTTTCCAGTGTTCCTCTCTCCATACAGTGTGGAAGCGGTGGATCACGACACTGAGGGATCAAAGGTGAGTATGACGTTTTTAGGTGAGTTTAACCTAAAGTGTTAGGTATTAGCTCGTTCTCCAGCTGCTACATGCACAATATCATCTCCCACACAAAGTATAGGAGACATTAATGTACACTAAGCTGGTGCAACATCCAAAACGTAAACTCAGCTTACCAACAGTGATGGATTGGAGCTGCTGCATCAATCATTCTGCTCACACGCTATGGGACTTGTGTACGTTTAGTTAGGAAGTTGTGGTGCTTAATTTGCTTCTCCTGCGCTATGCAGGGAATGCAAATTGCATAGAAAAGGACTCCGGGTTCGGGGGTCCCTGAGCCAAAGAGAAGGAGCAGTTCGCACCGAGGGAAAACAAAATGTAGTAAAATGTGGCAAAATTAAAAAAATATTGGGCAGAGGCTGCTGACAGCATCTGCTTTTCAGTAGTGTTCCGTTAACACAACAAACTTTCCCTTCCCCCAAAAAAACCTTATCTCTCATCCAGCGATGGAGAGGGTAGCGCTATCTGCCCGCTTCATATCACCAGGAGCAAAGTGAGACTGGGAACAAATGGTTACTAATCTCCCTCCCAGTGCTGCACAATCCTTGGAATAGGGGCTCTGCAGGGCCTGACTGTAAATTTGGATTCTTTTTTTCACACGTCGGTGTGTGTAGATCATATTTAAAGGTGTGCCCAACTGGAGGATTTATTCATATAAATCAGCGAATCTCAAGTTCATGTACTTTGTATAGAGTGTGTATGGGATCTAAAAGCAAGCAAAGAGGACCAATTCATTTAGGAGGCATCTGCTCTTCTCTGACTGATACATGGTAATTGGAGCAAGATGCACCCCCTGTACAGGACCCAGACATTGCCTCATGATATTGTTTTGCTGGGCCGAAGTAATGAAACCTTGCTCTATTAGATCAATATTTGTTTAATTTAGGGCTGCAACTAATGATTATTTTCAATCATAATCAATTACTTGGCAGATTATTTTTTTGATTGATCGATTCATCGGATTAAAAATACATTTTGTTGAAAGACCCCCTGTTAAACTCAACCCCTCTGTCCTTTTTATTCATGCAATTTGCATAGTGTTCATAACTTTGGTATGTTCTTATGCAAATTGAGTATCTCACGTACTTTTCGCACACAAGGTACTTGAGCGCTTGGTCAGAGTGATGGTTCTCTGCTTCCCTCGCCTCTCAAGCCTATGTCTGCTTTATTCCCGAATGAATGCTGCTACGAGCACTCAGGATGATGCCAGCACAAAAGCGGGCTGATAAGGAAGTGGGAGTCACTCCACGCAGCCTGACCACTTTAAAAAGCTAAAGGGGTCAGGGTTTGTAGAGTGTCTTTTTAAAATAATTTCCTGAAGTAACTGGGAGGAGGGACTGGAGATGGGAGGGAAGTAGTTTGGGCAAGGGACCAGACCGGAGTGTGAGAGGGAGCGAATTTGGGTAAGAGATTGGATCTCAGTGAGGGAGAACGTTTGGAGGAAAGGACCGGACCAAAGGAAGGGATGGCAGCTCCAGGAGGCAGTGAGGGTGGGGTGGTGACACAGGACTCTCGTAAGGATAAAACATGAGCTGTACTGCTCCTCCACCCAGTGGCAGTACCCCAGGGTTTTATTATAGTTCTGCTACTGTTGTGAATTAAACAAAAACAAACTGGTTATGCCTAACCCTAGAGCTAAATCATACATAGTAAAGCAGCGGCACGTCTTCTCCAATCAACTCCAAAGTGGCGTCTGGGGTTATTAACGTTTAACTCAGCCTGTCTCTAAACAGTGTGTGCTGCACACAGGCCGATTAATCAACCAACCGATTAGTCGACCAACCGATTAATCGATAATGAGAATAGTTAACAACTATTCTCATTACTGGAAACACAACAATGGTGACAATAATGGAGGACGAATTTATACTCAGCTTTTAGTTGTTGTACTGAAGTCGACTTCCAGGAGATGATCCACCACCCCAACTCTAGAAACTTGAGTACACACAGAGGCTTCAGTACCTATTCGGTACACAGAATAGGATGAGTACCAATTCAATGTGGAGCCTTGTTCTTTTCTCCACAAGGAAGAAAACAATAAGGCTCAAAATTGAATTGGTTCTCATCCTATTCGGTGTACCTAATAGGTACTGAAGCCTCCGTGTGTGTTCAAGTATTCTCATTACCTATTAGTTGTCGTTTAGTTGTTTCAGCCCTAGTTTAATTATATACTATTTCCCAGTCAATTTGTGCCATTCTATTCCAGCCAGTGATAGGGAGCTACTAACAGCAAAATTTGAAACAAGTCATTAACCATAAGCAGTTCTCTATTACATTCTCTATTACAGGCAAGCTGCTTGCTACGTTAGCGTCTTAACTCCGTATTACTGAGCCACCAATAGAAACTTGCGGCACCTATGCTGATAGCCTGTCCTGGCGTCCATAGAAGACGAAAGAGAGCCCCCTGACCCCAGCCCAGCCCGACTGAATGCCCACTCTATTTTTACGTTTCAAGATAAAATAAATTCATGTCACAATATCATATGCTCGTTGTGTCAGCTAATCAAATTGCGTGTGTGAATATCTCCGTGCCAAGATGCCTCACATTGGATGGCGTTGGTTCCAGCGAGGAGGTATAACCCATCTTCATTATTTATTTTTTTGTGACGTAACGCACCACGTTACTGCGTGAAATGTTTAAAAGCAAATTTATGTCCAGATTGAAACCTGGCAAGACTACATTCAGTAGCAATTAAATGCTTATTTTATTGAATAATGCATCTAAAATCATGATTTCTTTTTTTTTTGTATTTAAGTATTTTTATTTCAAAGTCAACAGAGATACACCAAAAGGTCAAACATCAATAAGTGGCCTCGCAGGGCCAGAAAAGGTCATCCACATAAGTATACAAAAGAAAAGAAAGAAAAATCAAAAATAAAACATTACAGAATGGTAATACTTCAGATGATTTCTGTCTCTGAAGGCTGTGTCTCATTTTGTTCTATGCGAGAGAGGAGCACATTTTTTTTAAGTTCGGATATTTACATTTGTAAATTAAAAAAGTTAGGACTGCGTGTCATGCATTGGCGTATGCACAGGGTTGCCGGGTATGCTTAGACACACCATTGAGTATAGTGTTAATTCTGCCCGCCTTTGTTTACATCACATTTGCATTTTTTGGATCCTCCGTACCTGCCTGAAGAAAAAGAACATTTAAAACTGAGTGCATATCTATGTGCTTGATTATTGCTCAGCAAATATTTCATTTTCTCTTTCAATATTTACATATATTTTTAAATCTGATTAAATTCTAGTTCATAATTAAAGGGACACTCTACATACCCTGACTACTTAGAGATCAGGATGTGAGCAGTGCCCCCATCCTGCCTCATTTGACAGAAAGATTGGAGGAGTTTCTTCTGCCCACAGGCACGTCACCAAATACTGGCGAATTGATGGTGAACTACGGTACAGTTTGCTACAGTCTGGCACTCTTCGACGGCAACAAAATTGTCCCATAGAGAAGTAATGGTTAATATATTCACAGAACGCCGAACTGCACCGAAATGTCGTCGAAATGACCTGATTTTCAGTGTGACAGGTTTAAACAGGCGACTCCCATAGGTATCAATGTAAAAAAATATTCAAATTTTTATCAAATATTTATTAAACCGTTTTTTAATTTGCAGCAAAAAGTCTCTTTATTTTTTTTTGGGGATTTTTTCTTTAAAACCCTTTCACTGCTGAGGACGTGTGGGGAATGTCCTCATTGACTCCTAAGGAAAGATAGGGGTGGAGATAAGGGTTCCTTTGAACCCCGATATCTCCCGACTGTTTTCAGCTAGCAGGGTCCTGTTTGGTATCATTGGAAAGGCCAGAGCATGGCCTTTCCAATGATACCAAACATGACCATGTTTAAAGTAAAGAAAAAAAATAACAACAATAATAATACAAAACAGAAAAATGTGGTTTTTTTTAAGCCGTGAAATGGCTCAGTAGTGAAGGGGTTAATTTTTTTTCCCTTTTTTCTTAAGTGTTTTTTTTCTGTAACAGACCTTTTTATTATTATTCATAGGACCTATTAATTTTTTTATTTTTTTTTTGTATTCAAAATTTTTATTTTGAAAGAAAGTCAGCGGTACAATCAGACAGTTAAAATAAATGAAAGCGATAACGTGAGATAAACATACAATTAGTCAGCAAGTAATAAAACAGAAATCAAATAACAAAGACGGGGGGGGAGACATACCAAAAAGTGCTCCAGAGGAGAAAAAAAAAAAAAAGGGGGTGGCAAGGCCAAGTGTGACTGTCCTGGCTCACTCCTAAAGTAGGAGGCCATGGAGACGTGCAGGTCACAAGGCCAGGGTACTCGGGGGCCAGGTATGGTGGGCAGAGCCATGGTGGCCACCACAATGGCACACCTCGAGTTGGCCCCAAACGCCAAAAGAAAAAGTAATAAAAATAAAGAAAGAAGAGGGGGGGGAGGGAATCTGCAGCACGAGGTGGTGTGTAAAAACAATGGGAAAGGGAGGAAAAATGAGGGGGGGTAGTAAGAGTTCGCACCAAGAATGAAAACATCAAAAATACTAAAAGGGGAGGGAAAAGGTTTGCCTACAGTCACAACGGTCAGGTTAACGCACAGCAAGGGGGGGGCAATATAAGGGTCAAGAGGAGAGGTACCATAACGTTAATACGCAGCGGGTGTGAAGCATAAACAAGAGTCTGCAGGGGAGTCATCTCAGGGACACGGAGAGCACGGATCGGCAACGGATAAGGGGCACCACATAGCAGATCGATTCAGCCTGTGTCCAACGGGAGTATCACTTGGATAATGTCATCACGAGTAGGCCAGTCTAAGAAAGCACAGCAAAAGGATAGCCAACAGGTTAGCCCCTCCATAGCCCGGGCCACATCTCCCAGGTGAGATTCACCATCTAGACGAACCAACACATAGAAGGTCTGCCAGTTCAGCCAGCTCGAGACAGCACCAGACGAAGTACAGGCCTCCACGAGAGGTCGAGAGTCGATCCGTGCCACCCCGAAGGGAAACTCACTCCCCGCCAGTTGCTCCACTGCCGTGGGTGTCCCGAGGGCACACTTGCTGGCCCTCTTCACAGCCGCAGCAGCGCTCCTCTCGACGACCAGGGCCTCCTCGTCACCCGGACCAGACACCAGCAGCCGCTTGTCTTCCAGGCCTCTCTGGTCACCAATGCTGACCACTTCCTCCTTCTTCTGACTCACTGCGTCGTTGGTGAGTATAGTCGCTACAGCCCCATCCTCTAGGGTAGTGTCCACTCCTCTGCAGCGCCGCAAGACGGCCATCATCTGGCGCCACGTTCCTTTAATGAGTGGGCCCGGATCCGCCTCCCCCAGCAGCTCTAAGGCTAGGGTCAGACTGAGGCAGTGCGAACGCGCGTTCTGGCGCACATAATCACGGCCGCACTAGCAGCAGATGACGGGCAATGACAGCCAATATACGAAGTACGGTCGCACAAAAGTCCGGCCGCGCAACGCAAGTGGAAAATGAACGCATTTTTTCGAGAACGTTAAACCGCTGGTACTGACGTACAGAGTGCGCTGCGGCCGCATAGCAGCGTGTGTGCGTGATTAGGAGATGTCAGACGCTGCTAGTGTGCGGCCAACATAACGTTCAAACAGCCGGATTTCCCTAGACTTCTTTTCACCCCATCGTCATGAAATACGTCCAGAATTGCGCATCGTCTGACCACTTAAGCGTATTCCGTGAAAAAATGCGTGCGCACGCATCGACGTACATTTTGACGGTGGCCGCAGAAAATGCGCTCATCTGTCCCTAGCCTAAGCAAGCATCGAGGCCCGCTATCGCGGCCATTTTCTCAACAGGTGGGGGGAGTGGAATGGCCCAGCTCCGCATCCTTCTCATTATTCCCAGCTCTGGCACACTGTCCACCGCCGCAACCGGAGGAAAGGGGCCCTCCATCACTCCGGTAGGCAGTTGACGTCCACCTGGCCAGACTTCGCAGGAGAGATGACACAGCAAAGTTTGGGGAACAGGCCCCAAGATGGCAGCCGCTACAGCACCACGAGGGTTTGACAAACAAAAACTCACGTCTCTGCTCCGGAGGGAGGGCAATACAGGCTCCAGAAGGTACACCCCTGGTGGCCAGCCGCTTAGGGACCCAAATAAAGCGTTCACTGCAAGGAGGGACACCCAGAAAGTCCCCTTCTCATATTCGCTACGGACCTATTAATTTTTTGGCCAAATTTTTATTCCCAATTTTTTTTTTTTTTTTTAAACAGCGTTCTTGAGTAAGTCACGTAAGCTCTAGCAGCAATCTTACCAACTGTAGTAAGGTAGTTTTATAAGGCCGTGGTGTTGTATAGATGGGCCACTATGATTCTTTTAAATCGTCTGCCGTCAGGGCAATCGCCTACGCATGTTAGAAGCCCCAGGCGAAGGAGGGTATTGCCTTACAATCAATCAAGCCGTCAATGTGTTTTTCCCTACTACCCTGATAGAGCAGTATGTGATGCAAACCATATGTATATCGTTTGGAGACAAGCTTGTATGCAGGTTCCTTTCTCTTGTCTACATAATTATGTTTATCTGCCTATTATATAACCTTTCAATACATATATACACACAACTTAGTATTTCAAGTGTCTAAGGTGGGGACACTAGCATTTTAGAGAATGTCACAGGAAGAGGGTTTTCCTCTCTTCACATCCAGTGTATTTTATATCAAGCAACTCCGTTACATCGTAAGTCATTCTAACATCACTATAACACATATTATAGTGCAGAGCAGGGATCAACAAACTTGGCCCTCCAGATGTTCAGGAACTACAACTCCCATGCTGCTCAGTCAACCTCATGAATTACTGAGCATAATTTATTTATAAAGGATTTTACCAGGAAGGAAACATTGAGATTTCTCTCGTTTTCAAGTGCGTCCTGGGTTCAAGAACATTGAAATGTTACAGTTGTTACAGAAATACATGAGAGATGTAGTTCCAGAAAATCTGGAAGGCCAAGGTTGCTGACCCCTGCTCTTGTCCTTTGCTAAGCCACGCTGGTCAGTCATCTAATGTCCCTAAAATGAAAGATTTTTACTAAAAATAGTGACTAGGATCATTGGGAAGAAATATTCATATGTACACACAGGCATTGCCTGCTCTTTACATACCTAAAGCCGTAAGCCATGGGTCTCCAAGCTACAGCCAGAAGCCACGTCCGACCTTTGACATCTCTAAATCTGGCTGCTGCACGCCCTTTTTCAGTTTAGTGAATGCATGCCTTGTTTATTAAACACGTTCTGCAATACATTACTGATTTAGGTTACTGGATGCAGATCACGATTGCCCCGGCCAGTCCATTTAATTACTGTGTATACTATAGAACATTAATTACAGACTTCAATTTGATATTTTACCACAAAATGCAGATTTTTGATGAGCAATAATAAATTTGCTTACAGGGATACAATCAATTTCCATGCTTATCATCTTAAATTATGTAAGAAGCATCCCAAAATGCAGGTAGAGACCTGAAAGGGACACTCTACTCATCCTGGCCACTTTATACTTTTAAAATGGTCAGGATTTGAGGAGTGACACCCCCCCCCCCCCCCGTTTTGGTAAAAAACTGGTCGAAGTGTGGAGTTTACTCCATCCCATCCAGAATCACCACCAACAGGTGGAATTTAAATTTCCTGGCTGTGGTTACTAATTGGTTTATAGTGACATCGTCAGGCAGGGAGCATTGAGATGTCACTGTCTCTGAGACCTACTGCATTAGCGATCTGTCTCAGAGCAGGCCGTGATGGATCGGAGCTGTGCCTGCACGCAGCTCTGATCCATCGTTCTGCGCAGGCGCTACGGGCTTGTGTACATAAAGTCCCGTTGCGTTGTGCAATGTGTGTTCCTTATGCTATGCAAGTAATGCAGGAGCGCAAATTGCGCAGGAAAGCCTCGGGAACTTCCGGTGTCGGGAGTCGCTGAGCAGAAGAGCAGTGCGGTGCAAGGGACAAAAGATGAGTAAATTCCCCTAAAATAAGAATAACATGAATAAAAAATAATTGGCCAGATGCTGTCAGCAGACTCTGCCCAATTATTTAAGAACAATAAAAAGGACACTATTTTTCAGTAGTGTTCCTTTAATGATGAACACGCAGGATCAAAGCGACCAGCCTTAGAATTTCCCTTGACTCGCAGGCAACCCTCCAATTGCCTTTGCTGAATGCCACTGGATGCTGGTTCCACTGAAATATAGATATTTAAGATGATCAGCCCTACATTTGCAATGAATATAATTTCTGCCTGACCTCACGTAACAGCTGGAATTAAATGCACATTATAGATTTTTACTGCAAACACAGATTAATGTCTAAGGCTAGGGTCAAACGAACGCATTTTTCGCAGCAGACGTCAAAAAGTGCGTCCGAACGAATTAACGCATTTTTTCACGGAATGTGCGAAAACAGTCATACGATGCGCATTTCCGTGCGTGATTTTTTACGGATCGTCAATAAAACACTTTTTACATCTGGACGTTATGTAGGCTGGACATTAGCAGCGTCTGACATCTCTTAATCATGCACACACGCCGCTATGCCACCGCAGTGCACTCTGTACGTCAGTACTAGCGGTTCTGCGTTCTCGAAAAAATGCGTTCATTCTCCACTTGCGTTGCGCGGCCGGACTTTTCGTGCGGCCGTACTTCGTATATTGGCCGTCATTGCGCATCATTTGCTGCTACTGCGGCCGCCTAAACGCACGTTAAAAATGCGCTAGTCTGACCCTGGCCTTAGCTGTGTTAATTTGGTTTCCTTTTTTTTTGTTTTTGATTAATTTTCTGGCTTGATCACTATGAGAAACATATATTTGATTTTCTCGCAATTAACAATTCTTTTTTAAAGACCATCCTTTCCCTGGCCAGTAGTAGATCAGTTCACCTACTCTGCTCCAGGCAAGTCGCAACCTGAAACCAAAGATATAGCGACTCTGTCATGCATAACGAGACTGACTCCTTCCATAATCTTCCAAATTATTTCACTTGTGCATTCCAGAGGCCCGAACAGCTAACAGGTTCAAAGAAGTGAGGATTCAAAAAGTAAAACCAGTTCTTGGTAAATGACATTCCGCATGGTTTTGACTTTGTTGCTTACCTAAATCTATTCAGCGTGTAAAAACAAGCATTTTTCCAATTTACATTCATTATGGTATTTATTTCCTACCTTAAGTGAGCTAATAATACCTTTAAGATTTTGCAGATTTCTTTCTCCTGATTTAAGCAAAGTCCCCGTGTTGTCGTCTGCTAAGCACATCCTATACAAAGTGTAGCACACTCTTAACTTGATTTTTGGTGTGACGGGGTCATCTCGATATTGTATTGCATTGAAAAGCACTCATTAGCATATCAAAAGACAATTTTCACACCATTTTAAAGCAGGATTAGTGTGTCCCCTGTGGAGAAATGAAATCCTTTGTTTTATGGCTATCCAAGCACCCTGGAGAGACATAAAACCATCTGCAAATAGAGCCCCAGTCCTCAGTGTAACAAGATGTTCAAATAGATTACTTCTGCATTACAGCAGCCAGGGATTTAGCAGCATACATGGAGAGCTCTGGGGTCACACACAGCTGTACAGGGATAATATTCAGGGAATTATAATGATTGAACATCCTTGTACAGTACAGATACAATGTGTTACTGTAATTTCCATTTGCAGGTATTATGTCACAGATATTATTTATATTCTATTGGTATTTTTTGGAAACTGCATATCTAGTAATCTCATTATGATCACTACAAATCCCCATAAGCAGGGGATCTGAACATTTTTATTTATCACAGATACTATCAGGGTTATTCAGAGAGCGTGAAAAGCAGGAGAATGACTGGAGAATGAAAAATTCTAGGTCAAAATAGCCGATTTGGAAAGTGAGATGAAAGGGAGAATTTTTCTGGTTTGGCTATTTCGACCTAGAATTTTTCATTCTCCAGTCATTCTCCTGCTTTTCACGCTCTCTGAATAATCCTGTGAATCTCACACAAAGGTCTTTTCTGCCTGTATGAGTGCGCTGCGTCCACGACGTCTGCATAGCTTTGTGTGTGAGTGATGGAACAAAATCAGCATTTTTGACAGACAAAATGTTTTTTATTTCCCATCTACATCCGTCAAAAATAACATCAGTCACAAAAACGGACCGTGTGGCCACTACTGCGTCTTCCGCCAGAACGTGTGTCCGTACTCCACGGATGCACAGTCCGTAGAAAATGTGCTCGTCTGACCCTAGCCTAAGGCTGGGGTCAGACGAACGCACTGAACACGTCCGTGTTGCCGCACATCTGTACGTCCGTTGTAGCGTACAATTATGATCAATACAGACCCACACACGAAGTACGTCCGCACAGATGTGCGGACACTCAACGGACGCGGCAAACGGACGCAAAGGATGCAAGAACGTCAAACCGCTAGAACGGACGTGCGGCGTGCGGCACGTCCGCGTAGCGGCCTGTGTGCGTGGGGGGAGGACGTCAGACACAGGGTCATTGCGGCCTATATAACGGCGATACGCCAGACGTGTCCAGGTGTGGCTGACTGGACCCCTGGTGATACTGCTGCAGAGATGGATGTGGAGAGGCTGATTGACGCTGTTCGCCATCACCCCGAATTGTGGGACACAGCCTGTGAGCTGTATAAAGACAAGGTCAAGAAGACGGCTGCATGGACAGCAGTTGCTAGAGAGGTGTTCCCAGAGTTCGACACATGGCCAGATCATGAGCAGAAACGCCAAAGTGAGTATATGAGTATTAAATTCATAATCATAAACATGATGAACATACTGCAATATACTGCATTTGCTGCACATGATGCCGAATGACCATTGCACGTAGCATTGGACTGTGCCACCACTGCCAAGCAAAGGTGTTGGTCTGTGGTTGTTCAGGGTCCCGCTCCCAATCTGTCAGGCACACCTTGCGTACAATCTCGCCAGCTGTCAATCTGCCAATGCGACAATTATGATGCATGTCCTGCAGACTGTAGCAACTACCAAGATACCTAGGACAAAAGGGCAAAGTGTGTTATGATCACATTCAATTAGCCTAACCTATGTCATTCATGTCATGTATTGCAGCACAGGAAGCCCTTGTGAAATGGCGAACTGTTCGCGACAATTATGTCCGAAACCTGCGGAAGAGGCAAGAAGCTGCGCGGTCAGGGTCTGGAGCGAGACAGACCCACAGCTACATATATGGTGAGCAACTCACCTTCCTGCGAAGGACCCTAGAGCCCAGAACCACCACCAGCAGCATGGATCCATCACCATCGGGGTCCCAGGAGCAACAGCCCATGCCGCCAAGTGCATCAGCCAGCTGCTCTGCGGATATGGAGCAATGCGGGCCTGAGTCACAGCAGGAGGAGGAGGATGCTGCAGGACAGGTGCCAGTGACGACAGCTCACACAAGTTTACCGGCGTCCAGACGGAGGAGGGCAGCAGGTGGCACCTTTGAACAGGCCATGCAAAGCTTTATGAATTCGCACCCACCACCACCACCACCGCCACCACCACCACCGCCACCACCACGATGCATTCTGGCTGAGAGTGACGACATGGCATTCTTCAGCTCATGCTTGCCGATGCTGCAGAGGATGGACCACACCGAAAAACTTGAGTATCGCCGGTACAGCATAGACAAGATCAACAGCATCTTGTCCCGGCCTCACCACCAGGCCATGTCTCGTCCTGCTATGCCTGACCCACACTATGCTGGTGGGTACTACCGCCATAGCCATAGCCAGTATCTACACCCACCCTTTCCTCCTGGTGCTGTGCCTCAACCACATCATGCTGGTGGCCACTACCGCTATGGCCAGCCTCAACAGGCACCCATGGCTCCTGGTGCCATGCCCATCCCACACCCCGACACTGACCAGGGCAGGTACATGCAGGATCCTCATGACCCAGATGCACCTAATTATGAGGATTTGTAGGGTTTTCTTATATTTTTTATATTTTTATTATGTGTTGTACGGAAACAATATATGCTGTGAATATATTGTTCTATGTTTTCGTTTTTTTATTGATGATAAAAATCTGTTTTCCTTACATTGTTGTTGGTGTCATTATTTACATGTGCTGGAATGTGATGCCTGTGTATGTGTGTGACGAAGACCAGTTTTCACAAAATGTCTTTTTCTATCCATATTGTATCTATTATTATCCACTGGCTATTGATTTGGTTGCTCCTCTTCTACTTTTCTTTTACATCCGTCACAAATAACGGACTGTGTGGCCACTACTGCCTCTTCCGTCAGAAAGTGCGTCCGTACTGCACGGACGCACAGTCCGTACAAAATGCGCTCATCTGACCCTAGCCTAAGGGGTTATTCACAAAGCACCGGGGCGTTTCACTTCGGTGCACTTCAGTGATTCCATGTCACCGAAACTACAGTGAATTCACTATTCATCATAGGGTCAGCGTACTGCATTGAAGATGGAGTTGCCGAAGCCTCATTAAAAATCTGGTGAATGTTGCCATAGAGCTGCGAACTGGACCTGGCAAAATCCACCATTTTTAAAAAAAAGTAACGCTGGTCCTTGACCTGTTTAATAAAGCATATAATTTATGCTAAATATAAGTTGTTTACCATTTCACGTAAAGATGGGACACTTCCCATTAACAGTTGATATTCATGAGCTAGTATATTGGAGCATTAACGGTACCTGCGCCTCTGAGCCATAGAACCTGTAGGAACCTGTGACCTGGCACCAGCATGTGTTGGTGGGTAAATATCCCAGCCCAATTTTATTTCAGTGTACATTATGAACACAGTTACATGCATTCTATTTGTGTTTGACCTCAATGCGGTTATTCAAGTTCCAGGATTGTGTTTGCAACAAACTTAACTGAAAAGAGAATTGGTTTCTCTACGTATGGCTCAAATCATCCACTTTTATGCTATTTATTTGAAACAGTAAGCATTTGGCTAAAACACTGACTTTCCTGTGCCTGAGTATCAAAGCCACGATACAACATTGCAACAAGGGCTGTTACATTAAAACAACACAAACTCAGTGTAACCAAAGCTACCTCTACCTTTGTGCCCTCACCCTCCTTGGCACCATTGCCCACACTATAAATGACCTCTGTGCCTGTTAGAGAAGTGTGGATGCTGGCCTCTTGCCAAGAGAACATGGACCAATTTGGCAAAGCCAGTTCTCAAGGACAATGAGCATTAAGTGGAAACCGAAGGGTTAATGAGTTAAATGTATTTCCATCTTGAAACTGTATTTTAGGAGTTAGTTTGTGTTAGAGATACAATGTAGACATATTGCTCTTTCTCCTTAGATTGATCTGATGATGTGTGTTTGCTAATCTCGTTTATTGTGTTCTAATTAGGCTAGGGTCAGACGAACGCAGTGCGAACGCACGTGCAGCCGCACTTTATCACGGCCGTAGTAGCAGCAAATGACGGCCAAGGACGGGCAATATACGATGTACGGCCGCACGAAAGTGCGACCAAGCAACGCAAGCGGCAAACAAACGGATTTTTTTGAGAACGTCAAACCGCTAGTACGGACGTACAGAGTGCGCTGCATCCGCTAGCGGCGTGTGTGCGTGATTAGGAGATGTCAGACGCTGCTAATGTCCGGCCAACATAACGTCCAGACGCAAAAAGGGTTTTATTGATGATCCGTACAAAATCACGGACGAAAATGCGCATCGTATGACCGATATCACGTATTCCGTGAAGAAATACGTCCATTCGTTCGAACGCACTTTTTCACGGACGACGCGAAAAATGCGTTCGTCTGACCCTAGCCTTAGGGTTCTGCGTCTTCTGAAGGAATTCACACACCCCTCATGTAGACAATCAGGTCTTTTCAAAGAAAGGTGAAAATCAGGAGAATGACTTGAGAAGTGAAAGCTCTAGGTCAAAATAGCCAAACCAGAAAATTTTTCCCATTTATCTCACTTTCTAAATAGATTATTTGGTCTAGATTGTTCTCTTCTCCTGCCAGTTCAACTGGTTTTCACCTTTTTCTGAATAACCCTGTATGTATTCTGTTGATTGTGTCATGTTACCTCCCCTCTCTGTTCCCCATATAATGGACCCCATTTCCATTAAAGCATATTCATTCCCCTGCATTAAGCTGTGTCTGATGTTTGGGGAAAGATACTTAGAAATATACAGCACTCCCTTACGTTTTGGCTGAGGGTTGTGAGAAGGAAAGCTGCTGCGGATCAGTTTGACTGAAGAGAAGGGACGGATGCTGTAACAGGTTTGGTCCACAATCCGGAGACCAGTAAACCCCAGGTGCTGTTAAACCGAGTGAGCAGCATGAACTGTTACATATAATTAGGCAAAAAGAGCGAATTAGAAAACTTTTCCATCTTTTCCATGGTCATGACACTGAAGAAGGGTTCCATACCCGAAACATTTGCATTTGATGTTCTTCTTATTCATTAAACACAGATGACACTAGTGCGCCTTTTTGAAGAAACACAGCGCTGCCTCTACTCTTTCTATGCGGTTTCTGCGTGTTTCCTTTGTCTAAAGACTCAGGGTGTTGTTGGTGAGACGTTGCAGCATGTTTGTAAATATCATTATCTTGTAGTGGGACTTTATTTGACGACCCCCCCCTCCACACCTATTCTGTATGCTACTTGTTATGCAGCAATAAATACTATTTATCATATATTTCTCTCAATCCTGTCCAAACTGTATCTATATTCAGTATATGTCTATAAAAATATATACACTGTAAATATAAAACATTGGAGTGTGTGGTATTACATGTAAGTTGCCAATCATCACTTGGGTGAGGAGGAACATTTGGTGAGTACTCACACTTAGGGCCCTATTACATTCTTCACGCAAAAACGCACGCAGAACGTGTGAATTTTTGCGAGAAGCGTCAAACGTTAACGCGTGTAAATCACCGCTGGTATTACAATCCTCGCACATTTTTTCATCAGTCAAAAAATAACGCGCGTAAAACAGACGTGCAAAAATGCACGCGCAGTAACGTTGCGCGCAGAAATCATTGTGCGGACTGGGTTTTTTTTCACACGATTCAGCCAATCAGAATTAAGAACCACAATTGTCTCACGTTAAGTTTTTGCGTCAATCTGCGCATATATGCTGCAGCAATAATACATGCACACAAAACTTCTCCATTTTATTGGATTGGTATGTGTAGAATGTGTAACTATACTATGCTGTATTTTTTTTTGGGCTGGTGTATTTGGTTTCGGCCAGGTTGATCGAATTTGCCATTAACACCAGTTTTTAGGAGTTGCTAAAATTATGCGCGCAAAGGCTGTGCGTTACAAACTGCGCATAGATTGTAATACCATCCGCATACCAGCGCACAAACGCATTTGCGCTCACAATGTTAAGTATCGGACGTGCGAAGTACAGTAAACTCGCGCAGGTTCACCCGCGGTAGACGTATACGTGCGTTTGTGGCGCTGACATTGTAATATGACGTTTGGCGCAAAGGGTTTTGCCCCTTGCGTTAATGCGTTTTTGCGTGCGCGCAAAAGTTCGCGTGAAGATTGTAATAGAGCCCAGAGTATTTCCAGCCAATTTAGTTCACACCAAACACAAGTCTGTAATGTAAAGTCTGGGCTGAATTAGGGGAGACCTGAGGGCTGAATTAGGGGAGACCTGAGGGCTGGATTAGGGGACACCTGAGGGCTGGATTAGGAGGCACCTGAGGCTTCCTTCAGGCAAGGAAGGAGGAAAACAGGGACCGGGTTGTCAAGGGCAGGACAGGAAAGCGCTGCCAGGGTTCAGGTTACAGCAGAATAGCGGGGATCAGGTCTTCTTGTGTTTCTTACTCACCCGTGGTCTTGAGCTGTGTAACTCCAGGAGAATAAATTCTGTAGAGATGAGCACAAACATGAATAAAACTAAAACCTACCCTATTATATGTAATGGAATTATAAAAAACCTATAAATATATTAGAGCAATGTGTAATTTTGAAGAAGAAATAAACACATTAAATTGTATTACCTGAGAGCAATTCAAAATAAATATTGTAACCGCCTGTGTGTGATGTGTGGGATTTGGGCAGACATGAGACTTCTCAATCAAGCTGAACATAAGAAGTGAGGAGATATGCTATCTCGATGATTAAAAAGTAAAACAGTTAACAAATCAGGTGACAAACCACAAGGAGTGATAGCTTTAATTGTCAATAGTATCACAATGTAAAAAAAATATTGCAGGAATAGTAGTATCTAATCTAACCTGTGAACCAATGCTATCTGCAAAGGCGTGAGTCACGGTACCTGGGAGGAATGCATTGTAGTATTGCACACTGCAATCTCACTTAATACAGGTGAGTATAGGTGATCCAAGCCTGGTTTATATTTTGTTTGAATAAACTCTTAACACAATTAATTTTATGAGTTTATAGAAGGTAAGGTTCTTAATTTATGTTTGGATTTAGGCTAGAATTTCTACGGACTGTACGTTCGTGCACACGGACGTACGTCAGTACGGAAGACACAGTAGTGGCCACACAGTCCGTTTTTTTCACTGACGTATATTTTGACGGATGTAGGAGGGAAAATAAATTAGAAAGCAAAACCATTTTGTCCGTGAAAAATGCTGGACGTATAAATGCAGCCCGTCTGACCACGTTCCATCACTCACACACAAAGCTATGCGGACGTTGCGGACGCAGCGCACTTTGTGCGGCCGTTCTAGCGGATGTACGTTCTTGCCTGCCTTGTGTCCGTGGGCCGCGGCCGTTGTGCGTCCGCAGTTCAGTGCGGACGTACTTCGTGTAACGGGCTCCGATGGGCTTCCTGTCATGCTATCACGGACGTACTTTTAGGCGCAATCACGGACGTGAACACTACGCTCGTCTGACAGCAGCCTTAGAAGCAGTTAAAAAGTATGCGTCCTTTGTGCTTTCTGTCTTCTTCTCTTTTAATACTGTAACCTGATATCAATCCTGAACAGAACAACAGAAACTCCCACCTCCTACTGTGAACAAGGAAGATAAGGAGCAGGAATACAGTCAGCACTATCCTGAAGATTACTGAATACATAGGATTAACTCCATGTATCTCATGGCTTTAATCCAATTTTATGAACGAGAGTAAACCCAATTAACCCAGAGCCTAATTTCTTGTGTAATGCAATAACAGAGATAAAATATGGTTACACATCGGCATTGTATAGTTGCACAATCATCTGATGTTACTATCTATCAAACATGTGAGATATTTCTATTAGGCTCGTTATTTCACATTGTCAGAGGGCGGTGAGGATACGAGCCCAGGATGCATTGATACACAGGATGCTTGGATACGGAGGGTAAACGGGGTTCATCGGATACAAATACAGAAAAAGGGCTACAGAGACAGCACAGGACAGAAACACAGGGGAAATGCAGGAGGAAAACTAGACTGGTACAAGAGGAACACTTACATATACAGTAGACACCAGACAGGCGGGTCAGGAAAAGGGCTGCCTGGGAACTTAGACACAACAGGGCTGGAGACCAGGGTTGCAGGGATACAGGAGACACGGTGTGGGTTCTCTGTAGGCACAGTGGAGCACAGGGGACAGCATGGTATTCCAAGCATGGTATCCAGAAAGGGGTGATTCATATACAGTCAGGTCCAGAAATATTGGGACATCGACACAAATCTAACATCTTTGGCTCTATACACCACCACAATGGAGTTGGAATGAAACAAACACAATGTGCTTTAACTGCAGACTGTCAGCTTTAATTTGAGGGTATGTACATCCAACTCAGGTGAACGGTGTAGGACTTACAGCAGTTTGCAGATGTGCCCCCACTTGTTAAGGGACCAAAGGTAATGGGACAGAATAATAATCATAAATCAAACTTTCCCTTCTTAATACTTGGTTGCAAATCCTTTGCAGTCAATCACAGCCTGAAGTCTGGAACGCATAGACATCACCAGATGCTGGGTTTCATCCCTGGTGATGCTCTGCCAGGCCTCTACTGCAACTGTCTTCAGTTCCTGCTTGTTCTTGGGGCATTTTCCCTTCAGTTTAGTCTTCAGCAAGTGAAATGCATGCTCAATGGGATTCAGGTCAGGTGATTGACTTGGCCATTGACTTGGACATTTCAACAACTTTTCTCTGCCGTTCGGTGTTCTGTGAATAGATTAACCACTTCTCTATGGGGATTTCTCTGCTGTCGAACAGACACCGTATCTGCTGGCAATTCACCAAAATTTGGCGAACTGCCTGCTTTCTGAATAGCCTAATGGCCACGAAAATGCGCATATAGGGATATTCACTGTTCGGTGCATTTTCGGGGCAAATTCGGATCTCTATGAATAACCCTGTAAATTTAGGAAAAGCAGTTTGTATGTCGTTTATTGTGTAATTCAGTCAGATTTATTTTACTTTTGAAATCTTTTAAATAAAGGATAAAAATAATTATATTTTCATTTTCATTTCCCTGAAAACAAATACACACATTAAATATATGACTTTCGAGTGACTTTTTTTGTACACGTTTTATTCTAGTTCTGCAAACATTCCTATGCGTGCTGCAGAGACACATGTTATTAGAGATGCTGTTTACAAAGCAAGTATGTAAAAGTGTCTCATGATATATAAATGCTCCATTTCATTATATATGACTATGTACATTCATGAAAGGGATTCTGCTTTGATTAGCACAATAATCAATTTAAAGAAAAATGTATTAAAGATCAGATGACAGATCAGTTGGCGGAGGTTTTGATGTTCAACCATAATCTGTGCAGATAAACCACAAATTGTGCCAAATTTTTAGAAAGTCTACATTTTCAGGAAATGTACATACAATCTATAAGTATGTAAAATATGCAGTTACTGTATCATTCTGAATCTCATCACTGGTGTCTTGAGGAAAGGCTTACTTACAGGGTTATTCAAAGAGATCCGAATTGCTGGAGAAAGGTAACCGAACGCTGAATTGCTGAAATTCAGCGTTCGGTTACCTTTCCTGGCCATTCGGCTATTCAGAGAGCAGGCAATTCGCCAAATCTTGGCGAATTGCTTGCACATACGGTGCCTGTTCGAGGGCAGTGAATTCCCCATAGAGAAGCAATGCTTAGGCTATTCAGAGAAGAAAACCCAGCAGTGAAAGGTTCCTAAAATGCGCTGCCATTCGGTGGTTTAATTCGGCAGGTTTATTCAGGCAAATCCCATAGGCTTCAATGTTAAAAATATTCCTGTTTTAATTCAATATCTAATAAACCGTTGATTATAATATTCTGCAGTAAAGAGTCTCTTTATTTATAGATTTTTAGGATATTTTAAGCAATTTTCGGGATTTTGTTTTTTGAAAAAAAAATCTGAATATTTTTTTTTTTTTTAACTTTACTTATTTTTGTCGGCGGGTTTGCAGTGACTTTTCCCTGCAATTCGGGGACCATGTGGTGTTTGCTGAATACACCGCAGGGTCGTCGAAATGGGATCGCCAAATCGAACTGAATTGAAGAGAACGAAAAGTCACCGAACAAGCGGTGGCTTTTCAATTCTCTTTGAATATCCCTGTTAGTTACATCGGCTGAAAGAAAAAAGACGTTGAGTCCATCGAGTTCAGCCTTTCACACATCACCTACTGCTGTAGATCCAAAAGAAGGCAAGAAAAAAAAAAACAGTCAGATTTCACCCTGGTTTAAGCAGCTTTTATCCACATATTAAATATTATATCCCTTAATATTCAGTTTTTGCAGGAAGTCATCCACCTCAACAGGCAGAGAATTCCACAGCTTTATTGTTCTCACCGTAAAATAACCCTTCCTATGCTTTAGGCTGAATTTCCTTTCATCCAGTCTAAATGGGTGACCTCGTGTCCTGTGTATAGTCCTGTTAATGAATAGGTTTCCAGACAATGGTTTATAAAGGCCCCGTATATACTTATATAAGGTTATCAGATCCCCTCTAAGGCGCTGTTTCTCTAAACTAAACAGGTTTAAGCTTATTAACCTTTCCTCATAACTTAAATCTTCCATTCCTCTTATTAATTTAGTCGCCCGTCTCTGCACTTTTTCTAGCGCTATAATATCCTTTTTTAAGACAGGTGCCCAAAATTGCACGGCATATTCAAGATGCGTCTTACCACTGATTTATAAAGAGGCAAAATTATGTTTTCATCCCGAGAGTGAACTCCCCTTTTAATGCATGCCAATACCTTGCTGGCCTTGGCGGCTGCTGTTTGACATTGCACATTGTTACTTAGTTTGAAGTCTATGATTATTCCCAAATCCTTCTCCTGCTTGGATTTCCCTAACTCCGTACCATTTAGAGTATAAGTGGCTTGTGTGTTCTTCACTCCAAAGTGCATAACTTTGCATTTATCTACATTAAATTTCATCTGCTATTTGAGTACCCAGTCCCCCAATCTATCTAAATCCCTCTGCAGCGAAGTAACATCCTGCTCACGTTGTATTACTTTTCCTAGCATTGTGTCATCTGCAAACACTGATACATGACTTTCAATGCCTAATTCAATTTCATTTATAAATAGGTTAAACAGAATTGGTCATATAACAGACCCCCGAGGGACACATCAGAGACTTTACCATTTATGACCACTCTCTGAACTCTATCTTTCAGCCAGTGTTCTATCCAAGAACAAGAGTTTTCATCTAGAACAATTTTTCTTATTTTGAATAATAACCTCTTGTATGGAACCGTGTCGAAAGCTTTCTCAAAATCCAAATAAATCACATCCACCGTTTTTGGTACTGCACTGGGAAGTCCGCTGGAGGCTCATTCATAGACATAATTCGGGCGTTGCCCCACCAGTTTTTTTGTCCCTTAATAAAATGGTATTGTAAAGGTCATGGTACATTTATTGTAGTACAGTGATATTATCTTAAAAAAGAAAAGAATGCCCTATATGCTGGCAGTATCAGACCTCAGGTCTGTGATTTGGAGGGCGGAGGCGTGGATGCCAAGGAAGGGATCATGGCCGCGACACATTTGTCATGATTGTACACAGGTTGACTAGCCACCTGACCGAACAGCCAACCAGGCATGTCCAAACACAAGAGGCGCATTAGTGCTCATGCATGGGCTTTAAAAAGGTGGTCTTGTTCCATTTACTTTGGATAACTGGGTGACAGCATAAGGTTCTTATGTGATCAGCAGGACTAAGGGAATGCCGTGTGTCACTGACATGGCTTCAGCCTCACCCATCTCTGGTACAATGTAGACCCTGTGCGCTTTGTCCCTGATAAATGGTTGGTGTCTCTGGCTGGTCCTTGTCCTCTGCAGCTAGCCCCAATCATGGTGCAGCCTGGTCCTGGAGCACAGTGCATACAGCTCTGTAATCACTATGCTGCTTCAAACTATCATCACCATTTGACATGCTGTCCCATGTTGGGCAATAACTGGCGCTACCCACATTAGCAATGAAAATACGAGCACTCTACTTAAAATAGCAGGAGCCCCTGTGTATAAAGCAAGTATGTTATAGTGTGCCTCATTATATATACCAAATAAAATTATTGTTGTATGGCAACAGCTTATGGTTCTGGCACCTCCTATATATTGCTGTCGGCATACTGATTATATATATGTTTGGCGTTTAAGTGACAAGTAAGTATGTGCTGCCTACTGTACCAGGCACAAGTGGAAAATTAAAAATACAATAGTAGTTTGCTTCATACATGTACAATTATCGTAAACACAATAGTGCAAATATTAATGGCAATCACAAAGTCCTACATGAGTATGGTGGTTCTCATTTTCACAGGACACCCTACCCTTGTCTGGCATCCAGTATCACATTTCCCAAGTCATGTGTCCTGCTATATATTTTTCTAGAATTATAAATAGAATGTACATCTGTGAACGGATTGCATACTATGAACATACAGGTATTTCATGGCTGCTGATACAGATGCCATTCATGGGTCTTGAAAACCACGGGATCTGGCACAATAGTGCAGTTCCGTTGGGTGAACCAGAAGGCCTGTGGAGGAGTCTACCCCGTTATGTGACTTCCATCTCATTTTTTGTTTTATAGATTCATAGGTCCATAGGCAACCCAGATAATGATAGATTTAGTGGTTATATACAGCCGTAATCACAACCTTGCTCCACTGGCCAAGGCTCACATTCCAAGTCAAATGCAACAATTGCAGGTTCTTCCTGTTGTACATTTGTCTGTTGGAAAACCACCACCTCCAGGGCTGGACTGGGTCAAAAATTCAGCCTTGAATGTCATCCAGACCAGCCCACTTTAATTATGCAAACATGCACAAAACTAGTATATAAACTAAACGGATCACTCAGCCAATCGCTGTACAGATACTGGAGTTGCTGCACAGCGATTGGGTAAGGCAATGCCGCGGCACTGAGGTTGAGTTTGCACCATGTCTTAAGGTGAGGTGGATTGCGTTTCACCAGCACGGTGGCCCCAATATAAGACTGTGGCAGACTGAGTCTGGTTTACAGACACTGAAGATGTTCTTCCCTCACCCATTAAGGGCAGTGCGACCCGTGCGGTGAAACAGCATTCACACTGGCCCACTGAGCCATCGGCCCACCGGGAATCTCCCTGTAGTCCCTATGGCCAGTACATGCCTGACCAACCCCAAGGCATGTGAGTGACATGTACTTTCTTTAATTCTGCTAGGGGTAGAGCTCTGAGGTTCTGTTTGTTTGCAGCCAAGTAGGAAAAAAAAAGTTAATGGCTCCAAAAATCTGCTGGTAAGTGATTTTACATCGTGAAATTTTACACTTTTACACTTACCACGAAAAAGAAATACTCACAAGAAATAGTTACATTCTCGTGCCAATATGAAGACAATGGAGAGACCTGCTGTCTCCTCTGGCGAAAAACCGAAGGAAATGGAAAATGAACAGATCTCCAGTGTGCTTCCGGCAACGACCCTCTGTGATCTTGTATGATCATATACAAGGGATCTCATGCGGGTCTGGAGCCCAATCCCAGGAGAGGATATCAATGGCAGCTCCATTAGGGGCTTGCCTGCATTATGAGCCAAGTTGCTAACATAGCCTCTAACTTGTAATAAAGTGGGAAATAAAACGACAAAGTACAGGGAGTGCAAATGTGATTACGGTAGCTGTAACGGGCGAGCCACAGCAGGAGTTTGGGGCTCGGCTGCAGCAGTCATTAAGCCATTAGCTTTGATATTACTTAAAGGGCCACTACCACCAACAAATGAAATGTCCTTTATGTGCTTATTTTATGTTGCTGATATCTTACATGTGCTTTGTTTTTCTCTTGTATGTTTAGTTAAGAATATATTTTAGGAAGGAAATGGTATCCTAAGGCGCTGTGCGGTGTTGAGATTATGGTGTTTTAATGGTGCGGGTGTGCTGCCGATTTAGGGGTGGTTGCAGAGCCTTGTTGCTGCTACAGGTTGATTGGGAGGAAAGTGTGGGTACCCCTTAGTCCAATTGATGAAGCTGGCCAGGGAGCCTGCGAAACGCGTCTTGGAGACCCCTATGCCCACTTTTAAAGACTTTTTTTACCTCCTATGGACTTATGGGTTTTTTTACTTTCTAACTTTTTAAAAATATTTTTCTTTTTCTTTTATCTTTGATTGCGTTATTATTTGATGTGAGCTGTCTTAATAAATTTTTGCACAAGCCAACCTCCTGCTGCATCCAGTTGCCATCTTTTAACTTCACCAGCAACCAGAAAGCACCGTATAAAGGGAAGCCTTCTGCAGTATCCTGGACGAGAAAATTCAAAAGACAAGGCACGAAGGAGCAGATACAAAGAGGATTTCTGGGCAGAGCGCAACAGACAGAGCAGCATCCATTACCGCACTAGCGGAAGTGTACCAATCCTTACTCTCTGGTTTATCTGACAGACGCGGACGTATCCTTAATCCCCTCTTTCTTTCTTGGAGGAATTTTGAAGGGACGAGAGGAGCGGAAGCAGTCAAGACCAAAAGGACACACTCAATCATTAAGAGGAAAATTATTATTATTTTTTAATTATTAATTATTTTTTAATTATTTTTCTTTTCTCTTTTTATGCAACACAGAGACTGATTTATTGTGATTTTTAAAGACTGTGATTCATCACCCCCGAAGCCAGGGGGCGTATGTTTGTATCAATATAAAAGACTGATTTATTGTGATTTTTAAAGACTGTGATTCATCACCCCCGAAGCCAGAGGGTGTATGTTCTTAATATGAATATTTACACTTTTTTCTATACTCGGTTTTAATTCTTTATGGTACACAAAGCTGTTAAATTAGCATTGCTATACCTCATTATATTGTTGAAATTCCTTAAGAGCGATTACACCGCTACTTTAACAGACAAGAATATATTTTACTCTGTATGTGTCACTGGTTGCATCCATTTTGGGATGCCCCCCTCCCCACAGTATCTTTACATCACTTGGTCCTCACTCTGTTACAATGGCCATAGAATGGAGACTATGGGTTGATCCCGGACTCAAATCTTTGTATTGTGTGGGATGTATTCAAAGAACATCACCAGGGGGTAGATTAGTAGTTTAAGCTCCCTTTCATGTATCATTAAGATGACATTTCTTATCCCAGCCAGGAGAACAATAGACCTCCTTATCTAAACATTTCCTCCTCCACCTCATTAACTGTTAAATAATGTAGATGACATAAAAAAAGAGCCAGAAAGCAAAGCTTTTTTTGTAAATGTTGTATAATGGGAAAAATACACAAAACGGAAACAAGAGATCAAAACCTTACTTGATTTTTCCTTTTCACATGCAATTACTTCAAACAAAGAATAAAACAGCAGCTTGTGTTTTTATAATGTGGTTTTATTTGCAATGCACGAGTAATCTAGTTGCAGCTTATGTAAGAGACAGTGTCCCTTTAACAGCTCAGTCCATAACACTGATGGCGTGAGTCTAATAGGGTCCGTGTTTGGCCAGTGCAGTATCTGTAAAAAATAACCCATGCAACAATATATACTGAAATTAAACCAATCACGGCCAGCGAAAGCATGTAAGTATACATAATGTTATAAAACCGTATTTGTAAGTTATCCAGACATTTAGTAGATCTGAAGCTGTCAGGGTAATTCAAAGAGAATCGAAAAGTCACTGCAAGTTCGGTGACTTTTCGTTCTCTTCAATTCGGTTCGTTTTGCCGGTCCCATTTCGGCAACCCTGCGGTGTATTCAGCAAGCACCACAGGGTCCCCGAATTGCAGGGAAAGATCGCCGCAAACCCGCCGAAAACTAACCGCAAAACCCGGCGAATGCATGCTGAAAACCCGCAAAAACATCTGGATTAACCCGCCGAAAATGCCGGAAAAACCCGAGCAGGAGCCGATCACACGCAGGGAAGCTGCCGGAAAAAGCCAACACCACAGACGAATGCAGTGAATAAATTAGAAAAACAGTTTGCTTGAATGTTTGAAAAGTGAAACGCTGTTTGCAAAGAAACTACTGAGTGAAAATGTCTGAAATTTACATATGAGGTCCAATGAATGATAATAAAAAGGGCTGTTACAGAAAAAATAAGTAAACTTAAAAAAAGAAATAAAAAAAATTCGGAATTTTAAAAAAAACAAAATCCAGAAAAATTCTTAAAATATCCTAAAAAATCTATAAATAAAGAGACTTTTTAAAGCAGAATATTATAATGAGCGGTTTATTAGATATTGAATCAAAAAGGGAATATATTTAACATTGAAGCCTATGGGATTCGCCTGAATAAACCTGCCGAATGAAACCACCGAATGGCAGGGCATTTCGGGAACCTTTCACTGCTGGTTTGAGTTCTCTGAATAGACGAAGCATTGCTTCTCTATCGGGATTTCACTGCCCTCGAACAGGCACCGAACAGGCACCGTATGTGCAGGCAATTCGCCAGGATTTGGCGAATTGCCTGCTCTCTGGATAGCCGAATGGCTAAGAAAGGTAACCGAACGCTCAGTGGCGTCACTAGGGTCGGTGTCACCCGGTGCGGTAATTTATGGTGTCACCCCCCCCCCGAGTTTTTCAGATTTTTTTTTAACTACTCTTACTCCTAAATCAGTACTCCCATATAACACTGAATGCTCATACACACAGCGCACATTACTGTGAGGTTTATTGCTGTGGAGCTCTCTCATATGCTCACACAACTTTTTGCCAACTGCCAGCAAGTACGTTGCCTGTTCGAAGGCAGTGAAAGCACACATGGATATATATTGCCCCCAGCAGCTCTGGATATATATTGCCCCCAGCAGCTCACCCATGGATATATATTGCCCCAGCTCACATATGGATATATTGCGCCTCAGCTCACATATGGATATATTGCGCCTCAGCTCACACATGGATATATTGCCCCAGACCAGCTCACATATGGATATATTGCGCCTCAGCTCACTGTCACGTACCCCCGTTCCGGCGGCGCCTGGCAGCAGCGTCCTCGCTGCTCGCTGGCCAGGCGCCGAGTAAATAGAGCCGGTCGCTTCCGCACACGTGGGACGCCGGGAGGCGGGGCCTCGCGTGATGACGCGGAACCGCCGGGTTTATAACCCAGCTTCTCCACTATGCCAGTGCCCTGACGTGGTAGTTACTTCCCGCAGAGCTCTTGTGCGTTTCTGGCTAGAATTATTCTGTGTATCGACCCCTGGCATTGGCATAACGACTATTCTGTGTATCGACCCCTGGCATTGGCAAAACGACTATTCTGTGTATCGACCCCTGGCATTGGCAAAACGACTATTCTGTGTATCGACCCCTGGCATTGGCAAAACGACTATTCTGTGTATCGACCCCTGGCATTGGCAAGCGACCATTCTGTGTCTAGACCCCTGGCATTTGTATCACTCCTCTATTCTGGTACGGAGGTCAGTCTGTGTGGCACCCTAGGCACATCAGACCACCCCTTGTATTTTGTATGTGCTCTGTACTGCCATCCTAGCAATCTGTCTAGACGTGCCGACCACTCTAAGGATCGGAAGGGTAGAGAGTGTCCTGTCTCAAGGGACTACTAGTCAGAGAGTAGAGGGATTCGTGACGTCTCTTTTTGTATGTGCTCTGTACTGCCATCCTAGTAGTCTGTCTAGACGTACCGACCACTCTAAGGATCGGAAGGTTAGAGAGAGACCTGCGTATAGGGACCAACAATATAGTAATCAGGGGGATCCGTGACACTCACATATGGATATATTGCGCCTCAGCTCACACATGGGTATATTGCCCCAGACCAGCTCACACATGGATATATTGCCCCAGACCAGCTCACACATGGATATATTGCCCCAGACCAGCTCACACATGGATATATTGCCCCAGACCAGCTCACACATGGATATATTGCCCCAGACCAGCTCACACATGGATATTGCCCCAGCTCTCATGGATATTGCCCCCAGCACACATGGATATGCCCCCAGCTCCTCTCATGGATATTGCCCCAGCTCCTCTCATGTATATACTGCCCCAGCTGCTCTCATTAATAATGCTCCAGCTGCTCTCATGGATTTTGCCCCAGCTCATGGATATACTGCCCCAGCAGCTCATGGATATGCCCCAGCAGCTCATGGATATACTGCCCCAGCAGCTCATGGATATGCCCCAGCAGCTCATGGATATGCCCCCAGCTCATTGATATGCCCCCAGCTCCTCATGGATATGCCCCCAGCTCCTCATGGATATGCCCCAGCACCTCATGGATATGCCCCAGCACCTCATGGATTTGCCCCAGCACCTCATGGATTTGCCCCAGCTCCTCATGGATATGCCCCAGGCCCCCATGGATTTGCCCCAGCTCCTCATGGATTTGCCCCAGCAGCTCATGAATTTGCCCCAGCTCCTCATGGATTTGCCCCAGCTCCTCATGGATATGCCCCAGCACCTCATGGATTTGCCCCAGCAGCTTATGGATTTGCCCCAGCTCCTCATGGATTTGCCCCAGCTCCTCATGGATTTGCCCCAGCAGCTTATGGATTTGCCCCAGCAGCTCATGGATTTGCCCCAGCAGCTTATGGATTTGCCCCAGCTCCTCATGGATATGCCCCAGCAGCTCATGGATTTGCCCCAGCAGGTTATGGATTTGCCCCAGCTCCTCATGGATATGCCCCAGCAGGTTATGGATTTGCCCCAGCAGGTTATGGATTTGCCCCAGGCCCCCATGGATTTGCCCCAGCTCCTCATGGATTTGCCCCAGCAGCTTATGGATTTGCCCCAGCAGCTCATGGATTTGCCCCAGCAGCTCATGGATTTGCCCCAGCAGCTCATGGATTTGCCCCAGCAGTTTATGGATTTGCCCCAGCAGCTCATGGATTTGCCCCAGCTCCTCATGGATTTGCCCCAGCTCCTCATGGATTTGCCCCAGCAGCTTATGGATTTGCCCCAGCAGCTCATGGATTTGCCCCAGCTCCTCATGGATATGCCCCAGCAGCTCATTTATTTGCCCCAGCAGCTTATGGATTTGCCCCAGCAGCTCATGGATTTGCCCCAGCAGCTCATGGATTTGCCCCAGCAGCTCATGGATTTGCCCCAGCAGCTCATGGATTTGCCCCAGCAGCTCATGGATTTGCCCCAGCAGCTTATGGATTTGCCCCAGCAGCTCATGGATATGCCCCAGCAGCTTATGGATTTGCCCCAGGCCCCCATGGATTTGCCCCAGCAGCTCATGGATTTGCCCCAGCAGCTCATGAATTTGCCCCAGCTCACCTCCTGGTCCTGGTCCCAGCACATGGATAGCGGCCCAGGCAGCACCTCTCCGCCGCGTTTTTCGCTCCTTCTGAGCGTCCGGCGGCGCGCAGCTTGGGCGCTCGTCTGGGGGAGCCACGTGACCAGCCGCGATTGGCTGGTGACGTATTTCCTCCAGGCGAGCGCCGAAGCTGCGTGCTTCGGACGCTCGCACGGAGCGAATACGCGGCGGTGGCGGGCGGTGGGTGAGACACCCGCCCTTAGGGTGACGGTGTCACCCTAAAGGCGGGTGTCACCTGGTGCAGGCCGCACCCACCGCCCCCACGTTACGACGCCACTGCGAACGCTGATTTTCAGCGTTCGATTACCTTTCTCCAGCCATTCGGATCTCTTTGGATAACCCTGTATACCATTTTTTTAAGTAAATAATATTACTTTTTTTCACTACTCTATTTTCTTGCCTATCTATAAGGTTATAAAGCAGAGTTGTGTGACAGATGACATTGATGTGCTTATTTTTCCAAGCATTACAAGCCAAAGCACGCCAGCAGTGCTCGAATCTTTAGTTCTATTCGTGCATTTCAGAATACGCAAACTTCTGATTTTTTTTTATATATATATATATCAATGAGCTTTTAACATGAGAGTGTTTTCCCAAATTCTTTCCGCTGGAATTTCAATGAGCAAATAAAATTAAAATAAGCTATTTCGTAACAGAATCCTAACATTATTTTTCTCTACTTGTTTTTGACCTTTTCTTTCTGTTCTGTTTCCCAATCGGTCTAAAAACATCTCAATTCAGTTTCACCAACATGTTTACCTGCATGCGAAGCTGCCATGCAAAATTTAATAAATAGGCTTGTATGTCTGCACAAGCAGGGAAGTATAAGGTGATCATTGTGGACTTTTAACTGGTATTCCACATATTGAATATAGATGCAAAAGACGTATCTCTGTGTTTTGGAAGCTGCGCATTTAATGGGTAGCATTGGCATTTGATTATGTGTGCTTGAATGTGTGCTATTAAAAAGCAGCTCAGATTAGCAACATTGGACGCACTGGGCCATCATAGATCCTCATAACTACTACTCTTACTTACTAATTGATCCTTGTTTGCCATGTCCAAACCACTGGAACCTATTTAGGAGAGTTGTGCCAAGGCAAACAAGAAGGTTTTAATGTTGACTCGAGTCGCGACACATAAATAGAACTCTCGCTACAAAACTGCTACAAAAGTAATAGTAAAATACAACAACAACAAAAGACGCCTTTAGAAGAGATCCAACATTTTAATTAAAACCTGTGAAAATCATTTATTTTACCAAAGAGAGATCAGGATGAAAAATGAAAGCCCTCTCACAGATCTAATGTCAAATGTCAAATAAAACATGCCAAAGTGAAACAGACACTTGTATAGAAATAAAGCAACGCTTTATACAAATTATCCAAAGGATTTTAAAATTGTAAAAAGTTAACAAAATATTTGACTGAAGAAAGTTCTAATTAAATGATATCATTTTAAGTCTACCTTTTTTTCTAGAGGACATTGCTTAAGTACCAAATATACCCCCACATAATGACAGTATTATTGTAGTTTCAATAAATGTCAAACAACACCCTTTGCTTGGTTTATCAGGTTTTTTAATGATTTGGAAAAGACGCACAAACATGGAGCACTAAGATTCTTACAAGCAACTGGCAATCTGTAAAATCATTACAATAGGTTCTTAAACCCAGTTTTTATACAGATTTTTATATGGATTATCTGGATTATTCCTTTAACAACAAGTAGAGGATGAAATAATCAAGGAGTGACAGACACAAGAGGGTCTGACATCTGAACACAAGCCTTTCCTTTTCCTTCTTATTCTTTCTTTCTGTCTCGTTATCTCTCTGTTCCTTTCTATCATTTCTTTTTGCCGCCCTATTCTTTTCTATGGTTTTATTCTCTCTATGTTCTCTATATTCTTTCCTATCTTCTCTTTTTCCATAATCTCTCTTTCCCTGTCTCTTTTTAATCTCCCTGTTCCATTCAGTTTTTCTATTTTATCTCTCTTTTCTTTTCTTTTTTTTTGTGTTTAAACATTTTTTATTGTTATAATGCAATGGGTCACAACTCAACCCGCAGAAAAGCCATGCAAGGCTAATATAGCAGAGACATCACATAAAAAAAACAGGGAGGGGGGTATCAAACGCGATGTGTGTGGAGGGCGGGGACCAGGTTCATTGGTTGACAGTAGACGCTGGTGGATCCAGGGGTAAGAAGGTTAAATAAATAAAAAATAAAAAAAAAGGGGAGGGGAGAGGGGAGAGAGGGCAGTGGCCATCACCGTGACGCTCCTGGCGCGCTCCCGAAGGAGGCCATGGAGGTATAATGTCACGAGGCCTAGACGGTCCGAGGGCCAGGCATGTCAAAACATGATGGCACACCCCAGTACCGTCCAGAAAATGCCAAACAATAATAAAGAAAAGAAAAGAAAAAGGGGGGGAAGGGGGTGGGGGCCCAGAATCCACCGTTGCTCGCTGTAGGTCTTGTCACACAAAACAGATGCTGGTTAGGTGAGGGGCGCAACAGTCTCAAGTCTCGCCAGTAGACATAATGAGGGGGGTATAGACTGGGAGGGCAAGGGGGGGGAAGTCTCAGCACGGGGTCGCGGCAAAGTTTGACAGAATCAAGGAAAACTAGGCTGTACAGTTCGACGACTCAGTGACCAGTAAACACTCCAAGAAACTAGGTAAAGGGGGAATGAGCCGAGAACATATGTGGCCCACTCAGTCCGGGTCCCGGGGAGGGAGGGGTGAGCCTGCCATTGACTCGCTCGCCATGTTGCTTGAGGCGTCAGAGGTTATTCCCATGTTTTGAAGATGGGTGATCGCATCTTCCGCAGAGGTCGCTGCAACGTGGCTTTCTCCATGTGCTATCAGCAAGGAGCCGAGTGGCCCCCATTTGTAGCGCACCCTGTGGGCTCGAAGAAGTGCAGTGGCCGGCTTAAATTGGCGTCTAGCAGCCAAAACTAAAAAAGGAAGGTCTCTGTAGATCGCAACGGAGGATCCCTCAAATGAAACTGTGGGAATATTGCGAGTCGCTTCCAGCATCTGCATCTGCAGACGGACGTCACGGAGAACCACAACAATATCGCGTGGGACACCAGCCGGTGCCAAAGCTGCCCTCCGCACTCTGACCGCCGAGAGCACCGGATCCTGGACGACGACATCAGGCGAGAGAACGGCTATCACGAAGCGGGTAACGTATTGCAGCAGGGTAGTATCTAGTATCGATTCCGGGATGCCTCGTAGTTTCAGGTTTCGCCGGCGGTGGCGGGCCTCAAGAGCCACCACAACCGACTGCAGGTTCCCCACCTGAGTCTGGAGTGCCCGCAATTGAGAGGAGGTTGCGGCCTGCCCCTCCTCAATCTCTAGCGTGCGTGCTTGTACTGCTTTCATCTCGGTCTGGGTAGCAGCGAGGCCAGATTCCAGGGCCTGGAGTTCAGCCTGCCAAGCAAGCCTGGCGTCTGCCAGGAGGGCCTTAATGTCCTTTTTTGTGACTGGCAAATCGCCATCCTCCATCTCCTGAATCCGCCGCGGGGTAAAGTGGGGGGGGGGAGGCGAGCTCACCAGCCTCCGGCGGTGCCGCCGCGCCATAACAGGAAGGCTGTCTCTGCAGTAGTCTGCGCTCCGGTGCCCCACTCAGCGAGAGCCGGATGTCTGGAGTATTCACCTCCACTCCGCTGGGCTTGGTCTTTTTCCCCATCTCGATGTTGAGCACCGCAATCCGAGGTCAGGCTTCCCCTAGTCCACTAGGCCTCCAAGATGGCGCTCGTATGCTGCCGATCCGGCCAGCACGTGGATCGCTGGTCCGGGGAGAGGGCTGACAGGGCCCCGGAACACTCCACCCTATGACCCGCCGCCGAGGAGTCGTCTGGGACGTAATATGGCAAGGGCGAACGTCGGTAATATCGTAATTAATACCGGAGAACGCGGAGCTCCTCTAAAGCACGTCCGTCCACCTCTGCGGCTGGCCACGCCCCCCTCTCTTTTCTTTTCTATTGACTCTATACTCTATTCTTTCCTTCTTTTCTCTTTTCTCTTTCTCTGTCTCTTTTTGTCTCTGTTCCTTTCTATCTTTTCTTTTTTCTCTCTATTATTTTCTGTGGTTCTATACTCTCTCTTCTTTCCTTCTTTTCTCTTCTTCTCGATTTCTCTGTCTCCTTTTTGTTCCTTTATATCTGTTCATTTTTTCCCCTGTATTCTTTTCTATGATTTATATCCTCTCTCTGCTATTTTCTATCTTCTCATTTTCTTTTCTTCTATCTGTCTGTTTTTATCTCTCTGTTCCTTTCTATCTTTTCTTTTTTCTCTCTATTCTTTTCTGTGGTTCTATACTCACTCTTCTTTCCTTCTTTTCTCTTCTTCTCTGTCTCTTTTTATCTCTGTTCCTGTCTATCTTTTCCTTTTTCGTTCTTTTCTTTTCTATGGTTTACAGACTCTCTTTTCTAGTTTCTATCTTCTTGTTTCTCTTCTTCTCTGTCTCTTTTTTATCTCTGTTCCTTTCTATCTTTTCCTTTTTTCGTTCTATTCCTTTTTATGGTTTATATAGTCTCTTCTATTTTCTATCTTCTTTTTTCTATTCTTCTCTGTCTCTTTTTATCTCTGTTCCTTTTTTCTTTATTCTTTTCTATGGTTTATATACTCTCCCTTCTATTTTCTATCTTTTTTTCTCTTCTCTCTTTGACTTGTTTTATCTCTCAAGTCTTTTCTATATTTTCTGTTTTCTTTCTCTGTTCTTTTCTATGATTCTATAATCTCTCTATTCGGTTATATCGTCTCTGTGTCTCTTCTCTCGTTAACATAAAGAGGAAAATAATGTACCTACAGTAAAGTAGATTACTTTTACATATAGTATTCAAGTAAACACTGTAACTCTAAAGTAAATGTACACATTGCCAACCGTGGCATAGGAGCGCAGCAATTAATCAAGAACTATATGTAAGAAAAATGTTGGAATTAAATAAACTACATTAATAATAATAATGTGGCAACCAGACTCTTCTTTGTCTACCTTTTGTTCCTTCTTTATTAATGTATCACATTTTGTTTGAGAAAGTATTTTACCAGGAAGGAGATTTCTCTCATTTTCAAGTATGTCCTGGGTGGCGAGTATGTACCGTTAAGTGTCTTGCCCAAGGACGCTTCCTGGAGAGGTGCTCTGGCCGGGATCGAACCTGTGTCTCCACAGTCTCTCTCCACGCAGAGCAGCGATGATACCTCTCCTCCACACAGCTGGTACTACATTTATATTTACATAATTTCACATTGATACACATGTACATTGGTACACATTGCTCTATATTATACCATATCTATAATCGTAACTCATTTTGACGTGTAATTCATTTTTGTATGAACAATGCATTGGAAAAAGAGGCAAAACGAAAAAAAAAAGAACAATTTTGGCAAGAACTGCCTTTGTTCCATGACATCAACAGGCTCAATAGGATTTGAACAGTCTACTTTGAGACTGAGCTGTATTGTACTCAAATGAACGTAGATTTTTCCGCAGGATCAAACTGGATTTTCAGTACAGTAGAACAACACGTGCTTTGCACAGTGAAAACATTACACATATTCAGCTTATATTGCAGTTCAGTAATGCTGGTATCTGTTTGCATTATATAAAGTTGACTCATCTCTGTTTGTCCTTACCGGTACTTACCAAAAATATATTTAGGCATAATAAGTATCTGAAACAGTTTAATTTGTGCGAGTGAAAAACTGTCCTTGCCAGTCTGGTGACTCCACTCTGTACATTTCAAAAAAATCATGGTTTATTTTAAGTGTGGCAAGAATGTGAGATGCCATTCAAGAAAATATCACTACCATTCACCTAGTGGAGCTAGAAGGTCTCTGCTGCAGTTGTGATGTCATGATGGCTTTTTCATGTCAAGCACTACTACCATGAGAAGCAACTGCTACTGATAATGACACTAGCAGCAAGTGGTACTGTCATCCCTTTCTGGATCATAAAGATTGTAACACTGAGTTCTGGAGGAAGGATACCACAAGGCTATATCATCTTAGTGGGTTATTCAAAGAGCAGCGATACTTCAGGGAAATTTCAGTGCTTTTTCGTTCGGCACACTTCGGTACGATTCAGCAATTCCAGTTTGCTGACCCTGCAGTGAATACACTATTCACCGCTGAGTCCCTGAAGTGCGGTGTACAGCACCGAATGCCTCCGATCACCCCGCCAAAGACCACTGGTCAGCCCATCGAATGCCGCCGAAGACCGCCGAACTGCAGAAAAAAAAAACAAGAACTCTGCTATTTCTCAAAAGTTGTTTAAAACAATAAAAATGCATACAAATGTGTAGAAATAATAAAAATGGTCCTATAAAAAATAATGAAAAGGTCTGTTACAGAATAAAAAAAAAAACCCCATTAAAAAAATGGGAATCAAAAATTTTGCCTAAAAAATACAGAAAAATACCAAAAAATACCAAAAATACCTGGCGGAGGATCAGACAAACTCTGCTGACAAGTTGAGGTTGCTGAAGACAGGTTAATGTCCAAAGTCATCCACCATAGCAGGACTGAAAACACCAACAAGACACTGCATTATCTCAAAAATTTCAAGACAGTCAAGCTCTTCCAGAGGTACTGTCAAAGCTTTTCTGAAGATGCGCAAAGACATGGGCAATGTTGAGTACCGCAGATGCCAAGGAAACTTGCACAGGATGAAAGACGCATCATATTACCTCAGCTATTATATTTGCGTATTTGGCCATCGACACATCTGGAACAGTTAATTAACATCAACTTTCTGTTTCTGTCCTTTCTTCACGTTATGCAACAAGACCTAACAGAATTCTATTTTAACATTCCTTCTTGGTTTGCATGTATCAGAGTGACTAAAATGAATGTGATGACACGACTTATCTATCTTATATCTACTTCAAACACTCCCCTTTATATTAATCATGTGTTTTTTACGGAACTCCTGCACAGAAATATTTTTTTGTCTGAGCAGGTAAATCTCCGAGAGTAAAATTTGACATATTGTGTAAGGAGTAACTGGATGGGACTGTTTTCGCTTGATGCCAGACTCCCCTATTGTTAGGGTCTCTCTTCTTTTCTGGGGGTTTCCTTGTGTTCTCTATCTGGATTACAGGTCTCTGGTCATCTGTTTGATGGTCCCTCATACAGAGCAATGACGAGCGCGCTCAGGAATGAATAAGACACACAGGCAAGCTTTTATATGCTATTCATTCAAATTCTGCTAAAGAATAGTGATGGGCCAAACACCCCCTTGTTCGGTTCGCATTCGAACACGAACATTTGAAAAAGTTTGAATTCGAACGCGAACACGATTCAAACTCAATGCAAGTCAATGGGACTCGAACGTTCGAATTTTAGAGTGCCCTCCAAGAGGGCATATATGCAAGATATTTGCCATAAAAGGTGAATGGGGGTCCGGGTAGTGCCCTGGGGGACAGGAAACAAGGAAAAAAAAGTTAAAAAAAAAGTTTTTAAAGGAACAGTGATTTTTCCATGACATAAAGGTTAAGAATAAAAACGAAAAATTCCTTCAAATATCGTGCCTAGGAGGTCCCCATAACCTGCCCGTGAAGTGGCGGATTTGTAGGATGTATAGAAACGCTTAAAAACAAAAAAATGACATTTCAAATGACGGTAAATGGTTTTCCTTTAATCTATTCATAAACTACTGCTTGGGGCGGCAGCCTGTATGAAAAGAGGAGACATTTTAGGACACGCAGATTAGAACAAGTTTAGTGATTTTTTTAAATTATGGTGAAACTTATGCAGGCTTTGGATGAAAGTAACAACAGGTGCATTAAAATTGGACCTTTGATGCCAGCTAGTGCCTTCACACCGTCTATAACCGTAACCCCTCTGAGGTATTGTGGAAGAGTGCAGTGGTGGACCCTGTGGTCAAATATTACAATGATATGAATCTGGTACATGCGTCAGTGGCAGTGCACCCAAATATTACTGCGCTATTGTGTATGGCAGGATGGAAGCGCACCAGCAGGAACAAGCAGCAGAATATACCAGACAGGGGCACAGAGCGAGAGTAGTTGTTATAACAAAACCAGGTCAACAACGTTTAGGCACTAGTACTGCGCTACTGTATATGGCGAGAATTGACACACATCAGTAGCAACAGGAGGCAAACAGAACAGGCAGGGAGTACACAGAGAAAATAGTCAAATGGCAGGCAAAGCCGGCAACAGATCGGGTCCTCAGAACAAGCAGGGTCAGTAACAAGTATACAAACTGATTCGGTAAGCTAGCGATGCGGGAATGAAACTCCACGGCAAGGCAAGGTGTACAGCGCACGCTCCTGATTTAAAGGTCCCGGCGGCTCTGCGTCATCACGCCGTGCCCTGCCCCTGATCACACAGCTGCGTTGGGTGCCGCCGGAGCTCCTGGCATTCGGCCAGCTGGGGGCACCATGCGTCCGGGCGCCCCCGATCGCCACCCGGGGCCCTGGATGTCACAATATTACAATCCAAACGCAAACAGGTTAAGTAACCAAATTTGTAAGAAGAATAATTAATGCAGCATATGATTCCGCACACTTCCGGGCAGCACCTCTACAGTATAATAATGCAGCATATGAATGCTCACACTGCCGGGCAGCACCTTTACAGTATAATAATGAAGCATATGAATCCTCACACTGCCTGGCAGCACCTTTACAGTATAATAATGCAGCATATCAATCCTCACACTGCCGGGCAGCACCTTTACAGTATAATAATGCAGCATATCAATCCTCACACTGCCGGGCAGCACCTCTACAGTCTGATGCTAGCTTTAACGAGAAGATATGCTATTAGTGTAGCGGGGAAGCCGGCTGCGCATTTTGCATCGCTAACTAAAGAGACTGAAGTATTGCTTGTTGTGTTAAGCTCGAGTACCTACGAAATTGTGAGTTGCGGTCGCTGGGGATGGTTGGGTAAGCGAGTGGCGGATTGTTGTCCGCATAGTCATTATCTGGGTCTAGGATATACGGATAGTGGGTTGCTTAGCCCTGTGTCTTTCACTGCGACGTGCGTAGTGTTCAGGGGAACTGGTGGCAGCATAACTAATAGAATAAGAAAGTGGGCACAGGGATCGTGGGAAACGTAGTCACTACCCAATTCAAGAGAAGATTGGTACTGCGTTGCAATCCTGGGACCACTTTATTGCGCTCTACGTGCCTGTTGCGAGAGAAAGTGTGCGGGGACGGATAGGTAAGTGAGCGCACAGGGATTGTTGTCCACGCAGTCATTATCTGGGTCTAGGATAGACAGATAGTGAGCGGCTTAACCCAGCGTCTTTTGCAGCAGCGTGCGTAGTTGCCTTGACAGGAGGCTGCGCTTGTTTGTGGATCCAGGAATCAGGTGAGTAGTAGAAAGAAAAAAAAAAGTTTTATTTTATGTTCCAGGGGACATTTAAAGATGTCCTCGGATTTTTTTTTTTAAAAAATGTGTCGCCTTAGCTTAGCCTGGTGGTCAGTGGGGGCTCCCTGGATCCTGGTTGTGGGGGGATCTGCCGTGGCTCCCTCCCTGCGCCGCCTCTCTGCCACATGCACCTGGCCGGCCAGCCCACACAGTCGCAGCTCTGTCATCTTTTGGCCGCATGCTCCTCAAGGGGTCCTTGGGAGGCCCCGGTGGGCTGCCCTCTACAGTGCCTGATTAGAGGGCCTCATCTACCTGATGTTTTAGCAACAAGAATGTTTTATCCCATAGGCTTGAATGTTAAAAATATTCCCGTTTTAAATCAATATCTAATAAACCATTGCTTATAATATTCTGCAGTAAAGAGTCTCTTTATCTTTTGATTTTTTAGGATTTTTTAAGCATTTGTTTTAAAAAAATTCAATTTTTTTTCTCAAACTCTTGGCGAACGTCCCAAAAAGTTCGAAGTTCGCAAACTTTCAAACGGCCAACCGTCAGCCCATCCCTACTAAAGAACAGATGAGTATTTACATCCTTACATGCAAAATGGATCAGAAATTTCCATGTGGCAAAGTGACATATACAGAGGGTCTAACAAAAGCACATTTCTTATGTTTGGTGATAACATTAGATGTCATTGGAACGTCATCTGGAACTGGTTTAAGGAATTTGCCTAGAGGGATAAACGAGTGGGAAGGAACACGAGGTGAGTCTCAATTAAACAGATATGTATCTTAAAACAGAAACAGGAATTAGCAGGCACAGGGAGGGGTGGGTTGGGACAGATGGCAATGAATTGCATGTTTTAATTATTTATATTTTGGATAGCTTATAAAGTCTGTTATTCCTATCATACTGTTCAACTAAATGTCACAGCGTGCAGCAGAGGAGGCCAGGGGTATCACGTGGCGTGTCACAGTGAGGTCCACAGGTCTGGCAACAGCAATATCCTCCTTACAAGGCCAAATCCGATTATTGGTGATATCAGATTGTTAACAATAATGTACTGCCTGTGGCTAGGCATAGTGTAATAATAGGAACTACGCTGCCAATTTGGGACCGGATGGGATTTCAGTGCTCTATCTCCTCAAATCCATTCCTACTATTGACCTTGATTCATAACCCCACACTGCCCCATCTGCAATCTGTAATCCCTATGAGTGTACCTACAGATGATGATACACAGATGGGTCTACATATGTTCAACAAGGGTGCCATTTGATAATTCACTGACATTGCATCCCTCTCCTCCATATTGTTACAGGAGTTCTTAATTTCTACCAGATAATTTATTATCTGAAATCTCTTCGAGGTAGGGAAAACCTACTCTGACCTTTGACCCCATGTTAACAAACCTGTCAACTAGGTATTCACCTCTCTCTTGCAATCTGGACCATTTAAAAACTCATACATTGATTGGATAATCACATTCCCCTTTATATAGGTCATTGGGAATGGGTATTGACTATATCTATCCCCATCGAGACCTGGAAAAATGTTTTACATAGTGCGTTATGGTACCAAAACAACAGCTCTCTTTTACAAAAACTATAAAAGAATCTTTTGTTTTTGTGTAGGACTCCATTACTACATTTTCACTGTCAATTGTCCACAGACCCTAATCGTTGGAAATGAGTTTTGGTTCTTTTCTACATCTTGGTGTGAGTGTCCCATATTTAAACTTTTTTGGTAAGTTACTAACAGAGTGTTAATTCGTTTCAAATTGAAAATTTCCAAAATCTTCTTAGGAAATCCATAATTTTGTTTCGCATTTGAATCCATCATTTTTTCGCATTCCTTTGGTGCAAGATCTCCAATGCCAGCCATGTAGCAGTCCCCCACACCTCCTACAATGTGAATGCTTATCACCAAGACTGAGAAAATAAGGTTTCTTGCCGAGTTACTTGCAACATAGAACAATGAACTGCCATCTACCTTCCAACAATGGTTCCATTGGTCTGCCTTCCTCAGCTCAAAAACGCTCTTATTAATTATGATGGAAGAAGATGCCAATGGGGAGGGGGCGAGTAAGACAGTGAAGTAAGGGTGTCAGAAGGCGCACTCTCCTGACTTTGTTTTATGTCCATGTTTCTGTGATATCTTTTCCATGGTTCCGATTCCTTTCAACCTCTCCACTCCTCAATATGCTTCCTTCACCCCCTTTTTACCATACCGCCCCCTCTATAACTAACCTCCTTCCTTCCCCCCAACTCAGACAATCCTTTCTTTCCTATATCTCACCTCATTCTAAGCTGCTTATATATACGCAAATTTACTTTGATTCCTACCCATGTAGAGATTTTGTAATTATAAATTAATGCTGTATTTTCTATTGCCTCAGTAGTGATTAATCCACTCAGTTTTTTGAAATTATCCATTGATCACATTTTATGCTTTATCGATTACTGTATTTTTAGATTACAAGCTTGCCTGAAATCGTTCTGATCTCTCCCCGTCTTATTTTCTGCCTCTATGTATTCAGTATAAATGGCACACACTACATGGAAACGATCAAGGTAATGAAAAATATATATAAATTACATGTTTTTTATCATTGTTATTTATGACAACTGGTAATGGGAAAGTGACTTTTGTAAATCACTAAGATGTAGTAACCAAATTCCTTTCTATCTCTGTAATAAACCCAAAACCAAAGAGGTATTCAAAAGCACTGCAGTTTAGAATGCTACTTAAAAGGAAATATAGAATCCGTAGCAAGAATTCTATATATAGTGTTACATCCAGACCTTTCAAACCACTGAATACGAACTATAAATTAAATAAATGCTCAATGTGTGGTAAGCAGTTATTTTGCATGTAGTATGAATAGCGGGATATTTATACATTATAATAAATGTAGATGTGTATCTGGCAACATTAATAATCGCACATATCATGGAATTCTGAAAAAAAACACATATATATGTCACATTCACACCTGGAATTAAACGTGAGAAGTAGAAAAATAACCTTACAGTACTTACTTACGTCATACCTGATGGTATGTGCAAAAAGTTATGTAACTGCCTGGGTCTGAGTGACATGTTTCTGGGTGCTGTTATGTTGTCAACTTTGAAGCCAACTAAACAGTTTTCTCATTCGAGGACAGAGAATTTAGAGTATAATCTACACTGGGGTATGCACAACGGATGCCCACTGGGTGAATTGATATTTATTGTACAGGTTTGGCTCCCCTTATCTGGAATTCTAAAGTCAGACAGACTCTGAAATTCAGAAATTTTTGGAGCCATACGGATTTTAGTAATACTGGATTAGAGGCATTCTGGACCGGTGCTGCCACTCGAGAACCCAGCTCCCAAACACTGCAGCAGACCACGGCACACATTGGAAGATTATGGGCAGCCCCAGTGTGTGACATGCTGCTCAGAGTGAAGCTGACTCCAAGTGTTATGCTGGGTAGTAACCCGGCACAGTACTTTCAACATGTGTACATGATGGTGCCTGTGTCAGGAAGGGGATTGTGGCTTTCCTGCCATGATCTTCAGCCTTTCAGAAATCGGATTCTACTGGATTCTGAAATCCATTAGAATCAGAGATCCTTGAATGTTTGGAGTCCTGCGGTCCCAAGCATTCTAGCTAAGGGGTGCTTAATCTGTATACCTTTTAGTTTTCCATTTAAATTTCTAGGATGCTCCTTAACTGGTTCATGAAGATTGTTATTGTCACGGAACTGACTTTGCACCCTTTGCTGAGAAATTTGACTCAGTGCATTATCCGCATTTTAAGCCCCAAATACAGACTTTATTCCCTTTGTGTTACTATGTTTTAAGACTCATTCCCCGTAAATGGCTTTATTTCATTCCCTTTCTTTATGTAATATTTTAATGTGAACTTGGAGATGTGTTTTGGAGATGCAGGCCTGAGTTTCGTTATTGTTTTCATTACCATACTGTGTGATTTAGTTTAAAGTTTATTTCTTTGTTGAACCAGAACAATGAAATTACTTTTGTGTAATCTGGATTATGCAAATACTGCCTCATTATCTGTCCATTGTCTCTGCGTAATCTGTTATCATAATCCCTATCTTCTTGATTCCTTTAGAAATGTTACATTATGTTTGATTTCACTGTCTGTGCGCAATGTAATTAATGTTTGTCCAACCTCATTAGAAATGCTAAGTAATGTTTACGGTAACTGCCTAATCTAACTGACCTAATGTAATTAGAGTTCACCTTCCCAGAAGTCAATGTTTGTGTAATTATGTTTCAGTATAATTAGGTCTCCCAGTGGTTTCTAAGGGGGTTTGGTATATGCAAATGACCCCTATGGATTCCCTTGTCTCAGTCTGAACACATCACTTAATTCAGATCACCCTAACCACTCCAGATGTCAGATTCTCAGCTCACATTGGTCAGTTTTGCTGTCTTCAGTCCCTTTGACCAATATCCGTCACTTTTGAACCTGCTGGGGAGAGAAGGTCTTGCACAGATGTCTCCAATTGGACAGTAGATCTGTGGACGTTCAGTTTATCAGTCTGAGCAAAGCAGATACAATCCTCATTATGTGAAACATTCTACCCGTCATGGATTGTTCATTGCACTGAAAGACACTTCGTACATTCGTTATGGCCATTGATTGGAGTGCTCAGCAAATCACCCTTTATTGGTGATCTATCTAACTGACATCTCCAAATCTTTGTGAAGGGCAAAAACATAAAAGAAAAATCAATTACACACAGGACATACAGGGTTAGCAAAACAGTTTGCAGTCGCTTTTTACCAGCTGCTTACAAAGCAGATTTTATTAAAAAAAGAGACAATTGTGATTTTTCTTTTTTGCTGTGTCAGTTTCCAGCTCAACAATATTAGTTTTTTTACTTTAAAATTCCCTTGTTATTCCAGTTCTCTGCCTTAAAACACAGTTATCTTATCCATTTGTTGTAACTATCACAATTTAGAGTGACAAAATTGGCAATACTACAAATGAGCTACAATCAGCTCCTCTGTTTACATTTACTTTTGTATGTTTTGTGTTCTAATTTTTATAGAGGTTCCAAGAAAAAAGAAAACAAAAAACTGATTTAGGAACTTTATTACAAACATATCCACAAAGAGAAATTTATACTTTTATGTTTTTATACACATGAATACAGAAACCAGTCAAGAAGAATGGTTTTGCATTCCCTCATTGCTCGTTCATTAAACAGTCTGATGGTTTATTGATAACGTAAAACCTTTTAATGTGGGATCAATACATCCATATGTGTTTTACATTAACTATTGTTAAATAGAATCATTTGGTTTGTAAACTACACAGACACAGGCCCTTGGATCTTGCCCAAAATTCAGAAATAACCGGTTTCCTTTTCTCGATAATACTATAAACGCATCTTAAATAGCCAGTGAGCAGCAGCGCGGTGGTGTAGAATTCCCCTTGATACGAAGTCTTAAGGAAAGAACACAGCAGGCCTCTCATTCTTCAGCTAAGCCTCTGAATCCCTTGACTTTTACCGGCTAAAGGCAGTTGCCTTTCCTTGATACCATGAGCAATCATTAAAACATTTTTCCATTACCTTGCTCCCATAACTGCCTCTGAAATACAGCCGGAGGAATCAATGTGTCTTTAAAAGAAAACAAAACAAAAATACATTAACCGACATATCCTAAACTATTTATGGGATGAAAGCTTCACTAATCAAAACGGGCAATTTATTTTTATATTTTAATTTCTATTTTAAAGTCCAGTCTGCAGAGAACGATAACTGGATATGTTATGTAACGGCCAGGACTGCGTCCACATGCCAACGTTTCATATTTCATCGGCAACCATCATAGCAAGCCAGTGACAGCCGTACTGGATGCGCTGATACTGGTCACCGTTTTCAGACAACTGGGATGATACAATTTACTGTTCTCAGACACCAAGTCATACTCATTCATATGTGAGCAGTTAGGCTTGCTCAATGAGCAACATTTTTTGCAACATACTAATGCACTAATTAGATGTAATGCTCTTATAGCTTTGCTGGTGGACTGTCCATGAAGTGGACTTAAAAATACATCATGACAAACCTCCAGCACATATCTTAAATATATTAGAAAATAGTGTGTAAAAAGGGGAAACGTTGGCGCAGGTAAAGCTAAAATAAATAAAAATACAAATACAATTTGCAGCTTTGAGATCACGTGTACAATCACTGATCAATATACACCATAACTATAAATATAGTAAACCACAGTCCTTGTGCATACAGTTTTGGATATGAAGAGAACTCCTTAAGATCCTCTTTTTGAGGTATATTCCATAATTAAGATGGGGCCCGCGGCTAGACGTGGGCAGATGACGACCTGGAGCCGTTAAGAGCATTTTGCGACTGGCCGGAGAAGGAAATACATCACGAAGTGGAGCCGGATATACACCTTGGAGTCGAGCAGAAGACAAGCGAGATGGGAGTATATCAGAGGAACTCCAGTATTTGGCGCAAACTTTAATTTCTGGGACATTGACTATGTAAGGTGACGTGTACAGTATGTCAATTATGCACCTGGATGAAGATTGAGGTTGAAACACGTTGTGCTTTTTTTAAAATATTCTGTATTGTTTTATTTTATTCTATTTTATCTGATATCATAAAATTTTCTGTATCTTTGGATCCCTTGTGTGGTGTCCATATACACACAGCCTCTCTCTAAGAATCACGATACCAAATCAGCGGTTACATGTCTGTCCTAGATTGGATAGGAGTGAGACCTTGATTGGATGTGGTGAGAATTAAGATTGGCTGATTATTGTGGGATTATTTGTGCTGCTATAGTCCAGAGCCAACTGTACAATGGCTCATGTATAAGTGAGTGGGTTTCTTACCACTTTATGCTTGGCGGTCATGATACTCGATGTACCGCACAATGTGTTTCCATCGTTTCTGTTCTTTGTCTTAAATATATATTAGTGGGTTTATTTCTCCACCCCAAGTCAGCGTTTTGACTGTAAGAGGTCTTTGTTCACCCGGTCGAAACATTATCTGGTCTATTCAAAGAAAGGTAAAAATCAGGAGAACTGGCAGGAGAATGAACAATCTAGACCAAATAGCCGATTTGGAAAGTGAGATAAATGGGAGAATTTTTCTGGTTTGACTATTTTGACCTAGAATTTTCAATTCTTCAGTCATTCTTCTGAGTTTCACCTTTCTTTGACTAGACCTGTATCTCTTTATGGCCAAGGAGTGGGGGAAATACTTGATCAGGGACACCTACAGGGTTATTCAAAGAGAATCGAAAAGTCACCGCACGTTCGGTGACTTTTCGTTCTCGTCAATTCGGGGCGATTTGGCAATCCCATTTCGACGACCCTGCGGTGTATTCAGCAAGCACCACAGGGCCGTCGAAGTGCAGGGAAAAGCTGCCGCAAATCCGACGAAAACTCACCGCAAAAACCCGGCGAATGCACACCGAACCCCGCAAAAACATCTTTATTAACCCGGCGAAAACGCCGGAAAAACCCAAGCAGGAGCCGATCACACGCAGCGCAGCCGCCAGAAAAAGCCGACACCGCAGACGAATGCAGTGAATAAATTAGGAAAACAGTTTGCTTGAATGTTTGAAAAGTAAAACGCTGTTTGCAAAGAAACTACTGAGCGAAAATGTCTGAAATTTACATATGAGGTCCAGGGAATGATAATAAAGAGGGCTGTTACTGAAAAAATAAGTAAAGTTTAAAAAAATATATATATATCAGAATTCTTTTTAAAAAAACAAAAATCCTGAAAATGCTTAAAATATCCTAAAAAATCTGGTTACCTAAGGGAGTCGAAAGCGCTACCCCCCTCGGAGACATTCAGAGCCATCCAACTGCTACACTTTGTTAGAGGAACTCTCAGAGACGCCTGACCGCAGACTGACCCTTTACGAGACCTGCTGCCGACGGAAACATAGAGGGCGCGGCTTGATATCCTCGCTCTACTCCCTCATCCTTGAAGCGACCTTTCCGCAGGAAGCATCCTACATTACAAGGTGGGAGGAAGATCTAGGAAGCTCTCTAGAGAGCGACGAGTGGGCGGACATTATTGACAGGACCTCCCGGGTCACAATCTGTACAGCAGTGTGCCAGAACTGTTACAAGGTCATGGCAAGGTGGTATATCCACCCGCAGCGTCTCGCAAAGATGTACCCGGGGACACCGTCGACTTGCTTCAGGGGATGTGACGAAGAGGGGTCGTATATGCATGCATGGTGGGACTGTGGCATGGTCAGGACTATTTGGACGGAGGTGTTTTGTGATTTGAGCAGGGCACTAGGGACACACTTATGTCCGGACCCCTGGACAGCACTCCTTAACCGTCCGCACCCCGAGGCACGCCTTACACGCGGCGAACATTCTCTGGTTTCTAGGGTGTGCGCCGCGGTATGCATCTGCTTGGCTAGGACCTGGAAGGGCCCCCGCGCCAGATGATAGAGGCCAAAATTTGGCACGTGGTCACGATGGAACGCCTGACAGCAGTGGTTCTTGACAGAATGGCCCACTTTGAGGCAGTCTGGTCGCCATGGCTGACGGCGTTTGCTTCCCCGGCCTCTGCTCGCATTGCTTTCTCAGGTTAGACGTAGGTCCGGCGAGGACGGGCCAGTGGCTTTCCCCCTCTCTCTCCTCCCCTGTTCTTTCTCTTTTTTTTTCTTTTCTTCTTTTCCCTTTAATATCCCTTGGTGGCATCTACGTGAGGTCTTCCCCTCTTTACCGACTGTACATCTAGCTACGGGCGTTTCCTTTTTTCCCCCTTGTTTTTTTTTTTTTTTTTTTTTACGCTTCTCTCACGTTCTTTATATTTTACCATCAGATGTTGTAGTTCAGTTTACGGATTGTTTTTTCGAATGTAGAATAATTGGGGGAGTAGTTTGTAACGCTCGCAATAAGACATTGTGATGACAGGTCTCGCATCCGCACCGTATCTGACACGAGATTCTATAGTATTTACGCCTTTCTGTATTGTTTATTCTCCCCTAATAAAAATCTAGTGATTTAAAAAAAAAATATCCTAAAAAAATCTATAAATAAAGCAACTTTTTGCTGCAGAATATTATAATGAACGGTTTATTAGATATTGAATTAAAATGGGAATATTTTTAACATTGAAGCCTATGGGATTCGCCTGAATAAACCTGTCGAATGAAACCACTGAATGGCAGGGCATTTCGGGAACCTTTTCACTGCTGGTTTTTGTTCTCTGAATAGACGAAGCATTGCTTCTCTATGGGGATTTCACTGCTCTCGAACAGGCACCGAACAGGCACCGTATGTGTAGGCAATTTGCGAAAGATTTTGGCGAATTGCCTGCTCTCTGGATAGCCGAATGGCCAAGAAAGGTAATGAATGCTGATTTTCAGAGTTCGCTTCCCTTTCGGCAGCCATTCGGATCTCTTTGAATTACCCTGCTAGTTGCCTCACTGTTTTATCAGGAGAAATTTAAGACTTGATTTTATTCTGTCAGCTGATTTTCAGAAATAAATATTGGTTGCTTGCGGCTGATAGTTTTTCTTCAAAATATCAACCAATTCAATCGATAAAATTCATCCAGAGCCGATATTAAAAAATTGCTTCTGGTCTGAAAAAAGTGGGCCAGTAAAATGCCGACTTTGATCATCCAGTGATTCTTGTGATAAATATCTTCTGTCACCACTGCTTACCTGCCTGTCTCGCTTTATCCTCCGCATCTGGGCTCATACCTACCACCCCTGCCATGACCATGACTCCATGTGTGTGGTATTGTTACCGGAATCTGCTAGGTTCACTCGGGACGAGGCCGGACCGGACACGAGCAAGGATTGTCTGAACACGAGTCTCTTCAGGAAAGGCAAACTTTATTTGTGTCGTCACACAATGCTCACACAGGATTGAATCGCAAAGAGTGAGCCCCGAACTCACCCCGTCCGGGGGTCTTATACCCCGAATACATAATTAGGCACATCCCAATTATCCCACCTCCCGGTGACACTATCCCACCCCATGTGGGTTAGTACCTTCCTTGGTCAATTACAAAGACATTCCATACATTGGCCGTAAATTGGCAAACTTCATGTTAGTTTGACAGAAAGTGATTTGCTGCTATGCTCAGTCCGGCCTGTGCCCACCTCCCTAGAGCCTGCTTATTTGTTGAAGATAAGACCTGCTCTGTTTTCTATGTTCTTCTTTGTCTCGCTGCAGGCCTCTGTGACCTTGGTGTATCCATTTGTCATCCTGTCCCTCCGTGCCAAGAGCGGCCCGGATCTTCCTCAATTTTAATTGCTTCTTTGCTAATCTAACACATTCCTAAAATTCTATGTAAGCTTCATTCTAGTTTCAACTAAAATCTACCTAGTTATATTCAAGTGAACCAATATTCTGAACAAGATGGCCGCCTGGCTCATAGCGGCGACCATCTTTTGGCCTGGTTCTCTTTCATTATGGGGACATTGTTAAAGATGAGACGTAGCAACAAACCTAAACAGACCTACTTTTAAAATACACATTTTGAAAGCACAACAATGCACCTAAACGCTAGTTGGATGAAAACAGAATTGTGTTCTGGATGAACTGAATGAAACAAGAAGCTTATTGATGTGGTATCATCACACTGATTGTAAATATCCCCAAGGTAGTCAGTGAAGGCTTAGCACTTTGCAGTATTGCAGCTGTGCATGCTGAAATCCTAAACGCTGGTAGCTAAACTTACGCTGCTAATTATGGATTACACAAAGTCACTTGAAACCTGGAAACCTGACTTTAACCATGGTCAGCACTGACCTAAGAGAAGAAGGCCATGTTATCTTGGTGACGAGTGACTAATGTACTGATAGGAGATGTTCTACACACTGGTCAAAGCCAGCTCCTGTTTGATCCTATCCTGATGTTTATCATTTAGTAGAAACGTTTTTTTGGATATCTTTGGATATAGAGGGATTTGTACATCTTTAGGCCTAGGTGATAGATTGCTGAATGTTAGAATGTTGAATGTTAGAATGTTCATGGTTCACAATGACAAATTCTGCAATCTTTTATTCAGTATTTTGGGTACTCTTCATAAACTTTTAAAACCAAAAAGGATCAAGCCCATTGGGGTGAAACATGGTGAGTGATGATTCTTTATGGTTTTAACAGTTTATGGTTTACTGGGTCTATGGTTTGAGGTCTTGAGAATTGTGTTCTCAACACTGGTTACTATAAGGCCTGATTCACACCTCAGCGTTTTACAGCGCGCTACGAGCAAAAAACACTCAAACACTGAAATCGCATTATTTCCTATGGGCATGGTTCCCACATGGGCGTATTACAGCGCGTAGGAACATGCTGTAAAACGCTCTACGCCCAAAGAAGTACAGGAGCTGCTTTGGGGCGTATTACAGCACATTTGCGGCCATAGACTTCAACGTGAATGCGCTGATATGGCCGTTTGCGCGTTTTTGTCATCAAAAACGCACGTATGAGCGAGCAAGTGAAAGAAGCAAAAGGTACATGTGTGCAGTGTTCATTACCATACGTCAGGTTATTTGTTGGTTCATTAAATACATCTACGTGTGTACATGTCTGCAAACTGTTGGTCATTTGTAGATATCCATGTAACAGACTGCAAACAACACACTCTCCTCTGTTAAACAAAGACACAGGAAATGGAAATGGTGCATCTCAGGAAGTATTTTTCATTGGACGCCTCCGTAAGACAGGAAGTATTTTTCATTGGACGCCTCCGTAAGACAGGAAGTATTTTTCATTGGACGCCTCCGTAGTCAAGCAAAAAAACACGCGTATGATGCGCGTTTCTAATTGTCAACAACACGCGAAAACGCCAGGTAATACGCTCATAAAACGCTTGACAAAAATGCGTGTGAAATGCGCATATGAGATACGCTCAGGTGTGAACCCAGGGTTATGGCAGGTATTTAGCTGCTGGTGCAAAAATTATCATGAGGCGCATATTATTGGAACATGGCAATGTACCCATGATGGCTTAATATTGGTGTGTTTAATGAACAATATACAAGGTGGTACCAGTGTTAGTTCCAGTAAGGATACAATTGCCTCTTATTACTAGATTCTATATTACATGTGTGTTTGTTCCATTTTTTTTAATTTTAATATGGTCTCTGTGAATATGTCAGTATGATTCTAATAAATATTTGGAATTTTAATTGTTTGGGATTGTATTAGTAAGTGGATTGTGATTTGGTGTTTACTAGTTTGTTTGGGGGTTAGGCCCCTTTTTTCAAGCCTAGGTTTGTACCCGAGTGGGATTTGTTCCCTTTTACGAGATAAATGGTAGTATAGAGTATTAAGACATACCTGTTAAAATGTACAAAGCTATTGAATTTATGACTGTCCTTTGAACTCTTCTGTTTGGTTATCTTAATTGCACATAATATGATATCACCCTTTTACGCTAATTGTTACTTTCATTTTTTATTTAAATTTCCTTTGATACTTGTTAAAGGGACATTCTACTCATCCTGACCACTTTATAGTTTTAAAGTGGTCAGGATGTGAGGAGTGCCGCTCCCCTGATCTGCCAGAAAATGCTGGGTGAAGTGCAGGAGTTTCCTCCACCCCACCCAGCATCACCAGCAGCTGGGATTTTTGAATTTACCTTCTGATGGCCATCAGATCAGTCACTAGTGATGTCAGCACACAGAGAAGGTGTCAACATCACCCTCTCTGAGACCAATCGCATTTGCATGATGTCTCAGAGAAGCATCCGATGGATCAGCTATGTGCATGCATGCAGCACCGAACCATTGTTCTGCGCAGGCGCTATGGAACTTGCATCCATTAAGAATGCAACACCTATAGCGGTACGCAATATACAGTTTTTACCCTACGCAAGGTGTGTAGGAGCGTAGATTGTGTGGTAAAGCTTCATGGACTTCTGGGTCTGGGTTACAATCTAAGAGGGCTGGAGGTGAGTGACAAGAGGAGAGGACTATGTTAAGCGTAGGGAGCACAAAGTACATTAAGCGTTTTTAACCTGTTTCCGTTCGGATTGTAATATGGTCGGCCAGCGCTAGGGCCAGCTAAGCTAACATTAACACTCACACCGCTGAGCTCTAATATTAGCGTTAACATTGTAGTATGGCCCTGTGACTCTCCCTATCGTGTTCTTATGGTGAATGTCTACAAATCTGACTCTTACACACCTCACGGGCTTTGACTCTTATACAACCAGGTCAGGCAGTGAAAAACATTCCCATTAACCGCACTTTATTATGCATGAAAACAAAATGATCAGATGACTACCATTTTGCTGATAGTCTTGTTAACTGGGTCTCGGAATTTGACCTGTGCACGCACTTACCCTGTGCATTTCCTTTGATGGCGAGGCAGATTATGGCTGTCTGCATACAAAACCTTGCAGAATTCAAGCACAATAAAATGTTTACAAGGTTAAGACAACTGATGCTCAAAATAGTATAAAGTCTAAGCTCTGTGACAATATTAAATGGGATACTCTATTAAAAATTAGAGTTCCCTTTTTTTGCCCTTAAATAATTGGGCAGATGCTGCTGATAGCTTCTGCATGAATATTTTTTTTTTTTTTTTTTAAATTTTGGGATTAATTTACTTACGTTTTGTCCCTCGCCACGTGTAGCTCCTTTTCTTCGGATCAGGGACTCCCAAACCTGGAAGTCCCTGAAGCTTTTCTACTCATTTTGCGCAGCTATGCAACTTGCACACAAACTGCACACTGCTACGGGACCTTGCGCACTTTACGTACGCATGCGCAGGTCCGTTCCAACGGCTTCCTGTCTGTTACCGATCACTACAGTAGATGGCCTCAAAAAGAGTGACATCGGCACACTCTCTGCTTGCTGAGGTCACTAGTGACCAATCTGGTGACCGGCCGCTGGGAAATTCAAAATTCCTGACTGCTGGTGATGCTGGGTGAGGTGGAGGAAACTCCTCTTCTTCACCCAGATTTACTGCCAGATCAGGGGAGCTGTGAAGGACAAGGGGGGCACTGCTCACATCCTGTCCACTGGCACTTTATAACTATAAAGTGGTCAGGATGAGTACAGTGTCCTTTTAAATGTTTTAAGGGATGAATAACTTGTTTCTTTCATACTGGATTCATACTTTCATTTTCACGCGTTGCTTCTACTTCTGGCTTTACTCGTAACTAAGAATTATACCCCTATCCTCTTCTTACACTTCTCCCATGTAAGTTACCTTCTTAAACCTACTAACCCCCCAAGCCCCCCCCCCACCCACCCCGACCCCCCCTCCCTTTTCCCGTAAATGAAAACACAACAAAGTATTGGCATTTTGAAAAGGTCACGTCTTTTATTACTTAAGGCCAAATTCTTTGCCTCTAAGGCAGAATTATTATTATCGATCCTCGTATGCCAAATACGCTACACCAGATAACACTGGCAGCCAGATAACACTGGCAACTGCAATGCACCACAAGCATTGCCCAGAAATAGCGCCCCACGTGGCTAAGCAGGATGACCACACGTCTGCTCAGTGTATTTTTATGGCAGATAGCAGGCCGAGAGGATCTGCAAACCAGGAAGGCACCTGAGCTTGGCCGTATGAAACCACACTCACCCCGTACCCTGCAGACCCTCCCCCCACTATCGCCCTCCACATGCCAGGCCGCCTATTTCACCGCTCATCCCTAACCTAAACCATGTCCATCTTAAAGCGCAATCACCCAGCTGTGGCCGAACAAACCACCAGCTGGCTTTCTGCCACATGGTAAAGTACCCAATTTAAGCGCCATCCACCCAGTTGTGGTCGTAAAAAAACACCAACTGTCTTCAAGCCACTTGGGATACTATCTGATCGATAATAATTGCTCTAAACCATGCTTTTAATCAAAGAACAATCCCCCAACCCTGGCCGTTCAAAAACCACAGGCTGGCTTCATGTAACATGGTGTATAACTTGATGGAATAGGTAGACTAACCATGTCCATATTTAGACAATCCCCCAGACGTGGCCGTATAAACCACGAACCGGGTTCATGCAACATGGCATATTTCCATATGGGAAACCACGGGCGGTCTTGCATGAGTGGTGAAATCACCACTCCATTGCCCCTATCCATGGTGCTTCTGCTGCGTGACCTTTCCGACGTTGTAGAGAACCAGCATCTATGAAAGAGAAAACAAAACAGGGTGGGTTGGGTTGGAGTAAAAGAAAAATTACTGCAATACCAAAAAAGTCCCACGCCCTGCCTCTTGTATCCTCCCTTCCCCCTCCTTTTCCATTGTTTATCTCCCCATTGTAGCCAATCACAAAGAGCCATGTTTCAGCTCATAAAACAAAGGCGCCCATGCCTGATCCCATAGAACAAAGGGAACTCACTCCCTTTCACTCTTGTGTAATACAGGGATAATTCTTAAACCTCACTTCATTCCTAATTAGTCTTTCTCTCGAACATAACATCTGACCTGTACTAAATGTGACCAACAATTTTATAGCTTCACCAAGGTAATTGGAAAACATGGCTGTACAACTGAAATCAAATTCCTTTATACTGTAGGTGTTAAAGTGTGGCAACATAAGCCATATACTGTACTTAAGTTTTATTTCACATTATTTTGTATGGTGTCATACAACACCGGTTCTTTTTGAGTCCTTGGCTGGTTAACAGGGTAAAGATAAAGTTGATTAAAAACGTTGTGGCGCTTTGGCCCATTTTTCATAGATAACACTATTTTTGTTGTTCCATCAGTTAGTAGAGGGTACGTATGGCGAGGTATTACACCGCTATAGCTCTTATATCACATTATATTGCTGACAGCAGCAATATGAAAATGGAAGCAGGGTTCCAAATCACAGAATGGGATCAAAGGGCTCGATCTACTTCCACCGGCTGATGTTTTGAAAAAAAATATCAACTATTTGCGGCCAATTTTTTTTCCAAATTAACAGTAGATTCAGTTGAAAAACTTTGGCTGGAGCCGATATTCGAAAAGTGACCTCACCAGTAAGGCTGGGGTCACGAAGATGCACTAAATGCATCTGTTGCAATCCCCCTCCCAGCGTCCATCATAGTGTTTCGATGGATCAGCTGGGAGGACCACCCGATACCTCCGCATTGAAGCGCTACGACGGACATCAGACTGGTCTACAAACTGCCTTCATAGGAGTCTTGCGCTTTGTAGAGCTGTGCGCACAAATATTATTGACTGATCTGGTGTAGACCTACAGGGGGATTGCACATTTTCCACCATAATAGTTGACGATGAAACATTTCCAACTGCACTATTGCCTCTGCTCATTTTTTCTCTATGTTTTTCAGCTGTCATATACACCTCCAGTAATTTATTACATACCGGATAACAGCCATGGCCTCCGAGTAAGACCATGACACATTCCTTATATCATGAAAACATGATATTATTAGGGTTGCACCGATACCGATACTAGTATCGATATCGGTGCCGATACCGGGTACTGCAGGAGTACTTGGTACTCATGCAGTACCCCGATATTTTTTCTGATACCGGAAGCCGGCATTGAGCCGGCTTGCCGGCATCCTAGGGGATGGGGCGGCTGTCCGAATGCTCTATCGGAATTCAGACAGGCCCTGCAGCTGCTCTCCTAACTTTGTTTATACTTACCTTCCTTTAGCGACGCCGGGAAAGTCTTCGCGCGCGCGCGCTCGTTGGAAGGCCTCCAGCCGCGACCACGTGGGACCATGTGATCGTGGCTGGGGTCCTTCCAACGAGCGCACGCGTGGAAACTTTCCCGGCATCGCTAAAGGAAGGTAAGTATAAACAAAGTGAGCAGCTGCAGGGCCTGTCCGAATGCAGATAGAGCATTTGGACAGGCCCTGCAGCTGCTCTCCACTCATACTTACCTTCCTTTAGCGACGCCGGGAAAGTTTCCCCGCGTGCGCTCGTTGGAAGGACCCCAGCCGCGATCACATGGTCCCACGTGGTCGCGGCTGGGGGCCTTCCAACGAGCGCACGCGCGCGAAGACTTTCCCGGCGTCGCTAAAGGAAGGTAAGTATGAGCGGAGAGTGAGCTGGTGGCAAATCCATGAGCTGGGGGGCATTATCCATGAGCTGGGGGGGCATTTCCATGAGCTGGGGGGCATTATCCATGAGCTGGGGGGCATTATCCATGAGCTGGGGGGGCATTTCTATGAGCTGGGGGGTATTATCCATGAGCTGGGGGGCATTATCCATGAGCTGGGGGGGCATTTCCATGAGCTGGGGGGGCATTTCCATGAGCTGGGGGCATTATCCATGAGCTGGGGGGCATTTCTATGAGCTGGGGGGCATTATCCATGAGCTGGGGGGGGCATTATCCATGAGCTGGGGGGCATTATCCATGAGCTGGGGGGCATTTCCATGAGCTGGGGCATATCCATGAGCTGGGGGGCATTTCCATGAGCTGGGGGGCATATCCATGAGCTGGGGGGCATTTCCATGAGCTGGGGGGCATTTCCATGAGGTGGGGGCATTATCCACGAGCTGGGGGGCAGTATCCACGAGCTGGGGCAATATCCACGAGCTGGGGCAATATCCACGAGCTGGAGGCATTATCCACGAGCTGGGGCATTATCCATGAGCTGGGGGGCAGTATCCATGAGCTGGGGCATATCCATGAGCTGGGGGGCATTATCCATGAGCTGGGGGGCATATTACATAGTTACATAGTTACATAGTTATATAGGCTGAAAAAAGACATGCGTCCATCGGGTTCAGCCTCTCCCACATAACCTACTGCTGTTGATCCAAAAGAAGGCAAAAAACCCAGTCTGAATGCTTGCCAATATGCAACATACTGGGAAAAAATTCCTTCTTGACCCCAGAATGGCAGTCAGATTTCTCCTTGGATCAAGAAGCTTTTACCCACATATTAAATATTATAACCCTTAATATTCTGTGTCTGCAGGAAGTCATCCAGTCATTTTTTAAAAGTCTGTACAGACTCTGACCCAACCACCTCAACAGGCAGAGAATTCCACAGCTTTATTGTTCTCACCGTAAAATAACCCTTCCTATGCTTTAAGCTAAATATTCTTTCTTCCAGTCTAAATGGATGACCTCGTGTCCTGTGTATAGACCTGTTAATGAATAGGTTATCAGACAATGGTTGATAATGGCCCCGTATATATTTATATAAGGTTATCAGATCCCCTCTAAGGCGCCTTTTCTCTAAACTAAACAGGTTTAAGCTTGTTAGTCTTTCCTCATAACTTAACCCTTCCATCCCCCTTATTAATTTAGTTGCCCGTCTCTGCACTTTTTCTAGCGATATAATATATTTTTTTAAGACAGGTGCCAAAATTGCACGGCATATTCAAGGTGCGGCCTGACCATTGATTTATACAGAGGCAAAATTATGTTTTCATCCCGTGAGTGAACTCCCCTTTTAATGCATGCCAGTACTTTGCTGGCCTTGGCGGCTGCTGTTTGACATTGCACATTGTTACTTAGTTTGAAGTCTGTGATTATTCCCAAATCCTTCTCCTGCTTGGATTTCTAACTCCGTACCATTTAGGGTATAAATTGCTTGTGTGTTCTTCACTCCAAAGTGCATAACTTTACATTTATCTAGATTAAATTTCATCTGCCATTTAAGTGCCCCAGTCCCCCAAATCTATCTAAATCCCTCTGCAGCGAAGTAACATCCTGCTCACATTGTATTACTTTTCCTTGCTTTGTGTCATCTGCAAACACTGATACATGACTTTCAATGCCTATCTCAAGGTCATTTATAAATAAATTGAATAGAGACCTGGGGGCTTTATATGAGGTCTGTTCTTATTGGAAAGCGGTCACATGACATAAGATAAAAGTATCGGTACTCGGTATCTGTGAGTACTTGAACAAAAGTATCTGTACTCGTACTCGGTCTTAAAAAAGTGGTATCGGTGCATCCCTAGATATTATTATTGTGGAGTTGTGTTATTGGGGCATCTTGCAAGAATGTGAATTTTATTACATGGTTGTACAGGCGTGGTGTATCAGTACTGTGTGTGTGTTTGCTGCCGCAGCCTCTTGCAAACCTGGAAATAGAGAAGAAGGCCAACGTCAAAGTACAAAGCTATAACTATAGGCTAAAAGGCACCTGTAAGAGGTGCAGGTAAAATTAAACTGCCAGAAAGAAAGGGGACTTTATCTTGTATAAAGATAGAAACAAAGTAGCCTAGACAGGCTGTAATCTGACAGTGAACATAGAACAAACTTTATTATGTCTCATTAACAAACAAATTCACACAAATTGATAAAAACACATAGGGGTGATGAAAACCAAATGAACTACCAGAACATATATATATAAAAAATGATCAAAGGTAACCTATCATCATAAGCTACCATAAAGTGCCACCAAACTCGACAATAACATATAGGAGCAGACAGATTAATCCACCAATGTTAGTGTTATATGTCCTTGGTCTCCTAAAATCGCAGGATAGTGGTTATAGGTGTTGGCAGCATCTAACTAGGTGCCCACCGTAAGCATGAGAGGAAGGCTCAATAGACAATGGTACAATGCTTACTTATACCTCCTATGTTATTGTTATTAGCGCTAACAGAATGCCTAAAAGGTATAGTATAGGAGGAGGTAGAGGCAAAAATTCCTGAGTCTAACCTCGGCGGTTCGTGCCGCCTACTATACACCACTTTTATAACCCGATAGATAGAAATAGATCAAAAATCCAGGCATAGGGATCATGGGATTGGTAGTACAATGGGCTGAATAGATGTTAAAAGTAAATTGGCATGACCGCTCGACGCGTTTCGCCGCTAGACGCGGCATTATCAAGAGTGGGAGACCGTGGTACGAGTACCTGTATATATGGAAGGCCACCGCCAGACTCCCAAATAGCAGGTAAACCGCATCGCTGTTCCTCCCATTCTTTTACATGGGAAAAGGACAGTAATACATACAGTCCTAGCATAGCTGCATCCTGTGATCATATCAGCCACAGGAATATCACGGAGGCAGGAAAAGTCTTATTCTTGAAATTACCAACCTAGAGCAATTTAATTTAAAGAAAACCTTTATTAGATTTACTATATATAAACGTGTTAATAGGCCGTGTATGAAATAGGAATATGTCTTTCGGGCAGATTACATAGTTAATTTCCAGCAGGGAAAATCAAATTTATAAAAGGAGAGAAATTGCTACCCACTGAATCCTAAACTCCCTCCCAGGCATGTCAGGCGTACAACCAGAGAGTCAATTAAACAAACGCTGTCTTACAAACTGTGATAAGACCTATCGACTCCCCAATCATCTCTGTTATACACTTTTCCAAAAATAGAAAACATGTCCTAAACTGCCAACGTCCACCAATGAGCTAATTTAGGCTGGGGTCAGACCAGCGCACTTTTAACGTGCGTTCTGGCGCACTTAATCACGGCCGCACTAGCAGCAAATGACGGGCAATGACAGCCAATATACGAAGTACGGTCGCACAAAAGTCCGGCCGCGCAACGCAAGTGGAAAATGAACGCATTTTTTCGAGAACGCAGAACCGCTAGTACGGACGTACAGAGTGCGCTGCGCCCGCTAGCGGTGTGTGTGTGTGATTTGGAGACGTCAGACCCTGCTCATGTCCGGCCAACATAACGTCCAGACGCAAAAAGTTTCCTGGTTTGGATTTGTAAAACATACGCACGAAAATGCGCATCGTATGACCGTTTTCGCATATTCCGTGAAAAAATACATCAATGCGTTCAGACGCACTTTTTTACGTTCGCGTGTAAAAATGCTTTCGTTTGACCCTAGCCTAAGTTGTTACTAGTTTTCCACCAATTTTTAGCTTTGTGCTCTCAGATAGGGATGAGCTGTTCGGTTCGATCAGTTCGGAGTTCGATTCGAACTTTGGTCGTTCGCAAGTTCGCGAATTTCGAACTTTTTGGCGTGTTCGGTTCGAGTTCGCAATTTTTTTTTGAAAAAAGTATAAAAAATGCTTAAAAAATACTAAAAAATCTAGAAATAAAGAGACACTTTACTGCAGAATATTATAAGCAACAGTTTATTAGATATTGAATTAACAAATAATGTCTACGTGCAAAGATTCTCACCTCTAAATGACCTGTGTTCTCAAACGGCGTAAACAACAGGTGTTTCTAATGAATTTGATACATTGTATGTAGAATGAGGGTGTGGTGTCTCCAGATGTATCAAACAACACCTGTGCTTCTGAGAAGTGTTCATTTCTCTACTAAATCTTCCTCTGATATGCTGTTTAACCCCTTAACTAACCCTGCATTTCATTGCTGTGTGCTCAGCTAATTTTTACCGCTTTCGCTCATCATGTTTAAATGCGATTTTAAGCCACATTTTATTAAATGACCCAGACATATTAGATATCGTTCTTTCCGTCAGACTCCGCAGATTCATATTATATCATTTTTATATATATACAGTTGTGTTCAAAATTATTCAACCCCCACTGAAATTGAGTGTTTTGGCCAGTTTGACATTGATTTTGATCATTCAGTCATCTTGCTTACAATTAAATCAAAAAGGCACGTGTAGGTCAGACAAATCTAACATAGCATTTATAATGAAATAACCACAAATGTCTTTTCTGTGCTCACATCATTATCAGTTTTATTCAACCCCCAAGCAATTCAAGATTGACATTCAATCTTAGTACTTAGTACAACATCCTTTTACAGTTATAACAGCTTTTAAACGTGAAGCATAGCTTGACACAAGTGTTTTGCAGCGATCTACGGGTATCTTCGCCCATTCGTCATGGGCAAAAGCCTCCAGTTCAGTCACATTCTTAGGCTTGCGCACTGCAACTGCTTTCTTTAAGTCCCACCAGAGGTTCTCAATCGGATTTAAGTCAGGTGACTGCGATGGCCACTCCAACATGTTCCAGCCTTTAATCTGCAACCATGCTCTAGTGGACTTGGAGGTATGCTTGGGATCATTGTCCTGTTGAAAGGTCCAATGTCTCCCAACACTCAGGTTTGTGACGGACTGCATCACATTGTCATCCAATATCTCCTGGTATTGAAGAGAATTCATGGTACCTTGCACACGCTGAAGCTTCCCTGTACCTGCAGAAGCAAAACAGCCCCAAAGCATGATTGACCCCTCGCCATGCTTCACAGTAGGCAAGGTGTTCTTTTCTTCATAGGTCTTGTTCTTCCTCCTCCAAACATAGCGTTGATCCATGGGCCCAAACAGTTCTAATTTTGTTTCATCAGTCCACAGAACACTATCCCAAAACTTCTGTGGTTTGTCCACATGACTTTTGGCATACTGCAGTCGACTCTTCTTATTCTTTGGAGACATCAAGGGGGTGCGCCTGGGAGTTCTGGCATGGAGGCCTTCATTACGCAGTGTGCGCCGTATTGTCTGAGCTGAAACGTCAGTACCCACATCTGACAAATCTTTTCTCAGTTCCTCAGCAGTCACACGGGGACTTTTCTCCACTCTACGCTTCAGGTAGCGCACAGCAGTCGAAGTCAGCATCTTCTTTCTGCTACGACCAGGTAGCGTTTCAACAGTGCCCTTTACCTTGAATTTGCGAATGATGCTTCCTATGGTCTCTCTTGGTATGTTTAACATCTTTGCAATCTTCTTATAGCCATTGCCCTTCCTGTGAAGAGTAATCACCTCTTCTCTTGTCTTCCTGGACCATTCTCTTGACTTCACCATGTTTGTAACCACACCGGTAAATGTCTAGAAGGAGCTGAGTATCACAGTCATTTTAAAGCTGCCTAATTGGTGCTTATTATGCTTTATTGCTGCTCCGTGACATCCACAGGTGTTTTCAATACCTGATTGAAAACACTTGAATGAACCTCTGTTCTTCAGAGTGGTAGTCTTTAAGGGATTGAATAATTGTGTCAATGAAGAATTCACAAAAGAAACATTTCCTACTGTATTACAAAACCAATTGATGTAATTTTAGTTGCATATGGTTCTTTAAAAAGTCCTTGTAGGATTTCATTCTGAATACAATTACAAATGTACACTAAATTCCCTAAAACCCTTTACAGCATTGGGGGTTGAATAATTTTGAACACAACTGTACGTCATGTCCTGTCTGTATACTATGACAAAAAATGGAAAACAAATAGAATTTTTAATCATCTGCAGTGTGTAAAGTGTTTTTTTTTCACATTTTAGCACATGAGCGTTTGCGGTTATGTTTTCTATGGGGCGCGCTTGTACAAAAATTAGAAATGGGGACTTGTTACATTTTGTGGGGGGAATTACGTGCTCAGGCCTTTCGATTGACACCCTCCATGACCCCCTAGCTGCCCCGGTTCTGGAGATATCGGGGTTCAAATGAACCCCCTATCTCCACCAGGGGATTCCGGGCAGCTAGGGGTTCCCCGGCTATCTGACGTCCTCACGCTATGCGTGAGGACGTCAGGCAGTGAGGGGGGACCCGGGGGTGGAGCCGCCATCCAAGATGGCGGCCCGCATCGGAGCTAGGTCGCACTTCGGCACCGAAAGGCATCTCTATACACAGCCCCATTAGCATCTCTATACACAGCCTCGCAGCATCTCTATACACAGCCTCACATCATCTCTATACACAACCTCACAGCATCTCTATACACAGCATCTCTATACACAGCCACACAGCATCTCTATACACAGCCTCACAGCATCTCTATACACAGCCTCACAGCATCTCTATACACAACCCCATCAGCATCTCTATACACAGCCTCACAGCATCTCTATACACAGCATCTCTATACACAACCCCATCAGCATCTCTATACACAAACATCATCTCTATACACAATCCCATCAGCATCTCTATACACAACCTCACAGCATCTCTATACACAGCCTCACAGCATCTCTATACACAACCTCTACAATGACATAATTTACGTCGGGAGGAGCTTGACTTCAGCGTCTGAGGATGCTGAAGTCAGAACGCCGCGGGACCCCGGACAGAGAGGTGAGTATCTCGGCCGGGGGTCCCGCAAAGCTGATGACGTGACACGTCCTCCTCAGCATACAGCGGGAGGAACTGAGGACGTGTCCCACACGTCGTCAGCAGTGAAGGGGTTAAAAACATATTTTTTAAAACTTTTTCTCCTTGTTTCCTGTCCCCAGGGCACTACCCGGACTCAGACATTGTTTTAAAATGTTTCTATACATCCTAGAAATCCGCCATTTCACGGGCAGGTTATGGGGACCTCCTAGGCACGATATTTGAAGGAATTTTTCATTTTTATTTTTAACCCTTATTTTATGGAAAACTCACTGTCCCTTTAAAAAGGTTTTTTTTTTTTTACTTTTTTGTCCTTGTTACCTGTCCCCCAGGGCACTACCTGGACCCCCTTACACCTTTTATGGCAAATATCTAGCATATATGCCCTCTTGGAGGGCACTCTAAAAAACCGAATTTTGAGTCCCATTGACTTGTATGGAGTTTGTGTTCGAGTTCGAGTTCAGGGGTGTTCGGCTCATCCCTACTCTCAGACACCTAAAAAGAGCCTCACAGCAATGCTTCTGTATGCTTTTATTCAGGTCATTAAATAACGTGAGCTCTTACGTAAAGTTGATTTTGATTTGATTATCTCTATTATATCGTTTAATGATGTTTTAGAAAATGGAAATCGATGGCTTAACTCCCTTTATACCCTATATTACCCTTTTTTAGGGGGCCTGTATGTTCTGGGAGGGCAGGTGTTTGAAAGACCTGCAATGCAATGAAACCCCCAGCCGTGAACACAACAGATGTTGTTATAAAATTAACCCCTTTAACCCTTTAGCTGCTGAGGCATTTCACACCTCTGTGCTGAGCTCATTTTTACCTGTTTCGCTCATCATGTTTAACCGCGTTTTGAAGCCTTATTTTATTATATGACCCAGACATATTATATATCGTTCTTTCCAGCAGACTCGGCAGATTCATAATATATCATTTTTATATGTATACATCATGTCCTGTCTGTATATTATAACAAAAAATGCAATAAAATTTGAATTTTCAATAATTTACAACGTGTAAAGTGTTTTTTTTTCACATTTTAACATGTGAGCGTTTACAGTTATATTTTCCATGGGTTGCACTTGTTAAAAATTTTAGAAATGGGGTCGCGTTACATTTTTTTTTGGGGGAAAATTACACGATTTTTAACAAATGCACCCCATACAAAAAATCGTTAGTGCAGCATCATTGTTCACATTATAATTGAAATGGGAACAATATTGCTGCATTAACAAAACAAAAAAAAACTTGTTTATTTTTTTAAAAAAAATATATATATATTTTTTTACCTTTAAGGCTAGGGTCAGACGAAAGCATTTTTCCCCCGCGAACGTGAAAAAGGAAGGACCTCCCCCTCCTCCCTTTCAGGCACCTCCTCCGCACTCGCAGGGGAGCGCCTGAAATAGATCTCATCACGCCAGCGCGATGACATCTATTGTCCCCGCCGGGGTCCCCGAGTGCCGGGCTGACATCCAAGATGTCAGCCCGCCGGAGGGGGGGGCAGCAATCGGCCGGAATCCAGGCCGATTGCTGCCTCCTGTGCTAGGACGCGCTCAGCGCATCCATAGCACAGGAGGAGCACTTGGCAGGACGCGCTCAGCGCGTCCTTAGCAGCCAAGTGGTTAAGGACCAATGACGTAACTGTTATGTCATAAATGCATTGACTTTAAAGAACCTTGGGGCCCTATTACAATCTTTGCGTTAAAACGCTCGCGCAACGCGTGAATTTGTGTGCCAAGCGTTAAACGTTAACACGCGTAAATCAAAGCTGGAATTACAATCCTCGCACATTTTTTCATCCGTCGAGCAATAACGCGCTTAAAACGGACGCGCACAAATACGTTGCGCGCAGAAATCAGTGTGCGGACTGTTTTTTTCACACGATTCAGCCAATCAGAATTAAGAACCACAATTATCTCACGTTAAACTTTTGCGCCTGCCACAGTCAATCTGAGTATATATGCTGCAGCAATAATAAATGCACGCACAACTTCTCCATTTTATTAGTTTGGTATGAGTAAAATGTGTAACTATACTTTGCTGCGTATTATTTTTTTTTGGGCTGGTGTATTTGGGTTCGGCCAGGTTGATAGAATTTGCCATTAACACCAGCTTTTAGGAGTTGCTAAAATTATGCGCGCAGAGTCTGTGCGTAGATTGTAATACCATCCACGTACCAGCGTTCATTTGCCTTTGTGCCTACAATGTTAAGTATAGGACGCACGCAGTAAAGTACGCTCGTGCAGCGTTCGCGCAGGTTCACCCGCGGTAGATGAATACGTGCGTTTTTATGCGCTGACATTGTAATACGACATTCAGCGCAAATGGTTTTACCCCTCGCGTTAATGCGTTTTTGCGTGAAGAATGTAATAGGGCCTTTGTCCTTAAGGGGTTAAATATTTTGTTGTCATTATATATTGCATTTTGTTTACGTGAATGCCCTTGACAGTCAATCAAGTCATCTAAAAAGTCTAGTGCCTGACTACTCATTCAGCGGCATTCAGTAAAGTGCTACTGTCACTCTTTATTGATAATTATGATTTTAGTCTCTATAAATATAGCCTTGTCATTTTACGGTAGCAGCTAATGTTCTTGGCTTTTGACATATTACCCAAAGACAATAATTATCAGGGTCAAAATGTAGATCCTCAGCCATTGCAAACGTAGCTGTGCATTTATGCCACTTGTAGGGATTAATATATAGGGTGTTTCATATAGACCAGAAATCAGTGTTTTTTTGTTCTAGAACTTAAACAAATTAATGCAAATTAACAAGAGTTTCAGGAAACGTACATCCTCTTACGTGAAGCACACCCCATCACAACACGTGCTGGGAGCGGCCGCCCTTTGCAGCCACTGCAAAACTAGCGTGGATTTATACCATTTGTAGGGATTAAGATACAGTGTGATTCATATAAACCAGGACCCAAAGTTTAGGTTTTAGATCTTAAATGAACAAATGGAAAATAATGACAGTTTCAGGAAGCGTACCTCCTCTTATGTTGAGCACATCAAGTGCTTGAACTGGCTGCAGTTTTCTATTAGACTCATGTTAACATGGAGCTGCAGGTTGCTGCTAACTCGTCTGCGGGACTTGTTATGGTACAATCATTCCTTCAACCGCACAAAATGAAGTCCTACCTGGTAAGATTGTGAAATTGAGGTGGCAAAAGAGTTTTTTAGAAGGACACAGTCCTCAAAGAACTCTAGATTGTTATCAGTGGCTCACGTGATGAGTGGCATGTTGCTCTATTTTGCTGGGAGTAATCCTATGCTTTTCTAGAGAGTAAACCATGTTGTGCCATGATCGTGCTATTCTCATTGCTGTACTGTTGTTGTGGCTGTGCTGCCACCTAACGGCCACTCCCGGCATGTGCTGTGTTGGGATGTGCTCAACATAAGGGGAAGTACTTGAATGGCCATTGAAGTGTAAACTCACCTGCCACGTCACGGCCCCTCAGGTAGTTGAGTCCTACCTAATGAAACCAAAACAGACCTTTTTGTTATTATTCATAGGACCTTTTTTTATTATTTCCATGTATTTTCATGCAATTTTAAGGTTTTAAATGCCTTTTAAAAATTGTGTTGTTTTTTTTCCTTTACCCCCAGTTCGGCAGCTGATCACCTTTTTTTCAGTGGCGTTCAACGGTGTTTGGCGGCTGATCGGCGGCGTTCAGCAGCTGCCTTAGGCCGGCTGCAGCTGCGTTCGGCGATCCGTTTGGCGGATCGTCGGTTCCGTTCGTCGGATCTCGAAGAACGAGAGAGCAACTCTGAATAACGCTTTCTGTGTTGTGAAGGTAATGTCTGCTAGAGGCTAAGATTTGATTTTGGTGGTTTGAAGACTGGGGTAAAGAGTAAGTGATAGATAGATAGATAGATAGATAGATAGATAGATAGATAGATAGATAGATAGATAGATAGATAGATAGATAGATAGACAGGATGATAGATAGACAGACAGACAGACAGACAGACAGACAGACAGACAGACAGGATGATAGATAGGATGATAGATAGACAGGATGATAGATAGATAGATAGATAGATAGATAGATAGATAGATAGATAGATAGATAGATAGATAGATAGATAGATAGATAGATAGGATGATAGATAGATAGACAGACAGACAGACAGACAGACAGACAGACAGGATGATAGATAGATAGGATGATAGATAGACAGGATGATAGATAGATAGGATGATAGATAGATAGACAGACAGACAGACAGACAGACAGACAGATAGGATGATAGATAGATAGGATGATAGATAGATAGGATGATAGATAGATAGGATGATAGATAGATAGATAGATAGATAGATAGATAGATAGATAGATAGATAGATAGATAGATAGGATGATAGATAGATAGACAGACAGACAGACAGACAGACAGGATGATAGACAGACAGACAGAGACAGACAGACAGACAGACAGACAGACAGACAGACAGACAGACAGATAGACAGACAGACAGACAGACAGATAGATAGATAGATAGATAGGATGATAGACAGACAGACAGACAGACAGACAGACAGACAGATAGATAGATAGATATAGAGTAAAGAACTACCCTACCCAAATGATCTTTTACCTTTTAGGGTAGTAGTAAAGAACAAATGTAAATGAATAGAAGAAACCTTGGGATGTTCAGGAAGGTTATCCCTGAAGAACAAACAGGCAATCAAGGCTTCATACACATGCTGGATGGTTCAAGGAGTTCTTGTCTGTCATCACACCTTGTTTCAATTCCTTCACTCAATGTCATCAGTATTTTTATTTTTGTTCTCATAGGAAACTGCCAATAGCTCGTTACACACTCGTTAAAAATATATATTTTATCATAAAAGTACAATTTCTTATTTTATGCTGAAAAAAAACAGAGGCAACAGATACTAGTACAAAATCTTAGAACAATGATTATAGCTCCAATGTTCCCTTGTCAGGTTTTATAAGGGCTCTGACCTTTTCTGAATCAAATGCTATAGAGTTTTAAATTTTTGCAGGGACATTGATATTCTTACTCCCAGCAAGAGTAGATCAGACAGTAGCTTCAGCGCAAAGCACTATGGGCCACGCACTTATTGTGTATCCTATCTCACAGGCGCTCAAAGACAATACACTAAAATAACAAACTCGTTATCTTTTGTTGTCTTTACCCATTACCCCTTCAACCTATTTGCCAACAAGTGGATATTGATAAAAAGTAATAGTCCTCTATGAACCCAAATTAATCCAAGAATGACATTAATCAGGGTCTGTTAATTCACAGCAATGAGCTGCAATGCCTGAGCTGTAAGCAAAGCTTGTGGTAAGGTTGGAATAGAAAGTTTAGCCTTAAAGGGACACTACTACCAAAATGAAATGCCCATATTGTGTTTGTTTTATGTTGCTGATATCTTACATGTGCTTTGTTTTTCTCTTGTTTGTTTAGATAAGACAATATTTACTTTACATGTGTCACTGGGTGCATGCATTGTGTGTTATTTTGTGTTGTAAACTCCCACCCCAAGTATCTTTACATCACTTGCCACTGTGTGGCTTTGGCCATAGAGTGGAGTGAATGAATCAATCACTGACCCAAATCTTTGTATTGTGTGGGATGTATTCAAAGGACATCACCAGGGGGTGGATTAGAATTCTTTAAAGCTCTTATCTCATTCAGCTGCCATCTCTTATCTCAGTTAGCCAGGAAAACAATACACCCCCTGCTGTTTTATCTAAACATTCACTCCTCTACCTCATTAACTGTTAAATACTGTAGATTAAATAAGCAAGAACCACAAAGTAAAGCTTTTGGTACATGTAGCATCATGGGAAAAATACACAAAATGAAAACTGGAGATGAAAACCTTACTTTAATTTTGCTTTTTAACATGCAATTACTTCAAACAAAGAAAAAAAAAACAGCAGCATGTGTTTTATATTGTATTTTATTTGAATGAACAAGTAATCTAGATACAGTTTATGTTAGTGGTAGTGTCCCTTTAATTTATAGACAATGGCTCCAGCTCCAGTTATTTTAACAGCAAGACTGGAATAGGAGGACCCCTAATCTGTATTAACACCTAAACCTAAAGGCACCCTGCAGTGGTGTGGTGTCACTAGTTTCAGCAAGACCAATGTAACTAGCAAGTGACAGCAATGTGCAGTGTATGTCTGCCATCACTATGGGGTTACAGAGTTTATAAGAATTCTTTTTCCTAACAGTTTATTAAAAAATGGGAATATCTGCTACATACGTTCATCTGAATTGCAAATGTTCCATGCAAACACACGGCTTTGAGTCAGTGATTTACGAAACTGACATATTTAAAAAACCTGTCTTCCTAGAAAGTCAAGTAAGTAGTAGTCGTCGCCTCACTCTTCTCCATTTGGAAAGCGTCCAACATATGACCTGTGCCTCAAAGAATTGCTGAGCTTAATAATTAACACAAGAGCTTTTTATGCTTTGTGAACGAATCGATCCTGCAGGCAGCGGAGTGCAAGGTTCTGTTACCTGTTTTCAAGAATGATTTCGAAAAACCTGGTTTCCAAGGAGAAGACGCATGTTTTCCTTCATCAATGACATTATATGACAGGTGCCTGAGACCACTGTTACCAGTGAAATCGAATTGCCTCTGCATGTCTTTCTTGGGAAGCTGGAGACAAGCGGAGACGGCAGCTTTGATAAATACAGGATTTGCAAAATTAAAAAAAGAAAATAATAAGACTATATAGTAATAACCATATGTCCTAGCGAATCTTGGGCTATATTACATTCTTCACGCAAAAAGCCTCGCGCAAAGCGAAAATCTTTGTGCCAAGCGTCAAACGTTTGCGCGTGCAAATCACCGCTGGAATTACAATCCTCACGTCTTTTTTCATCCGCTGATCAATTGCGCGTGCAAATAGGACGCGCCCACATGCACGCGCAGTACTGTCTAGCGCAAAAATCTTTGCGCGTGCAGTCTTTTTTGGAGATTCAGCCAATCCAAATTAAGAACCACACCTGTCTCACGTTAACAAATTGCATCTGCCACAGTTAATCTGAGCATATATGCTGCAGCAATAATACATGCACACACAACTTCATCCACTGTATTGGTTTGGTATGAGTTGAATGGGCCACTGTGCTTTGCTGCATTCTTTTCTATGGGTTTGGATATTTGGGGTTAGCCAGGTTGTTCAGATTTGCCGTTAGCAGCAGCTTTTAGGAGTTGCTAAAATTATGCGAGCAAAGGCCATGCGGTAATTACCGCGAAATAGATTGTAATACCATCCTCGTACCAGCGCACATTTGCATTTGCGCTCACAATGTTAAGTATAGGACGCGCAAAGTACGCAGTTGTTGCACTGACTATGTAATATGGGATTCGGCGCAAATGATTTTACCCCACGTGTTAATGATTATTTGCGCCGGCGCAAACGTATACGTGAAGATTGTAATTTAGCCCCTTGTGTTTAACCAGCGGTCAAGTTGAGCAGGAACTTGTCGAAACTCAGTTCTACCTTTATCTTTGCAGGGGGAACGAATTTCCCATTAGTTCCTCACACTACAAAGCTTTTAATCAGGTGTTCTATCTATCTGTCACACTAAATACATGTAATATCATATATTTGTCACTAAAACCCAGCCTAAATACACATACTTATATCAAATTTGAATGTGTGTGGCAGGATAAGTGTGAGATGAGAAACATTTCATGGGGCAGAAATCTTGAAGAGTTCCCACACTTAAGGGGTTATTCAGAGAGAGCCGATCTGGTCCCGAAATGGCACCGTCAGTGAGTTTCCCCATACGGTGCAATTTCGTGGCCATTCGGCTACTCAGAAAGCAGGCAGTTCGCCCAAGTTTGGAGAATTACCAGCTAAATACGGTGCCTGTTCGGTGGCAGTGAAATCCCCCATAGTGAAGCAATGATTAATCTATTCAGAGAACACCGAACATCAGAGAAATGTCAGTGAAATGCCCTGATTTTCGGTGGTTTCATTCAGCAGGTTTAATCAGGCGAATCCCATAGGGTTTAATGTTAAAAATATTCCTGGGGTCGTGGCTGGCTCTTCGAGAGAGAAGACGTGTGTGAGGAGAGCTCTGCAGAATTTGCCTGGTAACAGTGATTTTAAGCTGGTGTCTCTCCACAAATTACCCATTACTGGGGTCCCTGCACTGCTGGCCATAACGGAACATGCTCCAGGGCCGTTCCTGTCCCCCCCGCCGGAGCACAGCTGAGAATTTGCCGCGATCCAGTGTCGAGTCAGAGTGCCGGTCGGCCATTTTGAGGCCTACCTGTCTGCTCCTGGACGTTTGCTTCCCCACGCGGAGAGCCCAATCTGGGCGTTTGGTGGTTGTGGGCTGTGGGGATGGAGGGCTCCCATCTTCCAGCCGTGATGGCTGTCCCCTCAGAGGCAGTATTGGGGGCACGGGCGGAGTGGCGCAGTCTGGAGCAGACCCCCCCTTCCAGGGGCATGGGGGCTGCGTTCGCGGCCCTCGAGGCATATATGGTGCAGCTGCCGGGAGAGGAGGAGAGCCCAATTCCTCTTGGCTCGTGGAGGCGTCTGATGGCTGCATGGAGGTCTGGCTGGGAGGCAGCGGACCTGACGGAGGAAGACACGAGGGAGGTTCCGTCTTCTGGCAACGAGGGGGAAGCTACTTACTTGCAGAGTGATGGAGATGGGCCAGTGCTTTCTGAGTTGGAAGGAGCGGTGGTGGCCCTGGTGCTGCCTGCTGCTGGCCCCGGGGAATGGTCGGCAGGGATGGAGCTGCCAGGCACAGCGGGTTGCTCCGCTGTTGAGAACGGGTGCATACCCCAACCCTGCTGCGTGGTCCCGATAACGACCGGATCGTCTCAAGCCCGGCCGAAGTACCGGATCCTACGAGAGAGATCATTTTTTGGTGGTTTTTCCCGCCGCGCCATGTGGAAAGACACTGGCTGAATTGCCCAGCTCCGCTGCGCTTATGGCTCCGGGCATATCTTCTCTTTTTTTTTCACCCCGCTGAGCCATGCTGCCTTAGTTTTTCCTTTTACTCCCCCGTACACATATGACGGACTAAAGTGGTCCTGGTGACTTTTTATTTTCTTTCCTTTCCATTTTTCTTTTATTATACTGCAGTGCCACTTTTTGATGTGTATTGCTTTCCCCCCACCAATGTTATTTCTTCAACCCCATACTGAGACTTTTCCTTTATTGATGAGACCCCCCCATCCTGGGATGCCCCCCACCCCCCGATTTTTACGGCTAGGGACATTATTTGCTGTCCTTTTTCTGCCTGCTGTGCCATTGCTGCTGTGATATGCAATATCTTGCTTTTGTTTCTTTCCTTTACGTATGAGAATGTGTAGCTGACTTTTATTGGCCCTGCGCGGCCTTTACTTAACGTTGGTTGTTCACGCTGTCTGAGTATAAATTCAAAAATAAAGAATTTAAAATAAATAAATAAAAGAAAAATATTCCTGTTTTTATTCAATATCTATTAAACTGTGTATTCTTTTAATATGCAGCAAAAAGCTTCTTTATTAATTATTCTAATTATGCAGAATTCACCGTAGGGTCGGGGAATTTGATTCTACGAAGTGCGGGAACGAGAGAACACCGAAATTCTCTGAATAACCCCTTTATTTTTTAAGGGCTTGACCCCTGGTTTTAAGCCCCTCCCACTGTGAAAGGGTTAAATGTCAATTTAACAAGATGTGAGTGAGATGTATTTCCACTGCTGCCATAGCGCTGACTGGTTCAGGGATCAGTGCAGGGATCAGTGTAAGAGTTGAAGTATCTTTTAAAACCTTTGAGTGGGTTAAACACACGATTCCACAGGCAATAAAATAACATGCTCTCTAGATACAGGACATCATTATCCACTCAAATGACCCTCTAAAACCAAGTTAACCCAGCTTAACATCTTTTTTCAAGGGTTCAAATCTATTTTACGTAAGTGTTGAAATAACTCACCTTATCTCTATTTATTGAATATTTGTTTCCATAAAGAAAACAAACTGGAGTAACAATGTATATAAACACAACTAGGCCGTATAAAGATGTAAAGATGTCTACCAGCACCTAATCTACTATTGAAGGTTAAGAGACCACACGTGAACTGGGAACCAGTATAGTCCAGTCTGCAGTGTTTGAGGTCAGCAGTCTCCTTTGAAACATTATAGCTGCACAAATTGGATCGGTGGCATTTTTTTTGCAAGATAACATTGTACTTGTTACACATCTAGGATTTTTCAGGACAGGCAGTTGTTGCCAACAGGACATTCCTCTTTTTTTTATTTCTTTAAGAATGGTTTCAGTTTGACAGTATCATACATTGATTTCTTTCTTTTTTTGTTTAGGTAGAGATAAAGAAACTTGTGTCTGTGTTTTTGTCTCCTGTTTTTTTTTTATTCAACTGTCACAGAAAAATGTTGTAGGTTTTGAGGAGGCAATGTCACATCTGTCAGGACACGATACATTGGTGTTGTGACAGGCTTAAACAAGTCAGGTGGTTGATCATTTTTGAGAATCTTTAACATGGAATGATTGGTAAATGTTGTGATCTTTGATATGGAGTGCTCTTTTCTTTATGCTGTATATATGTATATATATATATATATATATATATATATACTGTATATATGTAGACTAGGACCTGTTGCGATGGGATACATTGACGCTGTGACAAGCTTAAGCATGATATGATCCTATTTTGTGAACTGAACTGTCACATTGTATAATATCAGTTAGGCTGTGAAAAAACTTGCAAAACAAATGTAAAATCTAGTTAAATCTTAGAAAACCTTGAATGTCTTTTAAGTTTTATGAGTTTTTTGATGGTGTAGTTTTTGTAATGGAGTGCTCTCCCTTTGGTATCTTGTGTGTGTGTATATATATATATATATTTATATTACTAAGCACAGAGGGCGGATTCTTCTCAAGACAATAAAATACAACAAACCAAGTGGCGAGCACAACAACTAACACATACAAAGACTTCAACAGTAGCTCATACATTTAAACATTTTATCAAATTTTAACCTTTGTTACCAAGGGTTGCACTCAAAGCAGGGTTGTCAAGAATAGCCAGGTGAGTACGCAAAGCAGGGTTGTCAAGAATAGCCAGGTGAGTACGCAAAGCAGGGTTGTCAAGAATAGCCAGGTGAGTACGCAAAGCAGGGTTGTCAAGAATAGCCAGGTGAGTACACAAAGCGGTGTTCTCAGTACTTGCCGGGTTGGTACACAAAGCGGGGTTCTCAGGAATAGCCGGGTCGGTACACAATGCAGGGTTCTCAGGATCAGGAATAGCTGGGTCAGTACACAAAGTGAGGGTCTCAGGAATAGCCAGGGTGGTTCACATAGATGGTTCTCAGAATAAGCCAAATGTCATTAGCAGAACAGAAGATCGCCAAACCACTGGGGAAGCAAACTCCACGTCAGGGCAATGCGTCTGCCTAAGCAGACTGATTTTAAAGCCGGCGCCCTGCCCCCTGACCACCCAGACGACCATCATGGCTCTGCATATCACTCGGCGCCCGGCCAGCGAGCAACGAGGACGGCGCTGCAAGTGCCGGGCAGGGATCCGGGCGCTGGTCATGACACTCGGGTAAAGTGACACCAATCTTGCGATAGGAGGAGACAACGGATCACATCTGTGCACGTGCGCAGTTCCAATCCATCACTCTGTGCCAGTGCTACAGAATTTACATAACTAAAGTGCGCAAGTACGGTAGCGCTGCACAATTTGCAGTTCCTACGCTAGGCAAGTAGCATAGGAGCGCAAATTGGGCATTGCTCCTGAGCCAAAGAGGAGGAGCAATGCACGCCGAGGGGGGAAACTTTTTTCTTTTTGGGGAGATTTTACTTCCCTTTTCCTGGAAAAGGTAAGTAAAATCTCCCCAAAAAGAAAAAAAATGGTGCAGAGGATATCAGCAGCCTCGACCCAATTATTTAAGGGCAAATAAAGGGAACTTTAATAGTGTTCCTTAAAACAGAAATCTACACAGCAAATAAGAAAATTATATGAATTATTAATCTTTCAACTAAATCTGGACATTTTTCCTCTGTCCGTCCATTGTTTCAGTGTGCAGTTGTTCACACACAGTATATTTGTTACGGTTAAAGCCCCCGTCTCACCAAAAATAACACACATCTACACATCTGACTACTTATTTACAAAAGTAAGGTATATTTCTTGATAGAAAGTAACTTACAAATAGATACATCTCTTCAAAATAAATGAAAATGTCATAGGTTTGTCACCATAGCCTGTGTAGAGGCATAAAGGGTATCCCACAACAGCATGTAGGAAGAGATTGCGTTCTAGAAGACATAGACTTAGCCCTTATTACATTACTGGCGCTAAAATGGGGATGCTAATGGGGAAAACCTCTAACGCAGCACTACCCTCCATGGTACTTGTGGTAGCGCTTCCACACCGCCGCTTGTATCCCCTCCTGGAGTTCATGGAGGGTTGTGCTGCGGTTCACGTGCCCTGCGCTATCTCACTCTTGTGAGTAGGGATGGGTGTTCGGTTCAATTCGAACGTGAGTTCGAATCGAACATCGGCCGTTTGGGTGTTCGGCGAACGCCGAACATTATGGGATGTTCACAGTTTGTTTGACCGCGGACATTCCATAACAAAAAAATGCGTCCACAGGTCTCCTAAATGAACCAGCGGCTGCCGGTATATTTAGGAGACCTGTGGCTGCGGCCCCTGGCCCCTGTATCTCACCTGTCCTGCAGCTGTCCCGGCCTCCTGTTCCCCGGTCCGTCAGCTCCTCCGGTCCGTCTGGCCGCGGCTCCTCTCTGCCCCACGTCTTCATGCTGAATGATCTGATTGGGCAAAGTCCTGCGCCTGACCTGGACTTTGCCCAATCAGGGCTCTAATTCAATATTGAGCCCAGATTGCGCAAAGTCCAGGTCAGGTGCAGGACATTGCCAAATCAGAGCTCAGCATGAAGATGAGGCATGGGGCAGAGCTTTAACCAAGCTCTGATTGGTTAAAGTCGGTGCAAGACTTTAACCAATCATAGCTTGGTTAAAGCTCATCTTCATGCTGAGCTCTGATTGGTCAAAGTCCTGCACCTGACCTGGACTTTGCCCAATCAGGTCTCAATATTGAATTAGAGCCCTGATTGGGCAAAGTCCAGGTCAGGCGCAGGACTTTGCCGCCGGTACATTTAGGAGAACTGTGAACACATTTTGCGTGTTCGGCCCCCATTGGTTTACATTGTGTTCGAGTTCGTATTCGAACATTTCGGCCGGTCGGCTGTTCGGATACGAACCGAACACAGGGGTGTTCAGCTCATCACTACTTGTGAGACCATGCAGGGCCGCAGAGTGATTCACAGAGGGAGACTGGGGATTATTTGTTCCCAGTCTCACTCTGCTCCTGGCAGCCAGAAGCTGTCACGGATTCCCTATGTATATGATCCCTGTACGCAGAGTTTACCCTAATATTCCGATTCTTGTAGTGGTGGTCGGTTATAGTGACTAAGTAGAGAACAGACTGACACAAGCTTGTATATATATATATGTTAGCAAACAGATGCCAGATATCTGTAAACAATATTGGGGATCCAGATGACAAACACTGGAGTAGTAGATCGCTAGATTCAGAGGTCTAAACAGAAGAGTAAATGATTGCCAAAAGCCAGGGGTCAAAAAACACAAGAATGGTTGATTTCCAAAAAACAGAGGTCTATACACAAGAGTAGTCGTTATCCAAAGCCAAAGGTCTACTATACACACGAGTAATCGTTTTCCACAGCCAGAGGTCTATACACAAGAGTAGTCGTTTTCCAAAGCCAAAAGGTCATACACAATCAATATATATATTCAGAACACTTGAGAGCACTGTGGGAGTATTAGAACACGACAGCGCGCTGGTCTGGGCTAACTGAAGGGCTTATATACCAGACCGCGCGCTTTCCTAATGAGCCCCGCCCCTCCGGGCGTCACGTGATCGGCGCCGGCGTGCGTTTTATCCGGTGCTCGGCAAGCGAGCAGCATGGAGGAGGCTGCTGGGCGCCGGAGGTACGTGACAGAAGCGGAGTGAGAGGTGAGAATCTGATTATTTGGGGGGTTTAGCTGGTGCTAACTGTTTCTGCCAAAGAGCAATCAATTAGCACCAGCTTCTAGCTGTGGTTAACGTTTTCGTTACCATATTGGTGGGGTAATTAGCGTTAGGACTTTGTAATACTAACGTTAATTACTAATTGCACTCCCCATGTTAAGTATAGACAGCACAATGTACAGTAAACTCGTACAAGCGAGCGCAATCACCAATGTGGTAACTGATTTTTCAACCCATTAGCGTTACGGATGTAATATGGGGGGGGCATACGCTAAAGTCACTTAACCTAGCACTAACGTTCACATATCTGAGCCCTAACGCAGTGGTGTATTTAGGTTTTGTGCTGCCCTAAGCCTAGACTCGTGCGCATTTAATTCATTTGACCCTACCACGACCCATTTAAATAATTTCATAGCCCTTCAATTCAGCTCACTCCCCCTTTAATTCATTTCACTCGCCCTTAATTAATTAATTACATTCCCCTTAATTCATTTCACCCCCTTAAATGTATTCTCCCCCTTAATTCATTTCACCCCCTCAATTTATTCTCCCCCTTAATTCATTTCACCCCCTCAATTTATTCTCCCCCTTAATTCATTTCACCCCCTCAATTTATTCTCCCCCTTAATTCATTTCACCCCCTCAATTTATTCTCCCCCTTAATTCATTTCACCCCCTCAATTTATTCTCCCCCTTAATTCATTTAAGCCCCTCAATTTATTCTCCCCCTTAATTCATTTCACCCCCTCAATTTATTCTCCCCTCTAATTCATTTCACCCCCTCAATTTATTCTCCCCCCTAATTCATTTCACCCCCTCAAATTTATTCCCCCCCAATTAATTTCACCCCCTTAAATGTATTCTCCCTCTTAATTCATTTCATACCCCCCTATCCTGAGGGCCGGGCCAAGTGCTAGTGGTTCTTTTCCCTAACCTTACCGATCAAGCTGCAGCTGAGCCTGGCATCCTTAGCCTGGGGAAGCGCACACAGCCTGCCAAGTGTGAGTCCAGACTGTCACCCCTGTAAAAGCCTTGTGAGCGAGCGGAGGCCTTGCCTTCGCGCCCTGCAGCCTGCCAGTGTCATCATCATGGGCGGAGTGGTCGACTCAAATGATGACGTCAGCAGGCCGCGACTGCAAGGCCTTTGCTGGCGGACTCAAGATTTTTCTGCCCCCTCAGTGCCCGGTTTTCCAGCGGAGAGCTGCAGAGGGCAGATTATCGTGCTGGGGCAGCACTTAGGGTGGCTTTTTCGCAGCCCCATGGAAATCGCCGCCCTAGGCCTAAGCCTTGTCGGCCTAGGCCAAGATACAGTACTGCCCTAACGCTAGCGTTAAGATTGTAATAGGGCCTGTATTCTGTATGGTCCTGCGTCCGGTGGAGATCTAGTGTTCATATGTAAAAGTGAATCCGATTATGGCTGGTTACCGGTCCTGGAAATAAAGATGTAGCAACAGGGAGCCAAACTGTTATTTAGGGTGAGATATTCCCATGAATCAGGACACATGCATGAGGTGTTGAGTTGTTGCTTAATCTGAGTCTTAACTTAGCAAACGACGAGAGGGAAATCGACTTTGACAGAAAGAACGGAAGAAAACAGCTAGAAAGGAAACAGGTAAGAGCGGCAGTAATAGAGGGGATACCTTCAGTATAAGTCATTAGAATTTTGGAAAAAATATCCAGATATTAATGAATGAACTGGGCATTCCTGCTAGTAAATCAGAGTAATTAGGGAAGGTGGTCAAATTAAGCAAGAGCAAGGTATCATGCGTAGCTGCGTGCGCTGATAAAACTGGCACCGAATTTTAATTGCACTGCCAAGTCGTTATTGCCGATCATAAATCCACATAACGTCTTTGCTTAGAAAGGAATATCTCCTCACCGAGCATCTACATGCTGCAAGTTTCTGACCTTTCACATCTACTTAGATTTTATATCAGCAATAAGGGTAGATTTTCATGGAACAAGAATCTCTTCATCAAACAACAATCAAGATGTTGCCAGAAGCAGAGAGGGCGAGGAAGAGACCTGTGCAGTAAATTCTGTTGTGTGTGAATAAATGACTTTACCTTTAAAGGGACAGTCTCTAATGCTGCACTTTATTTTAACCCTTTCAGACCCGCAAAATGGAAACTGGATGATAAAAAAGATTTTTTTTTATATAAACCTATATCTAAAGACGTGAAACACACTATTGTAATAAGGAAAACTACAGTTGTTTTAGTCTGAAAAGCGTGGTTTCGGACTGATACCGCTGGGTTTGAAAGAGTTAAAAGCCATTTCACCTCTGTGTGCTGAGCTCATCTTTACCGTTTTTGCTCATCATGGTTAAAAAACGATTTAAAGTCACGTTTTATTATGCAACCCAGACATATTATATATCATTTTTTCCAGCAGATTCATAATATATCACATTATTATACAGTGGATAGTAAAAGTCTACACACCCCTGTTAAAATGTCAGGTTTCTGTGATGTAAAAAAATGAGACATTTCAGAACTTTTTCCACCTTTTAATGGGACCTGTAAACTGTACAACTCAGCTGAAAAACAAACTGAAATCTTTTTTAGGTGGAGGGAGGAAAATAAAAAGGGGTGTGTAGACTTTCGCTATCCACTTGTATGTGTACGTCATGTCCTGTCAGAGTGCTATAGCAAAAAATGTAAAAAAAAGTGAATTTCCAATAAATTTCAATCATCTACAGCTTGTAAAGTGTTTTTTTTTCCACATTTTATCATCCGAACCTTTGCTGTTATATATTCTATGAGGTATGCTTCTTAAAAAAATTAGTACTGGGAAACCATTACTTTATTTTTCTGTGAAATTACAGAATTATAGCGCAAAACCCCAAAAAATCATTAGTGCCGCATCACTGTTTACATTATAATTGAAATGTGAACAATAATGCTGCATTAATAATAAAAAAAAACAATAAAAATGAAGTTCTCATTTCTTATTAATTTTTTTTTTTTACTTGTAACATGGTCATGTTGTTATCATTGGAAAGGCCGTCATACTCTGAGCTTTCCAATGATAGCTAACATGACCCTCTAGCTGCCACCGATTGGGAGATACAAGGGTCCAAATGACACCCCTATCTACACCATAGCGTTTCCATAGTGAAACCCCCTGGCAGCTAGGGGTTAATTCTCATACTGACATCATCGCCCCATGCGTGATGACGTCAGTGGGTGGGGAGAGGCCCCGTAGGCTTGGCTGATATTCAAGATGTCAGCCACCTCCGGGAGAGGTCCACGATAATGCCGGATCGCGGACCGCCACCGCAGGGGTTAAAGAGAGGCAGCACTGGAAAGATCACACTGTGACCTTACCAGCATTGCCTCTCTTTTTCAAATATCTCCTCCCAATGCGCCTGCATTGTAATCTTCCGTTAAAACGGAGGCGGTAGGGGAAAACTGCGGGCGCAGTTTTTTCTCCCTACCGTCCCCGTTTTAATGCGGGATTGTAATTTAGCCCTTTATCTCTTATTTATATTATTCAGAATCCAGAAGGTATTGAACAATCACAGACTGAATATAAGCACTTCGCACTTTGTTTTTAATGTTTTATGCTCCTTGAAAGAATGTTGACATTATTGTTGCCTATCTTTTAAACCCAATTTTCGATATAGTTTTATTGTGTGTATTTTCTTTGGGCAGCATTCTTTTAGAATTCTTCACTCACTTTATTTGCCTATGTACATACACTAGCGCCTCCTTCAACAGTAAACTGGTCCTTATAAATATTTTTCATATTTTTTATTAGATGGGGCTTTGTTTTGCTTTTTCTTTGATTGTTTGCCTCTGAACTTTACGAAGGTAACGCAAAAGTAGAGATAAAGGTCATTCATTTCGAGCCTAATTGTTAAATCCCAGCCTGGATCAGATTAGCAGCCCTGCTATTTCACAGGCAGCGGTGTTAAATGTAACACTGATCACACACAATGTCAGGAAGAAACATTGCAGGAAACAGAATTATTAATAGAAATCCTTTGACGACTGTAAACAACATACAGTATAGTGATATAGGTATCAAGTCAGGCCATATGCAAAAAGAATGTGAAGGCACAAGTACTGACTAACGCTTTTTTCAAGAACAATTAGTTAAAACAATTGTGTTAAAGCACATTTCCTTATACTCTGATGTTATGCATGGAAAATCACAAACAAAATGTTTAATTCTACCAACACAAGCTACAGTATATATGTGTATACAAATCAAATGAGTTTTATAAACATATTTAAATTAAAGGGATATTCCATTAGTGTTTATTTGTCCCTTAATACATTATGGGCCACATTACAATCTTGTTGCTAACGTTAGCGCTCACCTGAGTGAGCATTAACGTTAGCCGCGGTGTCTACCGCATATTACAATCCAAACGCAAATGGGTTAAGTAACCTGTTAGCGTTTGGTACCTTGCGCTTTTCAGCGCGAGGTTACTGTACTTTGCGCCCCCTATACTTAACATGGGGAATGCAAAGTGTTAATCAGCGTTAGGATTACAAAGTCCTAACGCTGATTACCGTCCGGCTGTGGTTAGCGGAAAGTTAACCACAGACAGGACTTGGTGTTAACGGATTCTGCTTCTGCAGAATCCGTTAACACCAGCCAAAAAAAAAAAAAAAGTGATTGTATACTCACCTCCTGTCCCACGGCGAGGACCGCGGCTCTGTCCACCTCCTCCGTCCGGCGGGAGCAGGGAGAGACTGGGGAAAAGGTTCCTCGGTCTCCCCCTGTGTATCATTTCGCCGACCGGCCGGATCTCGCGAGGCGAGATATGGCAGGTCATGTGTCCACCGGCGTCTGGCTCAATGGAGTCCTATGGAGCGCAGCGCTGCCGCGAGCATCCCGGGGCGTAGTATGCGTTACCAATGAAGGCAGCTTCATTTTAACTGCGGGCGCAGTTTTTTCTCCCTACCGCCCCCGTTTTATCGAAGAGAATGTAATGTGGCCCTGTATCTAGTACCCACTGCATTAGGATTCTCTTTATGTTGTTGAAAAGCATGCAAATAAATGACATTTATGACCTTTTTAGTTTACAATCCTTCTCGTTCAGCTTGTTTCATACCACCTTCTGTCTTTGTAAGATAATTTCAACCACCTTCTTCTCTCTCCTCTGGAACCACAAATCCCCACTTTGTGCCGTGGTAAACCCCTTCACTACCAATCAAGTTATGTTGAAATTTTTTTTATCATCACATTTATTTGAAACATGGGATGCGATGGTAACAATTAAATATAGGGTAAAATAGATGTTTCACACAAATTGTTATTCTGAGATAGTTAAAATATTAAAATAATGTTAATTTGGTAATTTTAACGTTTTCATGTACCGTATTTTTCGCTCCATAAGATGCACTTTTTCCCCCCAAAAAGTGGGGGGAAAGTGTGTGCGTCTTATGGAGAGAATACTGAAAAAAAGAGTGCACGTTGGGGCAGTGGCGTCGCAAGGTGGGGGTAGGGGGTGCGGCCCGCACCAGGTGACACCATCACCCTAAGGGCGGGTGTCTCACCCTGCGACGCAGTGTTTGGCTCCCTGCGAGCGTCCGAAGCTATGGAGCTTCGGCGCTCGCCTGGGGGAACCACGTCACCAGCCGAGTTCTCGCGAGATCGCGGCTGGTCACGTGGCTCCCCAGGCGAGCGCCCAAGCTCCATGCCGCCGGACGCTCAGAGGGAGCCGAGCACGCGGCGGCAGGAGGTGAGCTGGGGCCTGGGGGCAGTATCCATGAAAGCTGCTGGGGCAGTATATCCATGAGAGCAGCTGGGGCATATCCATGAGAGGAGCTGGGGCATATCCATGAGAGGAGCTGGGGCAGTATATCCATGAGAGGAGCTGGGGCAGTATATCCATGAGAGGAGCTGGGGCATATCCATGAGAGGAGCTGGGGCAGTATATCCATGAGAGGAGCTAGGGCATATCCATGAGAGGAGCTGGGGCATATCCATGAGAGGAGCTGGGGCATATCCATGAGAGGAGCTGGGGCAGTATATCCATGAGAGGAGCTAGGGCATATCCATGAGAGGAGCTGGGGCATATCCATGAGAGGAGCTGGGGCATATCCATGAGAGGAGCTGGGGCAGTATATCCATGAGAGCAGCTGGGGGCAGTATATCCATGAGAGGAGCTAGGGCATATCCATGAGAGCTGCTGGGGCAATATCCATGAGACTAGCTGGGGCATATCCATGAGAGCTGCTGGGGCATATCCATGAGAGCTCCTGTGGCATATCCATGAGAGCTAATGGGGCATATCCATGAGAGCTGCTGGGGCATATCCATGAGAGCTGGGGCATATCCATGAGGGCATATCCATTATTACACTATTTGATTCAGAATATTTTTTTTCCTGTTTTCCTTCTCTAAAAACTAGGTGCGTCTTATGGTCAGGTGCGTCTTATGGAGCGCAAAATAGTTTATCCATTACAGAGATATTGTTGAAATGTAAGATGCTGATCTCTAGATGGTGTCCTTTAAATTACACAATTTCAAACGGGGTCTGCGTTATTATCATACAGGCAGGAAAGACCTTCGTGTTAGATACAGTAACTTTGATAAAGATAAATAATTTAAGTGTTCAGATCTCTTGCTTATGGGGGTTTGTAGTGATCATAATGATATTATTAGCAATGCAGCTTCCAAAAATACCGATAGAATATAAAAATAATAACTATCAGGGTTATTCAGAGAGCGTGAAAAGCAGGAGAATGACTGGAGAATGAAAAATTCTAGGTCAAAATAGCCAAACCAGAAAAATTCGTCCTTTCATCTCACTTTCCAAATTGGTTATTTTGACCTAGAATTTTGCATTCTCCTGCTTTTCACCGCTCTCTGAATAACCCTGTATATGTGACATAATGCCTGTGTATGGAGATTACAGTAACACCTTGTATCTGCACTGTACAGGGATTTTCAGTCATTATAACCCCCTGAATATTATCCCTGTAGAGCAGTGAGTGACCCCATAGCACTCCCTGTATTCTGACTTCTCCCTGGTTGTTGTAATGTAGCAATAATCTATTTGAATTTTTGTTACAGTGCAGTTTAGGGCTGCTATTTGCAAATGGTGTCATATCTCTCCAGGGTGCTTAGAGAGACATAAAACAAAGGATTTTGTTTCTCCACAGGGGACACACTAATCGTGCTTTAAAAATGTTGAAAAATGATCTTTTGATATGCTAATGAGTGCTTTTTATTGCATTACCATGCAAAATCGAGATAACTCGGTTTTGCGTGGGAAGAGGTTACGGAATATAAGGCTCACAGTGCTGGGTCCCTGGATTCCTGAAGGCTGCTGATGTGGGTTTAAGTAACCCGTACAAATTTCTATAATATTTATTGCACCAGTCAAGTTTTATTAAGGCTTGCTTTAACCTCGTCGCTACCAAATGATTTTCCAGAAATTCACAGCCAGGAATCAGTGGATTTTTGAAAAATCACTTTCCATTAATAACTATTAAGTGGAAATAGTCCCAATATAATCAATGCATTATTTGCTCTACTAGACCCATTTGTCAGGCAGACATCACCATCTGCTGGCCAAAAGGAGCTATTGCAACAGGGGCAACGTGCTGCACTACTTTAATATCTGTGTGTTATACACAGATATTTACTTGTAGCACCGTGGCTATCATGCATGAGGTGCAAAAATGTTGGGGACATCTTCTGGAACCCAATTGCAAAATAAAGGGGTTATTCAGAGAGCACCGACATGTCGCTGACATTTCGTTTCTCTGTCGTTCCCCCCTGTTCCCTGCACTTCGGGGAATCAAAGTGCCCAACCCCGCAGTGAATTCAGCATTCACCACAGAGTCCCCGGAGTGCAGGGAAAACCCGCTGCAATCCCACTGAACACCTGCCGAAAACCCACGGAAAAAAACATGCCAAACACAACTGACATGGCCCCGAAATTCCCTGTTTGGTGACATTTCAGGGCCAAATCGTCTCTCTCTGAATAACCCCTTAAATATGAATTTAATTTGTAATGTTACGGCATAGCACCAGATCATGTTAACACTATCTTGGGCTGCCGTGTCTGCTACAAGCTGTTATGCAAATTGACTTCTACAATTTCTGCTAATAATTGCATCATTTAATTAAAAAAATAAGAAAAATCTTGTTTTTTGGTTAGTATGCCACTTTGAGAAATATGCTAAGCACAAATGTATACCACAACCACATCTATAAATAAATGATATGTGGCTGAAACCTAAAACCAGTCAAAACTATTAATCCCTTTTAAAGATAAATTAATAATGAACAGGAGAAAAATATAATGATTATTAGGATTACACATTGTATAAACCAGCTACAAGAGGTAATATACAGAAACTGTCTCAGCTCATTTTCTCATCCTGATTCACATGTGCAGCTGATATCATTTTACCATTATGCATCTTAAATTTATTTATTTATTTATTTATAAAGGATTTTACCAGGAAGGATACATTGAGATTTCTCTCATTTTCAAGTATGTCCTGGGTTCAAGAACATTGAAGTGTTACAGTTACAGAAATACAAAGTAATACAATGCAAGATATTAAAAAAAAACAACACAAATATACAGATTAACAGAAAATAAATATGTAGGAAATAGTCATTATGTTACATGTTTACAGGTGCATTCTGTATCGAGGTATGTTAGTAAGGAGCTCTTGAGTGACTTAAGACTGGGGGAAGATTTGATGGTGTCTGGGAGGTTATTCCATATCAAACTAGTTGTTTCTGATTAAGTAGTTGTTTGTAAATACAATCCCATTTCTATTGTCATTGCTACATAAAACCAACATTATCTGTAGTGATTATTCTATGGGCAGTATGCACTAAAGGGTTTATTCAGAGAGAGACGATCTGGCCCCGAAATTGCACCGAACAGGGAATTTATCTGTACGGTGACATACGGGGCCAGTTGGCTATTCAGAAAGCAGACAGTTTGCCAAATTTTGGCGAATTGCCAGCAAATACGTTGCCTGTTCGACGGCATTGAAATCCATATAGAGAAGCAATGGTTAATCTATTCAAAGAACACCGAACAGCAGTGAAATGTCAGTGAAATGCCCTGATGTTCGGTGGTTTTAGGCTAGGGTCAGACTGAGGCAGTGCGAACGCGCGTGCAGGCGCACTTAATCACGGCCGCACTAGCAGCAAATGCCGGGCAATGACAGGCAATGTACGAAGTACGGTCGCACAAAAGTCCGGCTGCGCAACGCAAGTGGAAAACGAACGCATTTTGTCGAGAACGTAAAACCTCTAGTACGGTCGTACAGAATGCGCTGCGCCCGCTAGCGGCGTGTGTGTGTGATTTGGAGATGTCAGACACTGCTAATGTTTAACGTCCAGAGGCAAAAAGTGTTTTATTGATGATCCGTACAAAATCACGGATGCAAATGCGCATCGTATGACCGCTATCGCGTACTCCGTGAAAAAATACGTCCATTCGTTCGAACGCACTTTTTCACAGACAACGCGAAAATGCGTTCGTCTGACCCTAGCCTTATTCGGCAGGTTAGTCAGGCGAATCCCATAGGTTTCAATGTTAAAAATATTCCCGTTTTTATCCAATATCTATTAAACCGTTTATTCTTTTAATCCGCAGCAAAAAGTCTCTTTATTTGTTGTTTTTTTTTTTTTTAGGCATCCTTCAGTATTTTTTTGGGAAAAAAAATTCCAATTCCTTTTTTTTAAATAGCATTTTTTTTTTCTGTAAGAGATCTTTTTATTATCATTCATAGGACCTTTTATGTTAATTCCAGACATTTTCATCCACAGTTTTTTTGCAAACAGCGTTTCAAATTTGAAACTTTCAGTTATTTTTTTTACCCCGTTCATCGCCTTTTTGGCTTTTTCCAGCAGCTGGTCGGCGCTGTGATTGGCGGATTTGCGGCTTTTCCCTGCACTTCGGGGACCCGCTTTGGTGAATGCTGAATTCAACGCAAGGTCGGGGGAATTTGGAACGAGAGAGCACTGAAATGTCGTTGACATTTCTGTGCTTTCTGAATAACCCTGTATATAAAGGTAAACTGCTATGGTCTGGATTGCTATTTCAGACCGTCTTCCCATGAGTTATATGTAAGGGAGTTTAGACCGATTCTACATATTAAACTATAAGGAATAAAATGAACAAAAATAAAAAAAACTGGCAAAAAATTCTGATAAGCTGTTTAACAAGCAGCATAGCGCATCCAGTCGCAAGGTGAAGCTTGAATAATTCAACACAATGAACAGGAAAAATCCTTTAACAGAATGCACCCAGGGCAGTCGTCAGTGGGTGACAGTCCATGATATGTTCAGGAGCCCAGTGGTTCCAGGGGGCCCGGGCCAAACTTTACTCTGTGCAGTTTGTGCCATGGACATAAGGACACTCCATGCCATCCAGGACTGGCCCATCAAGATATCAACAGATTTCCCGGTGGGCCGAGGTATAAGGGGTCAGTATCACTCTGGCTCATCACTGAGGGAGCGATTTGTATGGTCTGCCCCAGGTTGACGTGCAGGCCAAAGCTCTCCCACAAAGGAACACATTTATCTGCTTACTGGAGGGAAAGAGTTTATTGAAATGGGCAGCTGATGGAAGGGGAAGCCCTGAGCAATGGTTTAGTAAGGGGCCCCAAGTATTCTGATGGCAGCACTGATTGGACCCCAAAAGTCACAGCAGCACTTTAAATTCAAACCTATAATTCCACGTCAAAATATATATGTAAGATAAAAAAACAAAAAACACACAAACACTACTATAACAATTAGGTCCACTGGTGTTACCTGAGTTTATTTAATGAAAAGCAACATACAAGTAGATGTTTTTGGGGCAAACAGACCCTTCCTTAGTGACCAATGCTCAACATTTATTTCATGTGTCTGATCTTTCTCCCTACTAGACACCCAAGGAGCCTGAACACTATCAGGGTTATTCAAAAAAGGTGAGCATCAGGAGAACTGGCAGGAGAAGAGAACAATCTAGACCAAACAGCCGATTTGGAAAGTGAGATAAATGGGAGAATCTTTCATGTTTGTCAATTTTGACCTGGATTTTTCCACTTCTCCAGCCATTCTCCTGAGTTTCACCTTTCTTTGAATAGACCTGTATATTGCAGCACCTTGTGTAATGCGTTCTTCGTTTTTGGGTCATGCAGACAGCTGACCCCTGGGGCTCTATTTTCCTGCAAATATACATATTGATATATAAAACAAGATCCAAACATGACCAGTGACAGCTAGAATTCCATTAGGAAAATGTAGCAGACACCAAAAAGGTCAGAGGCTCAACGCGTTTCATCCCAGAAGTCACTAACTCATAAGCAACACTTATACATGTTTTCATAAATCCAGTTTTCTTTGTGCCTGCTGCCTTTTATCCCAACGGAGTTATGACTTGCAAGTTAGTTCTAGCTAAATATACAGCTTTACCGGAGAGAACACATTTTAGTTAACTGCTATTAAGAGAATATTTCTTCTTCATATCTCCTGAAATGATATAATAGAAAAAATGCATATTTACCAATTTGTTGACGTTAACATGTCAAATATTTTGACTGGCTTCACAGTATTAGAAACTTTGTTAGACTTTTTCAGAATTCAGTGGAAAAAAGCCAGGAACCAGTACAACCCCTATTCTGGCCAAGCCAGTATGAGGGAGCCGGAAGTGCTAAAATTCAGCTATGCTATGTGCAAGCACGTCCATCATCGGCTCAACTTGTAATATTTGAAAGTCGCTGAGTGACTAAACGCCTTGGGCCCTGTTCCAACTGACGTGTTTAAGATAACAACTGGTGCCACCATAATTAACGGATCCAGTCTTGAGCTTAATGACTCGAGACATTATCCCATCTGTGTTGCACACAATGCTTGCAGCTCGGCTCCTTATTGGAAATTAGCTGCTCCTATACTTTGTAAAAGAGCCGTTAATTTAGCTAGCCGGAGAAGAACAAATTACTCCATTGCAGAAGGACGAGCTACTCTAATGTGGAAGGACGAGCTACTGCGATGTAGAAGGACGAGCTACTCCGATGTAGCTTGTCTTGTCAGCTCATGTAAGAAAATGTAAGATATCAGCAACATAAAATGAATAAAGTAAGGACATTTCATTTTATGGGGGGTAGTGTCCCTTTAACAACCACACATTATTCATAGTGGCTCCAGTTTTATTCCAGCCAATCTGCAAACTCCTCTTTTATATTAACACATCCTACACTTTATATAGGAAGGAAGCGCTAATGAGGAAGTGGCCGAGAACAACAATAGATTCCAAGGTCGGTCATTATTTTCACTTGCAGCCGGTATATAAAAATCCTAGTCCCCTCTTCCATTGTAGTTGGTAACAGGGCACTGCTAAGTGGAAATATTGTCACACGAGCTGATAAACCGTAGCAGCTATATGTGATTGACTCTTCTATGATCAAGCTGCTGTATTCGTGCTTTGAGTCCTAATAACAATGATCGATCATTTTTTTGTACAATATCTGGCTTGTATATATCCAAATGCAAATTAGCACGCATCCAATTTATGGGTTTGTGTCAAAACGTGGTGTTATTTTTACATTTTATAAATAAGGGGTGTATTCGCAGCCTAGAAGATACTTCCTAAAATGTATGGAAGCTGAAATTTTAAGACCTAGACCTTGACATTGTTTAGCTTTTAATATGGAAAGTATTAATATAGTGTATGTGCTCTATTATGTTACACTGTTTTCTACTTCCTGTTTCCTGTTCACCTCTGACCTGGATATCATTCTGGATTAGAACATGGCTTCTAATTCACACAGCTTGATGTGTCTGTATCTGGAGTGAAGTCCTAAAACAAATTGATGTGGCAACTCACCAAGATTTCTGTCCCCCGATTATCGATTATTTTTTGCACGTAGCACGGTCAAATCTGATAAATAATATATTTATTGTGACTTAACATGGAAACCTATTATTGAACACCCGAATACAAGCTTTATAGTGTGTGGGACCAGTGAGAACTCAGTTCACTCTGCAAAAATAGTGGAGGAACTGTGTTTCCAGGCATGTTCCTCTCATCTTGACCCCTGGGCTTTATATTCTTGCATGCAACAGACATGGAATGTGGAAAGATGAATAGAATGAAGTCAACTGAATAGATAATAGGTTAAAAATGATATGTTTTGTGATCCCAGACAGTCTCAGGGCACCGATGCATGGTCCTCTAGGGCAATTATGGCACATACACACACACAGTCTCTCTTGCGTAGTTTAGGGTTTATTTCTGCAATCCGAACAAAATAGAACAGAAAACAAAACCTAGCTCGTCTGAGCACTCACTAACAGATAAACATCCCTCACTAACTTTGGAAAATAACAAGCAATAAATACCAACTTTTGAAATCTTGGCTAACCTTGTTTTCAAGCTGCCAGTTCAGTTGCTTGCTCTCTCTTTCACACTTCCTTCTCCCTGCTTCCTTCCACCCAGGAAACATTTAATGGCTTGACAATTAGCAGGTGGGAAAAACTTTGTAGCAAGTAACAATTATAAAACACATATTGCCCTCCTGGGCTCAAACAACCCCATCCTCTCTCACAAACATAGGGGGAATATATATGCCATTGTATATCATTCCCCACATCTTATCACAATATAATATCATAACAGGATTTCAGATGAAACAGGATGTGCTTTTATGACATAGAAACCAGAATATTTTAATCCTTGAGAATATCATAAAGATATTGGCTGCAGATAAATCAATGTTTTCACCATTTAAAATCATTGATTGACCTATGGCGATGGGGTTGTAGGGTAGAGATCCAAAACTGGCCATTTCCAACAGAACCTACAATTTGTTCCCTTTGATATGATATTTCAATCGTTTATTCTGTACCAGTGATGCTTTTTCTTGAAAGGGCATAAAGTCTGGCTATTAGTGAGTGTGCATATGAACACTTTTAGAATTGTAGATGCCTACGTTAGCCTTAAAACAGTCAAAGCTACAGACCTGCAAGGGCTGCAAAATGAGCACAAATATGTATACTGCATGCAAGGTATTGGTGTGCATGTCTTGGCAATTCACACTATGCCTGGAGGAAACAGGGACAAAGAAGGACCGACTTTTGCATACCAGGCATACTTTGCTCCAAATAGATTTCTGGCAAACACATTGTGACAACATAAATCTTATGCAATTACTAGTGAGCGAGTTTAATAGTCAAACCATATGTCACATAATATATCTTCATGGAAATAGACATAATAGGCTTTTACCACTAAGTAGGAATGTGGGGATTTAGCTGTGCATATTATGTTCCATGTGCTTGGACAGTCATAGGGTAAAGACATACAGTATAGGGATCCGGGCATCGATCAAATACACACAAGCATCGGAAATGCCACTGAAATGCAAATGCACTTTATTTTTAACTGTAAACTGAACTCAATATTTCATCTCACTAGCCGCATAAATGACCAACGATATGCTATAAAATGTTAAAGAAGAACAAATTAAACTTAATTAAAATCTTCATTGAAAGCCAGGTTCTTATTAAATAATAGAACATTAAAATATTTATTCACTGACTGTAAGAAGCACACGTCTTGCAGCTCAGACATTACTGGGTAGTCCTTTAACACAGTGTTTCCCAACCGCGGTCCTCAAGTACCCCCTAACAGGCCAGATTTTGCAGATCACCTCGGGGAAATGCAGACGGAATCCTGCAATCACTGAACAGCAAATCATATCACATGTGCTGTGCTTCAGATATCTGGAAAACGTGACCTGTTGGGGGTACTTCAGGACCGCGGTTGGGAACCACTGCTTTAACACATTAAAGGGACAGTACCACTTACATAATCTGTAATAGATTACTTGTGCATTACAAGAAAAAACACCTTATAAAACACACGCTGCTGTTTTTTGTCTTTGTTTGAAGTAATTACATGTAAAAAGGAAAAATAAAGTAGGGTTTTATTTCCTGTTTCCATTTTGTGGAATATTCCGATGTTGCAACCACACTGCTGTGGTTTATCTAATCTGCAGTATTTAACAGTTAATGAGGTGGAGGAGAGTAGATAAGGCAGCAGGAGGTCTGTTGTTCTCAGGCTACCTGAGATCAGAGATGGCAGCTGAATGAGACAAGTCAATGCTTAAAATACTTCTAATCTACCCCTGGTAATGTCCTTTAAATACATCCCACAAAATACAATGATTCGAGTCGGTGACCGACCCAATTACTCCATTCTATGGCCAAAGCCAGACAGTTGAGGAGCAAGTGATGTCAATATACGGGGGGGGGGGGTGGTTTACAACACAAAAGATTACACAATGGATGCACCCAGTGACTCCTATAGAGTAAAATATTTTCTTAACTAAACATACAAGAGAAAAACAAAGTAGCTAAGGAAGCACATTTCTAGGAAGGTTTTACCCATGATTCTTGAGTTCTGGGTAATATTTGAACCATTGAACAATGCTGTCAATGGGAAACAGAGCCTTTTGTGCAAGAATCAATGGAATTCCATGGATTCAGGATTAAACCATATATGTAAACAGAAAGAGGATCACAACATTCCCTGTATAAACAAACAGAGTCAATGCGTGGCAATATTTCTAGAACAATTATTTTATACCACTCACATTGAATTAGAATTTATATTGAAATATTCATGGGAAAAAACATCCGTCAGTTTAATTTCTTTAAGTAGACACAAATAATGTTAAAAAAAAAAGACTTTTGCTCCATTTAATCAAACCAGAGATATTAAAACAAAGCACTAGGAATTTTAGAAATGTTTTTGTAAGACCTGTTTCTCCTTCTGTTTGGCTCACATCCATGTCTGCTACTGCTGATAATCAGCTGAGAAGATCATAAAACCAATATGGAAGAGTTATTGCAAGGCTAGAAGTACACTGGGTGCGGCCACGAAAAGAAGTGAAACCATATATATTCGGAATTCATATTTCATATACTATACAAATACATAAAGGGCCTTATTCCACAGTTGCCATTAGTATCCTGTCTGGAGACAATATATACAGACCGGCTGCAGCCGAAATACAGACTGGCTCCAGCCGATATACAGACCGGCTCCAGCTGAAATACAGACCGGCTCCAGCCGATATACAGACCGGCTCCAGCTGAAATACAGACCGGCTCCAGCCGATATACAGACCGGCTCCAGCCGAAATACAGACTGGCTCCAGCCGATATACAGACCGGCTCCAGCTGAAATACAGACCGGCTCCAGCCGAAATACAGACTGGCTCCAGCCGATATACAGACCGGCTCCAGCTGAAATACAGACCGGCTCCAGCCGATATACAGACCGGCTCCAGCCGAAATACAGACCGGTTCCAGCCAAAATACAGACCAGTTCCAGCCGATATACAGACCGGTTCTAGCCGAAATACAGACCGGTTCCAGCCAAAATACAGACCTGTTCCAGCCGAAATACAGACCGGCTCCAGCCGATATACAGACCGGCTCCAGCCGAAATACAGACCGGCTCCAGCCGATATACAGACCGGCTCCAGCCGATATACAGACCGGCTCCAGCCGATATACAGACCGGCTCCAGCCGATATACAGACCGGCTCCAGCCGATATACAGACCGGCTCCAGCCGAAATACAGACCGGCTCCAGCCGAAATACAGACCGGTTCCAGCCGAAATACAGACCGGCTCCAGCCGAAATACAGACCGGTTCCAGCCGAAATACAGACTGGTTCCAGCCGATATACAGACAGGCTACAGCCGATATACAGACCGGCTCCAGACGATATACAGACCGGCTCCAGACGATATACAGACCGGCTCCAGACGATATCTTAACGACTGGACAACCTATAATATTCCATCCCACCCACAATCTTTGTTTGCAGCTCGGACATAGCGCGTCCTTATTGTAAATGAACATCTCCTATACCTGTAGGAGGTGTTAATTAGCAGTCATATGGATCTTGTACAGTAAATGGTGGATTTTGTAAGAGACTGAGTTCTGTAATATGGTTTTGAGATCACGGGATGCTGTAAAACTTTATGCAAAACACGAATTCCACATGCACAATGTAGAACGAGTTCCGGAATAATTAAATAAACTCAAGAATGGCGTCACATACCTCAGTTGGCAATCAAAACACAAAATTTCACAGAAAATTCTTAGGAAGTCCTGGAGCATAAAATACATACAGGGTTATTCAAAGAGCACTGATTTAGCCCCGAAATTGCACCGATCAGTGAATTTCCCCGTTCGGTGCTGTTTCGTGGTCAATCGGCTATTCAGAGAGCAGGCAGTTTGTCCAATTTTGGTGAATTACCAGCAAATACGGTGCCTGTTTGATGGCAGTGAAATCCCCCATAGAGAAGCAGTGATCAATCTATTCAGAGAACACAATTTATTTTTTTCCGATATTTTTTTTTTTTTTTTTTAAATAGCATATATTTTTTTTCTGTAATAGACATTTTTATTATTATTCACAGGACCTCCTATTTCATTTCCAGGCATTTTCATGCAGTAGTTTTTTTGCAAACAGCGTTTTAAATTTTTTGTTTCAATCAATTTGGTTTTTTTTAACCCCGCTCGTCGGCTTGTCAGCTTTTTCTGATGGCTGGTCGATGCTGTGTTCGGCGGATCAACAACTTTTTTCAGACTTGTTTGGTGGGTTTGCAGTGGATCGTTGGGTACATTCGTCTGGTTTCCTGCAGCGTTTCGGATCGATCCGATGTTTTGGATCGTATCGGCAGGTTATCGAAGGGGTTATCGGTGGATTTTCGGTGATTTTTCAGATCCGTTCGGCCTGTTTTCCCTGCACTTCGGGGACCCTGCGATGAATGCTGAATTTACCGCAGGGTCGGGGAATTTGATTTGGTGACATTTCGGTGCTCTCTGAGTAACCCTTTAGACTTTAATGCAAATTAGCAAAATGTTCATACCGCAATGTATTTTTAGTAACATTTAGCTTGAGTCTGAAAATTCACCGTTATCACAATTTCCTTTTTATTGAATAGGCCCAGTAATGTCAGCTGGCACACGCATAGGTTTCAACTTCCATTGAAATAAATATGAGCAAGCTATAATATAATAAGACATAATAACTTGCTTTTAATCCACAATTTACTAATATACTTACTCACTCCATACTAAATAATATTGCTAACATGTGCCAGTAGAACCCGTATTTGCCTGTTATTCATATGACCAGCTTCCTCATGTTCCTCTGATCCCTGTCCACCGAATATCTAATAAATCACCAGAACTGCACCAATTATAATAAATAAATAATAATGGCAATGCGTAGACTGCTCATGGTCAAAAATGACTCCGAAGAAAATCTTTAAACAATAAATCAATTTATACACTGATTAATGAGCAGCGTCATTCTGAAAGGTTCAACCCTGCTCATACGCTGTGCAGGAACAAGCACGTATTTGTTGGCGTCCCAGAGTTTTATAAACATTTTAAATAGCATTCCTATATGACTGACATAGTTGACAGAAGTCTTTCCAGTGACCCGGAGACCTACAGCCCAGACAGTAACTGCTATGGCTTGCGAGGCAGCAGATGACCAAGTCCAAGCCAAAATCAGTATGCATAGAGTCAGATATGTCAGACTTTTTCTGTTTTATTGGCCAAACTGCTAATTGAATACATGTTTGTCGTCCTGTTACTGAGCTTTACATCCGTGTCCACTAACTGACTCTGTTCTCCCATATCACTGTGTGAGTTGGTGCTCTCTTGGGTTGGGTAAGCAGCGAAACGCATGGAGATGGATCTTTTTTAACAGTTTGTTTGTTCTTTTCTTATGTACTACCTGTGGCTAGTCCTCTGGTTTCTACAAGCCCCTACTCAATGAGGACTGGAATTAACGTGATAAATTACCATCTAGGTTCAGATGGATGGACGGAGGGACGGACGGACGGAGCAGTACATTTTTTATTTTATTTGTGGTGTTTAACCCTTTCACTGCGGGTGACGTGTGGGGAACGTCCTCAGTGACTCCCGCTGTATGCAGAGGATGTTCCCCACACGTCACCCACAAGCAGGAGATACTCACCTCTCTCTCTGGGGTCCCACGGCGTTGTGACTTCTAGGAAGTCAGACGCGTCTTTTAAAGGCCTCCCCACATAAATGACATCATCGCGCCATGCGCAATGAGGTCAATTTCGGGTGACACCCTGGCAAAGCCGGGAGATCGCCTTAAAGGAAGGGGGGATCCTTTCAGATCCCTCTCCCTCCTGATTGGGAGGTCCCAGCCGTACAAACCAGGCACTGCATAAAAGGGGAGAGTCTCCCCTTTTAAGCAGTGCCTGGTTTTAACCCCACAGGCACCAGGCTGCAATCCGGCGCCGTCCGGCGCTGGATTGCTGCCTAGCTCCGGTGGGTTCACCATCTTGGATGGCGGCAGTGGCGGAAGTACCAGGGTGGCAGCGGTTGCACTTGCGACCATGCCCTGGCATTCTGCCACTGGAGGGGGTCCAGCGCCGCCGCCAGATTCCAGCAATCAGTGCCGGAATCTGGGAGCAGCGCCACCGGCCGTCCCTATCCCTGCGAGCGACCGCTGACATGCAGCTTGCCCACTCGCGTGGGATGGGAACCACCTGACCAGCGCACGAGATCCTCTCGCGAGACCTCTGCGCTGGTCAGGTGGTTCCAGGCGAGCGGCCAAGATGCATGCTTCCAGCGGCCGCTCGCCTCCTCGGGAGAAGACACCGGCGGAGCCAGGTGAGAGCTGGGGGCCATATTTATACACCCATGAGAGCTGGGGGCCATATATACCCATGAGAGCGGGGGGGGGAATAATATACCCATGAGAGCTGGGGGCAATATATATCCATGACAGCTGGGGCAATATATACCCATGAGTGCTGAGGGCAATATATTCCCATGAGAGCTGAGGGACAATATATACCCATGAAAGCTGGGGCCATATATATCCATGACAGCTGGGGGCAATATATATCCATGTGAGCTGGGGCAATATATACCCATGAGAGCTGGGGGCAATATACCCATGAGAGCTGGGGGCAATATACCCACGAGAGCTGGGGGAAATATATACCCATGTGGGCTGGGGGCAATATATATCCATGTGAGCTGGGGGGCAATATATACCCATATGAGCTGGGGCAATATATACCCATGTGAGCTGGGGGCAATATATATCGATGTGAAGTTGGGGCAATATAAATCCATGTGAGCTGGGGCAATATATCCATGTGAGCTGGGGGCAATATATATCCATGTGAACTGGGGGCAATATATATCCATGTGTGCTGGGGCAAATATATCCATGTGAGCTTGGGGCAATACTATCTTTTTTTATTTTGCAGCAAAAAAAAAGTAAAAATATAGATTTTTTGGGGGGGCCTTCATGGATTCTTGCACCAGGGCCCTCAGGTTTATAGTTACGCCACTGGATGGCGGCTCCACCTATGGGTCCCCTCTGACCACCTGATGTCATCGTGCATGGCGTGATGACATCAGTTAGCCGGGGAACCCCTAGCTGCCCGGGATTTCCCAAGGAAATCCCCTGGTGGAGATAGTGGGTTCATTTGAACCACAATATCTCCCAAACGGTGGATGCTAGCGGGTCATCAATCATATCATTTGAAAGGCCTGAGCATGACCTTTCGAATGATACCAAACATGACCATGTTTGAAGTAAAAAAGATAAATAAAAAAATAATTTAAAATAAATAAATAAAATAAATTTAAAAAAGTGTTTTTTTATTTGTGTTTTGTTTTTATTAATGCAGCAATATTGTTCCCATTTCAATTATAATGTGAACAATGATGCTGCACTAATGACTTTTTTCATTGGGGTGCGTTTTCTAAAAATCACGTAATTCCCCCCCCAAAATGTAACGGTCCCCATTTCTAATTTTTTTAACAAGCGCACCCCATAGAAAATATAAACGCAAAAACTTGTATGATAAAATGTGACAAAAAACACTTTACACGCGGTCGATGATTAAAAATTCAAATTTTATTGCATTTTTTGTTATAATATACAGGCAGGGCATAACATATACATATAATAATGATATATTATGAATCTGCGGAGTCTGCCAGAAAGAATGAATATATAATATGTGTGGGTGGTATAATAAAATGTGGCTTCAAATCGCGTTTAAACATGATGAGCAAAAGCGGTAAAAGTGAGCTCAGCAGCACACAGACGTGAAATGGCTCAGCAGCGAAAGGGTCAAGAACACATTGCAACTTCTAGTTTTGCCAGACGGCCTTTTTGGGAGGTTCCTAGCCTCCTTATATTCATTCTGGGTAGCAGCTTCAGTGACTATCTCTATTCTGAGCGTCTAATTTATGTGTACACTGTGCTGGCTAATGCTATATATCGGATTGATATTTTTACTGCTGATAGCTACTTTTTCCCTTGCGGTTTCAGTGACTCTTTACTCCACATATATGTGTTTTATTTATCTTATTCCGTTTCTGATGTCAGTGTATTAACAGACGGTATAGTGTTGAAATTGTTTACCAGTGTAATTACATGGTTTTTGCATGGCTTCTGCTTTGCAAAGTAAAGCCTTAACATGCATCTGCGGATGCAGCGACGAATGGTCTTGGCTGACAAAGGTTTGTCGAAATATTTCCGAGCCCATGTCAGGATATCCATTACAGGCTCATGATGGTTTTTTCAGTGACCTTTGAGAGATCGGAGATCACACACATTCAGAAGTGCTTTTCGGCGTTGCCTTCACACACTGAGGTTTAACTGGAATCCTTGATTCTATTCATTATTATATAGTGCACCGTAGAAGGTAAAATGCCCAATTTGTCTCTGGGTAATATGGTTCTCAAAGTGTTGGATTATTCGCTGGTGCATCTGTTGGCAGATTGGCGAGCTTCGGCACATCTTTGCTCTTGATGGACTAGGCCTCTTTTGGAGGCGCCTTATATAATATGATTACACAAGTGCCTAACCTGTTTCACATCACCTTCTTATTTCAACTTGTCACATCGCTATTAGCCCTAAATTGCCCCTGTCACAACTTTTGTTGAGTGTGTTGCAGTCATCGGATTTGAAATGAGTGTAAATACAGTTGTGTTCAAAATTATTCAACCCCCACTGAAATTGAGTATTTTGGCCAGTTTGACATTGATTTTGATCATTCAGTCATCTTGCTTACAATTAAATCAAAGAGGCACGTGTAGGTCAGACAAATATAACATAACATTTATAATGAAATAACCACAAATGTCTTTTCTGTGCTCACATCATTATCAATTTTATTCAACCCCCAAGTGACATTCAATCTTAGTACTTAGTACAACATCCTTTTACAGTTATAACAGCTTTTAAACGTGAAGCATAGCTTGACACAAGTGTCTTGCAGCGATCTACGGGTGTCTTCGCCCATTCGGCATGGGCAAAAGCCTCCAGTTCAGTCACATTCTTAGGCTTGCGCACTGCAACTGCTTTCTTTAAGTCCCACCAGAGGTTCTCAATCGGATTTAAGTCAGGTGACTGCGATGGCCACTCCAAAATGTTCCAGCCTTTAATCTGCAACCATGCTCTAGTGGACTTGGAGGTATGCTTGGGATCATTGTCCTGTTGAAAGGTCCAACGTCTCCCAAGCCTCAGGTTTGTGATGGACTGCATCACATTGTCATCCAATATCTCCTGGTACTGAAGAGAATTCATGGTACCTTGCACACGCTGAAGCTTCCCTGTACCTGCAGAAGCAAAACAGCCCCAAAACATGATTGACCCCCCGCCATGCTTCACAGTAGGCAAGGTGTTCTTTTCTTCATAGGCCTTGTTCTTCTTCCTCCAAACATAGCGTTGATCCATGGGCCCAAACAGTTCTAATTTTGTTTCATCAGTCCACAGAACACTATCCCAAAACTTCTGTGGTTTGTCCACATGACTTTTGGCATACTGCAGTCGACTCTTCTTATTCTTTGGAGACAGCAAGGGGGTGCGCCTGGGAGTTCTGGCATGGAGGCCTTCATTACGCAGTGTGCGCCGTATTGTCTGAGCTGAAACTTCAGTACCCACATCTGACAAATCTTTTCTCAGTTCCTCAGCAGTCACACGGGGACTTTTCTCCACTCTACGCTTCAGGTAGCGCACAGCAGTCGAAGTCAGCATCTTCTTTCTGCCATGACCAGGTAGCGTTTCAACAGTGCCCTTTGCCTTGAATTTGCGAATGATGCTTCCTATGGTCTCTCTTAGTATGTTTAACTTTTTTGCAATCTTCTTATAGCCATTGCCCTTCCTGTGAAGAGTAATCACCTCTTCTCTTGTCTTCCTGGACCATTCTCTTGACTTCACCATGTTTGTAACCACACCAGTAAATGTCTAGAAGGAGCTGAGTATCACAGTCATTTTAAAGCTGCCTAATTGGTGCTTATTATGCTTTATTGCTGCTCCGTGACATCCACAGGTGTTTTCAATACCTGATTGAAAACACTTGAATGAACCTCTGTTCTTCAGAGTGGTAGTCTTTAAGGGTTGAATAATTGTGTCAATGAAGAATTCACAAAAGAAACATTTACTACTGTATTACAAAACCAATTGACGTCATTTTAGTTGCATATGGTTCTTTAAAAAGTCCTTGTAGGATTTCATTCTGAATACAATTACAAATGTACACTAAATTCCCTAAAACCCTTTACAGCATTGGGGGTTGAATAATTTTGAACACAACTGTATATGTTCAAAAATACATTAAATTCACAAAGTAAAAATAAAATAATTTGTTCTGTGGTTTCACAGTACAGGGTGAATTGAATTTTCAGTTGACTCTTTTTGTCTGTTTGTTTTTTTGCATTTTTCCATAATGTCCCAACATTTTTGGAATTGCAACAAATTGTTGTAATTCCAGCAGTGAGTATAATTGGAGTTACAAGGCTGTGTGTGACATTTAGATGAAAACAGGATCACAGAAATGGCTCCCATGGAGAGGGAATATAATTGTGCAAAACATTTAATTCAATAATAAAAATAACATTCTTTCATCACTGTGTCCATGTTTTTTCCTTCCAATGGCAATCAAAGGTGTGCCCATGCACACACTAATATTGGGTAAAAAGGTCCTCTTTCACCTCTTATATTGACATTTTAGATCAGGGATCTCCAAACTCCAGCCCTCCGGATGTTCCTGAACTAATAGGGTTATTCAAAGAGCTCCGAATTGTGGCCGAAAGGTAACCGAACAGTGAAATTCAGCGTACGGTTACCTTTCCTGGCCATTCGGCTATTCAGAGAGCAGGCAGTTCGCCAAATGTTGGCGAATTGCCTGCACTTACGGTGCCTGTTCGGTGTCTGTTCGAGGGCAGTGAATCCCCATAGAGAAACAATGCTTCGTCTATTCAAAGAACAAAAACCAGCAGGGAAAAGTTGCCGAATTGCCCTGCCATTTGGTGGTTTCATTCGACAGGTTTATTCAGGCGAATCCCATAGGCTTCAATGTTAAAAATATTCCCGTTTTAATACAATATCTAATAAACCGTTCATTATAATATTCTGCAGTAAAAAGTCTCTTTATTTATAGATTTTTTTATGATCTTTTAGGCATTTTTCGGGATTTTTTTGCGAAATTCTTTTTCCCGTTTTTTTTAAATAATTTTTTGTGTAACAGCCCTTTTTATTATGATTCATTGGATCTTAGGCCGGGGGCACACTAGACATTTGCCGTCAGATTGCCGTCAGCACTAACGCGCGTTAAAAAAACCAGCGTCGCACTCGACGCTCGTCCACCCCCCCTTGCGTGATCTTCCATAGGAGGATAGCGGAGCCCCGTCGACGTGAATCCTAGCGGATCGCCAGTTGATGCGTTTGGATTCACGTCGACGGGGCTCCGCTATCCTCCTATGGAAGATCACGCAAGGGCGGGTGGACGAGCGTCGAGTGCGACGCTGGTTTTTTTTAACGCGCGTTAGTGCTGACGGCAATCTGACGGCAAACGTCTAGTGTGCCCCCTGGCCTTATATGTAAATTTCAGACATTTTCGCTCTGTAGGTTCTTTGCAAACAGTGTTTCACTTTTCAAACATTCAAGCGTACTGTTTATTTTTTTTCACTCCATTCGTCTGCGGTGTCGGCTTTTTCCAGCGGCTGCTCTGCGCTGTGATCGGCGGCTGCTCAGGTTTCTCCGGCGTGTTCGGCGGGGTTAATCCAGATGTTTTTGTGGGTTTCGGTGTCCCTTCGCCGGGTTTTGAAGGTGAGTGTTCGTCGGGTTTGCGGCGGGTTTTCCCTGCACTACGACGGCCCTGTGGTGCTTGCTGAATACACCGCAGGGTCGCCGAAATGGGATCGCCAAATCGCACCGAATTGAAGAGAACGAAAAGTTGCCGAACGTGCGGTGACTTTTCTATTCTCTTTGAATAGCCCTGTAAGACTCCCAGAAATCTCTGACTGCATTAGATGGATGGAGAAGCATGTGGGTTGTAGTTCAGGAACATCTGGGGGGCCGGAGTTTGGACAACCCTGTTTTAGGTGTTCACAATGAATAACATAAAAAACTGACTGTATCTCTGATTATAGGCTTTTTATTGCTAATGAAAAATGTGTCTTTTGTGCAAAATCTTCTAAAAATAAGTTCTCCGTTAATGTTCCATGGGAGCACACTAGTGGCAAGTAGGGATGTGCATGGCTGAAATTTTTTTTTGTTTCGTTTCATTTTGTTTTAAACTAATTTAGTCTTCGGAATTTTGGAACTAATTTTGTTTCGTATTTCGTTTCGTTTAGTTTTGGATTGATTCGAAATTTTGGATCAATTTGAATTTCATATATCAATTCAATAATTCAATAATTGATATCAAATTCGATAATTGATATCAATTCAATATTTGATATTAGTTTGAATTTTGGATCACTAAATTAAACCCCAATTATTCAAATTTGATGTTAAAAGACAATCTATGGTTAAATATTAAGCTGTGTCACAGATTTTGTATTTGAGTCAATTTAACAGGGACAGTGCTTGTGAAACGAAATTAATTTGTTTCATAAAGTTTGCTGACTTATTACTTGTATGTATTTTAACCACTTGGCTGCTAAGGACGCGCTCAACGCGTCTAGCCAAGTGGTTCTCCTGTGCTATGGATGCGCTGAGCCCCCCTGGTGTGGGCTGACATCTTGGACACTCCGGGACCCCGGCAGGGACAACAGATGTCATCGCGCTAGCTCGATGACATCTATTACAGGCAAACCCCCCCGTGAGTGCGAGGAAGGTGCCTGAAAGGGAGGCGGGTGAGGTCCTTTGGACCTCTCTCCCTCCCCTTCCGTAAGGGGCAGTGGTGAAAGTCAGGCACCGTTTGGAAGGGCACAGCCTGCCCTTCCAAACAGTGGCTGGCTTTAACCCCTTGGGGGCTGGTTGGCAAATCGGCACTAAAAAGCACCAGATTGCGATACTCTCCCGGAGCTGACCGACATCTTGGTTGTCGCCCAAGCTTCCGGAATCTCCCCCTGACAACTGGCGTCATCGTGCATAGTGCGATGACGTCCGTTCTGGAGTTAACCCGTAGCTGCCACCAATGGTGGAGATAGGTGGCTCATTGGAACCCACTATCTCCCGATCCGTGGCAACTAGCGGTTAATGTTTGGTATCCTTGGATCGGCCAGAGCATGGCCTTTCCAAAGGTACCAAACATGACCATGTTAAACGTCAAGAAAAATAAATATAGTTTTTTTTGTTTTGTGTTGTTAATGCAGCAATATTGTTCCCATTTCAATTATAATGTGAACAATGATGCTGCACTAACGATTTTTGTATGGGGTGCATTTGATAAAAATCGTGTAATTTTCCCCCCCTAAAAATGTAACAAGTCCTCCATTTCAAATTTTTTTAATAAGCGCAACTCATAGAAAATATAACCGCAAATGCGCTCGCATGTTAAAATGTGAAAAAAAAATACTTTACACATTGAAAATTATTAAAAATTCGATTTTTATTGCATTTTTGTTATAATATACAGACAGGACATGACGTATATTTATATAATAATGATATAATATGAATCTGCCGAGTCTGCCAGAAAGAACGATATATAATATGTCTGAGTCATATAATAAAATATGGCTTCAAAACGCGTTTAAACCATGATGAGCGAAACCGGTAAAAATGAGCTCAGCACACAGTCGTGAAATGGCTCAGCAGCGAAAGGGTTAATTTAAGATCAATTCAATATTTGATATATCAATTCGATATCGATTCGATAGTTAATATCGATTCAAATTCCGGAACACAATTGTTTTTTAATTTCTCTTTTATTTTGATGACACAGTGTATAACGAATTAAATTCGTTAGATACCGTTTCATTTTGAATTCGGATCCTATCGATTCGTTATTTCAGAGTACTTCCGAAATACGAATTAATGAATTTCGTTCCGAATTCAGAATTTTTCCGAAACGAATGCACATCTCTAGTGGCAAGTACATTAAACGTTTGATATTTTACCATCTGAAGGTGCCTCATAGCATTGGCTGTGCTTGGTCTGGCATTGTGCGTAGATATTGCAATGTACTACTGGCGTGGTCCTAACAAGTTTCACCTCGCTATGGAGTCGGTCAGTACATCAAAATTCACTAATGTATTACTATTATTCTACAGTACTAAATCCAAGGGGAATGTTTTTGAAATCACAATGATGATGGAAACATACCGCTGACTTTCTTTGCAATGGATGGTAATAACGCTGCTTAAAGTATTTACTTTAAAATTCCTCGGTATAAATACAACATTATACGATTTGCATTAGAGCTTATCCCTGTTGGAGCAATTCCCAAAGGGATTAAACATATAGATTTCTATTTATGTTACTGATGCGAAATATGTAAATTTGCATTGACAGGGACACTGTTAAAATCCTTTTACTGTTCTGTTCCAGAGGCCAGTAATACACGGCAATAAAAAAGGCTTTAACGAACTCAGAGTATTTTCTAGATGCAATTTTCCACATGGAACCAACAATGGCTTGTTTTCCACATGGAACAAAACACTCTCCAGTGGCTGATTGTTTCAGGATACAGGTTTAGATACCCACACTCACATTCAAAGACCTCAATAACTCTTCCCCTCCATACATGTCTTCCCTACCTCACAACTATCTGCAGGCGACCTCCACCTGTCCGCAAACTTGCGTCTCCAAGACTTCTCTAGAGCGGTACTGGACCTGTTGAATGACCTACCTCATACTATCAGAATCTTTCCTAATCCTACAAAAAATCCCTCAGTGCCGGCTGGGTGGAGTAGAGGTAACATCACTGCTCTATAACCATGGAGAGAGACTGTGGAGACACAGGTTCGATCCCGGCAAGAGTACCTCTCCAGTAAGTGTCCTTGGGCAAGACACCTAACGGTACATACTAGGCTTGTGCACCGATTTTTTTTTCGGTTCGGATTTTGTAAATTTTCGTTTTGGCTCGGTTCGACCGATTTCCGTTTCGGTTCGTTTCGTTTCGGTTCGTTTTCCGTATCGACTTTTTTTTCGTGATTTCGGAAATTTTCGTGTTTTTCGGAACGTCTGTTCTCCTCGTTTCAAAGTGTCTATTTGTTTTGACGTAAACTAATGGTTTTTCGGATCCGATAATTATACGATACGATAATTCTGCCGATACGATAATTCTGCCATTGAGATTTCTCATGTTTTACAAGAAGGATACATTGAGATTTCTTATGTTTTACAAGAAGGATACATTGAGATTTCTCATTTTTTACAAAAAGGATACATTGAGATTTCTCATTTTTTACAAGAAGGATACATTGAGACTTCTCTGGTTTCCCGGGAAGGATACATTGAGATTTCTTATGTTTTACAAGAAGGATACATTGAGATTTCTCATTTTTTTACAAAAAGGATACATTGAGATTTCTCATTTTTTACAAGAAGGATACATTGAGACTTCTCTGGTTTTCCAGGAAGGATACATTGAGAGGGGAATGATACAAAATTTAATTACAGAATCAGCGATATAAATACGATGTCCGAAATTACTGAAATGGAACCGAAATCAGGAATGGAGCCGAAATCACGAATTGAACGAAAATAAATTTCGATTTTACACATTTCTACTCCATTGGAAAAGTTTTCGTTTCGGCTCGGAAATTTTTTCGGATCTGCCGCTTTCGGATCTGAAAATTTTCGGAAAATCGGCCGAATCCAAATGCATGAATTGGTAATTTAGTGAAAATTCCGAAATTCCGAAACCCGAAACGCACATCCCTAGTACATACTCGACACCCAGGACATTCTTGAAAACGAGAGAAATCTCAAAGTATCCTTGCTGGTAAAAATCCTCTCTCAACAAAAAAAAACATCCATTCAAGGTATATCACCTTCCTGACTAATTACTCTTCTCACTTATTTATTTATAAAGTACTAGTTGGAAAGCCTGCCCAGAGGGCAGTCTATTATTAATACTGCCCCAGCTCATGGATACTGCCCCAGCACGTGGATATACTGCCCCAGCTCGTGGATATTGCCACAGCTCGTGGATATTGCCACAGCTCGTGGATATACTGCCCCAGCTTGTGGATATTGCCCCAGCTCGTGGATATATTGCCCCAGCTCGTGGATATATTGCCCCAGCTTGTGGATATATTTCCCCAGCTCGTGGATATATTGCCCCGGCTCGTGGATATATTGCCCCAGCTCGTGGATATTGCCCCAGCTCGTGGATATATTGCCCCGGCTCGTGGATATATTGCCCCAGCTCGTGGATATTGCCCCAGCTCGTGGATATTGCCCCAGCTCGTGGATATATTGCCCCAGCACATGGATATACTGCCCCAGCTCGTGGATATTGCCCCAGCTCGTGGATACTGCCCCAGCTCGTGGATATACTGCCCCAGCACATGGATATTTCCCCCTAAGCTCTCATGGATATTTGCCCCCAAGCTCTCATGGATATTTGCCCCCACGCTCTCATCAATATTTGCCCCCAAGCTCAGACCCCAGACCAGACATGGGGCGGCTGTTCGAATGCTCTATCAGCAGTCGGACAGCCGCCCCTGGAGCTCTCAGCCGCATACTTACCTTCCCGAGCAGCGAAGGGAAAGTTTCCCCGCTTCCGCTCGTTGAAGGACCCAAGCCGCGGTCACGTGGGACTCCCACGTGACCGCGGCTTGGGTCCTTCAAAGAGCGGAAGCGAGGGAACTTTCCCTTCGCCGCTCAGGGGTTGGATGCGCGCGGCAGTCGGGTAGAGGCTGCGAGCGCAGCCTCTACCCGGCTGCTGTGTGCATCTTGTAACCACCGCGGCGAGCGCACAGCCGGCTCGTGCCGCGGCGGTTGCATGCGCGCGCAGCCAACCGCCGCTGGTTGCACGCGCATGCGCAGAGTAGGCTTGGCGACGGACACGCCAAGCCTTACTCTTTTATAGTATAGGATTTTACCAGGAAGGATACTTACCCTTCCTACATCATTATAGTTTTCATAGCTTGTCACCATTTCTGATAGAAACACTAGCATTAAGAATCCTCACCTCTTGTTCGCCTTCACCCCAACGTCTATACTGTATTCTCCTTTCAGCAAGGCCCTACACACCTCTTGTCTCTGGTTCCTAAGTTCGTCTGTACTTTTGTTAGATTAATCTCTAGTTCTTATTGCAAGGGTCAAGTCAAGCAGGAACGCTTGCGGACGCAGTTCCTTCACAATATTTTTTCAAGAGGAACGGAGTTCCCTTTTGGCACACACACACACACTTTGAAAACCATTTATTAGTTTCCAATCATGTTTCCTTAGTAAATCACCAGAAGTATATGATATTTATTACAAGTATTATAAGGATTGCCTAAAACCCATTTTGTCATTGTATTTAAAACTTTTATATCACATTTGAGTGTAGGGCGGCAGGTAAAGTCCAACATATTAACGGTTGATCAGGGAGCAGAAATCTTGGAGAGTACCCACGCTTAGAGCTAAAATACAAACTTATTGCTAAAATGGGGACGCTAACGAGGAAAACCTGCACTTTGCAGCTTACCCCGTAGCGTCCCCGTTTTAGCGCTAGATTCTGAGGCAGGCGCTCTCTCGGCAACTTCCCCCAGAACGTAGCGCTACCCTCAGTGATACTCGCAGCAGCGTTTCCGCGCCACCGCGAGTATCCATACTCCGCGGAGGGTTGATCGTCCGGAACCGTGGAGTTATCGTGGAGGGAGACTGGGAATGATTTGTCGGAACGGGCCACTGTTTTACTCACTGCAGGATGTGGTGTGAGTATTTGATTTATTGGGGATGTTTTTAGGGGTGCTAAATAATTTCAGAAAAGCTAGCACCAGCTTTTAGGTGCCGCTAAAATTTTGGTTTGCGCATCGGTGCTGTAATTAGTGGTAGCACTTTGTAATGTCTTACTTATCGAAACACTAATTAATGATTGCACTCCCCAGGTTAAGTATAGAGTGTGCAAAGTACAATAAGATTGCGGAAGCTAGCGCAATCACCAATTTCATAAGTGGTTTCTTACGGATTTAGCATTAGGAAAGTAATATGGGGGGCATGCGTTAAAGTCATGTAGCGCTGTTTAAAACTCTGTTGCTGTATTGCTCGGGTTTGGCCACCAGAGGGAGACAAGCGCAATGTAAACTATACTGGACACAATGGGACTACGTTTTCCAGCATGCTTTGGGGCAGAGACAGGAAGTGGGTGTGGAAGGAGGAAAGGACATCCGCAGCCTCATGCAAAGGAGAGCCAGTGTGAGCCGAGCGGTGAACAGAGTAAGACGCACGTGAGACTGTGAGCAATTGTTACCAAGCCAGAGAGCAGGCGCTGCCTTGCCGATGCTGGGGATCGATACAGTGACTTACCAGAGACCTAGTAATCCACCGCTGAGAGGTTTTGCACAGACACAGAGTTCCAGATTGGACCCCGAGTAAGGAGACTGCAATGATCCACTGGGAGTGCAGGCGGTAGGCCATAGATCTTGTTGTAGAAGACAGACAAGCAAGAGAAGCGGATCCGGTGGCACAGGGTCCCAGTATAATCCAGCAGAGAGACGTCCTTGATCGGGCAGTGGAACAGATTGTCTGGCGGATGGGTGAGAGGCCTTCCAGGCCACAGTCAAAGTTTAACGAAGCACGCTGCAGTATTGCTTGAATCTACAGGGCCCCAACGTGACTAGTCGAAGATTTATTAAATCCATTCACTGGCCAGTCGAATATAGTACCCGGGTACCTGAGCTCACACACACACACTTTTTGGGACATAACCTGCACGGGACTTACACTCCAGAGACGAAGGGGTTAAACTTTTCTTTTACCGCTGCGCGTTTCTTGCATTACGAAACCCTGTTTTCTATATACCGTGCTTACATTATATATGCCGCTTTATTGAGACCAGTAAAGTATATAATTTATAAAATCCACAAGAGTGCTGGTGTATATTTATTCCCTAGTGCGGAGAGACTAACCCGAGGTTAAATTCAGCGGCTCCTCCGGGAGTGAGCGCTACAGTCACTTATCCTAGCGTTAACCACAACACAATCGAATGCTACAGTTAGCGTTCCCTATGTAATTTAGGCCTTACTTCTCTAGGCCTAGACCCCTGTGTTATTGTAAAGCGCTGCGGGATATGTTTGTGCTATTTAATGAGAATAATAATATAAACTAGTGTAGCGCTGTGTTTAAAACCTTACTGTGGCAGTACCTATTTTTGGCCACTGGAGGGAGAGAAAGCGCGATAAGAGACACTGGACATTGGGACTACATTTCCCGGCATGCTCTAGGAACGGACACAGGAAGTGGGTGGGATACGCCGAGTGACATCCTGAGCCTCGTGGAGAGCGCGGCAGAGCGCGCCAGGGAGTGAAGCAGACAAGACACAGTGCTGCTGAGCGGAACACTAGCTAGGCCGGAGCGCAGGTGGGGCCTATCAGGATTCAAATCCAGATTATCCAGCTTTACCAGACGGAGCCCTAGTTATCCGCAGACATTACCCAAGCTGCTAGCAAGGCAAGCAGAGGACCCCGAGTAAGGAGTACCGCAAGTCCATTGGATGGGAGAGCAGGCGGTAGCTGGACAAGTCCGGGCCGGAGCAAAGAAAGCCTGACCACAGATCCAGTAGCGGGTATCCCAGCAAGGCATCAAGCGGAGAGACGTCCTGGATCAGCGGAGCCTTGGTGATCGAGCGGATGGGTGAGAGGCCTCCAAGGCCGGTTGATAAAGTCAATAAAGCACGCTGCTGTTGTCTTCAAAACCCACAGGGCCCCAACTTGACTATCGAAAACATCGCTATAAGTAATTCACTGGCCAGTTGAATAGTACCCGGGTACCATAACACACACATACACTTACAGTCCGGGACTTAACCTGTGCGGGACTCACTCCCTAATATCCCAAAACGGGGTAAAGATTCGCATCTTATTTTGTTTCCGCTGCGCGTTTCTCGAATTACGAAATATTGCATTCTCTTTTCCGCTACGCGTTTCTCGAAATTACGAAGCATTGTATTTTTCTGTTCGGCTGCGTTTTTCCGAAATACGAAGCCTCGTATTTCTTTTCCGCTGCGCGTTTACCGCGGTACGAAATACTGTAAATATATCTACGAACACCGTGTCTAATTATATGCTTTTTACTCTAGTAAACTATATAAATTATAAAATCCACAACTGCGCTGGAGTATATTTATTCCCTAGTGCGGGGAGACTGACCCGTGGTTCATTTTCAGCGGCTCCGCCGGGAGTGAGCACTACACGTGGGGGCTCGTTTCCGGGATCCAGTCTCTGGAAAAACCGCATCTAAAGGGTTAAATATGGATCCAGACACTGTTGCCGAATGGTGTGAGGAGCACAGTAGTCAGCTAGAATGTTGCATAGTCATGGATATTCCCGCAGACACTTGGGCCGAAGATCAGATTCGCCAGGCCGTGGCCGCGCTGACACCAGATCATCGGGGGTTAATCCTGGACATTAAAAAGGACACAGATACCTCTCACACGTATGTTCTTTTTGAATGGAGAAAGGGTGTTCCCGTGTGCTTTCAGGGTGCGAGCATGAAGCTGACCGATGAGGTGGAAGTCCAACTGATTCAGCCAAGTGCGCCACGTGGCGAATCCGCAAGTGTTCCCGCGCCCAGTCCGTTGGCCATGATCGGGCCTGAATTCATAGTGGCTATTGGAGATTTGCTGGCTAAGTGTCAGAGAACAAGCCCTCCGCACACTAACTTCGGTTATCGACGGTTGAGAAATTTTACAGGAAACGTACCAACTCCGGCGGGAGAAGAAACCTTTGAGGAATGGGTGGAACAGGCGATGCAGGCTCTGGATGAGTGGGACGTCCCTGAAGCTCAGAAAAAGCAAAGGATCACCGAGAGTTTGAAGGGACCTGCGTCAGAAGCGGTGAGAAACCTAAAACTGAGTAGGAAAGACTGTACTGCTTTAGATTATTTAAACGTTTTGGAGGAAGTTTTTGGGCGAACAGAAAAGGCCGCAGAGCTTGTATATCAGTATGAACACACCTATCAGCGGAAAGGTGAGAGAATGACCGAATACATGAGGCGCCTAGATAAGATTCTGCACCAGATACTCCTCAAGAAAGGGGCCGAGCCGGCCGAAGAGGATAAGATCCGAATAAAACAGATCCTGAGGGGCTCTCAACCTCTAGATCCAGTGATGCTGCAGCTGAGAAGCAGAGCAGGTAATCAAGAAGTGAAGTACCTGGAACTGATCCGAGCTGTCAGAGAGGAGGAGGCTTTGCTGGAGGAAAAATCCTTCAGGCGAGGGGAAAGAGCTTACGCACAACCTGTAAGGCATAACGACGGTCTGCAGCCTGAAAGCGACTCGCTGGATACTTACGGATCCGACGTGGACGAGCAAGAGCACCTAATCGCTTTTAAATCCACAGAGAGGGCTGCCAAAGAATTACACCTTTCTGAACGTGGTGAGTTGCACAAAACTGTTAAGAAAGTACAGGAAGCTCAAGCTGAATTGCAACAGGTGCACGCGGAACTGTGCCGAGTATTGATGAAGGTGACAGAGATGCAGGCAGAGATGCAGAAGTTCCTTACAGGCATGCAGACAACCGGAGTTGCTGTGGCGTCTAGCCAAGGTCCTTTAACTGAATCACAACAGGCGAATGCGTCTCCACTTTCTAAGAAGAGATGTTTCGGTTGTGGAGAAATGGGTCACTTCCGCGCACAATGCAAAGACCGAAAGCCTGAGAGGAATAGAGTTGAGGAGCTGTTAAAAGCCTTGGAAGGACTGTTATCTACCTCACCGGCGGGAAACGCCAGAGGGCACAAGTGAAGGAGCAACCTAGGTGCCCGAAGGTTGAACCCCGCTCCAAAAATCAAGCCAGGACTAAGAGGGCGAGAGGGCCCAAAGTCCGGCCAACTGCTGAGCCTGCCAGGACTGAAAGAGTCACTCCCTTGGCATCCGGACCTACATCATGGGGAAGCAATGCACACCCAAAACCTACACGGGCCAAGAAAAAGGCCAGGGTACAGCAAACTGGGTCTAAGTGTCCTGATACCACCGCCAAGTTTCCTGACCAACTGATAGGTCCTTCTCCTATTGTGCCAATCCAAGTGGAGGGAGTCTACACTAAAGCCCTGTTGGATTCAGGGGCTCAAGTGACATTGATCTACCGAGACTTCTATGAGAAACATTTGAAGCACATTCCTCTACAGAAATTGAAGGACCTGGAAATCTGGGGTATCGGAACTGAGAAACTCCCCTATGACGGGTATTTACAGGTGAAATTGGAGATCGGATCCGAAGTCATCGGACAGTCCGGGGGTTGTGATGCATTGGCCATTGTGTGTCCTCGACCCTCAGGTGCAAACAGAAGTTCCATGATAGTGGGGACGAATACGGATTTGGTGCGGCGTCTCCTGACACCTATCGTATTGGAAGAAGGTTCTACTCAAGGAGTACACCCAATGCTACGTCCAGTCTATCAGAGGATGGTCGAAGAACAGAAGGCACCTGCCGAAGTGGGGCGCCTATGGAGATTAGAAGGAACAGAGAAGGTTCTGCAAGCAGGAGAAGTAGCGAGTTTCCGGGCTTCAGTCAAGTTGAACGGATCGCAACCAGGCCCCTATGTGATGCTGGAAACCGATTTTAATCATGGGAGTGAAACCGGAGTCGAAGTAATCCCTGAAATAATCTCCACTAAAGCTCTGAAAAGAACACGAGGAAGAGTCTCAGTCAGCGTGTGCAATGTGTCTGATTCTCCAGTCGTCCTTAAAGCACGAATGCCTATCGGGCAAGTAGAGTCCGCTACGCCCCTCTCCACCGATTTAGGAGGGGGAGTGGATAAAGAGATTCCAGATGAAAGATTCTACTCCAAGGACGCTCCCATTTCATCCGAGTGGAAGAAACGTCTTCAGTCTCAAGTTCTAAAGTGGAGAGAATTGTTCTCGAAAGATGAGTTCGACGTGGGCCTAGCTAAAAGTACTGAGCACCGCATTCAATTACAAGAGGACAAGCCGTTTCGTGAAAGGTCAAGGCGAGTTCCGCTGGGAGACCTGGATGATCTGCGAGAACAGCTGAATGAATTGCAAAGAACCAAGGTGATTCAAGAGTCCAGGAGTCCATACGCATCTCCAATAGTGATTGTCCGGAAGAAGAACGGTTCTGTCCGCCTATGCATAGACTACCGCACGTTGAACCGGAGAACCATCCCAGACCAATATGCTACTCCTCGGATAGAAGATGCCTTACAGTGTTTGTCTGGAGCAAAATGGTTTAGCGTGCTAGACCTGCGAAGTGGGTATCACCAGATACCAATGCATCCCGAAGACAAAGAGAAAACTGCGTTCATCTGCCCACTGGGGTTCTTTGAATTTAACAGAATGCCTCAAGGCTGTCACGTTCCCACGTTCCAACCCTGTCTTCCTGCCCTCTGTATTTGTATATTGTGTTTTTTCCATTGTGTTTATTGTTGCTGCCAATTCCTGGGTGGCCTCCCAGGGGTTAATTGGTGTTCTGTGTGCTGCTCACCTGTTGACCCTTGCCTTGATTCCCCTGCCTATATTAGAGCAATGTACCTATAGGACATTGCTGGGTCATTTTCCTTTGCCTGGTCTCCTTGCATCCTGTATCCTGAGAGCTCCTTGCTGTGTTCCTGATATCCTCCATTTGTTCATCCTTGTTCAGTTTTTGCCTCTGTTATTTCTGTTCCAGTTTATGTCAGTTCCTTCTGTGTATTTAGTTCTGTCATTTTCTGTATTTTGGTTTGCTGTTTATGTTCCATTCTGATTCCCCGGTTACCGATTTTTGGCTTGGCTGACTTCCCTTCTGGTTCCTATTCCTATATGCTGTATGACGTACTCTCTCTGGTTATGACCTTTGGCTTTCCTCTATGTGACTCCTCTAGATTATATTCCTTGTCTGTACCGTTTCCAGGAAACCCTGTCATCTGTATACAACAAAGGACTCTGTACGGCTTCAAGGTAATACTTTCCTTTAGATTAGATCCGGCTATCCTAAAGACCGGCCTTTCAGTGCAGGAAATCTTTGGTATTGCCGTTCAGAGGTCTTTTGTTAACCCTGTGTTGCTTTCATCTGTCCTTGCTGTTTACAGTGCATCTCTGCCCATAGGGGCTTCTCTCAGGAACCTGGTCCTCACCTTGCTGCGAGTTATATTCTTAGGGATATATATACAGACCGACCACTTCCAAGGATCGGAGGGCAAGGATAGGGTGGTGCGTGCCTGGTGGTACTGCCACCGTGACAAAGGCCTTACGGGGGCTCCAGCCACGTTCCAACGGTTAATGGAGAAGACAGTCGGGGACATGAATCTGATCGAAGTATTAGTGTACCTGGATGACATAATCGTGTTTGGGAAGACTCTGGAAGAGCATGAGCAACGTTTGGAGAAGGTCTTGAAGAGGCTCCATGAAGAGGGATTGAAACTGTCTCTTCAGAAATGCCAATTCTGTCTGCCGTCTGTTACGTATCTGGGACATGTGGTCTCAGCAGAAGGTGTTTCGACAGATCCTCGGAAGTTGGAGGCCGTAGCTTCTTGGCCCAGACCCAGAAACGTCACTGAACTTAGATCTTTCTTGGGGTTCTGTTCATATTATCGAAGATTTCTAGGAGGATTCGCAAAAATAGCTCAACCACTGAACAAACTCCTACAGAAGGAAAACACCGAAGAAGGCTGCAAGGCCTCTGACCGAAATCCGTCAGCTCCAGGACCAAGGAAAGCTCAAGAGTCCATACAGGGCGAATGGACTAGTCAATGTGAAGGTGCTTTCTTGAAGCTGAAAGAGAGTCTAACTCAAGCTCCTGTTTTGGCCTACGCGGACCCGCACAAGCTGTATGAGTTACATGTGGATGCCAGCAGAGAAGGTCTAGGAGGAGTCCTGTATCAGGAGTATGGTGGATTACTGAGGCCTGTAGCGTACGTGAGCAGGAGCCTTACGCCTTCAGAAAAGAACTATCTTACCCACAAGCTGGAGTTCCTAGCCTTAAAGTGGGCAGTGGTGGACAAGTTGAAGGACTATCTGTATGGAGCCGAGTTTGTGATAAAAACGGATAACAATCCTCTTACCTACGTTCTTACTACTGCGAAATTGGACGCAACGGGACATCGGTGGTTGGCCGCTCTGTCAGGGTTTCGGTTCAGCCTGAAGTATCGCCCTGGGGTGAATAATCGAGATGCTGATGCTTTATCGAGAAGACCCTACACTACAGAATGGATTCAGTTGACTCCAGACGGGGTGCAAGCTTTGTGTCAAGGAGCAGAGCGCCGGGTCAAGGGAGGGATTGAAGCGGAGGCCATAGGAGTCATGGCTGCGGCTGTTCCTGAGTTCTACTGCAACCCTACGCAATTGAGGGATGAGAGTCTACCTACTTTTTCAAAACAGGACCTGAAAGCGGATCAGGCCAGAGACCCTTTAATTGCATTGACCATAAAGGCCCTAACTGCGAACCAGCGGGAAATTCTGCTGACCAATTCCCCGGATGGAGCCAGATTGGTCTACAAAGAGTGGGAACGGTTGAAGATGTTGGATGGGGTGGTCTACCGAAGGGGCCCCTCAACCAATGCTGAAGAGACTCAACAGCTATTCCTTCCCACTAAGCATAGAGAGAGTGTGCTGCGATCGCTACATGATGAGCATGGACATTTGGGTGCTGAAAGAACTTTTAAGCTGGTGCGAGACAGATTCTATTGGCCTTGCATGAGAGCTGAAGTGGAAAGTTACTGCCATTCCTGTCTGAGGTGTATTCAGAGGAAGACTCTACCGACCCGAACCGCTCCAATGAGCCATCTACAGAGTCAGGGACCCATGGATTTGGTGTGCATTGACTTCCTGTGCTGAGAGTCGGATGCTAGTGGGCAAGGGAATATTCTAATAGTGACTGATCATTTCACTCGTTACGCCCAAGCTTTTTCTACGAAGGATCAACGCTCTCCGACAGTAGCCAAGGTTCTGATGGAAAAGTTCTTTGTTCACTACGGCCTGCCAAGGAGAATACACTCTGATCAGGGTAGAGACTTTGAAAGCCGACTTGTTGGGCAATTGTTGGAACTGTTGGGCATCCAAAAGACCCGAACTACACCATATCACCCTCAAGGTGATGCTCAGCCTGAAAGGTTTAATCGCACGCTGCTGAATATGCTGGGGACTTTGTCAAACATAGAGAAGCAGAGTTGGAGTCGTCACATAGCTACTCTGGTGCATGCATATAACAGTACGGAGAGCGATGCCACTGGATACTCACCGTACCGTCTTATGTTCGGAAGAGAAGCCCGACTGCCGGTTGATCTGGCGTTTGGTTATCTCTAGACCAGACGTCGGTAGCTTCCCATAGAAACTACGTGGATAGACTTCGGAAGAATCTGGCTTCTGCGTTTGAACAGGCCGTTTTGACCTCAGAAACAGGGAGCAAAGGAACAAAGAAGAATATGACTTGAAAGTTCGGATACAAGATCTACAACCCGGTGATAGGGTTTTGTTGAAGAACTTGGGTGCTGCTGCGAGGCACAAGTTGGCGGATAGATGGAGTTCTCAAGTCTACATTGTCTGCAAGCAACTGCCGGGTCTGCCGGTGTATCAAATCCGGCCGGATGGAAAGGCTGGGCCTCTTAAGAACTGGCACCGGAATCATTTGTTACCTTTGAGAGAGGCTGTGAGGATACCAGTTGGGGACGAACTTCCTCTGCCAAATCCGCCTGCTCCACGTTTGCCTCCCGTTACTCGGTCTCAGCCGACCCGGGTTGTCGAAGAGAGCGAAAGGGACAGTGAGGAAGAGAGTTTCTGTCTGGACTGGATGCGTTCACCGGAGCTTGAAGAGATTATCTCCGTTCCTGAACGATGGGAGAGTAATTTGAAGCCTGAAGCTCCTGAATTTCAGTTAGAAGTCCCTGAGACTGTTGAAATCCCTGAAGCTCTTGAATTTCAGTTGGAAGTCCCTGAGACTGCTGGAGTCCCTGAAGCTCCTGAAGCTGAATCTTATGATTATAGTTCTATGCCTTCACTGGAGGGATCATACTCTGAAGAAACGTCTGCTCCAGTGGTAGAAAGAAGGACTGAGCCAGCACCTATAGTACTTCTACCTGAAGAGGAACTGATTGAGCCAGAACCAAAACGCTCTGTTCGACCGCCCCAGCGACTCACCTACGACTCACCAGGACATAGCACTGAAGAGGCCATCACCACAGTGCAAAGGTTGCCCGAAGTGTCTGCTATGTTAGCTGAGGTAGCACAAAACATGAGTCAACTTGAAGAAGTGTATCTAACCCACTGTATGTTTGCTGCCAACCCTGTGTATGTTATCTAATTGTATCGAAATGTAAATGTAACTGTTATACCTCCTTGGAGAGACCCAAGAGTTCTAGGAGGGGGAGAGTGTAGCGCTGTGTTTAAAACCTTACTGTGGCAGTACCTATTTTTGGCCACCGGAGGGAGAGAAAGCGCGATAAGAGACACTGGACATTGGGACTACATTTCCCGGCATGCTCTAGGAACGGACACAGGAAGTGGGTGGGATACGCCGAGTGACATCCTGAGCCTCGTGGAGAGCGCGGCAGAGCGCTCCAGGGAGTGAAGCAGACAAGACACAGTGCTGCTGAGCGGAACACTAGCTAGGCCGCAGCGCAGGTGGGGCCTATCAGGATTCAATCCAGATTATCCAGCTTTACCAGACGGAGCCTAGTTATCCGCAGACATTACCCAAGCTGCTAGCAAGGCAAGCAGAGGACCCCGAGTAAGGAGTACCGCAAGTCCATTGGATGGGAGAGCAGGCGGTAGCTGGACAAGTCCGGGCCGGAGCAAAGAAAGCCTGACCACAGATCCAGTAGCGGGTATCCCAGCAAGGCATCAAGCGGAGAGACGTCCTGGATCAGCGGAGCCTTGGTGATCGAGCGGATGGGTGAGAGGCCTCCAAGGCCGGTTGATAAAGTCAATAAAGCACGCTGCTGTTGTCTTCAAAACCCACAGGGCCCCAACTTGACTAGTCGAAGACATCGCTATAAGTAATTCACTGGCCAGTTGAATAGTACCCGGGTACCATAACACACACATACACTTACAGTCCGGGACTTAACCTGTGCGGGACTCACTCCCTAATATCCCAGAACGGGGTAAAGATTCGCATCTTATTTTGTTTCCGCTGCGCGTTTCTCGAATTACGAAATATTGCATTCTCTTTTCCGCTACGCGTTTCTCGAAATTACGAAGCATTGTATTTTTCTGTTCGGCTGCGTTTTTCCGAAATACGAAGCCTCGTATTTCTTTTCCGCTGCGCGTTTACCGCGGTACGAAATACTGTAAATATATCTACGAACACCGTGTCTAATTATATGCTTTTTACTCTAGTAAACTATATAAATTATAAAATCCACAACTGCGCTGGAGTATATTTATTCCCTAGTGCGGGGAGACTGACCCGTGGTTCATTTTCAGCGGCTCCTCCGGGAGTGAGCGCTACACTAGTTTTACAGCTGTATAATTATAGCAATGTTTATTCTTTAAAGGGTATATTCACTAAGCACTGAACTTGCCACTGAATTGCACCTCTTTCTTGAAACCCCATGTACAGATCTTGTTTGTGGTTTTATATGGCCTTGTCGAACCTTCTCATCTTCCCTAGCTGGATAGTAATGGTCTTGACTCAGTGAACTCTTGTCATTCCCAAGTTCACATTGTAAAGGGCAAGGGTCAAGTCCAAAAAAGAATAAGTGCAGGAACTCACCAAGTTGCCTGCCCGTCATGATGCTTGTCCTATAAAAAAAGTTTACTGGAACATGTAACAGCTGCGGCGCTTCTTTATGTGTGAGAGTGCCATTCCTACAGAGAAGTTGTTATTTCCAAGCATTCCCAATGTGCGCATAACTTGGGAATACCCTTAAATATAATTTTTTTTTAAAAAATGATGTTCGATTAGATAGGTATTGCATTTTTTAATTACATCGGGCAAATGGGACCTCAATTGCGTCTGTTAAAATAGTGGGGGAACTGTGTTCCTAGGCGTTCCCTCTCGCCTGGGAAAGGTACTGTAAATGGTAACTCGCTTACTCCCCCCACACTATACTGGAGCTTGGAAAACTCATAAAGTACAGAGTTACAATGTCAGGGCAAGCAATTTATGACAGGGGTCAGCAACTTAACCCTCCAGTAGGGATGTGCGTTTCGGGTTTTGGAATTTCTGAATTTTCACGAAATTTCCCGATTCGTGTTTTCGGATGCGGCCGAATTTCCGAAATTTTTTAGATCCGAAAATGGCAGATGCGAAAAGTTTTCCGAGCCGAAACGAAATATTTTCGGAATTTTCGAATGGATTTGAAAAGTGTGAAATCGAAATTTATTGCTTTAAAACGAGGAGAACAGACGTTCCGAAAAAACGAAAATTTCCGAACTTACGAAAAGTCGATACAAAAAAACGAGCAAAGTGACACGAAAATACGAAAATTGGTCGAAATTCCGAAACCATGTACAATTCCGAAAAACGAAAATTTCAGAAATCACGAAAAGTCAATACAAAAACGAGCTAAGTGACACGAAAATACGAAAAATGGTCGATATTCCGAAAAAACAAAGTACACGAAAAACGAATCGAGCCGAACCGAATCGAAACAGAAATCGGTCGAAACGAGCCGAATCGAAAAGTTTAGAAATCCGAAAAATCGAACCGAATCGAACCGAAAAAAAAATCGGTGCACAAGCCTACCCTCCAGATGTTTTGGAACTACATTTCCCATAATTCTCAGCAACTCATTAGGTTGCCTGGCCACATGGTGAATGTAGTTCCAAAGCATCTGGAGACTCAAGAGTGCTGATCCCTGCTTTATGGGACCATGGCATGTTTATAAAGCATATAATTAATATATCTATAGGGGTTTTTGTTATAACCATGCCTTGCATGGTTTTTTTTTTGCACTCTTAATTTTTTCTATCGTTGTTTGATCCATATAGGAACCAGAAAGTGACTGGGCTCCATAGTACTGCAGTTCGGACTCTATATGTCAGGCTATGACGGACCAGGACCAGCTGTTGCTCAGCCTGTTTAATAAAAATCACGGGAGTGCCAGTCACATTCACAGCGTGCTGAAGCGGCACAGAAGGTTACAGAAAGTATTGCAATGATTGGAGAGCACACCTGTCAAACGTCATTGACACATAATACAAAAGCACTTCTGAAGGCGGCGTGCGTAAAACAAGCAATGCATTACAAGATTTCCATTGCCGTGAAGCAGGTCACAACAGACGCCGAGCGTTTTCTGGAGGATTGCTGAAGAATATACCAATCTAAAAGTAAAACTCAGCATGAGGCATAAACAATGTTAAAGGTAGGGGGGTTTGCAGATAAAAGGCTAGGGGCCAAATTACAATCTTCGCGCAATAACGCACGCGTAACGCGTGAATTTGCACGCCAAGCGTTAAACTTTTACGCGCGCACATCACCGCTGGAATTACAATCCTCGCGCATTTTTTCATCCGTCGAGCAATAACGTGCGTAAACCGGACGTGCACAAATCCTCGCGCAGAAATCAGTGTGCAGACTGTTTTTTTTTCTCGCGATTCAGCAAACAGAATTAAAAACCACAATTATCTCATGCTAAGAAATTGCGCCTGTCAAAATCAATCTGAGCATATATGCTGCAGCAATAATACATACACACTCAACTTCTTAATTTTATCGGTTTGGTATGAGTAGAATGTGTAACTATACTTTGCAGATATTTTTTTTTGGGCTGGTGTATTTGGGTTCGGCCAGGACGTTCAGATTTGCCATTAACACCAGCTTTTAGGAGTTGCTATAATTATGCGCGCAAAGGCTGTGCGTTAAATCCTGCGCATAGATTGTAATACCATCTGCGTACCAGCGCACATTCGCGTTTGCGCTCACAATGTTAAGTATAGGATGCGTGCAGTACAATAAGCTCGCGCAGGGTTCGTGCAGGTTCAACCGCGGTCAACGATTATGTGCGGACAATGTAATACGGCATTCGGCGCAAAGGGTTTTACCCCTAGCGTTAATGCGTTTTTGCGCCGACGCAAACGTTTAGGGGAAGATTGTAATTTGGTCCTAGGAATTTTAATAAAACACACAACATTTACTGGAAACAGCACAGAGACCTGTGACAAAAGCACACACACACATCTCCTCCAGTGGATTTACATGAAACAGTGCGAAATGATAATGATGATTATGTTCTGAACTCTCGTTTCTCAATACACATTGGTGTCGTTGGCTTTTTATTAGATGGATTAGATTGCCCCCCCTCAAAAAAAGTTAGCAGTTACGGCACCAGCGCTACCTCTGAGGTAGAAGAAAAGTGCAGAGGCACAAGGGGTGAGAAGATGGGGTAGGGGCACTATGTTGTAGGGATGGGACAGGGGTACTATGAGGTGAGGTGAGACTCAGAGGGATGGGATAGAGGAATTATGGGGACAAGTGGATTGTGTAGGTGCACTATGGGGGTGGAGGGATGGAGCTGAAGCACTATGGGGGAGATAAGGGATGGGCCAGAGGAACTATGGGGGTGAGAGGATGAGTAGGGGCAATATGGCCGTGGGAGAAATGGGACAAATGTACTATGGGGGTGTGAAGAATGAAGCAGAATCACTAGGGGGGCAAGAGGGATGGTGCAGAGGCACTATGGGGGCAAGAGTGATAGGGCAGATGCATTATGGGGTGGCAGGGATGTTGAACAGGCACTCTGGGATGGGAGGGATGAGACAGAGGCACTATGGGGGGAGAGGGTTGAGGCAGAGGTACTGTGAAGATGGGAAGATGTGGTAGAGGTACTATGTGGGTGAAGGTAGAGGCATTATTGCACTGAGAGGCAAAGGGTCGAACCAGCATTAATGCCACTCAGTGCAGTGTAGCTCGGCAGGTAAACTGCTGGTCCTCAGTGTTTCTCTATGGGTTGCATCTGATTGAACGATGAATGCTGGGTAAGTAGGAAGCTAAGTGCAAGGGGGAAGGGAATGCAACTTCATTAACTACAAAGAAGAGAAACAGTGAATAGAATGTAATAATAAAGATAATTTTTTTTTTATATATAGGGTTATTCAGAGAGAGCACCGAAATGTCACTGACATTTCGGTGCTCTCCCGTTCCCCTCACTTCGGCTAATCTGATTCGCCGACCCTGCAGTGAATTCAGCATACATCGCAGGGTCCATAAGTGCAGGGAACAAGCCGCGGAATGCACCTGCATAAACCGCCGCGAAACCTCCAGATCGATCGGAAAAAAACCGCCGCAAAATCACCGAATCGATTGGAAAAACCAACAAAAAAATACCAAATTGATCCAAGAACCCACTGAAAACCCGCTGAATGCATCCAACGATCCGCCGCAAAACCTACTTCACAAAAATGCCTGGAAATAATATATAAGGGTCTTATAAATAATAATTAAAAGGTCTGTTACAGGAAAACAAAAACTGCCATTTTATGAAAAATCAGGGGAAAAAAATTCACCAAAAAAATCCTAAAAAAATAAAGAGGCTTTTTGCTGCAAGTGAAAAGAATAAATGGTTGAATAAATATTTAATAAAAACAGGGAATATTTATTACATTGACACCTATGGGATTCGTCTGATTAAACCTGTCGAATGAAACCACCGAACATCAGGGCATTTATCTGACATTTCTCTGCTGTTCGGTGTTCTCTGAATAGATTAACCATTACTTCTCTATGGGGGATTTCACTGCCGCTGAAGAGCACTGTATTTTGCTGGCAATTCACTAATATTTGGAGAACTGACAGCTTTTTGGATAGCCAAATGGCCACGAAATTGCACCGTATGGGGAAATTCACTGTTCGGTGCCATTTCGGGGCATGTTCGGCTCTTTTTGAATAACCCTGATAATAGTTTCAGTGATGATTTTATGTAGAGGATGGCTACATTTTTTAGAAATTGAGTAAAATGTTTATCAGTCCTCAAATTTCCAATTAAATAGATTTTTTTTTTTGGAAAATAAAAACCTTTCCATGCAGAATGTGTTATATGCTCTTGTCATATCTCAAGTCGTGGCCATCTGCAGACTCTATAGGCTGGTGTCAGACGAGCGCATTTTGTACGGACTGTGCTTCCGTGCAATACGGACGTACTTTCTGACTGACGACAAGGTAGTGGCCACACAGTCCGTTTTTTTAACTGACGTATTCTTTGACGGATGTAGAAGGGAAAATAAATTAAAATGCAAAACCATTTTGTCCGTCAAAAATGCTGGACGTATAAATGCAGTCTGTCTGACCTCGTTCATCACTCACACACAAAGCTATGCGGACGTTGCGGACGCAGCACACTCTGTGCGTCCGTTCTAGCGGATTAAAGGCCCCTGGCACACGAGCGTATTTATTATTATTATTATTATTATTTTTATTTATAAAGCGCCAGCATATTCCGCAGCGCTGTACAATAAACACAGTATAGACAGGGTTACAATACATTGAACAACATTTGACAAACAGTACAGGAGGAGATGAGGGCCCTATTCCCGTAGGAACTCACAATCTGGGAGGGTTGGGGTTGGAAACAGGAGGAGAGGACTGTAAGGTGAGAGTGATTGATGGTTGCGTCAGTGAGTTGGGTGGTAGGCTTCCCTAAATAGGAATGTTTTCAGGGAGCGTTTGAAGGAAGAGAAGTTAGGGGAAAGTCTGACAGTACGAGGGAGAGCGTTCCAGAGAGTGGGGGCTGCGCGTGAGAAATCCTGCAGTCTATCATGGGAAGAGGTGATGCGGGGAGAAGCTAGGCGCATTTATGGCTCATGTGCGCCCGCACTTCCGTGCATCCATGCGTTTTTGACAGGGAAGGCCAACCACCGGACGTGAAAAAGCCCTCCCAGTCAAAAAGCCAAACGGACGCTAAGAGGATACAAAGCGCGATTCTCCATAGGAGGATCGCGCTTTGTACGCTGAGCTCAGAGAGTAGAAGGAACGCCCACTTTCACAGACGTTCCTTCCTCTCTTTGTTAACGCTCGTGTGCCGCCAGCCTTATGTTCTTGCCTAATCTGCGTCCGTTTGCCGCGTCCGTGATGCGTCTGCAGTTCGGTGCGGACGTACTTCGTGTGTGGGGCTCCATTGGTCATAATTATATGCTATAACGGACGTACAAATGTGCGGCAACACGGACGTGATCAGTGCGCTCGCCCGACACGGGCCTTAGAGAAAAGGTGACTCCCATATCACTTTTGTAGAGTTCTTTAGTGAAGTGCGGCGCCCTTATGTTATCCAGATAACAGGCATTGGTTTTATCTCTTCACTATATGTTATAATCTTTTCAATATATGTTAGAAATGAGGTATTGACATCAATACATGTCCTGCAGAACCTCATTCTGAGGCCAAAAATGTTATGTGAGCTGAATCATACTGGTTACACCCAAGCCTGACGCTTTTGCAATATGCTTAAAGGAGTCTGACGTTCATGAAAGAAAACATGTTATTTTAGCTCCTCACACTGATGTAAAGGGTGTCCATAAAGTCTCTTTACGGTTTCAAAAATTTATTACAAACAGGCAAATGAAGAGACAGATAAGTGAAAATTATTACAAAATGAGACGTATATATTTAAGTTTTTTTTGCCTCATTTAATACACCTCTATATGGGCACCATTAGTTGCACGAAACACATCAAGACGGTACTCGATTTCTTGCCGTGTTGGCTGTAGCATACCCTCATCAATGGTGGCAATGGCGTCAGTGATCCTCTGCTTTAGATGGATGTGTGGTGTGGGATCTTGTGCAATCAAAGCATTGGTCTGTTTTTCTTCGGCGAGACATTATTAATGCTCAGTCTGGTGACTGGCAGACGGGAAATTCAAAATCCTGGCTCCCTTGTGATGCATGTGTGTGGAAGAAACTCCTCCATTTAACCAGCGTTTTCTACCACTAAAAAGCTATAGTGGTCAGAGTGTGTAGAGCAGGGGTCTCAAACTCAAATTACCCGAGGGCCACTGGACACGTTTTAATATCCCAAGAGGGCCGCATGCAAAATTTCAAACTCGTTTGAAAACAATTATATTTAACTTATTATTTAACTAAGTTATATCAAAATGCAGTAATTTATTATAATATATTTAATTAAAATAATGATAATATAAATAAAATTTAAAAAATCTATTATTGGAATAATTATATATTAAAATTCAATTTAAATACATTAAAATATATGTGAAAAAATGAATGCAGCTGTATTGGTAATTTTATAAGGGGGGGGAAAGAATGCCCCTGTTTTTAGAACTAAAAAAAAAAAAGGATATCTTTTTAATTGTATTTAATTTTATTATTTTTATATTTTTATTGTTTTTACACAATACATAGTGGTGTTGGGTATCATTGGAAAAGTCAGATTCCTTGTCCTTGTAGCCCTTACTGGGTGTAAAGGACTCCTGCTTTTTCTGTACTACTGTGCAGTGGGAATCCCAGTGGGGGCCGTCCCACGGCAAGGGTTGATGTCCGCCCATTCTGGCTGAAGCCCCAGATTGGAACCGAGCAGAGACTCAACAGGATGGGCATGAAGCATCCTGCTTGCTGGGGAGATAATCCCCATGGTGCTCCACGCATGTCCTGGACTGCATGGACTGCCCCTCCCCAAACAGTGCCCTCGGCGGCAACCGATTGCCTTATTGGTCAGTCCGCTCCTGTTTGCGGGCCATTTGTAATCGGCCCACAGGCCAGTACTTTGAGTTCACTGGTGTAGAGTGTCCCTTTAGAAAAAACATCATTGTGATACTTAAACAACGTGCTATGCCTTGTGCCAAAAAGTGATGCAGCAGGGTCCTGCCTGACCTTCAAGTATGAGGACTTAGTAACACAAGCAGGGTAATTCAAAGAGATTCGAAAAGTCACCGCACGTTCGGTGACTTTTCGTTCTCTTCAATTCGGTTCCTTTTGCCGATCCCATTTCGGTGACCCTGCGGTGAATTCAGCAAGCACCACAGGGTCCCCGAATTGCAGGGAAAGGCTGCCGCAAACCTGACGAAAACTAACCGCAAAACCCGGCGAATGCACGCCGAAAACCCGCAAAAACATCTGGAGTAACCTGCCGAAAACCACGGAAAAACCCGAGCAGGAGCCGATCACCCGCAGCTAAGCCGCCGGAAAAAGCCGAGACCGCAGAGTCAGAGTGAAGTGAATAAATTAGGAAAACAGTTTGCATGAATGATTGAAAAGTGAAACACTGTTTGCAAAGAAACTACTGACGGAAAATGTCTGAAATTTACATATGAGGTCCAATGAATGATAATAAAAAGGGCTGTTACAGAAAAAAAAAGTATACTTAAAAAAAATAAAAAAATCGGACTTTTAAAAAAAAAAAATCAATAAAATGCTAAAAAATATCTAAAATGCTAAAAAAAATCCAATAAAATATCCTAAAAAATCTATAAATAAAGAGACTCTTTACTGCAGAATTTTATAATGAACGGTTTATTAGATATTGAATTAAAACGGGATTATTTTTAACATTGAAGCTTATGGGATTCTCCTGAATAAATTTGCCGAATTAAACCACCGAATGGCAGGGCATTTCGGGAACCTTTCACTGCTGGTTTGTGTTCTCTGAATAGCTGAAGCAGTGCTTTTTTATGGGGATTTCACTGCCCTCTAACAGGCACCGTATGTGCAGGCAATTCGCCAGGATTTGGCGAATTGCCTGCTCTCTGGATAGCCGAATGGTCAAGAAAGGTAACCGAACGCTGATTTTCAGCGTTCGGTTACCTTTCTCAAGCAATTCGGATCTCTTTGAATTACCCTGAAGGTGAAGAAAAATCCACTTAGGAACAGACACTTTCGTAGAATTGTATATGTGTAAATCCTGGAAGGCTGATTAGCATGCTGTAGGGTGAAGGACACTAGACACGTGCACAATGAAAAATGTTTAGTCTCGGATCTATTTGTGAAGTTTTTAAGTTTGTTTCTGTACGTTCCTTATGTTACGGGGATTTGTATTTCGGATCGATTTGTTGTTTCAAGAGATTAGTAATTTGTATTTTGTATCAATTCGTTATTTTGTTTTTATTAGTTCGTTTCTATTCGTTATTTTGGAATGTGAAATGGATTAATTAATTACTTAGATTACGGTACCAGCACTAAGGACAGCAGTTCCGCGGGGCTCCAGAGCCCCACAGTGCTGCTGTCCTTGGTGCTGAAGAGGTATCAGCAACAAGGACAGCACCCGCCGAATGCTGCCAAACTGAAGGAAAGAAAAACCCACGCTGCAATCAGCAAAGAAAAAAAGTCTCATTGTTTTATAATAATAAGGAATCCAAAAATTTCACCAAACAAATACGAAATTCAAAAGAAAATCAATAAATAAAAAGGCTTTTGCTGCAAATGAAAAGAATAAACGGTTGAATAAATATTTAATAAAAACAGGGATTTTTTTTTTTACATTGAAACCTAAGGAATTTGTCTGCTTAAACCTGTCGAAGGAACCACCAAAAAATCAGGTCATATCACTGACATTTCAGTGCTGTTCAGCATTCTCTGATTAGATTAACCATTACTTGTCTATGGCGAATTTCACTACCGACGAACTGCAGCAAACGACGCCATGGCGCTGTCCATGGCCTGTGGTGCTGAATACAACAGATTCAGCGCCATGGCCAATGGACAGGGAGGAGGTGCAGCTGAATCTGTCAAACGTAATAACGAAACAATTCGTAGATACGGAATCAATTCGTTATATTCCGTTTTGTTCCATTTCGTTTTCATTCCGTTTTGGACAGAACCGATTTGTTATTTTGGACGTGTTTCCGGAATACGAATTGGTGCATTTTGTCTGAATTGTGATTCGGAACGAAATGAAACGCACATCTCTAGAAAATACTCAGGGCAACGTGGCCATTCAAATCACATTGAATGCTTATGGTACCTAGCATGTCCCCTTACCCTTTCTACAGTCAAAAGATATTGTGACTTTTCCATCACTTAAGGATGTCATATGGTTCTTTCAGTTCCTGGCAAGGTCACCTCCCAGGACATACTTGAAAACGAGAGAAATCTCAATGTATCCTTCCTGGTAAAATACTATATAAATACATAACTAAATACATATTTACCCCTCTTTTTATATGCGGGTCCTTTGTACTCCAGTTCATCTTCATTTTTTTTGTTTTGTCTAGGATACTAAGCAGGCATTGGATGGACATACATGAAAGATAAATCCAGGGAAAGTATCCATATAATTGGGCAGTCTAGGGGCCCTATTACGCTCTGTGCGTTAAAACGCGGGCGACAGGGAGGAAAAACTGCGCCCTCGTTTTAACGCTGCAGGCAGCATTTTTCGCGCCTCTGAGTGTAAAAATCAGGACTCCATTGAGTTCCTTCCTGCCGGTCACGTGACCTTGCGAGATCCGGCCGGTCGGCGTAGGGATACGCAGGGAGAGACTGGGGGGACTTTTTCCCCCTGTCTTTCCCTGCTCCCGCCGGCTGGAGGAGGTGAACAGAGCCGCGGTCCTCACCGCGGGACAGCGGGTGAGTATAGGATGCTTTTTTTTATTTTTTAAGCCTGGTGTTAACGGGTTCTGCAGAATCGGAATCCGTTAACACCAAGTCCTGGTTCTGGTTAACTTTTCGCTGACCAGAGCCGGGCGTTTATCAGCGCTGGGACATTGTAATACCAGCGCTGATTAACACTTTGCGCTCCACATGTTAAGTATAGGGAGCGCAAAGTACAGTAACCTCGCGCAGAGAAGCGCAAGGTACCAAACGCAAACGGGTTTTTTAACCTGTTTGCGTTTGGATTGTAATATGCGGCAAACACCGCAGCTAACGTTAATGCTCACGCATGTGAGCGTTAACGTTTGCGTGAGGAATGTAATAGAGCCCTAGATCGGCCGAAAGGTTTTTATCTGCCGACATATTCTATGTTTCTATGCCTGTTATCACTACTGGTATCACAGGCTTTCATTGGCTGCTCTTTCTTTCTCTTTGCTTTTCCTCTTTAGGATAGTAAATAATTAGATAGCTGAGTAATCAGCACTAAAGCACATTTTGTTTCAGAGTCCTCTAATCCACATCTTGCAGGGGCAGTAAGTCATGCGGACAAAAAATGCATTGTTACCATCCGCTGGATGAAAAAAGAGACAGAGGATGTTTATTGGGACACTGGTTTGACCCGCTGGATTCTTTGTTAGACGGGGTATTGTCCACTGAGCCGGTTGGAGCTGCTGTCTGTCTGCCAAACATCTTTGTGTTACAGTTATTTGTTCTGCTGGGCTTTTCAGTATCTCTAATGCCATCCTATTCTTGGTATATGCTTCTGTATGGTGTCCTGCTATCAATTATATGATTCAAGCATTATCTCACCCCTTTTCCCAGTTGAATGAACGTTAATATGTTGTGTTAGGGTCTGCAAAACTCATTTAGAATGTCATATAACACAGATTATTTTGTAGCGGTGGTGGAAATGCATTGAAATAAAATATGCGGATGATTCTTTATTAAATATAATGGCTTGAATCAATATTAATCGATAGTAATTCTAGACTCAAGCCATCAGTACCACAAACATATTGTAACTTGTATAACCCACAGCATTCATCAAGCTTATTTGCTTAAAAATTAAACTGTAATCTTCATTCCATTATAAATAGAGGAATTCAATCTCACAGGCTGTCACGTTCATCAGGCTGTAAGAGGAACTCAATATACAACAAACCACAGAAGATCCAAAGCGGGGTACAACTGGGGTTATCCAAAGGCAAGGTCGAGAAACAGGCTAAAGGTCGAGACTGGCAGCAACAGTTTGTAGGCATAACGGAAAAGCAAGGGTCTGGTACATACTAGGGCTTCAATGAAACTTCTTCCTCAGAGTGAGGAGGAAACAATACTGATCCCCTCCTGCATGGGGTTTGATCCGGCTTCCGATACCTGGGGCGGAGTCCTGGCCCTCCTGTGTCAGGTATGGGTCCCATCGTGGGCTGCAGTGCCGAGTGGTTCCCTGGCTTTGCTGGTGTCTGACGTCAGCATTGGGAATGCCGGGCCTTAGGAGGCGGTGACCCGATGTCAGCAAGCCAAGGGGAGGAGTGCTGGAGACTCAAGCACCACCAGACTGAAGGTGGGGAGTGGAGGGGGGTGCGGAGGGGGTGTGGCCATACCTGGTCACCATATTTAAACCACCTGAGCCACCAGTGAGAGCTCAGGTGTTCTGTGCTTTTGTGAACACTACTCTGCGCATTCCTACCTTGTATCCTATCTGGTATCTGACCATTGGCCTATATTTTGGATTTCCCCTGCTCAGCCTGCCCCCCTGACCTTTGGAACTTTTTTGGACTTGTCTGTCAGATTATACCTCGAGTACCTCGCCTTGGACTTCTTGCCATCTGAGCCACCAGCACCACATCTTGGATTCCTAACTTGACTCCCTTGACCCTGACAGAACAATAGGATAAGAGGACTCTTAAGTAAGATCACAGTCTAATGACATGAGAAGAATACAGAATATGTGTGGATAAATTATGTTGAACTAGGTGGAAAGCCTGCCCGGAGGGCAGTCTATTGTTGTTGTCGACAGCTCAGAATTCATGTCCACATATTTGTTTTTCAATGTCCTATCCAAGAGTATCTCTCTATATAAATGCGTTTGTAACGCGTCCGTCGCCATCCCATCTGCAACAGGAGGGCCAACTGAGCAGCTCTGATGGGTGCGCGCACAGCTGACAGAGCAGGTTCCTCTTCCCTCTTAGATTGTAAACTCACGGGAACAGGACCCTCAGATTGTAAACTCACGGGAACAGGACCCTCTGGGCTCCGGGAGGAAGATGAGCAGGAACTGGAACCGGAGGCTGATGGAGGGAGCCGGTGAGGGGCCAAATAGACAGCCTCCGGGGGAGACTCAGGGCAGGGGGGATCCGTGAGGGACAAAAAAATCCGATCCATTGGAGAGGCGCTGTGTGCCTCTCCAATGGATCGGATTTTTTTTGGTCCCTCGCACACGCCGGCTGTGCACTTGCCGCGGCCGTTGGATGTGCGCACGTAGCCAGCAGTACGCGGTTTGCGCGCGCATGCGCAGACGGCAGCGTTGCGATGGCAATGGAGGGAGCCGGTGAGGGGCCGAATAGACAGTAGGGTTGCCACCTTTTCTTCAAGCCAAACCCGAACATTCTAGTGTTGGGCAGCCATTTTTTTTGTAGCGTATACATTATGCGTATGTTTACTTTTTGCGTATATATAATGGCACGTGGTATGCATGGCATGTCAGGCTGGTATTTAGGCACATTGGTAGTATGACACACTGGTATTATGCATGGCAGACTGGTATTATGGCTGGCAGACTGATATTGTGCATGGCAGACTGGTAATATGGCTGGCAGACTGGTATTGTGCATGGCAGACTGGTATTATGGCTGGCAGACTGATATTGAGCATGGTAGACGGGTAATATGGCTGACAGTCTGGTATTTTGCATGGCAGACTGGTATTATGGCTGGCAGACTGATATTGTGCATTGCAGACTGGTAATATGGCTGAAAGACTAGTAATAAGGCTGACAGACTGATATTGTGCATTGCAGACTGGTAATATGGCTGACAGACTGGTATTGTGCATGGCAGACTGATATTGAGCATGGTAGACGGGTAATATGGCTGACAGTCTGGTATTGTGCATGGCAGACTGGTATTATGGCTGGCAGACTGGCAAACTGGTATTGTGCATGGCATACTGGTAATATGGCTGGCAGATCGGAGGAGACAACAGAGACAGTGCGGCACTCACTCTCTCCCTCCCTGTGTGACTGGTGAGGTGGAGGGGGGCGAGCTTACCCCCAGGACACAGGGTTAGCGACGTGAGGAGAAGAAGCGATCCTCTGCTTCACCCTGCAGCGCTGCTGGCAGTCTCCGTCACGCATTGGTGGACGCTTCTGTGGGTGCGTCTATTCCATAGAGCCGCCCTGTCCCACTGAGCCAACCGCCGCGGCACGCGCACAGCCGGCACGTGCCACGGCAGTTGCATGTGCGCGCAGCCAACCTCCGTTGGTTGTGCGCGCATGCGCAGAAGGGTTTTTTGGCAACGGACACGCCGGCCCTTACTGTTTTATAGTAGAGATGGGGAAGTAATGGGATGCATGGGAGCTGTGATTTTGTCAGGGATCATATTGAGGCCTGCAGACAGCCAGACGTGGCCGCCCCTTTAGTGCACCAGCCAGGACTTGAACCCATGACCTCTGGCATGCTAGTCCAGTTTGCTATCCAGTCTGCCACTGGACTTCAGTGATTGCTGTGTTTCCCTATAGCTGTGATGAACCTATGCTGGGATCACTCATTCTGGACTAACACCTGCAGTGAGTGGGCAATCATCATGCTCACCTGATGACGCTTGCCAGCCTTTATAACCCAGCTTCCCTGTGACCTCAGTGTTCTGTTGTCTGCGTTCACTCAGCATGTGGGAGCTTACCTGTTTGTTTATTGGACTGTTATTCTTGACTTTACCTCGGCCTGCTCTACCGTTCAAGAAAGAAGATATATATATATATATATATATATATCTCAAACAGCGTAGGCGCCTATTTATAAACCAGATTAATATAGTGTTATGAAGTAGTTAAATTATAACTAATAAGTAGTGAGATGCTGCCCAAAGGGGTAAGCGCAATATACAGAAAAAACAACAAGAATCTGCATTAAGCAAAAATGAAATTATAGATAGAACCTTTGTAGCGCATCAAAAATAGATTTAAAGGTAGACTTCAACAAAGAGATATATCAAACATAAAGTGCTTCAATCTTAAGGTGACAAATATTCAATCAATGTACACATAGAAAAGTGCAATGTGCCATAGAACACAGTAAAAGTGCAACAATATATAAAATTCCAGCAGTGCGATGGGTATAAGAGAGTCTATAAAGTGCGACAGTGTCCGAATGTGCAAATTCAATGATATCCAATACAACAGTAGGAATACCAGTGGGAAAAATTCCTTAAAATTTACTTCTCTTTATGTTCAAGCGATGCACAAATATACAGGGTTATCCAAAGAGATCCGAATTGCTTGAGAAAGGTAACCGAACGCTGAAAATCAGCGTTCGGTTACCTTTCCTGGCCATTCGGCTATCCAGAGAGCAGGCAATTCGCCAAATCCTGGCGAATGCCTGAACATACGGTGCCTGTTCGGTGCCTGTTCGAGGGCAGTGAAATCCCCATAGAGAAGCACTGCTTCGGCTATTCAGAGAACACAAACCAGCAGTGAAAGGTTCCCCTAATGCCCTGCCATTCGGTGTTTTAATTCGGCAAATTTATTCAGGAGAATCCATAGGCTTCAATGTTAAAAATATTCCCGTTTTAACTCAATATCTAATAAACCGTTCATTATAAAACTGCAGCAAAGAGTCTCTTTATTTATAGATTTTTTAGGATACTTTAAGCATTTTTCAGATTTTTTTTTTTTTTTTTTAAAAGTCCGATTTTTTTTATTTTTTTTTCAGTTTACTTATTTTTTTTGTAACAGCCCTCTTTATTATCATTCCCTGGACCTCCTGTGAAAATGTCAGACATTTTCGCTCAGTAGTTTCTTTGCAAACAGCGTTTCTTTTTCCCAGATTCATACAAATGGTTTTTCTAATTTATTCACTGCCTCCTCTACGTCACAGCTGCTTCGGCTCTGTGTGATTCGGCTCCTGTTCGGCTCATGTTCGGCTTTTTCGAAGGTTAATCCAGATGTTTTTTGCTTGTTTTCAGCGTGCATTCGGTTAGTTTTCGTCGGGTTTGCGGCAGCTTTTCCTGCAATTCGGGGACCTGTGGTGTTTGCTGAATACACCGCAGGGTCACCGAAATGCAATCGGCAAAAGGAACCGAATTGAAGAGAACGAAAAGTCACCGAACGTGCGGTGACTTTTCGAATCTCTTTGGATAACCCTGATAGTCTTCCTTTCTTGGTCTGTGTATCTCTTGCCGTCTCTCAATAATGGAGAGGATAGCCAGAAAGGAGAAGAAGAGAAGAAAAAAAAGAGATTCGAGGGGAGAGAAAAAATGAAGAAATAATCGTGCAGAAAATCCCAATTAAATATGGCAAATAAATCACTCGTAGGAATATGGAAACTCACATTTATAAGAGCCCAAAAAAATCCCTGGCTCTTGGTTTAGGAGCTTCCAGCCATGACGCATCTGTCCATTCTTTAATATGCAATTGATTTGTTAATTAATTAATTTTTTTTAATACATAATAAATTTTATATGGTTTATATTCTATTGACTACTCTCCTTGGATATGTACTTGCCACCGCTTGAAAGGTCCTGATATCTGGCCCTCAGATGGTTGGGAAGAGGTTCTGGGTATCCATCATAGTGTACCTGACGCTGTATTGAGTGAGCCTGTGTGGAAGAGGCTCCATATCTGGTGAGTTCAATACATTATTACCTCTTTTTATCATAATACGGTAATATACTATGGGAGCGCTGTCTATTATCTTATTGTAGCCATCGCAACCAAGTTGAAGATTTAAGAAGGGATACGCCACCCTCTATATGGCTGGAAGCTCCTAAACCTAGAGCCAGGGATTTTTTTGGCTCTTATAAATGTGAGTTTCCATATTCCTACGAGTGATTTATTTGCCATATTTAATTGGGATTTTTGCACGATTATTTCTTCATTTTTTCTCTCCCCTCGAATCTCTTTTTTTTTTTTCTCTTCTTTCTCCTTTCTGGCTATCCTCTCCATTATTGAGAGACGGCAAGAGATACACAGACTAAGAAAGGAGGACTATATTTGTGCATCGCTTGAACATAAAGAGAAGTAAATTTTAAGGAATTTTTTCCACTGGTATTCCTACTGTTGTATTGGATATCATTGAATTTGCACATTTTGCACATTGGACACTGTCGCACTTTATAGACTCTCTTATACCCATCGCACTGCTGGAATTTTATATATTGTTGCACTTTACTGTGTTCTATGGCACATTGCACTTTTCTATGTGTACATTCATTGAATATTTGTCACCTTAAGATTGAAGCACTTTAAGACTGAAGCACTTTATGTTTGATATATCTCTTTGTTGAAGTCTACCTTTAAATGTATTTTTGATGCGCTACAAAGGTTCTACCGTTCAAGAACCTGTTCCACCAGCCCCTGACCTCGGCTCTGTCTGACCACGTTTCTGGATATCCCCTACTCTGTACCGCGTACCTGGATCTGTCCCTGTGCTAACTCCCACTACACCAGGCCCAGAACCTTACTGGTAACTTTGTGTAGTGAGGTTCTGCAAGGGTGTGCGCCTTCATTTGCATCCTGAGCTCCAACTCCTGGTAAGGTCCTGACAGATTTATACTCCTATTAGAAAAATAGGAGTCTTTTTTTTTTCTTTGCAGTTTGGTGGAAACGCCAATGCTAATTTGGCGCAATTCGGCAGCTTTTGGCGCAATTCGACTGCTGTTGCCGACGTCCGATAACTGCTTCATTGACTAAAATTTCGGCAAAATACATTGACCATTCGCTAAATAGTGAATTCACCGTATTTTCAGGGAGATGGAATCGCCAAAATGCGGTGAATTGCGGTGAAAAACAAAGCATCGAATTTACACGCAATTTCGATGATTTGTGAATTTACCCTTATGTGTCGCTGGCCTGTGCCTGCATGGTACCCTGCATTCCCTGCATTCAGGGACAGAATGAGGAGAGGATAAAGCTGAGCTATAAAGAGTGCCTGGCTGCCCTTGATCAGGATCATAGAAGGTGAAAAGTCTTCGCAACCAGTGAGTTATGATAACTGTACAGTACTTCGTGTTGATGACCTGCCCCCTTTCTTTTTTGGCACTGCCAGTGATAGAATAGTAAATATAATAAATTGTTATATATACAGTGGCAAGAAAAAGTATGTGAACCCTTTGGGATTACGTGGAGTTTTGCATGAATTGGTCATAAAATGTGCTCTGATCTTCATCGAAGTCACAACAATTTGAAAAACACAGTCTGCTTAAAATAATACAACACAAACATATGTTTTCATGTTTTTATTGAACAGAACATGTAAACATTCACAGTGCAGGGTGGAAAAAGTATGTGAACCTTTTTTACTTAATAACTGGTTGACCCTCCTTTGGCAGCAATAACCTCAACCAAACGATTCCTGTAGTTGTAGATCAGACCTGCAAAACGATCTGGAGTAATTTTGGACCACTCCTCTTCACAAAACTGTTTCAGTGTAGCAATATTCTTGGGATGTCTGGTGTGAATCGCTCTCTTAAGGTCATGCCACAGCATTTCAATTGGGTTGAGGTCAGGACTCTGACTGGGCCACTCCAGAAGGCGTATTTTGTTTTGTTGAAGCCATTCTTTTGTTGAATTACTTGTATGGTTTGGGTCATTGTCCTGTTGCATCACCCATCCTCTGCGGAGCTTCAGTTGGCGGACAGATGGTCCTACGTTTTCCTGCAAAATGTCTTGATAAACTCTGGAATTAATTTTTCCATCTATGACAACAATCCGTCCAGGCCCTGAGGCAGCAAAGCAGCCCCAAACCATGATGCTCCCTCCGCCATGTTTACAGTGGGGATGAGGTTTTGATGTTGGTGTGCTGTGCCTTTTTTTTTCCACACATAGCGTTGTGTGTTTTTTCCAAACAACTCAATTTTGGTTTCATCTGTCCACAGAATATTTTTCCAGTAGTGCTGTGGAACATCCAGGTGCTCTTTTGCAAACTTCAAACGTGCTGCAATATTCTTTTTGGACAGCAATGGCTTCCTCCGTGGTGTCCTCCCATGTACTCCATTCTTGTTTAATGTTTTCCTTATTCTAGATGTGTCAACAAAAACGTTAGCATGTGCCAGAGATTTCTGTAAGTCTTTAGCTGACACTCTAGGATTCTTCTTTACCTCATTAAACATTCTGCGGTGTGCTCTTGCAGTCATCTTTACAGGACAACCACGCCTAGGGAGAGTAGCAACAGTGCTGAACTTTCTCCATTTGTAGACAGTCTGTCTTACCGTGGACTCATGAACATCAAGGCTTTTGGAGATACTTTTGTAACCCTTTCCAGCTTCATGCAAGTTAACAATTCTTGATCGTAGGTCTTCTGAGAGCTCTTTTCTGCGAGGCATGGTTCACATCAGGCAGTGCTTCTTGAAACAAGTAAACCCAAAACTGGTGTGTGTTTTTAAAGGGCAGGACAGCTTTCCGCAACACATCCAATAATATTACACTGATTGGACTCAAGGTTGGCTCACTCCTGGCTCCAATTAGCTCTTGGAGAAGTCATTAGGCTAGGGATTCACATACTTTTTCCACCCTGCACTGTGAATGTTTATATGTTCTGTTCAATAAACACATGAAAACATATAATGTTTGTGTTTTATTATTTGAAGCAGACTGTGTTTTTCAAATTGTTGTGACTTAGATGAAGATCAGAGCACATTTTATGACCTATTCATCCAAACCTCCATATAATCCCAAAGGGTTCACATACTTTTTCTTGCCACTGTATTTAAAAGGAAACAAAGTAGCAAAACACAAGAGGACATAGTCTTAGATTAGAGGGGCAAAGGTTTAAAAGTAACATCAGGAAGCATTATTTTACTGAGCGGGTGGTGGATACATGGAACAGCCTTCCAGTTGAAGTGGTAGAGGCCAAAACAGTGATTGAAATTAAGCAGGCATGGGATAGGCATAAGGCTATCCTAAACAAAAGATAAATCCAGGTAAAGTATCCATGTAATTGGGCAGACTAGATGGGCCGAAAGGTTCTTATCTGCTGACATTTTTCTATGTTTCTATGTTATTTTTAGACTCTATTCAAGCAATTCTATTTTATAAAACAAGCAGGTCAGTGCCACAAATCACGTCCACCACCAATCTCCCAAAAGCTTGATCAAACACAGTGGTCTTCCCTATGCCAGGTGAATGAAAGAAACATATACGTATCTTGATCAGCGCAATAAAAATTGCTATCAGGATCTTGGTGTCTCTCATAGATCAGCAGACCATATTTTGGTACAGCTGAGGAAGTCATCTAGTGCGACGAAACGCGTCCTGGGTACCTATTTTATCCATTTGTTTTACAGGTTTTTATTTCATTAAATTTTCTTTCGAAAAGAAGATCCAGCCTGTGTCTTTTTGGTGGATTTGCCCGAGCCTGAAAAAATCCATATGCGCAAACCTTAGAGCTATTGAAGCTCCAACAAGTGTAAGCGAAAAATTGGCCTAAAAGCATATATACGCTTATATTTTTCATTCTGCTCAAGGAGAGTTGCGCTGTCTTTTCTTGTCTTATATGATTCCTTGATACGTGAAGGGAAACAGCCGTGTAAGGTGTGGGTCATCTGTGAACAATATAGAAGAAAAAACAACCCAAACGTGCAGTTCCACTTAGAGCCAGTGCTAGGCTCTATGTTTGTGAGTGAAACATCATTCATTACATTTTATTTATATTATATATTCAATATACTTCACCATTGTGTATTTTTATATTTTGTTTTATGTACAAAAATATGGTCTGCTGATCAATGAGAGACACCAAGATCCTGACAGCAATTTTTATTGCGCTGATCAAGATACGTATATGTTTCTTCAATTCTATTTTATCTTCGGAGTTGCACGAAAGGTAAACATTGTAATCATGAACATGAGAGATCCCGGACTTATAAATCCCCAACACGGACTCGCCCCCATCCCCCTTCACATTATCCCTTACCCCTGATAATATCCATGGACTTGCCCATTCCCCCCCATATATATGTCCCACTACCCCCCCCCCTCCCACACCATATAACCTCCCCATATGCTTTGGCAATGCTAAAATGTATTTGGTCCTGCCAATAAAGTAATTTTTTTTTTATTTTTGGATCAAAGAAATAAATGCTGTTCTAACAAACTTTAAGCAGTGTATGATTCTCCCTCCACTAAAAGTTACAAAAAACCTTGAAAAAGTTCAAACACAGTGACGTGAGAATCTGGTCCAAAAATAGGCAAAATATCTGATAGTTAGCAGGACAAAAGGTGATCCACCAATATGAAAGTCACACAGAGGTGGAGTTATTTCCGTACATTAAGAGAGATGTTACTAGTCGGAATCTTTTTACAGTATGATTCAGCTAGCAACAGAGGGATCAACAGCAAGCTACAGTACCATCAAAATGTGTCAACAGGTATGAATCATGTCACTGGTGTGCTGAGGCCCAACCATTAGATAAGGAGGACTTGAGTCGTGGCTGCTTAGCAAAGGTGGCTGTCCAGAGTGACCCATTCAAAACATTCATTAATTAATTATGAATACAATTTACTATCTGACTCTGTATTACATCATTTAGGATTTTCAGCATCCCTTAAAGGGACACTATACACAGTGTGAACACTCAATCTTATTAGCTTAGATAGCTACTTCAGCCATCAAAAAAAAAAGGGGCAAGGTCCTGCCCAGAACCTCAGATCAGGGTTCCCTCAGCTCAGTTTTTAGGGCCTGGAGACTTTTGGGAACTAGCCTTATCTAATGGTATCGAAGCCTTCCTGCATCGTGAGCCATTGGATTGGATGGAGCACCCAACCACTCTCTGGTCACATGACATGCTGACCTGGAAGCATGTCATATCCTGCGGAGATCAGAAGACCGACGCTGGATTCGGGTGAGGTTTTAAATGAATCTAATCGATTAAAATGGAAGAAATGAGTGCAGAGGAGGTCTAGAAAGGTTAATGCTTAACCCCTCTGTTTCCTACCTCCTCCTGTTTTAACCCTATAGTATTCCTTTAATAATGTTCTTAATACCTCTTTCCTGGTTTACCCAACATTTCAAGCAATTGTTTAGTTTTTTTTTCTTTTAATACTTTAGTTTTGCTATCAAGTACAATAAATAAATACATTTTAGACTTATTTCATGTTACCTGACAAATCTCTAGCATTACACAATAGGATGTGTTACACAATTAAAGACTTAACTTGAAAAATGGATTGCTAATTGGCCAAACTGAGTACAAAAAAGTACATCCAGGCAATTTTTACAAAATAATTGATCAACTACCATAGATGTGTGTGAAACCGTCAGTTAATTTACACATTTTAATCCAATGTATTCAAAAGATACTGGGGTTTTGCAACTGTGACTTAAAAAAATGGGAGCACCTTTTTATTCCTTTATCCACTTTTGCTCCATCACCTCCACATTTGGTCCTGGTGTGTGAAATAAGAAGGTGAATTAGTCCAGCAGCATTGCTTGCTTTACTAGTAAAAGCAGATAATGCCACACATTAGAAAAAAAAGCATATTTTGCATTTCATATTTTTTCTTTTTTTACACATTACATGCTATTTTTTTTTTTTTTGTGAGAAAAGGATTTTACCAGGAAGGATACATTGAGATTTCTCTCGTTTTCAAGTATGTCCTGGGTGGCGAGTATGTACCGTTAGGTGTCTTGCCCAAGGACACTTACTGGAGCGGTGCTCGTCGTGATCTAACCCACGACTCCACAAGCTCTCTCCACGCAGAGCAGTGATGTTACCTCTACTCCACCCAGCCGGGTATAGTTGGAAAGGCGAGACTCTGACAATTCCAGTGGCACTTCACCTGACCCTGTGCAGTGTAAAAATCAGATACACAGGGTTCCAAAGGTCCCCTGGCGTTCGTCACAACAGTGCGGTGATTTTGGTTTTCGATGAAGCAACGCGATAACACATTGTGCCATCTTCTCCACACTTGCTGGCATCTTGGGAAATGAGAAGGCAATTTAGTGCAGCATCATTATTCATGTTATAATTGAAAAGTGAACAATAGTGCTGCATTAGAAAAAAGCTTTTTTTTTTAATTCTTATTTTTTACAAATCACCTGATTATGCTTGGTGTCATTGGAAAGGACATCCAAATGATCCCTGTAACTCCACTATAGGGATTTCCCTGCCCAGCCAGGTGGGGGGACGTCCCTCTATTGTTCCAAGGCAATGACATGTGTCTATTTGCAACATACAAATTGAGCAATTCGGCTGCCGTTACTCACCTTCTCATTTCCCACGCCACAAGCAAGGTCAGTGTTTTATACATAGTCATATTATCAATAAAACACAATGTGTTAAGCCCTTCCCGATCGCTGACGTACTATGTTTGTCTGATCGGGAAGTCTCTTTTAGACCCGCAGACGTACTTAGTACGTCAGGGTCGCCTAGCCTCCCTCCCGCCCGATACTCACCTCTGTTGCCAGTTCCCATGGCGTTCTGACAGGCTGGGAGCCTGCCCCGCCGTTTCCGGGGGGCCGGCAGCCTTGGTGATGTCATCATGCTGCATGATGACATCATCGGCAGTTGCCGCCCGGCGCTTACTGCAAATTCCAGGAAGGGGAGTGTGGGGCTCCTTTGGAGCCCTCTATCTCCCCAACCAGTAAACATAGAGTGATGCATATTGCACCGCTGGAAAGGGGAGAGTCCATAGCATTAACCGTTTCACTGCCAGATCGCGATTCGGCACCAAATCGTGATTTAAACCCGGAGGTGGCTGACATCTTGGACGTCAGCCAAGCCTCCGGGTCACCCCCACCCACTGACATCCTCACCACTCAATGTTCTTGAACCCAGGACATACTTGAAAACGAGAGAAATCTCAATGTATCCTTCCTGGTAAAATCCTTTATAAATAAATAAATAAATATGTGTGAGGACGTCAGTGGGCCAGTTAACCCCCTAGCTGCCAAGTGGAGATAGGAGGATCCTTTGGAGCCTTGGGAGCTAGAGGGTCATGTATATCATTGGAGAGGACTGATCATGTCCTTTCCAATGATCCCAAACATGACCAGGTTTGGTGTAAAATTGTTTTATAAAAATAAAATAATAAAATTACATTTTATTTAAAAACAAAAAAATTAAAAATGTTGTCTGGGGGGGTTTACTAAAATAGGACCTAGGCTGGCATTAAAAAAGTATTCACATAAAATGATCAGAATGAGCTCAGCGCACAGAGGTGAAATGGCTCAGCAGTGAAGGGGTTTAAAAAGCAAAAACATTTAAAAATTGGGTATTTCTATTCTCAGGACAAAATTTTGAAACTATTTAGCTGGGGTCTTTTTTGGCTGTTGTAGATTTTGGGGATTAAATTAAAAAAGTGTGGTTTTTTTCATCATATTTCATATTTTTGTTATAGTAAATTATACGACATAATGGAAATAATGGTATTTTTAGAAAGTCCATTTAATGACGGAAAAAACAGTGTATAATATGTGTGGGTTGCATAAACGAGTAAGAGGAAAATATGACCTAAACACAAAGGGCCACATTACAATCTTGTTGTTAACCATGCCGGTGCTACGGTTAACGCGCACGTTAAAAATAATTGTGCTCAATTCCACATTACATTATCAACGGTAAAACCGCACGGAATCGTATACTGCCTGGAAATCTGCGCGACCCATGCGCGAGCTTACTGTACTTCCTGCGTCCTATACTTAACATTATGAGTGCAAATGTGCGCTACGATTAACGTGGTATCACAATCTATTAGCGCAAATTACCGCCTGTGCGTTAAAAGGCAAATCTTTGCGATTTTCAAAAGCCGGTGCTAATGGCAAATCTGAACAACCTGGCCAAACCCAAATACATCTGCCCATAAAAAATAATGCAGCAAAGTATAGTTGCCTATTCAACTCATACCAAACCAATACAATGGATGAAGTTGTGTATGCGTGGATTATTGCTGCAGCATACAGCATATGCTCGGATTGAGGCCTGGTTCACACCTGGGCGTTTTACAGAGCGTTCCTACGTGATGGAAAACGCTCAAACACTGAAATCCCATTATTTCCTATGGGCATGGTTCACACCTGGACGTTTTACAGTGCGTAGGAATGCGCTGTAAAACGCCCTACGCCCAAAGAAATACAGGAGCTTCTTTGGGGCATATTACAGTGTGTTTGCAGCCATAGACTTCAAAAAACGCGCGTACGACGTGCGTTTCTAATTGTCAAAAACGCTCATAAAACACCCGACAAAAAACACGCGTAAAACGCGCATATGATATACGCTCAGGTGTGAACCCAGCCTGACAGTGGCAATTTCTTAACAAGAGATAGTTGTGGTTCTTAATTCTGATTGGCTGAATCGCGAGAAACAACTGCGCGCACACAGATTTTTGCGCGAGACTGTACTGCGCGTGTATTTGGGCGCGTCTTGTTTGCGCGCACTATTGATCGTCAGATGAAAACACGAGCGAAGATTGTAATTCCAACGGTGATTTGCATGCGCAAAACTTTAACGCTTAGTGCAAAGATTTTCACTTTGCGCGAGGATTTTAGCGTTAAGAATGTAAAGTAGCCCTAAGAGTGCAGAAATGTAAAAACAGCAGTTGGCACTAAAGGACGGATTTTCATAAAACCGCCTGGTCACTATGGGGTTAAAATACAAGTGAAAAATATCTAAAGCAATTTTAACTAAAAATGTAAAAAATTATTTCCTCAGAAAAATGCAGTAACAGGTTCCCATTTCGATTTTTTTTTTTAACAAGAGTACCCTACAGATTATATAACCACAAAAGTGTGAATGAAAAAACGTGAAAAAATAATTTTACAAGCTGTAAATGATGGAAGTTTGAGTGGGAATTTAAATTTCTTAAATTTGTCATAGCATTCTGAAGGGTCATGACTAGGGATGAGCTGTTCGGTTCGATCAATTCGGAGTTCGATTCGAACATCGGCAGTTTGAAAGTTTGCGAACTTCGAACTTTTTGGCGTGTTTGGTTTGAGTTCGATATTTTTTTTTTTTTAAAAAAGTATAAAAAATGCTTAAAAAACACAAAAAAATCTAGAAATAGACTCTTTACTGCAGAATATTATAAGCAACGGTTTATTAGACATTGAGTTAAAAACTAATGTCTAGGTGCAAAGATTCTCACCTCTAAATGACCTGTGCTCTCAAACGGCGTAAACAACAGGTGTTTAATTACAGGGTTATCCAAAGAGATCCGAATTGCTTGAGAAAGGTAACCGAACACTGAAAATCAGTGTTCGGTTACCTTTCCTGGCCATTCGGCTATCCAGAGAGCAGGCAATTCGCCAAATCCTGGCGAATTGCCTGCACATACGGTGCCTGTTCGGTCCCTGTTCGAGGGCAGTGAAATCCCCATGAAAAAGCACTGCTTCGGCTATTCAGAGAACACAAACCAGCAGTGAAAGGTTCCCCTAATGCCCTGTCATTCGGTGGTTTAATTCGGCAAATTTATTCAGGAGAATCCCATAGGCTTCAATGTTAAAAATATTCCTGTTTTAATTCAATATATAATAAACCGTTCATTATAAAATTCTGCAGCAAAAAGTCTCTTTATTTATAGATTTTTTAGGATACTTTAAGCATTTTTCAGATTTTTTTTTTTTTAAAAATCCGATTTTTTTTAATTTTGTTTTTCAGTTTACTTATTTTTTTTGTAACAGCCCTCTTTATTATCATTCCCTGGACCTCCTGTGAAAATTTCAGACATTTTCACTCAGTAGTTTCTTTGCAAACAGCGTTTCATTTTCCCAGATTCATACAAATGGTTTTGCTAATTTATTCACTGCCTCCTCTACGTCACAGCTGCTTCGGCTCTGTGTGATTCGGCTCCTGTTCGGCTCCTTCGAAGGTTAATCCAGATGTTTTTGCTTGTTTTCAGCGTGCATTCGGTTAGTTTTCGTCAGGTTTTCGGCAGCTTTTCCCTGCAATTCGGGGACCCTGTGCTGAATACACCGCAGGGTCACCGAAATGCAATCGGCAAAAGGAACCGAATTGAATAGAACGAAAAGTCACCGAACGTGCGGTGACTTTTCGAATCTCTTTGGATAACCCTGTTAGTGTTTGGAAATAACATGTGCTTCTAATTAGTCCGGTCTCATGAATTTGATACATTGTATGCAGACTGGGAGTGCCAGGTGTCGTGTGTGGGTCTGTGATGGCGATGTTTCCATACATCCTACAAATCCGCCACTTCACGGGCAGGTTATGGGGACCTCCTAGGCACGATATTTGAAGGAATTTTTCGTTTTTATTTTTAACCCTTATTTTATGGAAAACTCACTGTTCCTTTAACTCTTTCACTGCTGAGGCATTTCACCGCTGTGTGCTGAGCTAATTTTTACCGCTTTCGCTCATCATGTTTAAACGCGATTTGAAGCCACATTTTATTATACGACCCAGACATATTATATATCGTTCTTTCCGGCAAACTCGGCAGATTCATAATATATCATTTTTATATGTATACGTCATGTTCTGCCTGTATATTATAACAAAAAATGCAATAAAACTTGAATTTTTATTAATCTGCGGCGTGTAAAGTGTTTTATTTTCACCTTTTATCACATGAACATTTGCGGTTATATTTTGTATGGGGTGCGCTTGTACAAAAATTAGAAATGGGACCTATTAAATTTTTTGGGGGAATTATGTGATTTTTAAGCAAACGCACACCATAGAAAAAAATCATTAGTGCAGCATCATTGTTCACATTATAATTGAAATGTGAACAATATTGCTGAATTAATAAAAATAACACACTTTATACCTGGTCATGTCATGTTGGGTATCATTCGAAAGGCCATGCTCAGGCCTTTCGATTGACACCCTCCATGACCCCCTAGCTGCCACGGTTCTGGAGATATCGGGGTTCAAATGAACCCCCTATCTCCACCAGGGATTCCGGGCAGCTAGGAGTTCCCTGGCTATCTGACGTCATCATGCTATGCGTGAGGACGTCAGGCAGTGTGGGGGGACCCGGGGGTGGAGCCGCCATCCAAGATGACGGCCCCCACCGGAGCTAGGCCGCACTTCGGCGCCGCAAGGCGCCGAAGTGCGACCCGGTGCCTAAGGGGCTAAAGCCAGATACCGCTTAAAAAGGGGAGATTCTCCCCTTTTAAGGAGTGCCTGACTTCTTTTTGTGGGACCTCCCGAACGGATCCCCCCCTCCCTTGCAGGCGATCTCCCGGCATTGACGTCATTTACGTCGGGAGGAGCTTGACTTCAGTGTCTGAGGACGCTGAAGTCAGAACGCCGTGGGACCCCGGACAGAGAGGTGAGTATCTCCGCCGGGGTCCCGCAAAGCTGATGACGTGTGGGACACGTCCTCCTCAGCATACAGCGGGAGTAACTGAGGACGTGTCTTTTTTTTAAAAAACTTTTTGTCCTTGTTTCCTGTCCCCCAGGGCACTACCCGGACCCGGACATTGTTTTTAAATGTTTCTATACATTCTAGAAATCCGCCACTTCACGGGCAGGTTATGGGGACCTCCTAGGCACGATATTTGAAGGATTTTTTCGTTTTTGTTTTTAACCCTTATTTCATGGAAAACTCACTGTCCCTTTAACCACTTCAATGCTGAGGACGCGCTGAGCGCGTCCTCAGCATTACCGCTGGTATGCGGAGGACGCGCTGAGCGCGTCCTCCCATTGGTGTCAGCGTTCGGCCGGGTTCCGGCCGATCGCTGGCCCCCCCGGTGCGGGCTGACATCCTCGATGTCAGCCCGGCATCCGGGACCGCAGCCGCCGGAATTAGGTGTCATCGCGGCAGCGCGATGACACCTAATTCAGGCGCCCCCCCCGCATGTGCGGAGGAGGCGCCTGAAAGGGAGGGGGGGAGGTCCTTCGGACCTCTCTCCCTCCCGATCGGCGGCTCTGCGGGGGTTAACCCAGGCATCATTTGGAAGGGCACAGCCTGCCCTTCCAAATGGTGCCTGGCATTAACCCCTGGGGAGCTGGATCGCGAATCTGCGCTGAAATGCGCCGGTTCGCGATCCTTTCCCGGAGCTGGCCGACATCTTGGATGTCGGCCAAGCCTCCGGGAACTCCCCCTGAGGACTGGCGTCCACGATGACGCCAGTCCTGGACTTAACCCCTAACTGCCACCAACTGTGAAGATAGGGAGTTCCAATGAACTCCCTATCTCCCGATCCGATCCGGGGCAGTTAGGGGTTAATGTTTGGTATGGTTGGATCGGCCAGAGCATGGCCGTTCCAACGATACCAAACATGAAAGTGAAAAAGTTTGTCAAAAAAAAAAAATTAAAAAAAATTAAGAACAAAAATTATAAAAAAAAAAATAAACACTTTTTTTTCTTTTTTTTGGTTTGTTAATGCAGCAATATTGTTCCCATTTCAATTATAATGTGAACAATGATGCCACACTAACGATTTTTGTATGCGGTGCGTTTGTTAAAAATAGTGTAATTTTCCCCAAAAAAAATGTAACGAGACCCCATCTCTAATTTTTTTAACAAGCGCACCCCATACAAAATATAACCGCAATTGCTCGCATGTTAAAATGTGAAAAAAAACACTTTACACGTTGTAAATTATTGAAAATACATATTTTATTGCATTTTTTGTTATAATATACAGACATGACATAACGTATACATATAATAATGACATATTATGAATCTACCGAGTCTGACGGAAAGAACGATATATAATATGTCTGGGTCATATACTAAAATAAGCCTTCAAAACACGTTTAAACATGATGAGCAAAACCGGTAAAAATGACCTCAGCACAGAGGTGTGAAAAGCCTCAGCAGCGAAAGGGTTAAAAACGTGTTTGTTTTTTTTACTTTTAGTCCTTGTTTCCTGTCCCCCAGGGCACTACCCGGACCCCCATGCACCTTTTATGGCAAATATCTAGCATATATAACCTCTTGGAGGGCACTCTAAAAATAGAACTTTGAGTCCCATTGACTTGTATTGAGTTCGTGTTCGTGTTTGAGTTCAAATTTGAACTTTTGAAAAGTTCGAGTTCGAATGCGAACCGAACTCGGGTGTTCGGCTCATCCCTAGTCATGACGTATACACATAATAATTATATATTATGAATCTGCCGAGTCTGCTGAAAATAGGGATACGTATATAATTTGTCTAGGTCTTCCTATAAAACATGACTTCAAAACATGTTAAAACATGATGAGCTCAAAATGCGCTCAGCGCACAGGGGTTAAATGGCTCAGCAACGAAGGGGTTAAATGTATTTTTTGCAGTGCATAAATTCGTATATTTTTCAATTTATTCAGCGAGCCCTAATAACCCCCGAATTACTGGATATACTATTATTTCAAAGCCATTTATTAATTATTACTCGATTACTATTTCTTGACCTTTCCTACATCGACCCTAAAATTCGTAGGGTGTAATTACCCACAATTGGCAAACGGCCTTGAGCTGTGTGGGTAATTTCACTTGAAAGAATTTGACACATAATTTATGGAAACATCATGGGACAGTGATGAATAAACAGGATTCAGCAGTGAAACCTTACATGTTGCTGATGGCCGCGTAACATAAGCATTCCTTTTCCCTCCATCGGAGCAACTGTTTGCTAAAACATTTTCCATTTGGGACTCTAGCAGTAATCGTGTTGACAGCCAGACTAATGATTACGCTTGGCACAAACCGCAGCCGGCTGAAAGACTGGCATATTTCTTCTCTAATTGAAGGATTTTAGCCCAATTTATAACAATGCAGAACGCCGACAATCAGCTGGAAGTGTTTTGTCTCGCAATCCTTTACTCGATTAAATAATGTTACCCAACATTATGCAATTAAAGCGTGCAGCCGCTCTTATTCATCGCGCAGTAACTCTTTACTGTGAGACGCTCTTAGAAAAGGTCTCGTGAAAGCGCTGCAATCATTCAAACGGGTTTATTTTACTTACTTTCTTAAACAGAACCTGTTCTTGTTTGCACAATCGTCCTCTAATGGTGATACATGAATCAAATAGGGTAAAAATAGTTGTGTGGTGTTTACAAAAGCATGACAGCTGCTAAGCCAATCAGCGATATTGATGCAGTCTTTGGATACATAGTTACCACTTATACACTTTATGAATCCTTGAGGTTCAGCTTTACTCAATGAATACAACTTCATTGTGAATTAAAGGGATACTCTCAGCTTAAACTAGGAGGTAGGAAAGGCAGGGGTTAAACATTTGTCCCTTTTAACCCCCTCTGCACTTCTCTCTCCTGCTTTTTAACCCTTTAGTTTCCTTTAAAAAATCACCTTATACCAGCGCTGACCTCCCTTTGGTCTCTGCAGTATATGACATGCTTCCAGCTAAGAATGTCATGTGACCGCAGGGGGTGGGGGCTAAACACCCCAGCCAATCCAGTGGGTCTCAATGCAGGAAGACTTTGATGCTATCAGATAAGGCTGGTTCCCAAAGGTCTCCTTCGGGCGAATGGGTAGAATGCAATGACCCTATTTCTACTGGAGTGGTAAACCGCTGGTGGGATCTTCAGAAAATAGGACCTGCAGTAAATAACCAGGGCTTATATGTTTCTGCTGGATTACCAATTGATGTTTGAAGTTATATTAACATTTTTGCTAGAAGTAACAATGCAGACACCAAGGACATATGTGATACAATGCCAGCAATCAACTGTTCATCGATTGTCTGACACATAGGAACCTCGGCCCAACGTCGCTACATCTATGTTACGGCTGCCACAATAGGAAATCAACCCTTAAAGGGGAACCTCTATTGTGCATAGGAACCTCAACCTTCCTTGGTCGATACATCTATGATTTTGCGTGAACCTTATCTGGGCCCTGTGACTTCTGGCTCCCCGCTGCTCGTCTCTTTGCCGATATATAGGGACGAGAAAATGAGCCACACACTTTTATGTTAGCATATCTGCGTGCTGCTTAGAGCTTGCACACATCTTTTATTGAAATGTAAGAGACAAAGGGAGGTGTCGTTACATAAGAGCATATTCATATAGAAGATGTGACCTCCACAAGTTGTACTTTTAGTAATCTGAATGTCCTGTACGACGAGAACAGGGAGCTTATGTTTCTGAACATTTTAGTATGAAAACACCCTGATACAATCAAGCTGAAAACACTTTAATTCTAAGGCAGAAGTTTTAACTCTTTGCTACGTCTCCTTCCAGTAAGAAATTACTGCAAGCTCACAGTTATCAGAGATAAGCAAGTTAGTGATGGAAAGGACACATGGAATTGATTGATAATGTATCAGGTGTCAGATAAATTTGGGTACGCTTATCACTGGGGATCTAGTCCTAAAAAAAAGTGTGGGAGCTCACCAAGATTTCTGTCACCTATTAACCATTGGTATGTCATACATAACCATCCATAGTGCACTCAAATGTTATATATAACCCAAATAAATGGTATTCACTGTATGGATCAAAAGGGAACTCCATTCCTCCTGCAAGAATAGTGGAGGAACTACATTCCCCTCTTGGCTTGACCACTGGTTTTCACCATTTTCAAAGCACTTTTCCCATGTTGTTTTCACCATGTTTATGAACATGGTGTGCTTAATGTCTGCAACTGCATGGTATGAATAACTAATGATGTAGATTGTTTTATGAATATCTTCCGAGGCTTATTCATTAGTGTTGTTGCACACAATGGTTGAAAATTGTAATATAGCTCACAGTAATATAGTGATAATCACAATAAACTTTGGTGATGCAGAACAGCAGGTGAAGCTTCAGCGATGAAACTTCACCTGCCGCTCTATGGTTTTCCCTATCTGGATTGCCGGAGTTTATCGCTGTTGCAACAACAAAGATTTTCAACATTGTTTGAAACAAAGCTAAACACCTGCATCTAGTGAATAACACTACCTATGAGTGAGATACAAAATATAATATGCTCACGATAACCAAGATCATAGTTACATAGTCTGAAAATAGACGTGCGTCCATCAGGTTCAGCCTTTCACACATTACCTACTGCTGTTGATCGAAAAGAAGGCAAGAAAAACAGTCTGAAGCGCTCACAAACAAGCAACATACGGGAGAAAAAAAAACTTCTTGACCCCAGAATGGTGTCAGATTTCTCCTTGGATCAAGCAGCTTTTACCCACATATTAAATATTATAACCCTTAATATTATGTTTTTACAAGAAGTCATCCAGGTGTTTAAAAGTATGTATAGTCTCTGACCCAACCACCCCAACAGGCAGAGAATTCCACAGCTTTATTGTTCTCACTGTAAAATAACCTTTCCTTTGCTTTCCTATACTTTCCTTTCATCCAGTCTAAGGCTAGGGTCAGACTAACGCATTTTTTGCGTCGTGCGTTCGAACGAATGGACGTATTTTTTCACGGAATACGCGATAGCGGTCATACGATGCGTATTTTCGTCCGTGATTTTGTACGGATCATCAATAAAACACTTTTTGCGTCTGGACGTTATGTTAGCCGTACATTAGCAGCGTCTGACGTCTCCTAATCACGAACACACGCCGCTAGAGGACGCAGCGCACTCTGCACGTCAGTACTAGCGGTATCACGTACTCGAAAATATGCGTTTGTTTGCCGCTTGCGTTGCGTGGTCACACTTTCGTGCTGCCGTACTTCGTATATTGCCTGTCATTGGCCGTCATTTGCTGCTACTACGGCCGTGATAAAGTGCGGCTGCACGCGCGTTTGCACTGCGTTAGTCTGACCCTAGCCTAAATGGGCGACCTTGTGTATAGTCCTGTTAATGAATAGGTTTCCAGACAATGGAAATGGCCCCGTATATATTTATATAAAGTTATCAGATCCCCTCTTACCTTGCTGGCCTTTGCGTTTGAAAATTGGGCATTGTTACTTAGTTTGAAGTCTATGATTATTCCCAAATCCTTTTCCTGCTTTGATTTCCCTAACTCTGTACCATTTAGGGTATAAATTGCTTGTGTGTTCTTCACTCCAAAGTGCATAACCTTGCATTTATTTATCCACATTAGATTTCATCTGCCATTTAAGTGATCCCGCACAGTCACAGGGCGCTGTAGCATGGTCCTCTAGGGCAATTCTATCACAAACAGTCTCTTTAACAGGTGGTAGTTTACAGACTTTATTGCAGAACAATTCCCAGTTGCCTAAATATCTGACAATTATGAGTGCAAAAATACATTAATTAATTTGAATATAGTTGTAACAAATTGTATTATAGCAGGAAATTAACCTGCAGAACGGGATCAGAAGTGGCTCTCAATACTCTTGAATTGATTGATAAATTTCTAATGAACATAAGCATACCACATTAATACTCTAAGCAGAGGTAATTTCTTATAGAATGTATTACATTTCTATTTTTAATTCAAGTGAGAACGTTGTGTTCAGTTAATGTTTTATTTAATTTCATAATAAATGGTACATTTTAAGACGTGTTTTTCTGAATTAGCCTCGGCAGAGACTTTTTTTAGGGTCATCCCTTTTCTTTTCAGTCTGGGAAACTGGTAGTTGATTGTGGCTCAGTATCCATAATATAACTCCGTCAATTAGGGATCCTATATTATATCTTTCTTGACTATGGGGACCAAATCAGCTTTTCTCCAATCCTCTGCTACGATTCCAGAAAGAAAAGAATCTTGAAAGATTAAAAATAGAGGCTTGCATATTTCAGCGCATAGCTCCCTCAGTACTCGCAGGTGAATGCCATCTGGCCCTGGTGCTTTGTTTACATGCACTTTGTTTAGTTTCTGCAAAACCTTTTCTTGAGTCAACTAATCACATTTATTAGTAAGTTTTTATCAATGATCAAGATCTTGTAAGCAACAATGACTGTACCTCTTGACTTGGAATAGGGCACGCTTCCATTCCACCAGAGGCAATACACCATTATCTGTGCCTCATACCACATCCTGCATGACAAATCTGTAAAATAGAAATGACTACATTATGTGTGTCATGTTCTCCAGAGTCCAGGGAAAATTGCATTTAATTACCATGCATATCATTTTGCCACAGATTATCGATTTGAAATCGTCTCGTCCATCCTTCATTCCCCCCCCCCCATTTTTTTTTTCTCTTGGACAGGTTGAGAATAAGACACATTATTAATTATTTTATTAATCGTACCGGCTGGGTGGAGTAGAGATACTACAGCTGCTCTGTGGCTGTGGAGACACAAGTTCAAATCCTGGCAAGAGCACCTCTCCAGTAAGTGTCCTTGGGCAAGACACCTAACGGTACATACTCACCACCGAGGACATACTTAAACGAGAGAAATCTCAAACAAAAAAAATATTTTTTTATAAAACGCCAGCATATTTGGCAGCGCTGTACATTGGGCACATTATAGACAGGATTACTATACATTGAACAATATTTTGACAAACCAGTACAGGAGGAAATGAGGGCCCTTTTCCCATGGGAACTCACAATCTAGAAGGCATTCAAACCTTACGCCAGGCGTCATCAACCACGGCCTTACAGAAGTTTGTATAGTACTTTAACCATGATGCACAGACAATCTAGTGAGTGTTTGAGCATCATGGAAGACGTAGCGCCAAAACATATGGAGGGTCGAGGTTGCTGTCTCCTGCCTTATACTAAACATACTCTTTATTCTAAAATAGAATTGGCGAGGTTCAATCTGTAACCTGGATCTAGGTATTTGGAAGAAATCTAACGAGCAAAGCAGACAGACACACAGACCAACTTACTAAATGGGTTATTGAAGGAGCACTGGCATTTTACTGACATTTCGGTGCTCTTCTCTTCGGCACAGTTCGGCGATTCAAGTTCGCCGACCCTGCGGTGAATTCAGTATTTACTGCAGGGTTCTCAAAGTGTGCCGAAGGGATTTGCTGAGTGTCACGATAAACCTGCCGAACGCAGCCACAAACCGCCGAATGTAGTCGCCGAACGCAGCTGCAAACCACCAAACGCAGCTGACAATCTTCTGAACGCTGCCCAACAGACCACTGAACACCTCTGATCAGTCGCCGAAGGCAGCAGAAAAAAGGCGATCAGCCCCCGAACCAGGTAAACCCCCCCGCAATTTATAAAAGGAGTTAAAAAAATTAAATGCATGAAAATAAAAGATAATGTCCTATGAATAATAATAAAAAGGTCTGTTACAGAATATAAAATAAAGAAAGGCATTTCAAAAAAATTCACCAGAAAAATGCCTAAAAATATTCAAATTGGATTCGCCTGTTTAAATCTGTCAAACAGAAGCACATTTTGGTGCTGTCTGGCGTTCCCTAGATTAACCATTACTTCAATTTAAGTGCCACCGACGGTCGCCGAATTGCGTCGACCTGCGGTGAATTGCACAGTATTTCGCTGGCAATACGCCAATATTTGAATTTCCACGAAATTGCATTGTTCAGTGCAATTCGGTGGCAAATTTGGCTCTCTTTTAATAGCCCCTTTAAAGGTAATTTTGCTCAACGCTTCATAGCAGCAATGGCCATAAACCAAGCATATGAAAGCTTTAAATGATCTGCTTTGGTTATGCTGAAGAACATCAAACATACCACAAATCTACAACATTATCCTGTATCGGGTCGGCTAAAACAGTGATATATATATATTTTTTTATATTTGTGTACTGTATATCTATACAGATATGTATAGTCAAGAGAAGACACGGGAGCACATTCTTGTTAAACCTTATTTTATTTTACCGTTTTTATTGCGTTTTCTCAGTAAAAATGTGTTTATTTTCTATGTACAGTATAATTTTGCGTTTAAAAAAATATTGCAGTGTTTACTTTCTACTTTCATCTTGCGTACGTGCACTTTTTTTAACGTAAGGCAAGTCTCAATGATTTAAAGCAGGAAACTATAGGATTTTGTTTTTTTCTGACATTTTAACATTGCAAGAATTGTACTGAATGTAAACAGTTCTTCCTCGACGCCCATGCCTTCAGTCATTCAAGTTGTTACCTGCTTTTTGGTTTGTGATTCTAGAATGACAAATCACATGACCCTGTCTTTCACATTTTGTTCTTTTGTAGACCTCAATGACGTTTAACGCTTTCACTGCCATCTGCTCGCTTAGGAATGTGCAATATATTATTTATTATTTACACGCAAAATATAATGGAGACTTACAGGGTTATTCAAAGAGATTCGAAAAGTCACCGCACGTTCGGTGACTTTTCGTTCTCTTCAATTCGGTTCCTTTTGCCGATCCCATTTCGGTGACCCTGCGGTGTATTCAGCAAGCACCACAGGGCCCCCGAATTGCAGGGAAAGGCTGCCGCAAACCTGACGAAAACTAACCGCAAAACCCACCGAATGCACGCCGAAAACAAGCAAAAACATCTGGATTAACCTTCGAAAAACCCGAGCAGGAGCCGATCACACACAGCGAAGCAGCCGAACAGGAGCCGAATCACACAGAGCCGAAGCAGCTGAGACGCAGAGGAGGCAGTGAATAAATTAGCAAAACCGTTTGTATGAATCTGTGAAAATGAAAAGCTGTTTGCAAAGAAACTACTGAGCGAAAATGTCTGAAATTTACACAGGAGGTCCAGGGAATGATAATAAAGAGGGCTGTTACAGAAAAAATAAGTAAACTTAAAAAAAAAAATCAGACTTTAAAAAAAAAAAATCAGAAAAATGCTTAAAGTATCCTAAAAAATCAATGAATAAAGAGACTTTTTGCTGCAGAATTTTATAATGAACGGTTTATTAGATATTGAATTAAAACGGGAATGTTTTTAACATTGAAGCCTATGGGATTCTCCTGAATAAATTTTCCGAATTAAATCACCGAATGGCAGGGCATTAGGGGAACCTTTCACTGCTGGTTTGTGTTCTCTGAATAGCCGAAGCAGTGCATTTTCATGGGGATTTCACTGCCCTCGAACAGGCACCGAACAGGCACCGTATGTGCAGGCAATTCGCCAGGATTTGGCGAATTGCCTGCTCTCTGGATAGCCGAATGGCCAGGAAAGGCAACCGAATGCTGATTTTCAGCGTTCGGTTACCTTTCTCAAGCAATTCGGATCTCTTTGGATAACCCTGTATTTGTGAACTGACTGAAAACAGAGGTTGAGCATTCTCACCGCATCCCAGTTATTTGTGCAACAACCTTCAATGATGGGTACCAGTGGCATAACTAGAAACCTGAGGGCCCCGGTGCGAGAATCCATGAAGGGCCCCCAAAAAAGATCCATATTTTTACTTTTTTTTTCCTGAAATATAAAAAGATAGTATGCCATTTATATTAATTAGTTCAACTTACTTTAATTAGGTCATTAAATATGTCACCAGCATATTGAAAGCCCCCCCCCCCGGAAATCCTGACAATCCTGACACACTGCACATTACAGAGCTCCACAGCAATAAGGCTGGGGTCAGACGAGCGTGATTTCTACGGACTGTACGTCCGTGCAGTACGGACATCGTCAGTACGGATGACGCAGTAGTGGTCACACAGTCCGTTTTTTCACTGAAGTTATTTTTTGACGGATGTAGGAGGGGAAAATAAATTACAATGAAAAAACATTCTGTCCGTCAAAAATGCTGGACGTATAAATGCAGTCCGTCTGACCTCGCTCCATCACTCACACACAAAGCTATGCAGACGTTGTGGACGTGGCGCACTCCGCACGTCCGTTCTAGCAGTATTACGTTCTTGCCTAACCTGCGTCCGTTTGCCGCGGCCGTTGTGCGTCCGCAGTTCAGTGCGGACGTACTTCATGTGTCAGGCTCCAATGGACTTACTTTCATGCTATCACGGACGTACTTTTAGGCGCAATCACGGACGTGAACACTACGCTCGTCTGACACCAGCCTAAAACTCACAGTAATGTGCGGTGTGTATGAGCATATCACAGAGCTCCACAGCAATAAAACTCACAGTAATGTGCAGTGTGTATGAGCATATCACAGAGCTCCACAGCAATAAAACTCACAGTAATGTGCAGTGTGTATGAGCATATCACAGAACTCCACAGCAATAAAACTCACAGGAAGCACTGGGGTGTATGAGCAGGCACATAATCTAATAATCTACAGCAATATATCTCAGTGAACGCTGGGGTATTTGAGCAGGCACATAATCCAAAGCAATGTAACTCACAGGACACGCTGGGGTGTTTGAGCAGGCACATATTCCACAGCAAGAACCTGCAGGAACCATGACTGGCCCCACCCTAGGCAAAAACATACAACCCTCCTGTTAACATGCATTGGTCCACTCCTGGTCCACAATGTTGACTCCAGACAGTATCACATTTTTTTCCAGGTTCACTATGACCTCTTCAGTCCATCCCATTTTTAATGTAATTTGCACTATGTGTATTTCACAGAGCTCCACAGCAATAAAACTCACAGTAATGTGCATTGTGTATCAGTATAAATCACAGAGCTCCAAAGTATAGCTCACAAATAAGTATAAAATAAATTAAAAGAAGAATTATATATTCTAGGCAAGCCCCCAGGCAGGCGAGTGTGCGCCCCCCCCCCCCGGACTCAAGGGCCCGGGTGCGGTCGCACCCTCTGCACCCCTGGTAGTTACGCCCCTGATGGGTACTGTAACGCTTACCAGAAGGCCAAAGATGGGCAACATCTTTATAGGTATACACAGCGCAACGAGAACCTAAAGGGTTATTCACAGAGCACCGAAATGTCACTGACAAAACCACCACAAAACTGCTGAAAATCCACCAAAAAACACAGCGGATACGATCCAAAGTATGGGATCACTTTGAACCGCCGCAAAAAACATGCCAAACAAGTCCAAAAAAGCAGATGATCCACCGAACACAGCGCCGACCAGCTAAAGGAAAAAGCCAACAAGCCAACGAATAGGGTAAAAGAAAAAAAAGCTTGAAAGTGTAAAATTTAACCCAAATTTAGCTGACGACCGGGGTAAAATAAAAACAATAGGATTGAAAGTGTCAAAATTAAATGCTTTTTGCAAATAAACTGCTGAATGAAAATGCCTGGAATTAACATATAAGGTCCTATGAATGATAATTAAAAAGTTACAGAAAAAAAGAGAAACCGCTGATAAAAAGCATACGGGGAAAAAAAATTGCCGAAAAAACCCTAAAAGATTATATAAAAAAAAAAAAAAATCAATAAAGAGACTTTTTACTGCAGATTAAAATAATAAACGGTTTATTAGATATTGAATAAAAACAGGGATATTTTTAATATTGAAGCCTATGGGGTTCACCTGAATGATTATTGCAATAATCTCTTATCTGGCCTCCCTCTGTCCCGCCTCTCCCCCCTACAATCCATCCTGAACGCCTCCGCCAGGCTAATTCACCTCACCCGCCGCTCTGTCTCTGCCGCTCCCCTCTGCGAGTCCCTTCACTGGCTCCCCATCCACTGCAGAATTAAGTTCAAAATCCTTATCCTTACCTACAAAACCCTCACTAACTCAGCTCCCCACTACCTGTCCTCACTAATCACCAAATACACCCCAGCCCGCTCCCTAAGGTCAAACAGTGACCTGCGCCTAGCTTCTCCCCGCATCACCTCTTCCCATGATAGACTGCAGGATTTCTCACGCGCAGCCCCCACTCTCTGGAACGCTCTCCCTCATACTGTCAGACTTTCCCCTAACTTCTCTTCCTTCAAACGCTCCCTGAAAACATTCCTATTTAGGGAAGCCTACCACCCAACTCACTGACGCAACCATCAATCACTCTCACCTTCCAGTCCTCTCCTCCTGTTTCCAACCCCAACCCTCCCAGATTGTGAGTTCCTACGGGAATAGGGCCCTCATCTCCTCCTGTACTGTTTGTCAAATGTTGTTCAATGTATTGTAACCCTGTCTATACTGTGCTTATTGTACAGCGCTGCGGAATATGCTGGCGCTTTATAAATAAAGAATAATAATAATAATAATAATAAACCTGCCAAATGAAAACTCCGAACAGCAGGGCATTTCGGCAACTTTTTCCTGCTGTTCGGTGCTCTCTGAATAGCCGAAGCATTGCTTCTCTATGGGGATTCACTGCCCTCGAACAGGCACCGAACAGGCACCGTATGTGCGGGCAATTCGCCAAAATTTGGCGAACTGCCTGCTCTCTGAATAGCCAAATGGCACTGTATGGGGAAATTCCCTGTTTGACATTTCAGGGCCAGATCGTCTCTCTCTTAATAACCCCATTGATTTTTGGTCAATTTTTTTATTTCGTAATCCTACAATACTAGACGTCCATTAACATTTATTTATTTGTTATAACATGCTCTGCAACAAAATATGACATTGTTCTTTGACTGTAAACTCGTTGCAACTAATGGCCTCCCCTCCCATTTCCTTTCTGTATGCCATTTGATTTTATTATGAAACTTTGGAATAAATTCATACTTACAACTTTTTTTAAATTCGAGAAAAATAGGTAATAGTGCTATAACGTAATTTTTTTGTAACAATATATACAGGGTTATTCAAAGAGATCCGAATTGCTTGAGAAAGGTAACCGAACGCTGAAAATCAGCGTTCGGTTACCTTTCTTGGCCATTCAGCTATCCAGAGAGCAGGCAATTCGCCAAATCCTGGCGAATTGCCTGACCATACGGTGCCTGTTCGGTGCCTGTTCGAGGGCAGTGAAATCCCGATAGAGAAGCAATGCCTTGTCTATTCAGAGAACACAAACCAGCAGTGAAAGGTTCCCGAAATGCCCTGCTGTTCGGTGGTTTAATTCGGCAAGTTTATTCAGGAGAATCCCATAGGCTTCAATGTTAAAAATATTCCCGTTTTAATTAAATATCTAATAAACTGTTCATTATAAAATTCTGCAGTAAAGAGTCTCTTTATTTATAGATTTTTTTTAGGATATTTTAAGCATTTTTCAGAATTATTTTTTTTAAGTTTACTTCTTTTTTCTGTAACAGCCCTTTTTATTATCATTCCCTGGACCTCATTTGTAAATTTCAGACATTTTCGCTCAGTAGTTTCTTTGCAAAGAGCGTTTCACTTTTCAAACATTCATGCAAACTGTTTTCCTAATTTATTCACGTCGCTCTGTCTGTGGTCTTGGCTTTTTCCAGCGGCTTCGCTGGGTGTGATCGGCTCCTGCTCGGGCTTTTTCCGTGGTTTTCGGCAGGTTAATCCAGATGTTTTTGAGGGTTTTCGGCGTGCATTCACTGGGTTTTGCGGTTCGCTTTTGAGGGTTTGCGGCAGCTTTTCCCTGCAATTCGGGGACCCTGTGGTGTTTGCTGAATACACCGCAGGGTCACCGAAATGGGATCGGCAAAAGGAACCGAATTGAAGAGAACGAAAAGTCACCGAACGTGCAGCGACTTTTCGAATCTCTTTGAATAATCCTGATAATTGAAAATAAACTAACCAATAAATTAGCACATTAACCTCCTGGAAGCCGGCCTCTATCTTGCAGTGCTGTGTTTTGGGTGGCCCAGTGCACTTCACACAAAATTAAATCTACAAACTATTGAGAGGGGCAGTGAGGCAAAGTGATGGGTACGCATAGGGTGTGGGAAGACAAAGGGTAGATAATAGGGGGCAGTGAGACAAAGTAATGGGTAGGCATGGCGTATTGGACAGTGAGGTAGTGTAGGGTGCTTCACCTTACAGGATTGGTGTTGCCCACAAAAGGGTTATTCAAAGAGAATTGAAATGCCACCGCACGTTCGGTGACTTTTCGTTCTTTTCAATTCAGTACGATTTGGCGATCCCATTTCAGAAACCCTGTGGTGTGTTTAGCAAGCACCACAGGGCCGCCGAAATGCAGGGAAAAGTCATCGAAAACTCACAGCAAAACGAGGGCGAACGCACACCGAAACCCGCAAAAACATCTGGATTAACCGGTCGAAAACGCCATAAACCCGACACCGCAGACGAATGGAGTGAATAAATTAAAAAAACAGTTCGCTTGAATGTTTGAAAAGTGAAACGCTGTTTGCAAAGAAACTACTGAGCGAAAATGTCTGAAATTTACATATGAGGTCCAATGAATGATAATAAAAAGGGCTGTTACAGAAAAAATAAGTAAAAAAAGTGCATTTTTCAGGATTTTTTTTAAATATCCTAAAAAATCTATAAATGAAGAGACTTTTTACTGCAGAATATTATAATGAACGGTTTATTAGATGAATTAAAACGGGAATATTTTTAACATTGAAGCCTATGGGATTCGCCTGAATAAATCCGCCGCATGAAACCACCGCATGGCAGGGCAATTCGGCAACATTTCACTGCTGGTTTTTGCTCTCTGAATAGACGAAGCATTGCTTCTCTATGGGGATTTCACTGCCCTCGAACAGGCACCGTATGTGCAGGCAATTCGCCAGGATTTGGTGAATTGCCTGCTCTCTGGATAGCCGAATGGCCAAGAAAGGTAAGCGAACGCTGATTTTCAGCGTTCGGTTCCCTTTCGGCAGCCATTCGGATCTCTTTGAATAACCCTGTGTATATTAGTGACACATGGGCAAACTTCCCTACTGGTCTCCAACATACTTGGGATTACAGGCTTAACCACTTCAATGCGGAGGACGCGCTGAGCGCGTCCTCCGCATTACCGCTGGTATGCGGAGGACGCGCTGAGCGCGTCCTCCCATTGGGGTCAGCGTTCGGCCGGGTTCCGGCCGATCGCTGGCCCCTCCGGTGCGGGCTGACATCCTCGATGTCAGCCGCGCATCCGGAACCGCAGCCGCTGGTATTAGGTGTCATCGCGGCAGCGCGATGACACCTAATTCAGGCGCCCCCCCCCGCATGTGCGGAGGAGGCGCCTGAAAGGGAGGGGGGGAGGTCCTTCGGACCTCTCTCCCTCCCGATCGGCGGCTCTGTGGGGGTTAACCCAGGGATCATTTGGAAGGGCACAGCCTGCCCTTCCAAATGGTGCCTGGCATTAACCCCTGGGGAGCTGGATCGCGAATCGGCGCTGAAAAGCGCCGGTTCGCGATCCTTTCCCGGAGCTGGCCGACATCTTGGATGTCGGCCAAGCCTCCGGGAACTCCCCCTGAGGACTGGCGTCATCGTGCGTAGCACAATGACGCCAGTCCTGGACTTAACCCCTAACTGCCACCAACGGTGGAGATAGGGAGTTCATTGGAACTCCCTATCTCCCGATCCGTGGCAGCTAGGGGTTAAATTTTGGTATGGTTGGATCGGCCAGAGCATGGCCGTTCCAACGATACCAAACACTACTGTGAAAAAGTTTGTCAAAAAAAAAAATGAAAAATAAAAACAAATTAAAACAAAAAATTATATAAAAAAATAAACACTTTTTTTTTCTTTTTTTTGGTTTGTTAATGCAGCAATATTGTTCCCAATTCAATTATAATGTGAACAATGATGCTGCACTAACGATTTTTGTATGCGGTGCGTTTGTTAAAAATAGTGTAATTTTCCCCAAAAAAAAATGTAACGAGACCCCATCTCTAATTTTTTTAACAAGCGCACCCCATACAAAATATAACCGCAATTGCTCGCATGTTAGAATGTGAAAAAAAACACTTTACACATTGTAAATTATTGAAAATACATATTTTATTGCATTTTTTGTTATAATATACAGACATGACATAACGTATACATATAATAATGACATATTATGAATCTACCGAGTCTGACGGAAAGAACGATATATAATATGTCTGGGTAATATGCTAAAATAAGCCTTCAAAACACGTTTAAACATGATGAGCAAATCCGGTAAAAATGACCTCAGCACAGGGGCGGGAAAAGCCTCAGCAGCGAAAGGGTTAAATTAGGTTAGATTGGAAATGTTTTGTAATAAAAAAAATGATATTGCGTGTCCCATCCCCCATCTATAGATCCATAGATTGTAAGCTTTCTTGAGCAGGGTCTTCTTTTCCTATCATCATTATCAGTGCGTCAAGTTTGTTAATTTTATTTCTGTTTTGTCCTATCCATTGTACTGCGAGACGGAATATGTTGCTGCTTAATAAATAATTGATTGAAATTGTAATTATTGCAGCCTGGAGGGAAATGATGAATCACGTATTCTAATAATTGACGTTGATATATGACACTTTGCAGATATGAACTCTCTCCGTGCATAGTTAAATGGCTTCGATCCCCACTGATTAATCCTTTCTTTCCTGCCTGCATTTCCATGTAGATTGTAAACTGCTATTATGTGACTGTGCTAATGACATAACCCCGTGTGATGGGCCCTTTGTGAAGAATCCAACGCATGCCTGGTACGACACGTCACTCAACTCCGACAGTAATATTAATTGTCAACTGTGAAGCATCACTTACTCAGCTGATTGTTAAGAAACGCCTGAAAGAGATATAATAGAAATAATGACCTTATTACTAATCTGACCATGGATTGAACTCGCAGTGTCAGGCAGTGATCATCCCCGGTGTGATGCACCATCGACACTTCCTGTACCATTTAACATTTTCACTCATACATAATCGTATGCATATTGCGTACCTTCAGGCTAGGGTCAGACGAACGCAGTGCGAACGCGCGTGCAGCCGCACTGTATCACGACCGTGCTAGCAGCAAATAACGGCCAATGACGGGCAATATACGAAGTACGGCCGCACGAAAGTGAGGCTGCGCAACGCAAGCGGCAAACAAACGCATTTTTTCCGTCTGACGTACAGAGTGCGCTGCGTCCGCTAGCGGCATGTGTGTGTGATTAGGAGACGTCAGACGCTGCTAATGTCCGGCTAACATAACGTCCAGACGCAAAAAGGGTTTTATTGATGATCCGTACAAAATCACGGAAGGAAATGCGCATCGTATGACCGCTATCGCGTATTCCGCGAAAAAATACGTTCATTCGTTCGAACGCACTTTTTCACGGACGACGTGAAACATGCGTTCGTCTGACCCTAGCCTGATTCAGAGGTCAAGTCCTATTAAAAATAAGTCTGAGAACTCACCAAGATTTCTGTTCGACCATTATTCCTGTCATCCAATAAATTTCAGGGTGCTGTAGCTGCTGCAGCGCTTCTATATGTACAGAAGTGTCATTGATAAGGCATACACCCAGGACATGCTTGAAAACGAGAGGAATCTCAATGTATCCTTCCTGGTAAAATACTTTATATAGAAATTGCCATTACCGTTACCGGGCATTCCCAATGTCAGGCCCTCAAAACACCCTTAACCCCTTCGCTGCTGAGCCATTTCACGTCTTAAGCCTTTTTTATTACTTATTTTTCTTTACTTTAAACATGGTCATGTTTGGTATCATTGGAAAGGCCATACTCTGGCCTAAATGATATCAAACATGACCCTGCTAGGTGCCAACAGTTAGGGGGTTACTTGGAACCACGATATCTCCCATCTCCACCCCATCTTTCCTTAGGAGTCAATTAGGACGTTTCCCACACGTCCTCAGCAGTGAAAGGGTTAAATATACAGGTCTATTCAATGAAAGGTGAAACACCGGTGAATGACTGAAGAAGTGAAAATTCTATCAGAGTTATTCAGAGAAGGGTGAAGCTCTGGAGAACTTTTGAAGAAGGGAAAATTCTAGGTCCATAATGAGACATGGGGCTGGGCTAAAAAAGCTCATTACTGAACCACCAGGTATAGAGACTTACAGGGTTATTCAAAGAGAGGTGAAAAGCAGGAGAATGAATGGAGAATGGAAAATTCTAGGTCAAAATAGCCGATTTGGAAAGTGAGATAAATGGGAGAATTTTTCTGGTTTGGCTATTTTGACCTAGAATTTTCCATTCTCCAGTCATTCTCCTGGTTTTCACCGCTCTCTGAATAACCCTGTTTGAATAATCCTGATAGGCCTGCCACTGGACCACGATGAATTCAGGAAGCCCCTCACCTGCAGTAAAGGCAACCAGTAGATGGGTAAATATGTATACAAATATTTTATTATTATATGTATACTTATTAATTTTTAATAATTTTTTAAAATATTTTGAAACATTTTGTTTATGATAATATTTATTTCAATATTTCATTTGCTTTAATATTCATTTTAATATTGAATTTACTTGAAAATTTATTTGTCAGATTTTTTGCTGTGGATCTCTGTGATATACTCATACACTACACAATACTGTGTGCGTTATTGCTGTGGATCTGTGATACGCTCAACAGCGCACATTACTGTGTGGTTTATTGCTGTGGATCTCTGATACGCTCATACACAGCACACATTACTGTCAGTTTTATTGCTGTGGATCCCTGTGATAAGCATGCGTGTGGTTTAGTGGGCATGGTTTGAGGGGAGTGGCAGCATTTCTTCCTTGGACCCAGACAATTTATTGTCATGGCCTGGACCTAGCTCTATTAATTCGCTGCACGCTGGTGAGCGTCCCCTATTCAATGGCTGCATGCGGGCATGTGGCATCTTTTCATTGGTTGCACGCTGCTTGGCGCTTTAGGCTGGGGTCAGACGAGCGTGATTTCTACGGACTGTACGTCCGTGCAGTACGGACATCGTCAGTACGGATGACGCAGTAGTGGTCACACAGTCCGTTTTTTCACTGAAGTTATTTTTGACGGATGTAGGAGGGAAAAATAAATTACAATGAAAAAACATTCTGTCCGTCAAAAATGCTGGACGTATAAATGCAGTCCGTCTGACCATGCTCCATCACTCACACACAAAGCTATGCAGACGTTGTGGACGCAGCGCACTCCGCACGTCCGTTCTAGCAGTATTACGTTCTTGCCTAACCTGCGTCCGTTTGCCGCGGCCGTTGTGCGTCCGCAGTTCAGTGCGGACGTACTTCATGTGTCAGGCTCCAATGGACTTTCTTTCATGCTATCACGGACGTACTTTTAGGCGCAATCACGGACGTGAACACTACGCTCGTCTGACCCCAGCCTTATGAGACTTCATGGTGAGCACCCCCATCTTTCTTCCTAGAAAAAACACTGCTTGTAATAGAGCTGGTGATAAGGAGCCACCGATAGTTAAGGGCTTGCGCCGTCATTACAGGGTTATTCAGAGCGGTGAAAATCAGGAGAATGACTGGAGAAGTGAAAATTCTAGGTCAAAATGGCCAAACCAGAAAAATTCTCCCATTTATTTCACTTTCCAAATTGGCTATTTTGACCTAGAATTTTCAGTTCTCCAGTCATTTTCCTGGTTTTCACCTCTCACTGAATAACCCCGATTAGCCTTTAGATGCGTCAGTCACACTGCGGGCCCTGATATCTATATTTTACTGCAAACACAAAAGCAGGTGCAAGTCTTTGCAAAACACCAACATTATCAAATGTATCTAAATATGGTGCAAGGTCAAATCAGTTTAGGTTGTTTTAGTGCATGTTATCCATTGTTGCGCTCAGTGCTTTTTTTCGGGAAAAATAGGTGAGGGTACTCACGCCCAGGGAAAAACTGATTATTATGATGATTTTTCGTGTCCTAATAAATACTCTTTTATTCACACTGGATATAGTGCCCCCAGTTCACACATGGATATATTGCCCCAGCTCACACATGGATATATTGCCCCAGCTCACATGGATATATTGCCCCAGACCAGCTCACATGGATATATTGCCCCAGACGGGCTCACATGGATATATTGCCCCACACCAGCTCACATGGATATATTGCCCCAGCTCACATGGATATATTGCCCCAGCTCACACATGGATATATTGCCCCAGCTCACATGGATATATTGCCGCAGACCAGCTCACATGGATATATTGCCCCAGACGGGCGCACATAGATATATTGCCCCACATGGGCTCACATGGATATATTGCCCCACACCAGCTCACATGGATATATTGCCAATCCATAATAAATCTTGTTAAAGCTCTGAATGGATCACATTCTAAATAGCAATATCATGTGAAAGGACACTATTAATCTCAAAGATGACATTAATAAAAAAATTAAAAAGAAATGCAAAATCAGAGCTGGAAAAAAACCAAACCATCAGCTACAGCTGCTTTATTATTTAAATATAGTTACATAGTTACATAGTTACATAGTTATATAGGCTGAAAAAAGACATGCGTCCATCGGGTTCAGCCTCTCCCACATAACCTACTGCTGTTGATCCAAAAGAAGGCAAAAAACCCAGTCTGAATGCTTGCCAATATGCAACATACTGGGAAAAAATTCCTTCTTGACCCCAGAATGGCAGTCAGATTTCTCCTTGGATCAAGAAGCTTTTACCCACATATTAAATATTATAACCCTTAATATTCTGTGTCTGCAGGAAGTCATCCAGTCGTTTTTTAAAAGTCTGTACAGACTCTGACCCAACCACCTCAACAGGCAGAGAATTCCACAGCTTTATTGTTCTCACCGTAAAATAACCCTTCCTATGCTTTAAACTAAATTTTCTTTCTTCCAGTCTAAATGGATGACCCCTTGTCCTATGTATAGACCTGTTAATGAATAGGTTATCAGACAATGGTTGATAATGGCCCCGTATATATTTATATAAGGTTATCAGATCCCCTCTAAGGCGCCTTTTCTCTAAACTAAACAGGTTTAAGCTTGTTAGTCTTTCCTCATAACTTAACCCTTCCATCCCCCTTATTAATTTAGTTGCCCGTCTCTGCACTTTTTCTAGCGATATAATATTTTTAAGACAGGTGCCCAAAATTGCACGGCATATTCAAGGTGCGGCCTGACCATTGATTTATACAGAGGCAAAATTATGTTTTCATCCCGTGAGTGAACTCCCCTTTTAATGCATGCCAGTACTTTGCTGGCCTTGGCGGCTGCTGTTTGACATTGCACATTGTTACTTAGTTTGAAGTCTATGATTATTCCCAAATCCTTCTCCTGCTTGGATTTCCCTAACTCCGTACCATTTAGGGTATACATTGCTTGTGTGTTCTTCACTCCAAAGTGCATAACTTTACATTTATCTAGATTAAATTTCATCTGCCATTTAAGTGCCCAGTCCCCCAATCTATCTAAATCCCTCTGCAGCGAAGTAACATCCTGCTCACATTGTATTACTTTTCCTAGCTTTGTGTCATCTGCAAACACTGATACATGACTTTCAATGCCTATCTCAAGGTCATTTATAAATAAATTGAATAGTATTGGTCCTATAACAGACCCCTGAGGGACACCACTTACCACTGGTGTCCATCTTGAAAATGTACCATTTATGACCACTCTCTGTACCCTATCTTTTAGCCAGTTTTCTATCCAAGAACAAGTATTTTCATCTAGACCATTTTTTCTTAATTTAAATAGTAACCTTTTGTGTGGAACTGTGTCGAAAGCTTTGGCAAAATCTAAGTAAATCACATCCACTGCGACTCCCTGATCTATACTTCTACTTACTTCCTCATAGAACGTAATTAGGTTAGTCTGACATGATCTGTGTTTCATGAAACCATGCTGATTTTTGCCAATTACATTATACCTCCCAATAAATTCCTGAATACTATCCCTTAGTAACCCCTCAAATACTTTCCCAGCCACAGATGTTAAGCTCACAGGTCTATAATTCCCAGGCACAAATTTTAAACCTTTCTTAAATATAGGGACCACGTCAGCTTTCTCCAATCCTCTGGTACTATTCCTGAAAGAAAAGAATCTTGAAAGATTAAGAACAAAGGTTTACATATTTCAACACATAGCTCTCTTAGTACTCGCGGGTGAATTCCATCTGGACCTGGGGCTTTATTAACATTCACATTGTTTAATTTGTGTAAAACCTTGTCCTGAGTCAACCAGTCACTTTGTATTAGTAAGTTTTTATTAATGAATTTCATGTCTCCTGTTATAGGTTTCTCTTTGATAAATACTGAAGAAAAATAATCATTTAAAATTTCTGCCTTATCCTGATCTTCAGTTAACAATAACCCTGACTCAGATTTTAGTGAACCTACATTTTTACTCTTAGGTTTTTTGGAATTTATGTACCTAAAGAATCTTTTAGGGTTGGTCTTGCTCTCTTTGGCTATTTCTTTTTCATTTTCTAGTTTAGCCCATCTAATCGCATTTTTACATGCTTTATTGGCTGCCCTATATGCTTTATAGGATGCCTCAGATTTATCAAATTTAAAAGCTTTAAATGCCTTCTTTTTATTTTTCATTTCCTTAGTTACCTTCCTACTAAGCCACATTGGTTTCAGTCTGTTTCTTTTATATTTATTAACCAGTGGAATATATTGTGACGTGTACTTTTCTATAAATATGATATATTTATTACAGCACCCACATATGTATCAGCGCAACCAGTGGGTTTTTTTTTAGGCCGTACCGGCACCTCATCGCCAGCCGCCGTTTAATTTTTGACAGCCCCAGCTCACATGGATATATTGCCCCAGCTCACACATGGATATATTTCCCCAGCTCACACATGGATATATTGCCCCAGCTCACATGGATATATTGCCCCAGACCAGCTCACATGGATATATTGCCCCAGACGGGCTCACATGGATATATTGCCCCACACCAGCTCACATGGATATATTGCCCCAGCTCACATGGATATATTGCCCCAGCTCACACATGGATATATTGCCCCAGCTCACATAGATATATTGCCCCAGCTCACATGGATATTTTGGCCCAGGCCAGCTCACATGGGTATATTGCCCCAGGCCAGCTCACATGGATATATTGCCCCAGCTCACATGGGTATATTGCCCCAGACCAGCTCACACATGGATATATTGCCCCAGACCAGATCACACATGGATATATTGCCCCAGACCAGATCACACATGGATATATTGCCCCAGACCAGCTCACACATGGATATATTGCCCCAGACCAGCTCACACATGGACATATTGCCCCAGGCCAGCTCACATGGATATATTGCTCCCAGACCAGCTCACGCATGAATATATTGCCCCAGACCAGCTCTCTTTCCTTCAACGAGCGGCCGCCTGCATGGATATCTGCCACTCGCCTGGGATCCCTCCTCCAGCCAGCCGCGATCTCGAGTTCACGTGAACTCCGCGATCTCAATCGCGGCTGGCTGGAGGAGGGATCCCAGGCGAGCGCCAGATATCCATGGAGGTGGCCGCTCGTTGAAGGAAAGAACGAAGCGGCCGCTGGATCTGCCCCTCCGCTGACGAGACAGCTCCAGATTCGGACTCTGAGAGTCCGATACTGGAGCTGTCAAAAATTAAACGGCGGCTGGCGATGAGGTGCCGGTACGGCCTAAAAAAAAAACACTGGTTGCGCTGATACATATGTGGGTGCTGTAATAAATATATCATATTTAAATAATAAAGCAGCTGTAGCTGATGGTTTGTTTTTTTTCCAGCTCTGATTTTGCATTTCTTTTTAATTTTTTTATTAATGTCATCTTTGAGATTAATAGTGTCCTTTCACATGATATTGCTATTTAGAATGTGATCCATTCAGAGCTTTAACAAGATTTATTACTTGTGTAGTGTCGCTGGATGTCATAGGAAACTACACAGAGGTATAGCGGCGGATATAAGGGGTTATTGAGAGTCGATCTGGCCCCGAAATGTCACCGAACAGGGAATTTCTCTGTACGGTGACATTTCGGGGACATTCAGCTATTCAGAGTTTTTGACGGGTGTTTGGTGGGATTACGGCAGATTTGCAGAGGGTTTTCCCTGCACTCCGGGGACCCTGTGGTGAATTCTGAATTAACCGCACGGTGGGGAACTTTGATTCCCTGAAGTGCAGGGAAGTGAGGGGAACGAGAGAGCACCGAAATGTCGGCGACATTTCAGTGCTCTCTGTTTAACCCCCTTACTGTTATATATTGAATCTTTAATGGGTGATAGTGTAAATATGGAACAATGAACATGGAAACCATTAATATAATCATACTGCTGCTTGCTCCATTAGGCTGCGGTCAGACGAGCACTTCGCACATACGTCTGACCGCACTGTTTGCTGTCCATCGTAGCTTTTAAAAGGAGTCAATGTAGAACAACACATGAAGCACATGCACACTTTTTCACGCACAGGCTACGCATGTCGCAACAGATGCCATGGAGGCATCGATGTGAAAAAGCTACAACGGACGTAAAGACACCCCAACATACAGCTTTTTTGTTTCTTTTTCTCAACGTCAGTCAAAACTAACTGATACTATGTTATCCACAATCAGTGCGTTTGTGTGACCGCGGCCTTATTCTGATCTTGCCCAGATGGCAGGCAACTACCATAAGCTGTAGTTTGCCTTGATGTTGGCAGGTGGACTGACACATTCATACTTTTTAATTAAAATCTCTGTATTTGTGTATTGTGGAGATATGGGAAATGACAATTTTGTGGCTATGTAGCGATATTCCTCGTCTGACTTTTGGGCTTCCATCAGTCATGTAAGCGAGCTCTATTTAGGTTGGGGAGCGCAGTCAGCAGGAGGGAGTTTGTTTTGTCTTGTCACTTGTCGTTAAGTAAAGAATCGCTGATTACAATGTTAGGACTTTATGCATGTTTCACTAGTAACACGCAACATAAATAAACTGCTGATTTATAGATGAGAAAAAGGTGACCGGAGTGGAGATGTTGCTTTCTCATATGTTCTTGTACGAGACATGATAACTTAAGTATGTTGATTCAGACAAGGCGATAGAAAGGTCAACTTAATGCCCATCCTGCATAGCAAAACACAGCATTCTGTAAATGTAACAACTGAATGAAAGGTGGGATTTTTACAGTGTCAAATGTTTTTGAAGAGAGTGGGTGCTGGAGCTGGGCGTGTTGTGCCCAGGTACAAATGTTGGGTGAAGGGGGTCCTGCCTGCCCCTAATTTAGATCCATACTTTAACTTTTTATGATTATCCTATATGGTTCAAGAAAATTCACTATCAGGGTTAGTCATACAGAAAGGTGAAAACCAAGAGAATTGGCAGGAGAATGAACAATCTAGACCAAATAGCCGATTTGGAAAGTGAGATAAATGGGACAATTTTTCTGGTTTGGCTATTTTGACCTAGAATTTTCGCTTCTCCAGTCATTCTCCTAGTTTTCACCTCTCCCTGAATAACCCTGTAAATCTCTGTATACAATTTCTTACCACTGCGCAAAGCTTTTTATTTTTTACTGAATTGCTAGGAGTAGGGATGAGCTGAACACCCCGAATTCGGTTCGCATTCGAACTCGAACTTTTCAGAAGTTCGAACTCGAAGTCAATTCAAGTCAATGGGACTCAAAATTCGATTTTTAGAGTACCCTCCAAGAGGGCATATATGCTAGATATTTGCCATAAAAGGTGTATGGGGGTCCGGGTAGTGCCCTGGGGGCAGGAAACAAGGACAAAAAGTTTAAAAAAGACGTTTTTAACCCCTTCACTGCTGACGACGTGTGGGCTCAGTTACTCCCGCTGTATGCTGAGGAGGACGTGTCCCACACGTTATCAGCTTTGCGGGACCCCCGGCGGAGACACTCACCTCTCTGTCCGGGGACCCACGGCTTTCTGACTTCAGCGTCCTCAGACGCTGAAGTCAAGCTCCTCCCGACGTAATTTCCAGGCGACCCCCGGCTATGCCGGGAGATCGCCTGGAAGGGAGGGGGGGATCCGTTCGGATCCCTCTCCCTCCCGATCGGGAGGTCCCACAAAAAAAAGCCAGGCACCACTTAAAAGGAGAGAGTCTCCCCTTTTAAGCAGTGCCTGGCTTTAACCCCCGGGTCCCCCCTCACTGCCTGACGTCCTCATGCATAGCGTGATGACGTCAGATAGCCGGGGAACCCCTAGCTGTCTGGAATCCCCTGGTGGAGATAGGGGGTTTATTTGAGGGTTCACAGAGATGCTGTGAGGTTGTGTATAGAGATTCTGATGGGGTTGTGTATAGAGATGCTGTGTGGCTGTGTATAGAGATGCTGTGTATAGAGATGCTGATGGGTTGTGTAGAGAGATGCTGTTTGTGTATAGAGATGCTGTGAGGTTGTGTATAGAGATGCTGATGGGGCTGTGAATAGAGATGCCTTGCGGCGCCGAAGTGCGGCCTAGCTCTGGTGGGGGCCGTCATCTTGGATGGCGGCTCCACCCCGGGTCCCCCCTCACTGCCTGACGTCCTCACGCATAGCGTGATGATGTCAGATAGCCGGGGAACCCCTAGCTGCCCAGAATCCCCTGGTGGAGATAGGGGGTTCATTTGAGGGTTCACAGAGATGCTGTGAGGTTGTGTATAGAGATGCTGTGAGGTTGCGTATAGAGATGCTGTGAGGTTGTGTATAGAGATGCTGATGGGGTTGTGTATAGAGATGCCTTGCGGCGCCGAAGTGCGGCCTAGCTCCAGTGGGGGCCGTCATCTTGGATGGCGGCTCCACCCCCAGGTCCCCCCTCACTGCCTGACGTCCTCACGCATAGCGCGATGACGTCAGATAGCCGGGGAACCCCTAGCTGCCCGGAATCACCTGGTGGAGATAGGGGGTTCATTTGAATCCCAATATCTCCAGGCAGCTAGGGGGTCATGGAGGGTGTCAATCGAAAGGCCTGAGCATGGCCTTTCGAATGATACCCAACATGACCAGGTATAAAGTGAAAAAAAAAAAAAAAACTGTATTTTTGTTTGTTATTTTTATTAATGCAGCAATATTGTTCACATTTCAATTATAATGTGAACAATGATGCTGCACTAATGATTTTTTTCTATGGGGTGTGTTTGCTATAAATCACGTAATTCCCCCCACAAAATGTAACAAGTCCCCATTTCTAATTTTTGTACAAGTGCACCCCATAGAAAACATAACCGCAAATGCTCATGTGCTAAAATGTGAAAAAAACACTTTACACACTGCAGATGATTAAAAATTAAATTTTTATTGCATTTGTTGTCATAATATACAGCCAGGACATGACGTATACATATAAATGTTATATTATGAATCTGCGGAGTCTGCCGGAAAGAACGATATCTAATATATCTGGGTTATTTAATAAAATGTGGCTTCAAATCGCGTTTAAACATGATGAGCGAAAGCGGTAAAAATGAGCTGAGCACACAGCAGTGAAATGCAGCATATTAGAGGAAGATTTAGTAAAGAAATTAACACTTCTCAGAAGCAGACACCACACCCTCAGTATAGTCTACATACATACAATGTATCAAATTCATTAGACCAGACTAAAAACACCTGTTTACCGTTTGAGAACACAGGTCATTTAGAGGTGAGAATCTTTGCACGTACACATTAGTTTTTAATTCAATATCTAATAAACCGTTGTTTATAATATTCTGCAGTAAAGAGTCTCTTTATTTCTAGATTTTTTAGTATTTTTTTAAGCATTTTTTACACTTTTTTAAACAAAAAAAATTTGCGAACTCGAACCAAACACACCAAAAAGTTTGAAGTTCGCAAACCTGTGAACGGCCAAAGTTCGAATCGAACTCCGAACTGATCGAACTGAACAGCTCATCCCTAGCTATGAGTACACAGTATTTGGAATTAATGAATATTCCATAGGCACAGACCCTAATAATCCAGGCTGCATATGCCAGTGGTTAAATTGAACATGGACGGATATTTCCAAAACCTCAGGGGGACTGCTTCTATCAAAATGAAATTCATATACAGGTCTATTCAAAGACAGGTGAAAACCAGGAGAACTGGCAGGAGCAGTGAACAATCTTGACCAAATAGCCGATTTGGAAACTGATATAAATAGGAGAATTTTTCTGGTTTGGCTATTTTGACCTATAATTTTTAACTTTTCCAGTCATTCTCCAGAGTTTCACCTTTCTCTGAATGGACCTGATAGTGTGCAATTAGCACTAAAACCAATGAAAAGTTCAGATTTATTCCAATGCTATTCCTTCAAAAATATTTCACAGATGTGTTGTATTGCAAATAAGCATATTTTCACCTAGGGTGATGACAATGATAATGGGGTCACCTGAGCTCAGTGGCATTGCCATTCACTAAATGTTATCCGCTCATACCTAGCAAAGCTCTACATATTGACAGATGGTTGGGAATGCTATGTGTGGTATCAACGTAATTGACATTGAGGGATGTCAAGTCTCTCCTTTTAGCCAAACCCGAAAGAGTCAACTAGCACCTATTTTATCTTTAGCATTATTATATATAGTTATGTGCACATACCAAATTTCATAATCCAAAATTGACGTATTTCTGAATTTTCAGAATTTAACGATTCTTTCTGATCCAAATGTTCGAGCAAATCTGAAAATGTTCAGAAATGCCTGAAATTTTGGAGGTGAATGCATTTTTAGCCCCTATACTCCCTCTGTATCTTCTCCAATCCCCCCCTCTACATTACGCCCTATAACCCTCTATACTCCTAAATGATAGTTAGGGTTAGCATCAAGATGATCAGGTCTATTCAAAGAAAGGTGAACGTCAAGAGAATGACTGACTGGAGAAGTGAAAATTCAAGGTCAAAATAGCCAAACCAGAAAAATTCTCCTATTTATCTCACTTTCTAAATCAGCTATTTGGTCTAGATTGTTCTCTTCTCCTGCCAATTCTCCTGATTTTCACCTTTCTCTGAATAGCCCTGTAAGGATACTTCTAGGGTTGGGTTACGGTTCGGGTTAGGGCTACTGTTAGGTTTACTGGTTCTGTTTGTGTTAGGGTTACTGTTAGCGTTACAGTTACTGTTTCTGCTTGTATTAGAGTTCAGGTAAGGCTGGGGTCAGACGAGCGTAGTGTTCACGTCCGTGATTGCGCCTAAAAGTACGTCCGTGATAGCATGAAAGAAAGTCCATTGGAGCCCGACACACGAAGTACGTCCGCACTGAACTGCGGACGCACAACGGCCGCGGCAAACGGACGCAAGGCAGGCAAGAACGTACAACCCCTAGAACGGCCGCACAAAGTGCGCTGCGTCCGCAACGTCCTCATAGCTTTGTGTGTGAGTGATGGAACGTGGTCAGACGGACGGCATTTATACGTCCAGCATTTTTCACGGACAAAATGGTTTTGCTTTTTAATTTATTTTCCCTCCTACATCCGTCAAAATATACGTCAGTGAAAAAAACGGACTGTGTGGCCACTACTGCATCTTCCGTACTGACGTACGTCCGTGTGCAAGGACGTACAGTCCGTAGAAATCACGCTCGTCTGACCCTAGCCTAAAGGCTAGGGTCAGGGTTAGGTGTAGGGGTAAGGCAGTGGCGTAGCGTGGGGGGCTGGGGGGGCCGTGGCCCCGGGCGCAGTTTTGTTAGGGGCGCATTTGCGCCCCTAAAACTGCCCGGGGGTTGAGGGGACGCAGATGCCGGGCAGCGCGGGAGCGCCTGCCCGGTCTTTAACAGTCCGTCCTGTTAGGTGATGCGGCTGCGCGGCGTGCGCGGCGTGCGCAGCCAGTCACGTGGTCCGGCTAATCAGGTGGTACGGAGTCTCTGTACCACCTGATTGGCCGGACCACGTGACCGGCTGCGCGGCATCACCTAACAGAACGGACTGTTAAAGACCGGGCAGGCGCTCCCGCGCTGCCCGGCATCTGGGTCCCGGTCCCCTCAACCCCCGCCGGAGCTGGGGCCTGGGGCAATATCCAGGTAAGGGCTGGGGGCAAATCCATGAGCTGGGGGCAAATCCATGAGCTGGGGGCAAATCCATGAGCTGGGGGGCAAATCCATGAGCTGGGGGGCAAATCCATCAGCTGGGGGCAAATCCATGTGAGAGCTGGGGCAAATCCATGAGCTGGGGGGCAAATCCATGTGTGAGCTGGGGGCAAATCCATGTGTGAGCTGGGGGGCAAATCCATGTGTGAGCTGGGGCAATATCGATAACGTCCACAGGTTGGGGGGGGCGCACAATTCTTTGCTGGCCCCAGGCGCTGACAACCCACGCTACGCCACTGGGGTAAGGTTAGGATAAATGTAAGGTTTACTGGTTCTGTTTGTGTTAGGATTAGGGTTACTGTTAGGCTAGGGTCAGACGAGCGTGATTTCTACGGACTGTACGTCCGTGCACACGGACGTACGTCAGTACGGAAGACGCAGTAGTGGCCACACAGTCCGTTTATTCACTGACGTATATTTTGACGGATGTAGGAGGGAAAATAAATTAAAAAGCAAAACCATTTTGTCCGTGAAAAATGCTGGACGTATAAATGCAGTCCGTCTGACCACGTTCCATCACTCACACACAAAGCTATGCAGACGTTGCGGACGCAGCGCACTTTGTGCGGCCGTTCTAGGGGTTGTACGTTCTTGCCTGCCTTGCGTCCGTTTCCCGCGGCCGTTGTGCGTCCGCAGTTCAGTGCGGACGTACTTTGTGTAACAGGCTCCAATGGACTTTCTTTCATGCTATCACGGACGTACTTTTAGGCGCAATCACGGACGTGAACACTACGCTCGTCTGACCCCAGCCTTAGGGTTACAGCTACTGTTTCTGCCTGTATTATTGTTAGGGTTAAGGTTAGGACTAGAATTGAACAAACATTGCAATTGTTTCAGTTACCTAAATGATTCCGAACTGATCCGAAAAATTTCAGTTGTAAACATGTTATTCTTTCCAGGAATTTTGGCATTTTAGTGAGTTGGAATTTCGGATGCTCCTGAATTGCTAAAATGTCGCTATTATGTCTGAAAATCAATAGAAACATAAAAACATAGAAAAATGTCGGCAGATATGAACCTTTCGGCCCATCTAGTCTGCCCAATTACATGGATACTTCACCTGGATTTATCTTTTGTTTAGGATAGCCTTATGCCTATCCCATGCTTGCTTAAATTCAATTACTGTTTTGGCCTCTACCACTTCTACTGGAAGACTGTTCCATGTATCCACCACCCTCTCAGTAAAATAATGCTTCCTGATGTTACTTTTAAACCTTTGCCCCTCTAATCTAAGACTATGTCCTCTTGTTTTGCTATTTTGTTTCCTTTTAAATATACTCCCTTCCTCTACCTTGTGGATTCCCTTTACGTATTTAAATGTTTCTATCATATCTCCTCTGTCTCGTCTTTTTTCCAAGCTGTACATGTTAAAGTACATGTTAAAAATACGGACAAAAAAGAATGAACGCGTCTATTTATACTTTTCCCCAGAATCTTGTAAAGATTCACTATCAAAAAATCAATTACATGCAAAGTTCCCATCACTCCGAGGCATGCCATGAACTGCTATAGCCTTCAGTCACACATTTTACAAAGAAAAACAAAATTTTTGTCACATGTGCTCAGACTCCCAATTGCATACATATTAAAAACACCGATATTTTTTTTTTTAGTTTACAGAAAATGACCATGAAAGTAAAAAGGCCACCTGCCTGTGTCAGGGCAAATTCGTTTTAGGTGAGGTGAAAAACACTGGCATACACAGTGAAAAACAAAGCGTGATAAAATATTTGTCAAAATAAGGATAACAATAAATGCTTTCTAAGGAGATAAAGCCTGATATAGTAAGTGTATCACTATAGGGGTATTTCCTCTTCATCTTTCTCGTCTTTCTTTTAACATTTTTACTAAATGCCCTTGGAAAGTGTTACTGGTTTTCCTTTTCTTTTGAATGAGCACAAGTGACAGAAATGTTGCTTTTCTTTGCAAAGATTTACTAAACAGGCATTTACACGGTCAATACAATGTATCAGACTGTAATAAAAAATGCAACAATGGGTCAGGAGAGCATGTGTAATTATTTCCTTTATATTTATTTACTTATTTATTTATAAAGGATTTTACCAGGAAGGATACATTGAGATTTCTCTCGTTTTCAAGTATGTCCTGGGTTCAAGAACATTGAAGTGTTACAGTTACAGAAATACAAAGTAATAAAATGCAAGATATTAAAAAAAACAACACAAATATACAGATTAACAGAAAATAAATATGTAGGAAATAGTCATTATGTTACATGTTTACAGGTGCATTCTGTATTAAGGTATGTTAGTAAGGAGCTCTTGAGTGACTTAAGACTGGGGGAAGATTTGATGGTGTCTGGGAGGTTATTCCATAATTGCGGTGCTCTGTAGGAAAATGAGGACCGAGCCACTGTCTTTTTGTATTGTGGTATTGCAAGTAAGGTGCTGGTCCTGGATCGGAGGTTATAGGATGAGGGAGCTGCTGTGGGAAGCGGTTTATTCAGGTAGGGTGGCAGCTTCCCAGAAATGCTCTTAAACATCAGGTTGGAAAGGTGAAGGGTGCGTTTAGACTCCAGCGATGGCCAGTTTAGCTTTAACATGTCACAATGAAGGGTCATGTAGTTACATTGTAATGCAAAGAGGCAGAAGGAGTTATACAATGTAGTAAGTTTCTGAAGGTGTGTTTGTGGGGCGGCTGCATACACTACATCTCCGTAATCAATAGCCGGCATAAGCATTTGTTGTACAATCTGCTTTCTTACCGTGGGGTTCAGGCAGGATTTGTTTCTGTACAGGGCACCTAGTTTGGGGTTATATTAAAGTGTATTTATATCAAATACCAGACAAGACCCAATTCTGACAAGAAAATATGGTAAAGATGAGCAGCAAATGATTTGGCAGCATACTTGCAGAGGTAGTCAACAATAGAGTTTGTTTCAGTCCCTAAGAACAAATGAAAAAGAAATAGTAGAACATTGCAAATATATCAATAAAGGGAAAAGAACATGGAGCATTTAAAACATATGCTACATATTTGAGATTTTATCTCCTTAACTAGCACCTTATTATATTGTTTTTTTCCACAAATACAAATTTTTTTTTTTATGTTCTGTGTTTTTTTTAGAAAGTATTTTACCAGGAAGGATACATTGAGATTTCTCCTGTTTTCAAGTATGTCCTGGGTGGCGAGTATGTACCGTTAGGTGTCTTGCCCAAGAACACTTACAGGGTTATTCAGAAAGAGGTGAAAAGCAGGAGAATGACTGGAGAAGGGAAAATTCTAGGTCAATATAGCCGATTTGGAAAGTGAGATAAATCGGAGAATTTTTCTGATTTGGCTGTTTTGACCTACAGGGTTATTCAAAGAGAATCGAAAAGTCACCGCACGTTCAGTGACTTTTCGTTCTCGGTGCGATTTGCCGATCCCATTTCGGCAACCCTGCGGTGTATTCAGCAAGCACCACAGGGTCGCCGTAATGCAGGGAAAAGTTGACGAAAAATCAGCGCAAAACGAGGGCGAATGCACACCGAAACCCGCAAAAACATCTGGATTAGCCCGCCGAAGATGCCAGAGAAACCCGAGCAGGAGCCGATCACACGCAGTGCAGCCGCCGGAAAAACCCAATACCGCAGACGAAGGAGCTGAAAAAAAGAAAAGTGAAACGCTGTTTGCAAAGAAACTACTGAGCGAAAATGTCTGAAATTCACATATAAGGTCCAATGAATGATAATAAAAAGGGCTGTTAGGGAAAAAAGAAAAAACGATTTAAGGAAAAAAAATGTTTGCAAACAAATCCCAAAAAATGCCTAAAAGGTCCTAAAAAAATCTATAAATAAAGAGACTCCTTTACTACAGAATTTTATAATGAACGGTTTTATTAGATATATAATTAAAACGGGATATTTTTAACATTGAAGCCTATGGGATTCGCCTGAATAAACCTGCCGAATTAAACCCCTGAATGGCAGGGCATTTCGGCAACTTTTCACTGCTAGTTTTTGTTCTCTGAATAGCCGAAGCATTGCTCCTCTATGGGGAATTCACTGCCCTTGAACAGGCACCGTATGTGCAGGCAATTCGCCAGGATTTGGCGAATTGCCTGCTCTCTGGATAGCCGAATGGCCAAGAAAGGTAACCGAATGCTGATTTCAGCGTTCGGTTACCTTTCAACAGCCATTCGGATCTCTTTGAATAACCCTGCTAGAAGTTTCCCTTCTCCAGTCATTCTCCTGCTTTTCACCTCTCTCTGAATAACCCTGTTACTGGAGAGGTGCTCTTGCCATGTCTCCACGGTTATAGAACAGTGATGTTACCTCTACTCCCCCCAGCCAGTACTTTTCACTTTGTATCTCACAACGTTAGGACCCACTTAAGGCTAGGGTCAGACTAACGCATTTTTCGCGTTGTCCGTGAAAAAGTGCGTTCGAACGAATGGACGTATTTTTTCACGGAATACGCGATAGCGGTCATACGATGCGCATTTTCGTCCGTGATTTTGTACGGATCATCAATAAAACCCTTTTTGCGTCTGGACGTTATGTTGGCCGGACGTGTGCAGCGTCTGACGTCTCCCAATCACGCAAACACGCCGCTATGCGGACGCACCGCACTCTGTATGTCAGTAGTAGCGGTTTGACGTTCTAGAAAAAATGCGTTCGTTTGCCACTTGCGCGGACGAACTTTCGTGCGGCCGTTCTTCGTATGTTACCCGGCATTGGACGTCATTTGCTGCTAGCACGGCCGTGATTTCGTGCGGTTAAACGCACATTAAAAATGCTTTCGTCTGACCTTAGCCTTAGAGATTTGCCTTGACATGGGTTAGGGTTATACTTCACTGTCCATATGCTTTAGTAGACCAAAAATCTGTTTTTGCTTGAGGGTAACTGGACTTAAAGTGTATATGATACATTTTCTTGAGCATCTTTTCCAGTGCCACTGCCTACGTGTCTGTGACTTTGTGTACCTGCCTGTGTCTGATGTATTAATATACTACTTTGATCAGGATTTTTATTATTTTAGTTTGTTTGTGGATGCTTTATTTAATTATACTTATTTGCACAAAGGTTTAATACCTGTGAGTAACACATATATATATATATATTCATAAAGTTTTAAAATGCTTTGAATGGGAGGCTTTATACGGTGCTAGGTATTACATGAGGCGTGAGGCCAAGGCGGGGTCCTGGGAAGATATTTTAAACAGGGCATAAAAACATTAAGGCCAGCCCTGTGTGTGCACTGAATGCATGTGCAAGTGTAAACCTGAAATTGCATCAAAATAATCCTGATTATTATTTATGACAGGACAGTATATGCACGCTGGGCAGATACGTACACTATATTGCCAAAAGTATTCGCTCACCCATCCAAATAATCAGAATCAGGTGTTTCAATCACTTCCATGGCCACAGGTGTATAAAATCAAGCACCTAGGCATGCAGACAGTTTTTACAAACATTTGGGAAAGAATGGGTCGCTCTCAGGAGCTCAGTGAATTCCAGCGTGGAACTGTGATAGGATGCCACCTGTGCAACAAATCCAGTCGTGAAATTTCCTCGTTCCTAAATATTCCACAGTCAACTGTCACCTGTATTATAAGAATGTGGAAGGGTTTGGGAACGACAGCAACTCAGCCACGAAGTGGTAGGCCACGTAAACTGACGGAGCGGGGTCTGCGGATGCTGAGGCACATAGTACGAAGAGGTCGCCAACTTTCTGCAGAGTCAATCGCTACAGACCTCCAGACTTCATGTGGCCTTCAGATTAGCTCAAGAACAGTGCGCAGAGAGCTTCATGGAATGGGTTTCCATGGCCGAGCAGCTGCATCCAAGCCATACATCACCAAGTGCAATGCAATCGTCGGATGCAGTGGTGTAAAGCACACCGCCACTGGATTCTATAGCCGTGGAGACGCGTTCTCTGGAGTGACGAATCGCGCTTCTCCATCTGGCAATCTGATGGGCGAGTCTGGGTTTGGCGGTTGCCAGGAGAACGATACTTGTCTGACTGCATTGTGCCAAGTGTAAAGTTTGGAGGGGGGATTATGGTGTGGGGTTGTTTTTCAGGAGCTGGGCTTGGCCCCTTCGTTCCAGTGAAAGGAACTCTGAATGCTTCAGCATACCAAGACATTTTGGACAATTCCATGCTCCCAACTTTGTGGGAACAGTTTGGAGCTGGCCCCTTCCTCTTCCAACATGACTGTGCACCAGTGCACAAAGCAAGGTCCATAAAGACATGGATGACAGAGTCTGGTGTGGATGAACTTGACTGGCCTGCACAGAGTCCTGACCTCAACCCGATAGAACACCTTTGGGATGAATTAGAGCAGAGACTAAGAGCCAGGCCTTCTCGTCCAACATCAGTGTGTGACCTCACAAATGTGCTTCTGGAAAAATGGTCAAAAATTCCCATAAACACACTCCTAAACCTTGTGGACAGCCTTCCCAGAAGAGTTGAAGCTGTTATAGCTGCAAAGGGTGGACCGACGTCATATTGAACCCTATGAATTAGGAATGGGATGTCACTTAAATTCATATGCGAGTCAAGGCAGGTGAACGAATACTTTTGGCAATATAGTGTATATAAAACACAGTAAGATAAACATATGCTATACAGCTGGGCAGATACTTATATAAAACCCAGCAAGATAAGCATATACTATACAGCTGGGCAGATAGCTATATATAACTGGGTAAACAGGTATATATGTATCTTAGCAGATAGGACAGACATGCCCCTGTCTTCATGACAATTTAATTTTATTTGGAAATTGCGTATCTTGTGGAACTTGCAAACCTTTTGCATGCAAGTTACAAGAGCACTTGGGCAGAACGGTGGATTGTTGTAGTGCATGCACGCCGTCTGGCAAAGCATGCTGACATCATCAGTCCCTGATGTGGTCCCCAGCAAGTGGGATATTCTATTCAAAATCCCTTTTGCTGAGTGACAGCTGTGTGGATGTAGGAAACTCCTCCGTTTCACACAGTGCTATTGGCCAAATGGGGCTTGAGGTTCAGGAGGAAGGGAGGTGGGCACTTCACTCAGCGTGACCACTTTGATACGCTAAAGTGGTCAAGGTGCGTAGAGTGTCTCTTTTAACCACTTCGCTGCAGAGGACGCTCTCAGCGCGTCCTGCCGCAGGAAGGGTTGGCTGCGGAGGACGCGATGAGCGCGTCCTCCCGAAGCAGCCTGCGATCGGCCGGATTCCGGCCGATCGCTGTGCCCCCCGGTGCAGGCTGACATCTTGTATGTCAGCCCGTCAATCTGGGACCGCCGCGGGCACAATAGATGTCATGGCGGTGGCGCGATGACATCTATTTCAGGCGCCCCCCCCCCGCGTGTGCGGAGGAGGCGCCTGAAAGGGAGGGGGGAGGTACTTCGGACCTCTCTCCCTTCCAATCGCGGGGGTGCTGAGCTTAATGCCAGGCACTGTTTGGAAGGGCACAGCCTGCCCTTCCAAATGGTACCTGGCATTAACCCCTGGGGAGCCGGATCACGAATCGGCGCTGAAAAGCGCCGGTTCGTGATCCTTTCCCGGAGCTGGCCGACATCTTGGATGTCGGCCAAGCCTCCGGGAACTCCCCCTGAGGACTGGCGTCATCGTGCATAGCACGATGACGCCAGTCCTGGAGTTAACCCCTAGCTGCCACCAATGGTGGAGATAGGGGGTTCCAATGAACCCCCTATCTCCAGATCCATGGCAGCTAGTGGTTAAAGTTTGGTACTGTTGGATCGGCCAGAGCATGGCCGTTCCAACGATACCAAACACGACTGTGAAAAAAGTTTTTTTAAAAAGATAAAAAAATGTTTTCTTTTTTTTGGTTTGTTAATGCAGCAATATTGTTCCCATTTCAATTATAATGTGAACAATGATGCTGCACTAACGATTTTTGTATGCGGTGCATTTGTTAAAAATCGCATAATTTTCCCCAAAAAAAATGTAACGAGACCCCATTTCTAATTTTTTTAACAAGCGCACCCCATACAAAATATAACCGCAATTGCTCGCATCTTAAAATGTGAAAAAAAACCACTTTACACGTTGTAAATTATTGAAAATTCATATTTTATTGCATTTTTTGTTATAATATACAGACAGGTCATGACGTATACATATAATAATGACATATTATGAATCTGCCGAGTCTGACGGAAAGAACGATATATAATATGTCTGGGTCGTATACTAAAATAAGCCTTCAAAACACATTTAAACATGATGAGCAAAACCGGTAAAAATGACCTCAGCACAGAGGCGGGAAATGCCTTAGCAGCAAAAGGGTTAACACAGATTTGACGAGATGAAAAGTGACTGTGTAAGTTCTTCCTATTCAGTGTCTCGGCCTGGTTTGAGGGTCTCCAGGGTTCTTCAAGAAGATTATCTGTGCGCAAACTGAAAAATATTTGTTGACCCTCCCCAGTTCTCTTCATCATTAACACCTATCACATACCTGAGTATACATGGGTGTGTATAAATGTCTGCCTTTCAGTGCATAACACACATAAGCGTATGTAAGGAGTATATCTGTTGTTCTCAGGCAAACTCTAGTGCTGGGGTCAGATGGCTCTGGTTCTCACTCCCTGAGGTGCTTAAATACACTTGCTTGGTGCTTATTTTTCCGGTCCATGTAAATAGCTTAAAAAATTACCGTATCGCCGTATACACCTATTTCCGGAAAATGATAGGCGTAGGTGTAGTTTAAACAGCTCTTTATTGGAGTATGGATAAAGTCAAGGTGATGTTTCGGCACTTAAGGCTTTAATCTGGCATTATTAATGCCCAAAGGGCTGACACGTCGCCTTTATCCACACTCCAATAAAGATCCATGTACACTACATCTGGAATGCATTATATATATAATCTCTATCTTACACCCCCTTTAGGCACCTCGAGCAAGGGATCCACCATAGAAAAGCAGGCCACTAGTGACGACGCTCATTCTCAGGAATCAGGACCCTCACAAACCTTCTTTTTTCAGTACAAGTTTACAGGGTAATCCAAACATGGACCCCTTGCTCGAGATGCCTAGATCGGTGTCAGCTATACACTCCTGATGAGGCCTAACAAGGCCGAAATGTTCATCGGGGGTTTCTGCACCTCTTGTGCAGGGATGACGTCCTTGGCATTCAGTACTGGCCAGTAGCCACCCTTTCTGGGTGATAGTGTCTGATTTGCATATGGAGCATTCATCCCTGTAATGGCACTATCGAGCTGAAACCTTGCGAGATCTGAGCGGGCCCCACCGTAGAGCAGGCCACTGGTGCAGTTGCTTGTTCTCAGGACCATCACAAATCTTCTCTTTTCCTTGAGGAAATGCAGACTGTATCCTACAATCACTGAGCAGCAAATCATATCACCTTGTCATGCCACGGTCCACACCGCCATGCTGGGAGAGGTTCCCTACTCACCCGAGATCCCTCGTAGCGCGTCGCTCCAAGTTCTGGGCCCGCAGGACGGAGAGGAAGCGCCAGGAGACGCCCCACGCCGCCGGCTGAATCCGAACTCTGAGAAGGAAAGTGCGCACGCGCGAGAACAAACCCTCCTATGTGGTGTAAAACCAGGTACTCTGGCGCCCTCGGCTGGCCGATTAAGGGTACTGCGCGACACCTGTTCTGGAGATCCTCGAATGCCTCCCATTGACCTACCAAAGATCCAGGTACCTCTACTCCACCCACAATATCCAGGTGAGAGGTATTTTCATGATTCCATGAACCCTATTTAAAACCGCCTTCCTTCCCAGCACATTATCCAGGTTCTACTGTGCCTTCCGCCTCAGTTTTCCTAGAGCTCCTCGTATTCCTTGATCACGTATCTTCTGACCCTTCGACCCGGATTGTGCCACCGACTACGCCACCTTCTTCAAACCTTCGACCCGGATTGTGCCACCGACTACGCTGCCTTCTTCAACCCTTCGACCCGGATTGTGCCACCGACTACGCTGCCTTCTTCAACCCTTCGACCCGGATTGTGCCACCGACTACGCTGCTTCTTCAACCCTTCGACCCGGATTGTGCCACCGACTACGCCACCTTCTTCAACCTTCGACCCGGATTGTGCCACCGACTACGCTGCCTTCTACAACCCTTCGACCCGGATTGTGCCACCGACTACGCTACCTTCTTCAACCCTTCGACCCGGATTGTGCCACCGACTACGCCACCTTCTTCAACCCTTCGACCCGGATTGTGCCACCGACTACGCCACCTTCTTCAAACCTTCGACCCGGATTGTGCCACCGACTACGCTGCCTTCTTCAACCCTTCGACCCGGATGGTACCATCGACCACGCCATCATCCTCATTATTATCCGTTGTTCTTTCTGGGACTTTGTTTACGAATTCCACTCCAACCTTTTGACTGTATTATTTTCTGGACTTCAACTACTATTTATGGTTCACTAAAAGATTACTTTACTCTCCATCGTCTCCTGAGTTCCTTATCCATAGCTTGCCATTGGGTTTCATACACACACTTCACAGGGGATCCAAACCCTGCATTACAGAAGAACCTGGATCATCATGGAACCCGCAAGCACAGCTCAAGTTCTTGCTATTCTCACCGAACAGATGGCCGCCCTAGCTAAGATGGTACAGAACCTACAGACCAGCCAAGAAACCTTACTTCATAGAGAGAGGAGTCGCGCCGAGGCCACGGCATTGCCTCCTTCACCCTCCGGTTCCGTCATTCAACAGGCTGAACTCCTCGCTCCAGAACCCAGAGCCAATGCACCCGAACGGTTTTCCGGTGATCGCACAAGGTACCGCACCTTTATTACCGCCTGTGAACTTATGTTCTCTCTTTGTCCTCGTACTTATGGATCTGACTCCGTAAAAGTGCGTTCAGCCATTTTGTTGATGTCCGGGCCTCCACAGGACTGGGCCTTCCAACTCCTGCGTGAAGGGAGTCCTCTTCTATCCTCCTGGAATTCCTTCGTCCAAGCCATGAACCCTATATATGATGACCCTCTGCGTTCATCAACCGCATTATCCACCATCTGGCATCTACGACAAGGACGACGACCAGTGGAGGACTACATCTCCGAGTTTCGAGCTGTGGCCGCAGATACAGGCCTGAACGACGTAGGTCTTAGAGATCATTTCCGTCATGGCCTCTCTGATCAACTAAAGGACGAACTGGCCCGAATAGGGGTTCCCACAACACTGGACGCCATGATCCTGCGATCCCTAACCCTGGACCAACGTTTCAGAGAAAGACGTCAGGAAAGAATGGCCACCGCTCCTTCCTTACCTGTCCGGCGGTCTGAAACTCCATCCACGACCTCTGTCAGACCTCCCAACTCCACTCCTTCACCTCCCGAACCCATGGAGATTGGCTTAGCACGAGGTCCCTTGTCCCCTGCTGAACGAAGCAGACGACGCGCTCAAAACCTCTGCCTGTACTGTGGTCAACCCGGTCACCTCTTGCGTGGCTGCCCTATACGACCACCGCTTCCTTCTGATGGAGGTAAGAACCATCCTTCCTTAATATCACTCCAATGTGTATTTGGTTCCGCCTCCGCTCATCTGACCATTCCTGTCATCCTGCAGTGGGGAGATAGAAGTGTGAACGTGCCCGCCATCATTGACTCCGGAGCTAGTAACAACTTCTTCGATCTCACCCTCGCCACCTCCCTAACGGTTCCTAATCGGCTAAAGACGAACCCCACGCCTTTACAAATGGTCGACGGAAGCACTCTACGTACCGGTCCCATCACCCATGAAACCACTCCTTTGTTGCTGCTCATCGGAACCAAACACCAGGAGCGAATGAGACGAGGGGACGAGTGGAAGACCGCCTTCCGTTCTCGATACGGTCACTTTGAGTATCGCGTCATGCCGTTCGGCTTGTGCAATGCCCCAGCTGCCTTTCAACACTTTCTCAATGACATCTTTCGTGATGTCCTGGATACCTTCCTGGTGATTTATTTGGATGATCTACTGATATTCTCCCGTTCTCTCCAAGAACACGAACAACACGTCCGGCTCGTCCTGTCTCGCCTCCGTCAGCACAAATTATACGGAAAGATTGAAAAAAGCACCTTCGAAACTCCATCCATCGAGTTTCTAGGATACATCCTGTCACCAGGACACGTCGAGATGGATGAAGCCAAAGTCAAGGCCATCCTCGATTGGCCAACACCTAAAGACAAAAAGGCGGTCCAACAATTCATGGGGTTTGCCAACTTCTACCGACGTTTCATTCGATCCTTTTCACACCTCAGCGCACCTATAACCTCGCTAACCAAAAAGGACGTGCGATTTCAATGGTCTACGGAGGCTCAACAGGCCTTCGAAAGACTTAAGAAGAGCTTCACTCAAGCACCCGTTCTAAAACAGCCTGAAACTCACCTCCAATACTACTTAGAGACAGATGCCTCCGACATTGCCCTGGGAGCAGTCTTATCCCAGAGATCCGGGGACAAGAAACTCCTGCATCCGGTAGCCTTTTATTCCAGACGCCTCAATCCTGCCGAACGAAACTATAACATAGGTGAGAAAGAACTGCTTGCGATAAAAAATGCTCTCGAGGAATGGAGACACCTTCTTGAAGGAGCGACACACCCTGTAACAGTCTTTACTGACCACCGCAACCTTGAATACCTCCGTACCGCCAAACGACTCCAACCCCAACAAGCCAGGTGGGCACTTTTCTTTTCTCGTTTCTCGCTACTCATCACATATCGCCCTGGAAAGAAAAATGGAAAGGCGGATGCCCTCTCCCGTCAGTATGATTCTAGTATTCCCACTACCACGATTTCAAATGACACTATCCTGCCTAGTGGCTTCTTCTGTGCCACAAAAGACACCCTAATGGAACACATACGTAGGTACAGTCGACATCCACCAACTAACATCCAAGGACTCGTTCCCATTAAAGGATACCTGTACCACGAAAAGCAAATATATGTGCCTCCTGAGACCCGTCTACAAGTGCTACAACATGCACACGATATCCCAGCTGCCGGACATGGGGGTGTTAAGAAGACCATAAACACCGTGCAACGATACTTCTGGTGGCCATCAGTCAAGAAGGATGTTGCCGCCTTTGTTCTTTCCTGTCCTATCTGTGCACGTAATAAACAACCACGAGCTCGCCCTGCCGGTCTTCTACAACCCTTGGCGCTTCCATTACATCCATGGAAAGACCTCTCGATGGATTTCATCGTGGACCTACCTCCCTCACGCCAGCACACAACTATCTTTGTAGTGGTGGACCGTTGCACCAAAATGGCCCACTTCATTCCAGCGATAGGCCTCCCTACCGCTGCCCATACGGCTACCCTCTTTATCAGAGAAATATTCCGACTGCATGGCATCCCTCATTCCATCGTCTCAGACAGAGGATCCCAATTCACTTCTCGATTCTGGTCTCAGATGTGTCGTAGCCTAAAAATTACTAGGTATCTCTCTTCTGCATTTCATCCCCAGAGCAATGGACAAACCGAACGGACGAACCAGACGTTGGAACAGTATCTTCGCTGTTACACCACACATCTCCAAGACGACTGGCTGGACATCTTACCACTCGCTGAGTTCGCCTATAATAACCAGGTACATTCGTCAACTCGTCTTTCTCCTTTTTATGCCAACTACGGATACCACCCCGATATTCTACCCGACATACCTCTGAATACTCCTGTTCCTGAAGTGTGAAACCGACTAAGGCCCTTACGTCTCCAACTACGAACATTACGCCAACAACTACAACTGGCTCAAGACAGCCAAAAAAGGTATGCAGATCGTAACCGAAGACCCGCTCCACAATACACACCCGGAGACAAGGTGTTGCTGTCCACTGCCCATCTTCGATTGGACTGTCCATTCAAGAAATTTGGGCCTCGCTTCATCGGCCCGTTCCAGGTCCTCAAGATGGTCAACCCTGTGGCGGCCCATTTAACCCTTCCTTCCTCCTACAGGATTCACCCTGTTTTCCATGTCTCCCTCCTAAAGCCTTGGCGTGAGAATCCTTTTCCTGGACGACACGCCGAACCGGTCACTCCTGTGTCTGTGTCTGGAGAGGAAGAGTTCGAGGTCTCGAAGATCCTGGATTCCCGACTTCGTTATGGCAAGCTGGAATACCTAGTCCACTGGAGAGGTTATGGTCCTGAAGATCGCTCCTGGGAACCTGGCGCCAATGTCCATGCTCCGGCTAAGGTTCGTGCCTTTCACCTTCGTTACCCCTCCAAGCCATCGGTGAGGCGCGCCCGGGGGTCGCGCCTTGGTGGGGGGTCCTGTCATGCCCCGGTCCACACCGCCATGTTGGGAGAGGTTCCCTACTCACCCGAGATCCCTCGTAGCGCGTCGCTCCAAGTTCTGGGCCCGCAGGACGGAGAGGAAGAGCCAGGAGACGCCCCACGCCGCCGGCTGAATCCGAACTCTGAGAAGGAAAGTGCGCACGCGCGCGAGAACAAACCCTCCTATGTAGTGTAAAACCAGGTACTCTGGCGCCCTCGGCTGGCCGATTAAGGGTACTGCGCGACACCTGTTCTGGAGATCCTCGAATGCCTCCCATTGACCTACCAAAGATCCAGGTACCTCTACTCCACCCACAATATCCAGGTGAGAGGTATTTTCATGATTCCATGAACCCTATTTAAAACCGCCTTCCTTCCCAGCACATTATCCAGGTTCTACTGTGCCTTCCGCCTCAGTTTTCCTAGAGCTCCTCGTATTCCTTGATCACGTATCTTCTGACCCTTCGACCCGGATTGTGCCACCGACTACGCCACCTTCTTCAAACCTTCGACCCGGATTGTGCCACCGACTACGCCACCTTCTTCAAACCTTCGACCCGGATTGTGCCACCGACTACGCTGCCTTCTTCAACCCTTCGACCTGGATTGTGCCACCGACTACGCTGCCTTCTTCAACCTTCGACCCGGATTGGACCACCGACTACGCCACCTTCTTCAAACCTTCGACCCGGATTGTGCCACCGACTACGCTGCCTTCTTCAACCCTTCGACCCGGATTGTGCCACCGACTACGCCACCTTCTTCAAACCTTTGACCCGGATTGTGCCACCGACTACGCTGCCTTCTTCAACCCTTCGACCCGGATGGTACCATCGACCACGCCATCATCCTCATTATTATCCGTTGTTCTTTCTGGGACTTTGTTTACGAATTCCACTCCAACCTTTTGACTGTATTATTTTCTGGACTTCAACTACTATTTATGGTTCACTAAAAGATTACTTTACTCTCCATCGTCTCCTGAGTTCCTTATCCATAGCTTGCCATTGGGTTTCATACACACACTTCACAGGGGATCCAAACCCTGCATTACAGAAGAACCTGGATCATCATGGAACCCGCAAGCACAGCTCAAGTTCTTGCTATTCTCACCGAACAGATGGCCGCCCTAGCTAAGATGGTACAGAACCTACAGACCAGCCAAGAAACCTTACTTCATAGAGAGAGGAGTCGCGCCGAGGCCACGGCATTGCCTCCTTCACCCTCCGGTTCCGTCATTCAACAGGCTGAACTCCTCGCTCCAGAACCCAGAGCCAATGCACCCGAACGGTTTTCCGGTGATCGCACAAGGTACCGCACCTTTATTACCGCCTATGAACTTATGGATCTGACTCCGTAAAAGTGCGTTCAGCCATTTTGTTGATGTCCGGGGCTCCACAGGACTGGGCCTTCCAACTCCTGCGTGAAGGGAGTCCTCTTCTATCCTCCTGGAATTCCTTCGTCCAAGCCATGAACCCTATATATGATGACCCTCTGCGTTCATCAACCGCATTATCCACCATCCGGCATCTACGACAAGGACGACGACCAGTGGAGGACTACATCTCCGAGTTTCGAGCTGTGGCCGCAGATACAGGCCTGAACGACGTAGGTCTTAGAGATCATTTCCGTCATGGCCTCTCTGATCAACTAAAGGACGAACTGGCCCGAATAGGGGTTCCCACAACACTGGACGCCATGATCCTGCGATCCCTAACCCTGGACCAACGTTTCAGAGAAAGACGTCAGGAAAGAATGGCCACCGCTCCTTCCTTACCTGTCCGGCGGTCTGAAACTCCATCCACGACCTCTGTCAGACCTCCCAACTCCACTCCTTCACCTCCCGAACCCATGGAGATTGGCTTAGCACGAGGTCCCTTGTCCCCTGCTGAACGAAGCAGACGACGCGCTCAAAACCTCTGCCTGTACTGTGGTCAACCCAGTCACCTCTTGCGTGGCTGCCCTATACGACCACCGCTTCCTTCTGACGGAGGTAAGAACCATCCTTCCTTAATATCACTCCAATGTGTATTTGGTTCCGCCTCCGCTCATCTGACCATTCCTGTCATCCTGCAGTGGGGAGATAGAAGTGTGAACGTGCCCGCCATCATTGACTCCGGAGCTAGTAACAACTTCTTCGATCTCACCCTCGCCACCTCCCTAGCGGTTCCTAATCGGCTAAAGACGAACCCCACGCCTTTACAAATGGTCGACGGAAGCACTCTACGTACCGGTCCCATCACCCATGAAACCACTCCTTTGTTGCTGCTCATCGGAACCAAACACCAGGAGCGAATGAGACGAGGGGACGAGTGGAAGACCGCCTTCCGTTCTCGATACGGTCACTTTGAGTATCGCGTCATGCCGTTCGGCTTGTGCAATGCCCCAGCTGCCTTTCAACACTTTCTCAATGACATCTTTCGTGATGTCCTGGATACCTTCCTGGTGATTTACTTGGATGATCTACTGATATTCTCCCGTTCTCTCCAAGAACACGAACAACACGTCCGGCTCGTCCTGTCTCGACTCCGTCAGCACAAATTATACGGAAAGATTGAAAAAAGCACCTTTGAAACTCCATCCATCGAGTTTCTAGGATACATCCTGTCACCAGGACACGTCGAGCTGGATGAAGCCAAAGTCAAGGCCATCCTCGATTGGCCAACACCTAAAGACAAAAAGGCGGTCCAACAATTCATGGGGTTTGCCAACTTCTACCGACGTTTCATTCGATCCTTTTCACACCTCAGCGCACCTATAACCTCGCTAACCAAAAAGGACGTGCGATTTCAATGGTCTACGGAGGCTCAACAGGCCTTCGAAAGACTTAAGAAGAGCTTCACTCAAGCACCCGTTCTAAAACAGCCTGAAACTCACCTCCATACTACTTAGAGACAGATGCCTCCGACATTGCCCTGGGAGCAGTCTTATCCCAGAGATCCGGGGACAAGAAACTCCTGCATCCGGTAGCCTTTTATTCCAGACGCCTCAATCCTGCCGAACGAAACTATAACATAGGTGAGAAAGAACTGCTTGCGATAAAAAATGCTCTCGAGGAATGGAGACACCTTCTTGAAGGAGCGACACACCCTGTAACAGTCTTTACTGACCACCGCAACCTTGAATATCTCCGTACCGCCAAACGACTCCAACCCCGACAAGCCAGGTGGGCACTTTTCTTTTCTCGTTTCTCGCTACTCATCACATATCACCCTGGAAAGAAAAATGGAAAGGCGGATGCCCTCTCCCGTCAGTATGATTCTAGTATTCCCACTACCACGATTTCAAATGACACTATCCTGCCTAGTGGCTTCTTCTGTGCCACAAAAGACACCCTAATGGAACACATACGTAGGTACAGTCGACATCCACCAACTAACATCCAAGGACTCGTTCCCATTAAAGGATACCTGTACCACGAAAAGCAAATATATGTGCCTCCTGAGACCCGTCTACAAGTGCTACAACATGCACACGATATCCCAGCTGCCGGACATGGGGGTGTTAAGAAGACCATAAACACCGTGCAACGATACTTCTGGTGGCCATCAGTCAAGAAGGATGTTGCCGCCTTTGTTCTTTCCTGTCCTATCTGTGCACGTAATAAACAACCACGAGCTCGCCCTGCCGGTCTTCTACAACCCTTGGCGCTTCCATTACATCCATGGAAAGACCTCTCGATGGATTTCATCGTGGACCTACCTCCCTCACGCCAGCACACAACTATCTTTGTAGTGGTGGACCGTTGCACCAAAATGGCCCACTTCATTCCAGCGATAGGCCTCCCTACCGCTGCCCATACGGCTACCCTCTTTATCAGAGAAATATTCCGACTGCATGGCATCCCTCATTCCATCGTCTCAGACAGAGGATCCCAATTCACTTCTCGATTCTGGTCTCAGATGTGTCGTAGCCTAAAAATTACTAGGTATCTCTCTTCTGCATTTCATCCCCAGAGCAATGGACAAACCGAACGGACGAACCAGACGTTGGAACAGTATCTTCGCTGTTACACCACACATCTCCAAGACGACTGGCTGGACATCTTACCACTCGCTGAGTTCGCCTATAATAACCAGGTACATTCGTCAACTCGTCTTTCTCCTTTTTATGCCAACTACGGATACCACCCCGATATTCTACCCGACATACCTCTGAATACTCCTGTTCCTGAAGTGTGAAACCGACTAAGGCCCTTACGTCTCCAACTACGAACATTACGCCAACAACTACAACTGGCTCAAGACAGCCAAAAAAGGTATGCAGATCGTAACCGAAGACCCGCTCCACAATACACACCCGGAGACAAGGTGTTGCTGTCCACTGCCCATCTTCGATTGGACTGTCCATTCAAGAAATTTGGGCCTCGCTTCATCGGCCCTTTCCAGGTCCTCAAGATGGTCAACCCTGTGGCGGCCCATTTAACCCTTCCTTCCTCCTACAGGATTCACCCTGTTTTGCATGTCTCCCTCCTAAAGCCTTGGCGTGAGAATCCTTTTCCTGGACGACACGCCGAACCGGTCACTCCTGTGTCTGTGTCTGGAGAGGAAGAGTTCGAGGTCTCGAAGATCCTGGATTCCCGACTTCGTTATGGCAAGCTGGAATACCTAGTCCACTGGAGAGGTTATGGTCCTGAAGATCGCTCCTGGGAACCTGGCGCCAATGTCCATGCTCCGGCTAAGGTTCGTGCCTTTCACCTTCGTTACCCCTCCAAGCCATCGGTGAGGCGCGCCCGGGGGTCGCGCCTTGGTGGGGGGTCTGTCATGCCCCGGTCCACACCGCCATGCTGGGAGAGGTTCCCTACTCACCCGAGATCCCTCGTAGCGTGTCGCTCCAACTTCTGGGCCCGCAGGACGGAGAGGAAGAGCCAGGAGACGCCCCACGCCGCCGGCTGAATCCGAACTCTGAGAAGGAAAGTGCGCACGCGCGAGAACAAACCCTCCTATGTAGTGTAAAACCAGGTACTCTGGCGCCCTCGGCTGGCCGATTAAGGGTACTGCGCGACACCTGTTCTGGAGATCCTCGAATGCCTCCCATTGACCTACCAAAGATCCAGGTACCTCTACTCCACCCACAATATCCAGGTGAGAGGTATTTTCATGATTCCATGAACCCTATTTAAAACCGCCTTCCTTCCCAGCACATTATCCAGGTTCTACTGTGCCTTCCGCCTCAGTTTTCCTAGAGCTCCTCGTATTCCTTGATCACGTATCTTCTGACCCTTCGACCCGGATTGTGCCACCGACTACGCCACCTTCTTCAAACCTTCGACCCGGATTGTGCCACCGACTACGCCACCTTCTTCAAACCTTCGACCCGGATTGTGCCACCGACTACGCTGCCTTCTTCAACCCTTCGACCCGGATTGTACCACCGACTACGCTGCCTTCTTCAACCCTTCGACCCGGATTGTGCCACCGACTACGCCACCTTCTTCAAACCTTCGACCCGGATTGTGCCACCGACTACGCTGCCTTCTTCAACCCTTCGACCCGGATTGTGCCACCGACTACGCTACCTTCTTCAACCCTTCGACCCGGATTGTGCCACCGACTACGCCACCTTCTTCAAACCTTCGACCCGGATTGTGCCACCGACTACGCTGCCTTCTTCAACCCTTCGACCCGGATGGTACCATCGACTACGCCATCATCCTCATTATTATCCGTTGTTCTTTCTGGGACTTTGTTTACGAATTCCACTCCAACCTTTTGACTGTATTATTTTCTGGACTTCAACTACTATTTATGGTTCACTAAAAGATTACTTTACTCTCCATCGTCTCCTGAGTTCCTTATCCATAGCTTGCCATTGGGTTTCATACACACACTTCACAGGGGATCCAAACCCTGCATTACACACCTGTGCTGTGCTTCACATATCTGGAAAACCTGACCTGTTAGGGGGACCTGAGGACCAGGGCTGGGAACCACTGATCTACAGTAAAAACAGGAAGAGAGACATTGAGGTAAACTATTTACCCCTTCCAACTCCCAGTGGTCCCAACTCCCACTTTTACCTTAGAATATCCTGTAAAACACCCCTTCGATACAGTGTTTGGTTTCCCTCAGCGTTCTTTCACTCTGACAGCCTGCTTCTTCCTTGATTCAGTACTTTCAATGTGTTTCAGTGTCAGCATTCAGCCAATCTGTTTCTCTCAATGGAAATGAATTGAGAGGCACTGGCTGGTTGGGAGTTCACAGGGCTGGGTATTGCATCCCTTAGGCTGGGGTCAGACTAACGCATTTTTAACGTGCGTTTTGGCGCACTTAATCACGGCCACAGTAGCAGTAAATGACGGGCAATGATGGCCAATATACGAAGTACGGCTGCACGAAAGTTCGGCCGCGCAACGCAAGTGGCAAACGAATGAATTTTTTAGAGAATGCAGAACCGCTCGTACTGACGTACAGAGTGCGCTGCGTCCGCATAGCGGCGTGTGTGCGTGATTAGGAGACGCCAGACGCTGCTCATGTCTGGCCAACATAACGACCAGACACCCAAAGTTTCCTGGTTTGGAACTGTAACAAATCACGCACGAAAATGCGCATCGTATGACAGTTTTCGCGCATTCTGTGAAAAAATACGTCAATGCGTTCAGACACACTTTTTGACGGTCGCTGCGAATAATGCGCTCGTTTGACCCTAGCCTAAATCCCAGAAGGCGGTCCAGCTGATTTAAAAGACAGAGGGGTCAAACTCCAAGTTAAGTTACACTCCACCAGCCAAGGAACCAGATTCGCAGAGCCGCCAATTACTTGTAAGGAACTCAAGGCTTGGTAGGTCTTATTATGGAGATGCAATGTCTCTGTCCTTCACAGAGGACCTTTCTCCAGCGATAATGTGTGAACTGATTGACAGCCTTATGATGAGAAGAAAGCTATTCCCTTTGGAAGGCTGTCACAACTTACAGGGTCACCTGACAGATAATTGTTTCTCCTTTGAAGAACACACACCACCATATGTAACTTATTTGTTTATTGTTTGAGCAGAATATTCTATTTTTTTCCATCAGATTTTGTTTACACTACAGAAAGGCTTTTGTCACATGAGAAGGACTCCAGGAAACACCTGCAATAATTTCTTTGAAATGCGCAAAAATAACAAACGCATTGTGGACAAAATAATCCTGCTGCAAGAAGTGACAAAACTTCCTAAGAAAAAATGGGCAGATTGACTAAACCGTGAGCTGACAGCTGAATCTGTATGTTTGGCCACATTATCTGTGCACAATTACTGTATATTTTTAAATAAAGTGAACAGTTTGCAAGCGCACCATTACATAACAGATCAGTACTGAACATGATTTATATCTTAAAACAAAGCTAGTTGATTTCATATAGCATTTACTGTAATTACTGAAAAAATAGAACAGAAAATGATGGTCCTGTCCTGACTCCTCCTTTACGCTGACATGAGTCACGTAAAGCAGCGCAGCATTATTCGGCGAAACACCCTCTACTACGTTTGTCAGCCCCCCTTGAAGCACTGTTCCAGCCCCCCGCCGCTGGCAGCCCTGCTGCCACTGAACAGGAAGGAGGGAGGGAGGTGTCTGTCCACACAGCACATTTAAAATCTGGTCCCAACTAAGCCCCCTGGCCTCCCCCCCCAGACACCAGCAACTCCACACATGTAGGCAGCACTGTGTGACACCAGAGCAGCGTGACCATCACACAGTGAGGGGGTACTGGGAGAGGGTAACTGGAGGTTTGGGGAGAGAATGACTGGGATACTGGGAGAAAGTGGGGGTACTTGGAGAGAGAGTGACTGGGGATACTGGGAGAGAGTGACTGGGGATACTGGGAGGAAGAGAGTGGGAGAGGGTGACTGGGGTACTGGGAGAGGGTGACTGAGGGTACTGGGAAAGAGTGACTGGGTATAGTGTGAGAGTGTAACTATGCTAGGGCATACTGGGACAGGGTGACTGGTAGCAGTGGCCTCGTGTGGGGGGGCATGTGTGTTTCATTTTTTTATTATATCAGTATTTTGTTAATATACAATACATGTGCTTGTGGGGTAACGGGGGTCAATACTCTACTGGTAGAAGGGAATCATGGTGTGTTGCGTGTCCACAGGTTGGGGGAGGGCGCACAATTCTTGCCTTGCCCCGGGCACCGACAAACCATGCTACGCCGCTGTAATACAAATGCTAATTAACACTTTGCGCTCCCCATGTTAAGCAAAGGGAGCGCAAAGTACAGTAACCTCGCGCTGAAAAGCGCAAGATTCCAATCGCTAATGGATTTTTGTAATATGGTGCGCCTGCGCGAGGGCCACCACGGCTAACGTTCACTCAGGTGAGCGCTAACGTTAGCACCAAGAATGTAATGGTGCCCCTAGCTGCTGATTCTTTTTTTTTTTTGCTTAAGTTATGTGTACAAATGTCTGAAACTTTATATAAATCCTCCTCTTCCTCAACTTTGAACACAAAACAGCAGCAGCAACTCCCTCCCCTGCTTTGAACCAGGTGAACAGGGAGCAACGAGCTGAAATCTCTGGGCTCCGGAGGCTGATGAAGACTTGGAGCAGAGGCCATCCTCTGAAGCGTCTCTCCACAAAACGCGTTAGGGAGAAATGTAGGCCAGTACAGACTGTTGACGTCTTAATGGACGCTTAAAATATACCCTGAAGGAACAGCTCCAGGTGTTGGCCAAGTGAGCTGTCCTGGGGCTTCCTGGGGCTTTTGAGCAATTCATATTGCTAAAATGCTTCCTTTACTCGGCTGCCTTTATCAAAGCTCACTTTAACCCCTTCACTGCTGAGCCATTTCAGGTCTTAAAAAAACACATTTTTCTTTTCTGTATTATTATTGTTATTTTTTTTCTTTACTTTAAACATGGTCATGTTTGGTATCACTGGAAAGGCCATGCTCTGGCCATTCTAATGATACCAAATATGACCCTGCTAGCTGAAAACAGCCAGAGGAGATATCTGGGTTCAATGGAACCCTTATCTCCACCCCTATCTTTCCTTAGGAGTCAATGAGGACGTTCCTCACACGTCCTCAGCAGTGAAAGGGTTAAAAAGTACCAAAAACATTTTTTGTATTACACAAGTCATTCAGGATTGAAATGCACCTTTTGAGATACTTTGTGATGCCAAGTCTCGGATTTGTGGAACATTTTTGTCATTTATTTATTTATTTATATATAAAGGATTTTACCAGGAAGGACACATTGAGATTTCTCTCGTTTTCAAGTACGCCCTGGGTTCAAGAACATTGAAATGTTACAGTTGTTACAGAAATACAAAGTATTACAATGCAAGATATTAAAAAACAAAACACAAATATACAGATTAACAGAAAATAAATATGTAGGAAATATAGTCACTATGTTACATGTTTACAGGTGCATTCTGTATTGAGGTATGTTAATAGGGAGCTCTTAAGGGACTTTAGACTGGGGGAAGATTTGATGATGTCTGGGAGGTTATTCCATAATTGTGGTGCTCTGTAGGAAAATGAGGACCGAGCCACTGTCTTTTTGTATTGTGGTATTGCAAGTAAGGTGCAGGTCCTGGATCGGAGGTTATAGGATGAGGGAGCTGCTGGGGGACGCAGCCTATTCAGGTAGGGTGGCAGCTTCCCAGAAAAGCTCTTAAACATCAGGTTGGAAAGGTGAAGGGTGCGTTTAGACTCCAGCGACGGGCAGTTTAGTTCTTTTAACATGTCACAATGGTGGGTCATGTAGTTACATTGTAGCGCAAAGCGGCAGCATGAGATATACAATGTGGTAAGTTTCTGAAGGTGTGTTTGCGGGAGGTATTCAAAGAGCACCAAATTGGCCAATGAATTGCACCGAACAGTGAATTTGCCCGTACGGTGCTATTTCATGGCCATTCGGCTATTCAAAAAGCTGGTGATTTGCCAAATATTAGCAAACTGCCAGCGAAATGCCTTGTATTTTGGCAGCAGTGAAATCCCCATAGAGAAGTAATTCAGAGAATGCTGAACAGCTGCGAAACGTTGGCGAAATGCCCAGATTTTCACTGGTTTCATTAGACAGCTGTAAACAGGCAAATCCCATAGGTATCAATGTAAAAAAAATCCCTGTTTATATAAATTTTTTTATTCAACGGTTTATTCTTTTCATTTGCAGCAAAAAGTCTCTTTATCAATTCATTTTTTATTCGGTAGCGGACCCTTTTTTGTTACTCAAGGACCTTATTTCCATTCATTTTCATGCATTTTTTTAAATAAAAAAAACCAAACACCTTTTACAAGTTGCAGTTTTATTTTTTTTATTTTTTTATTACACCTGTTCGCCAACTGGTCGGTGTTGTTCGGCGGTCTGTTTGGCGATTCATCAGCTGCGTTCGGTGTGTTTTCGGATTGATGCAACGTTTTTTTAACCGTTTTTTGGATTGATAGGCCGGTTTTTCAGGGACCCTGCAGTGAGTGCTGAATTCACCACAGGGTCAGCGAATTGAGGGCATTGAAATTTTGGTGCACTCTGCATTACCCCTTATGTATTGTTGGTTATTTACTATTCTGCAGTGCGAGTGTGCAGCAATTCCCTGCTTATAAATAGTAAATATAGGCGTGGTGAAAGTACAGCGCACAAGGAATCTGGTATACATACATGTATTTGCATTAAGTGTTGCAGATGGAGACTTTCAACAGATGTTCCGTATTGCATAAAAAGATATGAAAAATATTATCATGCAATATGTACATATAGAATATAGGTATATTCAACTCTCTGTACACTCACATGGCTAGAGCCTAAACTGACTCTGGATTTGATCACCTTTTTCTTCTAATTCTCAGGTACCCAGGCACCTTCCACTTTTTCTAGATGTATTTCTCAAAGAAAAGAGAAATATCAAGGGATACTCCCTAGTGTAACTCTGTGTATACATTGTATCAATCTTCAATATACAACAAATGCACACTCTTGGTGGAGCCACCCCGGCTCTTGGACATGAGCACATGGATTTTTTATGGATAAAATCCACTAAACCTTCCAAAACGATCCAAAAAGGGCAAAAAGGATGTAAATAAAGCGCTTTTAATAAAATAATAACCAGGACGCGTTTCACCGGGTGAACCAGCTTCCTCAGCAGGTTCAAGATTAATTTTGTTATATTTATATAACCCCCTTCCTGTCATAAACGTATATTTCTTTAGTCAATATTTAAAGGGAAAAAAAACAGCACCGTGGGGAAGAGTTAACAGTTCAGAATCTTTCTGAACATCACATCCACCATCCTCATCAGTTCAGCTGATCTGTGAGTCATTTGCAAATGCTTTGAATCAGTAGGGATTGTTAGTTCCACTGCAGCTCTGGGAGGGGAGTGTCTCCTGCTGTGAGAGCCATTATTCATTCCCCAGGAAAACACGTCATGCGGCATGCCGCAGCACTGATGGCAAACAGGAAACACAGGGAAATTTATTTTCAATGTCTTTTTGAAAAAAACTACCCATCAGTCAGCAGTTTGGCTAACACAATGAATACCAAGATTTGTGAGCTCTTTCATATGAACTAAAGTTTTTTTGGGTGCTATTGGTGCACTTTAAACTGAGTGCAGCATCACAAAACTAATGTGTGTTTTAATTTTTTTATTTAATATATTTTTTAAGTAGGCAATACCAACTAAGCTACACAAGTATTTTGTCAGATATGCACCATCCAATTAACAAATTCCAGCAGAGGAGGGTTATTTACCAAGTGGATAAATTGAGGAGAATGCCGATTCAGCTATTTTTGTACTAAAATATGAATTTATTCTGAAATCATTCATTGCGAGTGGCTGCACTTCCTGTCAGCGGCCGTTCTAGCAGGAAGCACGCGGCCGCCGGCAATCGTTCCCGCAGGACTCGGCTGCGCCCCTTCACAGCTGTGCACGCGGCAATGAGAGGTGAGCTGGGGGCACTATCCATGAGACCTGGGGGCACTATCCATGAGACCTGGGGGCACTATCCATGAGACCTGGGGGCAATATCCATGAGACCTGGGGGCACTATCCATGAGACCTGGGGAGCACTATCCATGAGACCTGGGGGGCAATATCCATGAGACCTAGGGGGAACTATCCATGAGAACTAGGGGGGCAATATCCATGAGAGCTGGGGGCAATATCCATGAGAGCTGGGGGCACTATCCATGAGACCTGGGGGCAATATCCATGAGACCTGGGGGCAACTATCCATGAGACCTGGGGAGCACTATCCATGAGACCTGGGGGCAATATCCATGAGACCTAGGGGGAACTATCCATGAGAACTAGGGGGGCAATATCCATGAGAGCTGGGGGCACTATCCATGAGACCTGGGGGCACTATCCATGAGAGCTGGGGGCAATATCCATGAGACCTGGGGGCACTATCCATGAGTCCTGGGGGCACTATCCATGAGTCCTGGGGGCACTATCCATGAGTCCTGGGGGCACTATCCATGAGACCTGGGGGCATTATCCATGAGACCTGGGGGCACTATCCATGAGTCCTGGGGGCACTATCCATGAGATCTGGGGCACATCCATGAGACCTGGGGGCATTATCCATGAGAGTTGGGGGCAATATCCATGAGACCTGGGGGCATTATCCATGAGACCTGGGGGCACTATCCATGAGAGCTGGGGGCATTATCCATGAGACCTGGGGGCAATATCCATGAGACCTGGGGGGCATTATCCATGAGACCTGGGGGGGCATTATCCATGAGACCTGGGGGGGCATTATCCATGAGAGCTGGGGCATATCCATGAGACCTGGGGGGGTATTATCCATGAGACCTGGGGGCATTATCCATGAGAGCTGGGGCATATCCATGAGAGCTGGGGCATATCCATGAGACCTGGGGGCAATATCCATGAGACCTGGGGGCATTATCCATGAGACCTGGGGGCATTATCCATGAGACCTGGGGGCAATATCCATGAGACCTGGGGGCAATATCCATGAGACCTGGGGGCATATCCATGATGAGATCTGGGGGTATATCCATGAGAGCTGGGGCATTATCCATGAGACCTGGGGCATATCCATGAGAGCTGGGGCATAATCCATGAGAGCTGGGGCAATATCCATGAGACCTGGGGCATATCCATGAGAGCTGGGGCATTATCCATGAGAGCTGGGGCATTATCCATGAGAGCTGGGGCAATATCCATGAGAGCTGGGGGACATATCCATGTGCTGGGCAATATCCATGTGAACTGGGGCAATATATACCCATATGAGCTGGGGTCAATAATATCCATATGAGCTGGGGTCAATAATATCCATGTGAACTGGGGAAAATAGTCTGGGGGCTCAGTGCTGTGTATATTATTCTGGGAGGGGTGTATATTATGCTAAATGTTCTTTTGCTATGCGTGAATGTATTCTGTGTGTACTGTATTTGTACATGTACTGTGTGTGCACTATATATATGTAGGGCCCCATCACCTCCTTAACGCTAGCACTCACACATGTGAGCGTTGGTGCTAGGTTAAATTAGGTTACTGCATGCTGCCCATATCACATCCTAGCACAGGACCCTCATATCACAATCCGAATGGTAACAGGTTAAAAAATCCAGGAGATTGTGCTTTTCAGCACTAGGTTACTGTACTTTGCGCTCCCTATTGTAACGTTGGGAGCTTCCAGCCCTACCTGTGTGCTTGAGGGCAGCATGTCTGATGCTGCTCGCTGACCAATGCCCAGTTTAAATGGAGACAGGCAGGGAGGTGGCTGCATGAGGCGCGGATTGAGTGGGGGCGTGGCCTGGTGAAGGTCTTTAAAAACCCTCAGTGTATTCTCAGCAGTTGCCAGATCGTGGTTATCCATACCTGAGCTCCTTGTACCTGACTGCTATATTGAATTAACCCGTTATTGACCTCTGCTTGTTTCTGACTATTCTGCCTTCTGTTGCCCTAGACCATTTTCTTGTACTACGCCACTGCTCTGATATCGACCCGGCTATTCCATTTGACCATTCTGAACTCTGTATTCCTGATTCTGGCTCGGCTGACTACTCCCTGTGTTGTTAACCCTTTCTGTCTAGCTAGTTTACCTGGCCAATTCTAAGGACCAGACAGTTAGAGATCTTTCACGGCTACTCTGTTGGTAGCTTCTGGGCTCTGTGGAGTGTGGGGTGTTAAGTACTGCGTGGTGGGATCTGGGAACCGTGACACCTATACTTAACATGGGGAGCGAAAAGAGTAAATGGCGTTAGGATTACAAAGTCCTAACGCTAATTACCATCCCGCCATAGCTACAAAAGTTACCCACAGCTAGACGCTGGTGCTAAGTGATGCCGCTTCTGCAGAATCAGTCAGCAGCAGCTGGAACCCCCCAAAAATCACATACTTGCCTCTCATCCCATAGCACAAAGTGTGGTCCGATCCACTGCTTCTGGTCGCGGGGAGCATCCAGGAGCTTAGCACTGCGCCACTGGTTGGTGGACTCTGATTTTTAAAATTATGTGGGAGGGGCACAACTTTCTGTTTTTGCCTCGGGTGCAAAAGGAGCTAGCTACGGCTCTGACACATAGTGTTGTGTGTTTTTTACAAACAACTCAATTTTGGTTTCTTCTGTCCACAGAATATTTTGCCAGTAGTGCTGTGGAACATCCAAGTGCTCTTTTGCAAACGTCAACTGTGCTGCAATATTCTTTTTGGACAGCAACGGCTTCCTCCGTGGTGTCCTCCCATGTACTCCAATCTTGTTTAATGATTTCCTAATTGTAGATGTGTCAACAAAAATGTTAGCATGTGCCAGAGATTTCTGTAAGTCTTTAGCTGACACTCTAGGATTCTTCTTTACCTCATTAAGCATTCTGCGCTGTGTTCTTGCAGTCATCTTTACAGGATGACCACACCTAGGGAGAGTAGCAACAGTGCTGAACTTTCTCCATTTGTAGACAGTCTGTCTTACTGTGGACACATGAACATCTAGGCTTTTGGATATACTTTTGTAACCCTTTCCAGCTTCATGCAAGTCAACAATTCTTGATCGTAGGTCTTCTGAGAGCTCTTTTCTGCGAGGCATGGTTCACATCAGGCAGTGCTTCTTGAAACCAGTAAACCCAAAACTGGTGTGTGTTTTTAAAGGGCAGGACAGCTTTCAGCAACACATCCAATAATATCACACTGATTGGACTCAAGGTTGGCTCACTCCTGGCTCCAATTAGCTCTTGAAGAAGTCATTAGGCTAGGGGTTCGCATACTTTTTCCACCCTGCACTGTGAATGTTTACATGTTATGTTCAATAAACACATGAAAACATATAATGTTTGTGTTGTATTATTTTAAGCAGACTGTGTTTTTCAAATTGTTGTGACTTAGATGAAGATCAGAGCACATTTTATGACCAATTCATGCAAAACTCCACATAATCCCAAAGGGTTCACATTCCCTTTTCTTGCAACTGTATATAGATAGATATGTAGCTAATGTAAACAAAATTAGATTATTATTGGGTTTTCAGGGTTGCACTTGGGGCACCTGCCAGCTTTATAAAAGGAAATGAGTAAGAGGTACAGGAATCAAAATGTAATTTGAAGAGAGGTGACCATTGTGCGGTTGTCTGTGGCTACTACGTGGAGCTATTTTAAGCTCCATTAACAGTACAAAAGCATTAGCCGGCGGAGGTGAAAGGACAGGCCGGGTTTGGATGCTTCCTGCAACCGAATCCACTATCTCGCATACTTCGTACTATGATACTTCGGCAAGAACGTCGTAACCAGGTTTATTTTTATCGGCCTGGGTTAAGATGTCATTTAATACTAAGCTAAATCTGAATGAAGATGTAAAGCAGAAATCAATAATAAGAGTTCTCCATGAACTTAAATTTAAAACTAATAATTTTACGATTTTGACCATAGATAAACCCATTAGCCACTAGTAGGCTTGTGCACCGATTTTATTTTCGTTTCGATTCGGTTCGGTTCGTTCGGATTTTGTAAATTTTCGTTTTGACTCGTTTTGGCCGATTTCCGTTTCGGTTCGTTTCGGGTTGTTTTTCATATCGACTTTTTTTTCGTGATTTCGGAAATTTTCGTGTTTTTCGGAACGTCTGTTCTCCTCGTTTCAAAGTGTCTATTTGTTTTGATGTAAACTAATGGTTTTTCGGATACGATAATTATACGATACGATAATTCTGCCGATTAGACATGTGCACAGCACAAAATTTCGTTTTGAACTAATGGATTAGTACTAAAATGCAATTTATTTAGTTGCTAAAGAAATTCGTTTTCAGTTCTTTAGTATGAAAACTAATTTCATTCATCCGAAAACCAGTGGATACAATTACTATTGTAGTGGCTCCTCAGAGGGCTGAGATCGCTGCTTGTTACAGTATCTCTCACTCTCAGCACAATGTGGGCCATATTATATAGCTGGTGCTAACTTAACCAGAGCTGTTGTAAACTTCCCAGAGCCATTATAGCCTATGGAGGTTTTCAGTTACAACAGCTCTGGTTAAGTTAGCACCAACATTGCAATACTGCCCCTTGTCAGGCAAAGCTGTTACAGTAACTGACTGCTGCTCATCACAGCGCTCAGAGTTTCAGTAAAACTAGTAAATAATATTTTTATATATAAGAGGTTAGAACAATATTATTTCCTTGTTTTACTGAAACTCTGAGTGCTGTTACAGTCAGTTACTGTAACAGCTGAGCCTGATACATTGTACTGAGAGATAATGTAACAAGCAGCCGATCTCCGCGCTCACAGCCACTGGATTTAAAGGGCTAAAAAAAAAAAAAGGCTCCTCTCTGTATAATGTTTAGAACATCCTCCTGCATTAATTAATACCCCTCTCTGTATAATGTATACAACATCCACCTGCATTAATTAATACCCCTCTCTGTATAATATATAGAACATCCTCCTGAATTAATGCCCCTCTCTGTATAGAACATCTTCCTGCATTGGCATGTGGAGGGTGCAGAACTTCGGATGTTGCGATGTTGCGCTCTTCATTGCTGGTCTCCTTCACTCATCAATATAATATCACAAAGAGGACTGAAACTATAATGTAGTGCATTTTATTTTAGTTTCTTTCGTTTTTTGTACTGAGCAGTTTCGTTTCTCTTGAGTCATACTAAAACTAAATTATCCCAAAATTCGGACTAAATCGCTTTAGTACTAAAACGAATGCACATGTCTACTGCCGATACGATAATTCTGCCATTGAGATTTCTCATGTTTTACAAGAAGGATACATTGAGATTTCTCATGTTTTACAAGAAGGATACATTGAGATTTCTCTGGTTTCCCGGGAAGGATACATTGAGATTTCTCTGGTTTCCCGGAAAGGATACATTGAGATTTCTCTGGTTTTACAAGAAGGATACATTGAGATTTCTCTGGTTTTCCAGGAAGGATACACTGAGATGGGAATGATACAAAATTTAATTACAGAATCAGCGATAATTATAAATACGATGTCCGAAGATACTGAAATGGAACCAAAATCAAGAATGGAGCCGAAATCACGAATGGAACGAAAATGAATTTTGATTTTACACATTTCTAGTCCATGTTGTTGTTCGGATCTGCCGTTTTCAGATCCGAAAATTTTCGGAAAATCGGCCAAATCCGAATGCACGAATCGGGAAATTTTGTGTAAATTCCGAAATTCCGAAACGCACATCCCTAGCCACTAGTACATTGATTACATGGAATACGTGTACAGCCATTTCATTAGGGTGGGCACCCATGAAACACTTATTAGTTACACATTTATGCCCAGATCGTTTAGCACAGAATAGTTAATTTAAGGCTTGGGTCAGACAAGCGCATTCTCAGCGGACTGTGCGTCTGTGCACAACGGACGTACTTTCTGACTGACGACAAGGTAGTGCCCACACGGTCCGTTTTTGTGACTGACTTTTTTCCGACTGATGTAGATGTGAAATAAAATTAATATGAAAAACCATTTTGTCCGTCAAAAATGCTGGACGTCAAAAAATGCAGTCCGTCTGACTACGTTCCATCACTCACACACAAAGCTATGCGGACATTGCGGACGTGGCGCACTCTGCACATCCGTTCTAGCGGTTTTATGTTCTTGCCTAACGTGCGTCCGTTTGCCGCGTCCGTTGTGCGTTCGCACTTCTGTGCGGACGCACTTCGTGTGTGGGTCTCTATCGATCATAATTGTATGCTACCACGGACGTTAAAATGTATGGCAACACGGACGTGATCACTGCGCTCTGCAAATAGAAAGCACCGCGGTACACACAAGGAGGAGCGCCACCTTAAATCCACAATATTCACGAGGTCACTGCTATGGTAGGACGCCGCCAGTCCAGATGGGTAGCAATAAAGATGAAAAAGCAGGATCTCAAGTGAAAATAAAGTGTTTTATTCGGGAACAGCAAGCTCCATCAAACAAAAGTGGTGTGACGTTTCGACCCTAAGGTCTTAATCATACATGATCAGGTATGATTAAGACCTTAGGGTCAAAACGTCACACCACTTTTGTTTGATGGGGCTTGCCGTTCCCGAATAAAACACTTTATTTTCACTTGAGATCCTGCTTTTTCATCTTTGTGAACACTGCGCTCGTCTGACCCGAGCCTTAGTTGGGAATAACCAGGAGTCAAGTGCTAAAAAACCAAGGGCCCAATTCCAAGGTTGGTGTAAACTTACCAGAGCCATTATATTCTATGGGGTTGCTAAGTTTACAACAGCTCTGGTTAGGTTAACACCAACCTTAGAATAGGGCCCTAAGGGCTGTATTCAGGGGTCAAGTCCTGGGAAAAAAAGTGAGGGAACTCACCCACGAATTCCACAACCCCGATTACCTTAAGAAAATATATATATATATCACGAGTATAGCAGTGCGTGGTGATACCATTTTTATTGGGTTAACTTTACATTTAAAAGACAAGCTTTCAAGAGCGTAAACTGGAAACTATACTGATCAGTGAAAGGTATCACTACGTACAGGTATACTCGTGATTGTGGCAACTGGACTAACGCCTTTTATATACAATATATACAGTTGTGTTCAAAATTATTCAACCCCCACTGAAATTGAGTGTTTTGGCCAGTTTGACATTGATTTTGATCATTCAGTCATCTTGCTTACAATTAAATCAAAGAGGCACGTGTAGGTCAGACAAATATAACATAACATTTATAATGAAATAACCACAAATGTCTTTTCTGTGCTCACATCATTATCAGTTTTATTCAACCCCCAAGTGACATTCAATCTTAGTACTTAGTACAACATCCTTTTACAGTTATAACAGCTTTTAAACGTGAAGCATAGCTTGACACAAGTGTCTTGCAGCGATCTACGGGTATCTTCGCCCATTCGTCATGGGCAAAAGCCTCCAGTTCAGTCACATTCTTAGGCTTGCGCACTGCAACTGCTTTCTTTAAGTCCCTCCAGAGGTTCTCAATCGGATTTAAGTCAGGTGACTGCGATGGCCACTCCAAAATGTTCCAGCCTTAATCTGCAACCATGCTCTAGTGGACTTGGAGGTATGCTTGGGATCATTGTACTGTTGAAAGGTCCAACGTCTCCCAAGCCTCAGGTTTGTGACGGACTGCATCACATTGTCATCCAATATCTCCTGGTACTGAAGAGAATTCATGGTACCTTGCACACGCTGAAGCTTCCCTGTACCTGCAGAAGCAAAACAGCCCCAAAGCATGATTGACCCCCCGCCATGCTTCACAGTAGGCAAGGTGTTCTTTTCTTCATAGGCCTTGTTCTTCCTCCTCCAAACATAGCGTTGATCCATGGGCCCAAACAGTTCTAATTTTGTCAGTCCACAGAACACTATCCCAAAACTTCTGTGGTTTGTCCACATGACTTTTGGCATACTGCAGTCGACTCTTCTTATTCTTTGGAGACAGCAAGGGGGTGCGCCTGGGAGTTCTGGAATGGAGGCCTTCATTACGCAGTGTGCGCCGTATTGTCTGAGCTGAAACTTCAGTACCCACATCTGACAAATCTTTTCTCAGTTCCTCAGCAGTCACACGGGGACTTTTCTCCACTCTACGCTTCAGGTAGCGCACAGCAGTCTAAGTCAGCATCTTCTTTCTGCCACGACCAGGTAGCGTTTCAACAGTGCCCTTTGCCTTGAATTTGCGAATGATGCTTCCTATGGTCTCTCTTGGTATGTTTAACATCTTTGCAATCTTCTTATAGCCATTGCCCTTCCTGTGAAGAGTAATCACCTCTTCTCTTGTCTTCCTGGACCATTCTCTTGACTTCACCATGTTTGTAACCACACCAGTAAATGTCTAGAAGGAGCTGAGTATCAGAGTCATTTTAAAGCTGCCTAATTGGTGCTTATTATGCTTTATTGCTGCTCCGTGACATCCACAGGTGTTTTCAATACCTGATTGAAAACACTTGAATGAACCTCTGTTCTTCAGAGTGGTAGTCTTTAAGGGGTTGAATAATTGTGTCAATGAAGAATTCACAAAAGAAACATTTACTACTGTATTACAAAACCAATTGATGTCATTTTAGCTGCATATGGTTCTTTAAAAAGTCCTTGTAGGATTTCATTCTGAATACAATTACAAATCTACACTAAATTCCCTAAAACCCTTTACAGCATTGGGGGTTGAATAATTTTGAACACAACTGTATATATATATATATATATCCAGGCACAGACCCCCCAGAATAATATACACAGCACTGTAGCACTGTGCCCCCAGAATAATATACACAGCACTGGACCCCCAGAATAACATATACAGCACTGAGCCCCCAGAATAATATACACAGCGCTGAGCCCCCAGAATAATATACACAGCGCTGAACCCCCAGAATAATATTCACAGCGCTGAACCCCCAGAATAACATACCCAGCACTGAGCCCCCAGAATAATATACACAACACTGAACCCCCAGAATAATATGCACAGCACTGAGCCCCCAGAATAATATACACAGCACTGAGCCCCCAGAATAATATACACAGCACTGAACCCCCAGAATAATATACACAACGCTGAACCCCCAGAATAATATACACAACACTGAACCCCCAGAATAACATACACAACACTGAGCCCCCAGAATAACATACACAGCACTGAGCCCCCAGAATAATATACACAGCACTGAGCCTCCAGGATAATATACACAGCACTGAGCCCCAAGAATAACATAATAACATGCACAGCACTGAGCCCCCATAATAATATACACAGCACTGAACCCCAAGAATAATATACACAGCACTGAACCCCAAGAATAATATGCACAGCACTGGTTATATGGATATAATTGCCCCCAGTTCACATGGATATAATTGCCCCCAGTTCACATGGATATAATTGCCCCCAGCTCATATGGGTATATATTGCCCCAGCTCTCATGGATAATGCCCCCCCAGCTCTCATGGATAATGCCCCCAGGTCTCATGGATATGCCCCCAGTTCTCATGGATAATGCCCCCGGCTCTCATGGATACTGCCCCCAGCTCTCATGGATAATGCCCCCAGCTCTCATGGATATGCCCCAGGTCTCATGGATACTGCCCCCAGCTCTCATGGATAATGCCCCCAGGTCTCATGGATATGCCCCAGGTCTCATGGATATTGCCCCCAGGTCTCATGGATATTGACCCCAGGTCTCATGGATATGCCCCAGGTCTCATGGATATTGCCCCCAGGTCTCATGGATATGTCCCAGGTCTCATGGATATTGCCCCCAGGTCTCATGGATACTGCCCCCAGGTCTCATGGATATTGCCCCCAGGTCTCATGGATATTGCCCCCCAGGTTTCATGGATACTGCCCCCAGGTCTCATGGATATTGCCCCCCAGGTCTCATGGATAATGCCCCCAGGTCTCATGGATATTGCCCTCCAGGTTTCATGGATATTGCCCCCCAGGTCTCATGGATACTGCCCCCAGGTCTCATGGATACTGCCCCCAGGTCTCATGGATAGTGCCCCCAGGTCTCATGGATACTGGCCCCAGGTCTCATGGATAATACCCCCTGGTCTCATGGATACTGCCCCCAGGTCTCATGGATATTGCCCCCAGGTCTCATGGATACTGCCCCCAGGTCTCATGGATACTGCCCCCAGCCCAGCTCACCTCTGCTGCTCCTCTGCTGCTCCTGCCGCACATTGCCGGCGGCCGCGTGCTTCCTGCTTCGGCGGCCGCGTGCTTCCTGCTTCAGCGGCCGCTGACAGGAAGTGCAGCCGCTCGCCTGGGTTCTATGAAACAGCCAGGCGAGCGGCTCCACTTTCGGTCACCGGCTGTTCTTATAGGAAGCACGCGGCCGCCAGGAATGTGCGGCGGCTGCCTGCTAATGCATTCGGGCTCGGGCCACAGCGGGAACGCTGCGTTCCCGCAGCGTTCCCGCAGCGTTCCCGCTGTGGGAGAAGTGCGGGAACGCCGTTCCCGCTTGACTCGAGCCCTGGCTGTATTACATTTTGCCCGCTAAAACAGGGACACTAAGATGGAAAACCTGCGCCTGTATCCCTGATTTTGCACCTATTACGGGGCAGGCGCTGATTCAGCAGCCTTCCCCATAATGCAGTGCTAACGCACCGCCGCAAGTATCTCTTCCTGGAGTCTATAGGACTATATGGAGGCTTTTGTTGCTGGGTCATGTGACCTGCAAGATCTCACTCTCAAGATCGTGCAGGGCTGCAGAATAATTCGTGAAGGGAGACTGGGGACTATTTGTCCCCAGTCTCGCTCTGCTCCCGGTGGCCAGAAGCAGCAGATCAGGCCGCCGATCTCGCCACGAGATGAGAGATGAGCATCTGATTTTTTGGGGGAGGTTTACAGCTGGTGCTGACTGATTCTGCAGAAGTGGTATCAGTTAGCACCAGCTTCTAGCTGTGGTTAATTTTTCAGTTAGTCGCAGCGGGGCGTAATTAGCATTACGACTTTGTAATCTAAATTGGAAAGTCGTGTTGTAATCCTAACGCTAATTACTCTTTGTGCTCGAATGTTAAGTAAAGGAAGCGCAAAGTACAGTAAGTTCGTGGAAGCGAGCACAATCCCCAATGCGCTAACAGATTTTTTTAACCCGTTAACGTTCGGAATGTTATATGAGGGGCCGCGCCAGACTCCCTTAAGCTAGCATTAATGCTCACATATCTGCATGCTGCCGCTAGCATTAAGTTTGTAATAGTGCCCTAAGTGTGGGAACTCACCAATACCCCTCAATTAACCATTGATATCCCTCATTGAACGAAACACCAACACTCAAATTTGAAATGAATGTATTAATAATATAGATATCGATATATATTTATATTAAGGTATTTGTATACTAAAAATATATTTATTGAAACTTTATAAAAAACAATATGATTGCCCACCTACTTAAAAGCTTTACAGAGTGTGCGACCAAAAGGAACCCCGTTCCCCTTTCAAAAATAGTCTATGAACGGCGTTCCTCCTCGGCTTGATCCCTGGGAATAAGCATGGTTTATACAGTGATACAGTCAGTTTTCATGCTATTTATCACGAACCAGATGAGGAACATCCAAATTTAGGAATGTCCTGATCCAATTCCTGGGATTGGGACTCAATCATGGTGTTTTTCGAGGATATCGAGTCCACGGACCTGCCAGGCAGTAAGACTCCTAGTTTCTCAGCTGGTGTCCTGTAGCTACAGTAGTGAATTATGGCACCTTCCCTGCCTGCTCGCCAGTCATGCAAGAGCCGGGAAGACGCTGCATGTTGGGTGCTTCTGCAATCACTCGCAGGTGTCTACCCTGCCTGGAAAATAACCTGCACGCAGCCAGGGAAGATGATGCAGAGGCCCCGGAACTCACGTAGAGGACAGAGACGAGGTCGTGGGGGATCAGATCAGGACTCAGTATCAGACAATCCTGAATATGACTTGTATCAATGGCTCCAAAATGGGCATCAGGACATCCCTTTCCAAAATATCAATGTAGGGGGTCAAACATGAACTCTTCACCCAACATTAGGGTGTGTAAGGACACACCAGGCACACCCTGTGCACACATCTATCATGGTTATTCAGAGAGAGGTGAAAACCAGGAGAATGACTGGAGAAGTGAAAATTCTAGGTCGAAATAGCCGATTTGAAAAGTGAGATAAATGGGGGAATTTTTCTGGTTTGGCTATTTTGATCTAGAATTTTCGCTTCTCCAGTCATTCTCATGGTTTTCACTTCTCTCTGAATAACCCCGTATGATTACAGTTTAATGCGAGGTGAGTAACGTTACAAAACCTATTGATGTCCTGGCTTTCAGTTCTACTTTAAAACATAATTTTCCTCAACTTTTCCCAAATAGTTCTCTTTGTAAGCAAAGTGCACGGAGATATTACTGAATAGAGCTCCATGTGTATGATAGTTTACCATCGAGATCCCAGGAAATGGAATGATTTCTTTGAAAGAAGGCAGAAGAGCGGATATGATTTTGTTCAAATACACAGAGGGTCAATTAAAAGAGCTTTCTGATGATCCGTTCCTTAACAGGAGCTTACAAAAAATAAACGGTCTGGGACTGGAGGAAAGAAGATTTTGTCAACAGCAAAGAAAATTCTTTCTAGTCAGAATAATAAAAATATTCAATTCTCTGGATAAATGTGTTGTTTTATCCTATCCATTTGATACTTTTTCTTGCTAAAAGAAAACTGGATAATTTTAGAGTAAAGAACTTTATGCATGGGAAAAAAAAAGAATTAAAATTTTACAGGCGTTGCTTGTTGATGTAAGAAATAATCTGATTGTCATGATGGATTCAAGACGCATTCCCCCTTCCCTTTGGGCACAATTGGAAAATGCTGCACGTGGATGTTGGTTGTCCTATACAGATCAACAACAGTAACAGTGATGTGGGAAAGGCTGAAGATGCTGGTCTATGGTCTTTTTTTAACCTAAATTGCCATGATTAGTTCTGTATAAATTACTGTATCTAATACAGGTGTCAGGTATGGGGAAAGCTGCCATTCCCAGATCGTCATCCACACTGCTTCTGGACAAGCCCAGCATTATGAGATCTAATCGGATCATACATCAGGAGGGTATGGCCACCATAGACATATGAGGGTTCTTGGGCAAGACACCTAACGGTACATACTTGCCTACCACACAACGGGCCCTATTACAATCTTCGCGCAAACGTTTGCACCGGCGCAAAAATGCATTAACGCGAGGGGTAAAACCCTTTGCGCTGAACATTGTATTACAAACGCGAGTATACGTCTACCGCGGGTGAACCTGCACGAACGCTGCGCGAGCTAACTGTAGGTCGCGCGTCCTATACTTAACATTGTGAGAACAAATGCGTTTGTGCGCTGGTACGCGGCTGGTATTACAATCTATGCGCAGGATTTAACGCATAGACGTTGCGCGCATAATTTTAGCAACTCCTAAAAGCTGGTGTTAATGGCAAATCTGAAAAAACTGGCCGAACCCAAATACACAAGCCCAAAAAAAAATGCAGCAAAGTATAGTTACACATTCTACACATACCCAAACAATAAATTTGAGAAGTTGTGTGTGCATTTATTATTGATGCAGCAGTAAACCCAGGACATACTTGAAAACGAGAGAAATCTCAATGTATCCTTCCTGGTAAAATCCTTTTATAAATAAAATAAAAATAAATATATGTTCAGATTAACTTTGGCAGGCGCAAAAACCTAACGTGAGATAATTGTGGTTCTTAATTCTAATTGGCTGAATCCCGCGAAAAAACAGTTCGCACACTGATTTCTGTGCGCAACGTTGCTGCGCGTCCGTTTTACGCGCGTTATTGCTCGACGGTTGAAAAAATGCGCTAGGATTGTAATTCCAGCGTTGATTTACGCGCTTTAACGTTTAACGCTGGGCGTACAAATTCACAAGCAAGTCTCGACTTGACAAGAAGCGGGTTCAACCTGACCACCAGGTCGCTGCTCTACAATCATGGAAAGACGACTTGATCCCACTCAGAAGACGCCACCAGCGAGTGTCCTTGGGCAAGACACTTAATGATGCGCATTTTCCTACCTCACAAAATACTTGTACATCTTATAGATCGTAAGTTTCCTTGGGAACAGGGTCCCCCTGAATCAGGTCGTATCAACTCCTTGTACACTGATCTTGTAAAGTGATGTGGAATTTGTGGCGCTATATAAATTAAAGATAATAATAATAAAATAAAATCTGTCAGCGTCCATGCCTGTGATTCAGAGCCAGTTCCAGAGAGCACTGCTTCTACCAGCCCAGCTGCAATCCTCTGCTCTAAGGCAGGGTTCTAGATGCCAGGGATGTGGTCTGTGTCTCCAGGGAACAGGACGTGGGAGGACTCATAATAACGAATTGAGAGAGGATGAAGGCAAATGTTGGATAGTCAATTACAGGGATGAATTGGATTAGGAAAAAAAATGGGATAAAGGACAAGAGTAAGAGAGAATGGAGGGTAGTGTCAGGGAAGATAGGGGGACAGTAACAGGGAAAAAACATGGGGCAGTGACTGGAAGAGAAAGGTGAGTCAGTGACAGAGAAAGGAGAGGAGGCAGTATCCGAGAGATGGATGATTTTCAGTGTGAGAAGAAGACCGGTTGCCAGATTACAAGATGAAGTGTTACCCTTTAGCATGAAGAGCTCATAAAATGCACGACCTACGTGACATAATCTAATCACCTTGGAGCCCACCACCTTCATTATTTAATGGGTTTCTTGTGTGCAGATAACAAAATCTACTTGCATCATCCGCATCCATTAAAGTCCTGCTGCAAGAAGTAGAGATATTTGTCAAGAGTTACGAGATAGTCCCTCAATGGACCAGTGACAAAATTAAAGCTGAGGGCAATGTACAGAAAGTCCACATCCATACACTCTGGAAAGGCCCTTTGTAGTCTTACAACCTCACTTTGATCTACGTCAAACAGGAATAAAGGTTGCATTGATAATTTCAAGATCATAATTGTATAACTTTTCAGCATGACTAGCATGCTTTAAACTGTTTTGTTAAAGTCATATGTACTGCACATAGTGCTCAAGGGGTCTGGTTACACATTGTTGTTCGGATATCGGCTGGCTATATAGATCAGCTCCAGGTGATATCTTAATGGCTAGACAAGCTATTCCAACCTTGCTGCAAGCCCCTAAAAACTAGTGTTAAGTGATTTTGCAAAAGCGGGATCACTTAACACACTTAATAAACCACTCGAAAATCCCTTACTCACCTCTTATCCCACAGTAGACAGGGTAGTGCAAAGCTTGTGCCTGCGACATGCTGGGCTCCATAGAGTCCTATGGACTCCAGGAGCCGATACCTGCTGCTAGTATCAGGTTGTGCCTCCACTTCATTCTGCAGCCAGTCGCTAATAATGCAGCTGTTACAGTAAAAGGGAGACAGTAGGGAAAATGGGCTTGAGACGATTTTTCACTTATCCCTCGCTTTTATTGTCAACTGTCAACATGTTGGGCCCTATTCCATGGTGGATGCTAACATGAAGACAGTAAGCAGGAAAATATGTGCTTGCAGATTTTCCCTTGTCATCTTCATGTTAATGTCCCATTTTGGGGAAGGTGCTATCCCAGCACCTCGTCATGCAGGGCTGTCCCGTTCATGGAGCCAAATGGTACCATGGCCCCAGGCGTCCATTTTCCAGGGGCGGCATTTTGCTGCCCTGTCAAAGGCCGCAGCATGGAGCGCCCGGCCTGGACCAGGCCGGCGCCAGGCCAGGGCCTCGGCCAGGCTGATGCATGAAGCGGACCAGGCCGGTGCCTGACGCAGACCATGCCAGCTCCTGTCGTGGACCTCTACCAGGCCAGCGCCCAATGCAGAACTCGACCAGGCCGGCACCCAGCCTGAGTCTGGACCAGGGCTGTGTGTGCATAAGTATGTGGATGTGTGTATATGTGACTGTGTGTGGGTGTGACTGTGTGTGTGGATGTGTGTGTGTGTGACTGTATGGATGTGTGTGTGACTGTGTGTGTGTGGATGTGTGTGTGACTGTGTGGCAGGATTTGTGAAGCTCTGTGATACTCATACACTATCTGTTCCCAGTCTCACTGTGCTCCCGGTGAGAAGAAGCGGTGGATCAAGCCACTCTTTTCGCGGTGGGATGAGAGGTAAGTATGGGATTTTTAGAGGAGTTTTACAGCTTGTTAAATTATTTTGCATTTGCAGAATCATTTAGCACCAGTTTTTAGGAGTTGTTAAAATTTTTGCTTTCACGTCTCGACAGTAAATTGGGCCAGCACTTTGCAATACCTCACTTGTCAGGACATTAAAATGAGGTTGCGCTCCCCATGTTAGGTATAGGAGACTCTTAAGTACAATAAACTCGCGCAAGCTGAGAAGCAAAACCTTTTCACCCGACTGTATAGCGTCATTATTGGAATATCAAAGCCAGACATTAAACCTACTACTCCTAGCGTTAACGATTACATATCGAGACGAACATTAGCACCAACTATGGAATAGAGACCGTTGTTTTTCTTAACTTCAGAAGATTTATTTTCCAGTGCATTAAAGATTGTGTGCGAGTGACCCTCTAGGCAGCAGAAAACCCACATTTTTTAACGAATGATAAATTAAAAATACTGGTGCCCTTGTAACACCAGACCTTACTTTTGATTTGCTTCTTCACACTTGTAATTAAAGATAATCTAAAGGTATAGCTATATATAACTGTATAAATATAAAACCTGCTGCAGGGACAACAGAGTCCTTACACAGTTATCACCTCCATGGTAATATTTAACTATGTAATTCATTAAGAAAGCCCATGATAAGCATTGGACAGATTGTGGGTATTGTGAAACAATGTTGCGCACTAGGAGATTCAAGACAACAGGTAGAAGAATATTAAATAAAATACTACATCATGGTTACATGTAAACAACAAACTCAAAACATGCTTTACATTTCCAAGGCAAAGCAAAGTCCACAACTTTTTTCTTTATCACGACTGAGGCATAAAAGTTAAAAAATATATTTGGGGGGACTGACTGGTCGGGGACTGTGGATGTGTTCATCAGGGACCCACTGGCATCTACAGACATATGTGTACCTAAACACAGACCTCATATGTATACCCAAACACAGACCTCATATCTATATTGATTACGGAGATGTAGTGTATGCAGTGGCCCCGCAAGCACACCTTCAGAAACTTACTACATTGTATAACTCCTTCTGCCGCTTTGCATTACAATGTAACTACATGACCCACCATTGTGACATGTTAAAAGAGCTAAACTGGCCATCGCTGGAGTCTAAACGCACCCTTCACCTTTCCAGCCTGGTGTTTAAGAGCATTTCTGGGAAGCTGCCACCCTACCTGAATAGACTGCTTCCCCCAGCAGCTCCCTCATCCTATAACCTCCGATCCAGGACCAGCACCTTACTTGCAATACCACAATACAAAAGGACAGTGGCTCGGTCCTCATTTTCCTACAGAGCACCACAATTATGGAATAACCTCCTAGACACCATCAAATCTTCCCCCAGTCTTAAGTCACTCGAGCTTCTTACTAACATACCTCGATACAGAATGCACCTGTAAACATGTAACATAATGACTATTTCCTACATATTTATTTTCTGTTAATCTGTATATTTGTGTTGTTTTTTAATATCTTGCTTTGTATTACTTTGTGTTTCTGTAACTGTAACACTTCAATGTTCTTGAACCCAGGACATACTTGAAAAGGAGAGAAATCTCAATGTGTCCTTCCCGGTAAAATCCTTTATAAATAAATAACTAAATATACTCAAACACAGACCTCATATGTATACCCACAAACGGACCTCATATGTATACCCACAAACGGACCTCAGAGCAGACTTAATTTATACACCCTAACCCCGAAACCCCCAAAATCACCAGTGAGCGAGGCGCTAGGTGGGAGGGATCTGCAGCACATGGCGCATGCTCCGTGTGCTGAAGATCCCTTCCACCTAGCATCGCGCTCCTCCGCTTTGACGGAAAGCTGAAATTTTCCATCTCCCACCACTCAGCGACACAACGTTATGGAAGAGAGTGGATACACAGAGTGTATCGCGACGTGCGGCGCCCCCTACAGGTGCTGTGTGTTGCTTTGCGCTCAGTGTATCTCTGGATTTATGCGTCCTGCAGCTGTATCAGCCACAGGTGCCTTGTGCTTGGCAAAGCAGGTAATTGCTCAGGCAGAATTTGGAGTGTCTAGGCTAGCACCAAGCCTGAATATGCCCCTGTGCTGTATACTTGAAGCTCCAATATTGCTACTGCCTGATACAGCAAGACTGGAAACAAAACTGAATGCCTGTCTAAGGCTCCAAGGTGTCTAAATTTGGCGCTGAACTCACTGGATCACCGAGGAACAGGAATGGGTAACATGACATTGTATCTCTTCTTTATCACTGCACCTACTTTATTAATTATTACTAATAATAACAGTGGTTCATGAAGATCGAATATATCGAAGTACTGGAGTTAATCTCTCATATACTGTATCCCCCCATGTGCCAGAGTCACAAATATATGTACGAATGCAACATGTGCACGCATAAACACGTGACAAATTGTTTGGCACAGCGCGTTTCGATTTCAACCCATCTCTTAAAAATTCTATTATTCTCATTGATTTATAATTGATGAAATCTGAGGCAGCGATGCATTATCATTTCCCTGGGTTAGGAGAACCTTCCAATTCCATCAGTGCTGATATCTCATGTGTGATGTTGTAATCAGATGCTTCCAACAAGAGCACACAGAGGATCAAGACTTATATGTGATGTGGTTTCCAAAAATACGAGCCCGGCTGCACAAGCATGAGATGATCACTCAATTTAGAGCAGTTAACTGTGAAAAGCACGGCTGGGATGAGTAGAGGTAACGTCACCGTTCTATAACCGTGGAGACACAGGTTTGAATCCCAGCAAGAGCACCTCTCCAGTAAGTGTCCTTGGGCAAGACACCTAACGGTACATACTCGCCACCCAGGACATACTTGAAAATGAGAGAAATTTCAATGTATCCTTCCTGGAAAAATCCTTTCTAAAAAAAAAAAAAAAAAAGAGAGTCTTAAACCAAAGATATCTGAATTACTTTACTATCATTAATTACAATAGTAGGAAAATCTCTCTGGGAAGTTTGTGCTCTTCTAACTTCATGTTAAATGTGAGAAAAAAACTTTGTATGTTGCAGATAATTAACAAGATTTTTTTTTTTTGCTGTCTCTATGGCTAAATTAGGGCCCTAACAACTTGGTCGGTAATAGGGAGCCACAAAGACATATACAGTATTCTGTGCACGCTGTTCAGTCCTGAGTTAGTAATTGTTCTAAACCACAACTATGTATCGTGGCGGCGTGTGCCACTGCACCAATTCTCTTCTGGAGTTCATAGAGTTCCATGAAAAGTCGTGTCAAATCGTGCTGTACCACAAAATAACAATGGAGAACTATTTCTTCTCTGTTCTTCACTTCATGGCAAGAAGAAGATGCAGTAATCTTTAAGTTGTTTTGTTAAAGCACACACTACACAGTGTGAGTGCTCATTCTTATCAGAGTGGTCACACGCTTGTGAGCTCCCTGTTCCCTCTCCCTCCTCTGCAGGGGGGGCACAGAGGGCTGCTTCAGCCCTTCAAATGCAGGGGCTTTGTCCTGTTCAGAACTTTAGCTCAAGGAATCCTCACCTCAGGTTTCAGGCCTTGGAGACCTTTGGGAACTAGCCTTATCCAATGGTATGAAAGCCTTCCTGCATTGACAGCCACTGGATTGAATAGAGCGTCCAGCTCCCCTTGTTGTCTTGTGATATGCTGAACTAGAAGAATGCCATATTCTTTAGAGATAAGAGGGAGACAAGTGCTGGATTCCAGTGCGTTTTAAAAAGAATCTAAAGGGTTAAAATGGGAGGGGACAGGAGCGGCAAATGTTTAACCAATATGTTTCTCATCCCCTTCAGTTTTAACCCTATAGTATCAGGATGTACCTGGAATACTACGTTGTCCATGTATAATAAGTGACATTGCTGATTTAGAAAATCTGCCCATCTCCAGTTTTGATTCCGCTTTTACTGTTTTTGCCAAAAATTTGTGATTCCCTTTCAATTTTCTAACTCATACAGCTATATATTTTTTTACAGTGCTTCCGACCTAGTTTACATTACCTCTGATAACATTATGAATGTGAGTCATATTTGATCCTCTTCACATTTGCCATAATTAGGCAGTCACAGGACTGAGTCTGGGTGTACCTTGGCAGAGATTTGGAGACAGTGATTTATGAGGACAGCATTAGCATAAACGCTTGTTTGTGGAAGTTACCGCATTGTTTATAAATGTAAAGAATGCAGAGATATTGCCCAAACGATGTAATCCTGTAGGACAGCCTGCTGAAAAGAATGGCAGAAACAGAAAGGCACTTTCCACTGTTTTCTTAAAACACTGTTACATAGAATCAGAAGTTTATGTCACAACAGTCACATTCTACTTGTTATGGCACTAAACACAGGAAAGTAAATCTTCAGACTTCTGGTGTTGGGTAAACAGGGATTTTGTCAGTAAACACTTTTTCTTACTTTTCCTGTTACATTTTCCTCAATAATATAGAAAAGGAGTGAGAGTTTTGGTTTCTGGTGTACGTGGCGTCCAGCTTTCTCATCGATTTCTTCTGTACATGGGTAAATGTAGGGGTCATGTAAAGGGGGAACGCAGTTACTCCATTATTTTTGCAGAGGGAACTGAGTTCCCATTGATCCCACACACTATAAAGCTTGCGTTTCAGTGTTCGAACATATGTTTCCCTGTTCAGTTACAATAAATATATGATTTATCACATATTTTTGCTAAAATCCACATATATCTATATATAGAAGATTGGAGGGTGTGTTTGTGTTACGTGGGAAACCGAAATCTTGGTGAGTTCCTAAATTAATTTTTTTATGACTTGAAAGAATTATTCTCTAGATGTAGGGGCCATAGTCCAACCCAGCCAGCAATTAAGTCTAAAAGCCCAACTCAATAACGTAGCAGCTTGAGCCGCTGTTCTGACCTTACTTAAAGTTGTCAGCTCCTATACTTTGTATAGGATTCATTGTCAAGGAGGATTAAAGGGTTCCAATCTCTTTAATGATGGCACCTTTTGACACAATACAATCCGTGACAACATATTTCTTTTACCTGGATTTATAAAGATTCATTTTAAAAACCATAAAAACAAGGATCGGTGACACTATAGCAACCCACTCCTATAGTAAATAACAAAGCGTTACTCCGCTTAAACTCCTTAACCCCTTAATGCCGCGTGGTGTGCTATGCCGTCCCCACGGCGGCTGGGACTGACTCAGCGCGTCAGCATCATAGATGGGCTGGAGGTTGGGCCGCCAGAGAGCTGAGGCGTACTAGTATGCCCTGCTGGCATTAAGACCCACCCACTGGGCACAATGCGCCCGACAGTAAGGGTAAAGGAACACTCTACACATCCTGACCAATTTCTTTTTGAAATGACCAGGATGAGAGGCGTGCCCCCTCCCTCACCACAGCCCAGCCGAACTGGTTAAAATACTGGGTGAAGTGGAGAAGTTTGCTCCACCCAGCGTCTCAAACAGCCAGGGAATTTGCATTTCCCAGCTGCCGGTTACTAGTGACTTCAGCTTGTACAGAGCGCGACAATGTCACTACCTCTAGACTGTAAGCTCCTATGAGCAGGGCCCTCTACACCTCTTGTTTCCATCCTATGTCTGTTTATATATGTTTTTCGTTCCCTTTAGATATTGTAAAGTGGTGCGGAAACTGTTGGTGCTATAAAATTGATGACAATAATAATAATAAATAATCTCTGAGACCAATCACGTTACCGATCTGTCTCAGAGAGGCCATGATGGATCGGAGCTGTGCATGCGCAAGGCTCCGATCCATCGTTCTGCTCAGGCGCTACGGAACTTGCATACGTAGTCTTCAAGTCCTTTTGCAGTATGCTTTTTGTGTTTCCTACTGTAGTGCAGGGAGAGCAAATTGCGCAGAGAAGCCTCAGGGACGTCCGGGTTCGGGAGTCCACGAGTCAAAGAGGAGGTGCTGGGCATGGTGCGGGATTAAAGGTGAGCAAAATCACCAAATATAAGAAAAAAATAAATAATAATAATTGAGCAGTGGCTGTCAGTAGCCTCTAATTTCATTTACAATCATCCAGCATAGCTGGTTCTACTGCTGATCGTGTATACACGATCATGGTAATGAGGGGGTTAAGGAACGACTAATAACAGTGTTGCTAGAATTTTTTCAGGTGAACATTGACATGTGTCACGTGGATGCTCAATCCCTGGTCAACTCCAGGATAAACAGCAGTTATTATTCTTTGAGAGTGTCTGAAGCTGCTGACTAGATAATAACAGTAATATCTGCAGCTGCTTAATAAAATATAAAAGAAAAAGAAATGGTAAGATTCATTTTGATTTTGGTGTCATGCACTATTAACATTGCTTTACAGCGCATTGTCTTTTTTTTGTGTGGCTTATTTGATCCCAGCATGACTATGAAGATGAATGCCATCTGCTACATATATCACTGTACACAGACTATGCGGTTAATCACTGTGGAATCTCAATTTACATCCTTTTATCCCATCGCTTCCTAGAAACCGACAGAGGGAACAGTTTGATTTCCAAACCGCAAGGCATGAAATGTTTTATTTTAGACACTGATGTCTTTGCTGGTATCTTAACACTTTTATTCTGAGCTCTGGACTGTTGCTCCCTTCTAGTAACTGAACTATATTTACCGTTGACGCATGTTCAGTCATAATGTTATGGTTGCTTGTTAAGCACAAATTAGAGTATTTTTCCAGGAAGGATACATTGAGATTTCTCTCGTTTTCCAGTATGTCCTAGGTGGCGAGTATGTACCGTTAGGTGTCTTGCCCAAGGACACTTACTGAAGAGGTGCTCTTGCCAGGATCGAGCCTGTGTCTCCACAGTCTCTCTCCACGGTTATAGAGCAGTGATGTTACCTCTACTCCACCCAGCCACCACTAATTAGCAATAAAGAATTTTACCACGAAGGATACATTGAGATTTCTCTCGTTTTCAAGTTTTGCTGATCTGTGAAAATGAAAATAACAGTGGATTGTGAGTGACACTTTTATTTTTATTGTGGTTTTTCACTAATCGCCGTTGTTTATTGTTGTTGCAACCGTAATGAACTTTGGCGATCAGGAGAAGGTGACTTCAAAGGACAGGTGAAGTGGGCGACGTGTTTTGATGGCATTCATATGTGTTACGCTGACCGGCCGGGTGGCCCAGCAGCCAATCAGAGCTGATCACACAGGAGTGCTGAAATAACGCTTGTGTATGGACTCAAAGCTTTGATTCAACTATTTACACTCCACGAGTGCCATTAAACAGGTCCAGTGCATTTTTCAATAGGCCTCCCAAAAACACAAATGACAGCCTAGAACATTCCGGTGATCTGGAGGACTAAAGGGAAAACCGTCAAACCATGTGATTTGGAAGAGCTGTATATACTGTATATACAGTCAGGTCCAGAAATATTGGGACATCGACACAATTCTAACATCTTTGGCTCTATACACCACCACAATGGAGTTGGAATGAAACAAACACAATGTGTTTTAACTGCAGACTGTCAGCTTTAATTTGAGGGTATGTACATCCAACTCAGGCGACCGGTGTAGGATTTACATCAGTTTGCAGATGTGCTTCCCACTTGTTAAGGGACCAAAGGTAAAGGGACAGAATAATAATCATAAATCAAACTTTCCCTTCTTAATACTTGGTTGCAAGTCCTTTGCAGTCAATCACAGCCTGAAGTCTGGAACGCATAGACATCACAAGTCGCTGGGTTTCATCCCTGGTGATGCTCTGCCAGGCCTCTACTGCAACTGTCTTCAGTTCCTGCTTGTTCTTGGGGCATTTTCCCTTCAGTTTTGTCTTCAGCAAGTGAAATGCATGTTCAATGGGATTCAGGTCAGGTGATTGACACAACATATGTGTAATGAAATCTAACACAGACCGCAATTATGAGAATAACATAGAAACCTATTTTCTCAAAATGGAAAAATTGCTAGTCAAAGAGACCAAGCGATGGTGGGAAATCTCTTTTTTAGAGAAGTACCTGAAAGAGAGGTTAATATCTCGTGGCCTACGTATAGATAAGGCCCCAGCTTTTGGTCTCGAAGACAGTAATTTTATGGAGCAGTGGGATGAAATACTGCACACTTGCTCATTTCAGCTAATGGAATTATTAGTGAAAAGAGAAAAAGAGGTCCAAGAACACCTGGAAGAGGAAATTCATGAACTTGAATCTTTGAATTCAGATGTGGATTCCATCCAGGGGTATGCGGAGTTAGAGAAAACAATGTTTGAAAAAAAAATCGATATATTAGATGAGAAAATTTCCACGACTAAGAAACAAAAGTATATAAGGGATAAGAGTGATTTAGATAAAGGTTTATATAAAATGAAGAACAAGATGGAATGGAAAAAGAAATATCCATATCAGGAAAGAAGAAACACCTATGGAGGAAACAACTATGGAGCACCTCAAAGGAGGAAATCCTTAACTCAATTCCATCCTACCACACAACAACGATCTACACAGGGGAACACAAGGTCCCCCCCCCGAGAGAAAAAAGAATACAAATGAGATCGAAAGATGGAAGATACCAGGATAAGTCAATTACAGCACCCTTAAATGAAGAAGAAAGGAATCAGCCATCAACTTCCTATGCAGCAGTAACCAAAAAATACATCAACCATTCTAACTCCCAAGAGGAAGTTTTTTTAGACAAGGGGCACGACCGAAGAGAAGGACAAATAACTAATTATTTTCAGAAAAAACAGAAATCTGTAGTTCAATCCAACAGGTTTTTACCATTGACAGAGGAATCCCCCCAAAAGAAAAGGAGATGGGAATAAACGAGATAGAGGAGAATCCAGAAAATGCTAATTCCAGACCACCCAGTGATAGCACCTTAAGTCTAGAAAATGTTAATTCTAGACTATGCAACGAGGGCATTTTCAATTTAACAGAAGAAATTCTAAGCAAGATGGAAATTAAGGTCCTTAAAAAGGGACTTAAATTTTGCCCCACGAATAAAGTTAACAAGTTCGAACTATTTATCGATGCCAATAAATTTCTGCGGAAATTAACTATCAAAAAGTTTTTCATAAAAAAAGGTGCAGAAACTGCAGTTTATGATAATAAAAAGAAATCTTTTAAACCTAAATCAGATTTTTTTCCATGGTGGGAGAAAGGGCCCTTTTTAGAAACATTCTCTAAGTCTATATGTCATGATTTTGAAAATCTAGAAGAAAAGAAAGTCAGAAAGGGAGCACAGAATCTAACAAGAGAAGAAAAGGAGGTTCTGAAGAAACTACAAACAAGAAAGGAATGGGTGATTAGAGCGGCGGACAAAGGAGGAGGGACTGTTATAATGAAAAGAGAGTATTATGAGACAGAAGCCAGACGGATTTTGATGGATAGAACCACATATAGAAAGTTAGAAAAAGATCCAACGGAAAACTTTAAAGTAGATTTGAGAAATCTTTTAGAAGAAGCGGTGGATCGTGGTATCATCACTAAAGAAAATTTTGATTTTCTGTATCCCAAATTTCCACTTACTCCAATTTTTTATTTTCTTCCGAAAGTCCACAAAAATTTAACATCACCTCCAGGCCGACCGATCATCAGTGGTATCGATTCTTTAACAGCTAATCTATCGGAATTTATAGATTTTTATTTGCAGCCCATAGCTCAGAAAACTAGGTCGTACATAAAAGATTCCACCCATATCCTAAAAGAAATAGAAACAATAAATTGGCATTCAAGCTTTAAATGGGCCACTTTAGATGTCACATCATTGTATACAGTTATTAAACACGATCTAGGTCTAGAAGCAATAGCAAGAACTTTAGAATCTCAAAGCACTTTAGAGATCAGTACACAAAAATTCTTACAATCGGGCATTAGATTCATTTTGGAACATAATTTTTTTTAGGTACAATGAGGATATGTTCATCCAAATAAGTGGTACTACTATGGGCACCAGGTTCTCCCCCAGCTATGCTAACATCTACATGGCATACTGGGAGGACTCATACATTTGGAGCCCTTCCACATGGGGGGCGAACCTGGTGCTATGGAGAAGATTTATTGATGATGTTCTAATTATTTGGAGAGGAGAGGAGGATGAGTTTAACCATTTTGTGGATACTTTGAATCAGAATAATTTTGGCTTGAAGTTTACTTCAACATTCAGTGCTATTGAGATAAACTTCTTGGACATCACCTTTTTTATAGAAGAGGGTAAGATCGAGTCAAAATGTTTCTTCAAACCCACCGATGGCAATGGATATATACATTTCTCAATTTGTCATCATAGACCGTGGTTGAAAGGGATCCCGAAGGGTCAAGCTCTGCGTATGCGCAGGAATTGTTCAAAGCTAGAGGATTATTACACACAAACTAAAATGGTGGGGAATAAATTGAAAGAGAAACATTATGAAATAAACAATGTAGAAAAAGCTTTTTTTGAGGTGGCATCTATGGACCGTAAAGATCTCCTTTATAAAGAGAATGGAACAAAAGTAGATTATATTTCGTGAAAAAAGAATACTGGAAATCATTATGTCCAGCATAAAGAAATAAGGAAGATCTTGGAAAAAAACTGGTTCATTCTAAAGCAAGATCCTATTTTGGGTCCAGAACTTCCAATTAGACCGCAACTTACATTCAGAAGACCGCGAAACTTGAAAAGCTGGTTAGCTCCCAGCTCTACATTTATAAAAAATGAAAGAAAAGAAAAGAAAGGGTTTTTTAAGTGCGCTGGATGCAAAGCATGTAGATTTCTGAAGAAGAGAAGATTGGAAACCTTTACAAGTAGCAGTACAGGAGAAAGTTTTAAGATCAATACATACATTAACTGTAACTCAACATATGTTGTATATTTGTTACAATGTCCATGCGGTATCCAGTATGTTGGTCAAACAACAAGGAAATTAAAAGAAAGAATATTAGAGCATATGGGCAACATCAGAAGAGGCGTTCAAAAACATGCAGTACCAGTTCATTGTACCGGTTGCAATAAGTACCAAGCATCTGAATTTTTATGGTCCGGTATAGATCAAATAAAGAAACCATGGCGAGGAAGCAATAGAGAAAAAGATCTGTTAAAAAAAGAAATGTTTTGGGTTTTTAAATTAAAAACTATGAGCCCGAAGGGCTTAAATGAAGAATTTGATATTAAATGCTTTCTATAGGTTATAACACATAGATTCTGTTTCAGGCAAATAAGAAAAGATCCTACAATCAAAGGAACTATGAGAACCCATAATCAAAACACCAGATGGTCCACGGAACTTTGAAAATAAAGATATGGAGAAATATAGAAGATCTGGAGAAGAACATCGTGTTTTGACATTGGAAGTGCAAAACTTTTAGATAGAATACGATCAGAAACGACACTACGGATGAAAACGAAAGTGCGCGATTTTTCGAATATATAGGGAAACAGCAACTTCCGATCCGAAACGGAAATGACGTATCGGAGGAATCCGAAAAACGGAAGTGATACATCAAAAGATTTCCTTTTTCCGGTGAATATCGTGAGATCGAATCGACCAATGAGTGGACTTGACATCATGTCCAAAAACGAAAGGATAGGATTTTCGAGCGTATGGAGTCATGTGACTTCCGATCTGAAACGGAAGCGACATTTCGGAGAAATCCGAAAAACGGAAGTGACATACGAAAATAACTTCTTCTTGACCATATATGGTGAACGCCGAGTAATCGAATCGACCAATGAGAGGACTTTGTGGACTATTTAAATACGAAACGAAGGAAGGGAAGGTTTATATTATTTTATGCTTTTAACTTTTATGTTACTTTATCGCCCTTGAGAAAGTCTTAGGACGAAACGCGTTGGGCTTTTTTATTTTAATAAATTTACTATTCATTGATATACCTTCCCTAATTATTTACTTATACGAAGTTCTTTGAAGATTTTCGATCTCCATACTTTCTACTTGGGCTCATCCTACCCAGAGATAACAAGGATCTTCAGCTTCTCTACCTATTCACAGGTGATTGACTTGGCCATTGCATAACATTCCACTTCTGTCCCTTCAAAAACTCTTTGGTTGCTTTTGCAGTATGCTTTGAGTCATTGTCCATCTGCACTGTGAAGCGCCGTCCAATGAGTTCTGCAGCATTTGGCTGAATGTGAGCAGATAATATTGCCCGAAACCCATCAGAATTCATCCTGTTGCTTTTGTCAGCAGTCACATCAATAAATACAAGAGAACCAGTTCCATTGGCAGCCATACATGCCCACGCCATGACACTACCACCACCATGCTTCACTGATGAGGTGGTATGCTTAGGTTCATGAGCAGTTCCTTTCCTTCTCCATACTCTTCTCTTCCCATCACTCTGGTACAAGTTGATCTTGGTCTCATCTGTCCATAGGATCTTGTTCCAGAACTGTGAAGGCTTTGTTAGGTGTTGTTTGGCAAACTCTAATCTGGCCTTCCTGTTTTTGAGGCTCACCAATGGTTTAGATCTTGTGGTGAACCCTCTGTATTCACTCTGGTGAAGTCTTCTCTTGATTGTTGACTTTGACACACATACACCTACCTCCTGGAAAGTGTTCTTGATCTGGTCAGCTGTTGTGAAGGGTGTTTTCTTCACCAGGGAAATAATTCTTTGGTCATCCACCACAGTTGTTTTCCGTGGTCTCTCGGGTCTTTTGGTGTTGCTGAGCTCACCGGTGCGTTCCTTCTTTTTGAGAATGTTCCAAACAGTTGTTTTGGCCACGCCTAATGTTCTTGCTATCTCTCTGATGGGTTTGTTTTGTTTCTTCAGCCTAATGATGGCTTGCTTCACTGATAGTGACAGCTCTTTGGATCTCATCTTGAGATTTGACAGCAACAGATTCCAAATGCAAATAGCACACTTGAAATGAACTCTGGGCCTTTTATCTGCACATTGTAATTGGAGTAATGAGGGAATATCACACACCTGGCCATGGAACAGCTGAGAAGCCAATTGTCCCATTACTTTTGGTCCCTTAACCCTTTCGCTGCTGAGGCTTTTCACACCTCTGTGCGGAGGTCATTTTTACCGGTTTTGCTCATCATGTTTAAACGTGTTTTGAAGGCTTATTTTAGTATATGACCCAGACATATTATATATCGTTCTTTCCGTCAGACTCGGTAGATTCATAATATGTCATTATTATATGTATACGTTATGTCATGTCTGTATATTATAACAAAAAATGCAATAAAATATGTATTTTCAATAATTTACAACGTGTAAAGTGTTTTTTTCACATTTTAACATGCGAGCAATTGCGGTTATATTTTGTATGGGGTGCGCTTGTTAAAAAAATTAGAGATGGGGTCTCGTTACATTTTTTTTTGGGGAAAATTACACGATTTTTAACAAACGCACCGCATACAAAAATCGTTAGTGCAGCATCATTGTTCACATTATAATTGAAATGGGAACAATATTGCTGCATTAACGAACCAAAAAAAAGAAAAAAAAATGTTTATTTTTTTTTAAATATATTTTTATTTTTAATTTTAATTTTTATTTTTTTTAAAAAACTTTTTTCACAGTAGTGTTTGGTATCGTTGGAACGGCCATGCTCTGGCCGATCCAACCATACCAAACTTTAACCCCTAGCTGCCACGGATCGGGAGATAGGGAGTTCATTGGAACTCCCTATCTCCACCGTTGGTGGCAGTTAGGGGTTAACTCTAGGACTGGCGTCATCGTGCTATGCACGATGACGCCAGTCCTCAGGGGGAGTTCCCGGAGGCTTGGCCGACATCCAAGATGTCGGCCAGCTCCGGAAAAGGATCACGAACCGGCGCTTTTCAGCGCCGATTTGTGATCCAGCTCCCCAGGGGTTAATGCCAGGCACCATTTGGAAGGGCAGGCTGTGCCCTTCCAAATGGTGCCTGGGTTAACCCCCGCAACGCCGCCGATCGGGAGGGAGAGTGGTCTGAAGGACCTCCCCCCTCCCTTTCAGGCGCCTCCTCCGCACATGCGGGGGGGGGCGCCTGAATTAGGTGTCATCGCGCTGCCGTGATGACACCTAATTTCATCGGCGGCGGTTCCGGATGCTGGGCTGACATCGAGGATGTCAGCCCGCACCGGGGGGGCCAGCGATCGGCTGGAACCCGGCCAAACGCTGACCCCAAAGGGAGGACGCGCTCAGCGCGTCCTCCGCACAGCGGGAGCCATGTGGAGGACGCGCTGAGCGCGTCCTCCGCATGGAAGTGGTTAACAAGTGGGAGGCACATCTGCAAACTGCTGTAAGTCCTACACCGTTCACCTGAGTTGGATGTACATACCCTCAAATTAAAGCTGACAGTCTGCAGTTAAAGCACATTGTGTTTGTTTCATTCCAACTCCATTGTGGTGGTGTATAGAGCCAAAGATGTTAGAATTGTGTCGATGTCCCAATATTTCTGAACCTGACTGTACTTAGAGGGCTAACGTTGGCTTATTCTTTAATTATATTTTGTCTCACTCCTTGATATGTTCAGTAAGACTGAGTAGTCTTTAACTTTGCTGCTGCTTTTAAACTGGACTATAAAAGGAGCGTACACTGATCAGCCACAACATTAAAACCACCTGCCTAATATTGTGTAGGCCCCCCTCATGCTGCCAAAACAGCGCTGATGTGTTGAGGACTCCACAGGACCTCTGAATATGTCCTGTGGTGTCTGGCATCAAGACACTAGCAGCAGATACTTTAAGTCGTGCAAGTTGCGAGGTGGGGCAAACAAAAAAATTAGTAACATTTTTTTAGCAATCGAATAACGGCGTCTCGCTGCGCTCACATCAAAAGGGGCCTTAAAATGAAGCAAAAATGGAGCAGAATTTTAGGGCTCGGGGTAAACCTAAAACAAGTATAAATAGTTACCTAACCCTAATATCTAAACCTAACTATGGACAATGATGCTCCATTTCGGCGAGGAACAATCACAATTCTGGGCATCAAATTACAGCTTCGACTGAAGGTCTTTTTCAAGACTTGACTTTTTAACCACTTCATTTTTTTTATCATTTCATACGTGACAAATTGACTTTATTTGTTTTTGCAATGCAGAGGCTAAGTGTTTTTCTTTTTTAAAAATGTTGTGGTATTGTTTGGTATCAGTACAAAGGCCATGCTCTGCCCTGTCCAATGACACCTAACTTGAACGTATGGGTTGTAAATAATGAAGATGCAGGGGTCCAAAGGACCAAAGAGGCTTTCCTCTAGGCTTGTGCACCGATTTTTTTTCGGTTCTATCTGGTTCGGTTCGCTCGGATTTTGAAAATTTTCGTTTCGACTCGTTTCGGCCGATTTTCATTTTGTTTCGGTTCCTTTCGTTTTGTTTTTCGTATCTACTTTTTTTCGTGATTTTGGAAATTTTCGTGTTTTTCGGAACGTCTGTTCTCCTCATTTCAAAGTGTCGATTCGTTTTGACGTAAACTAATGGTTTTTCGGATACGATAATTATACGGATACGATAATTCTGCCGATACGATAATTCTGCCATTGAGATTTTCTCATGTTTTACAAGAAGGATACATTGAGATTCCTCATGTTTTACAAGAAGGATACATTGAGATTTCTCATGTTTTACAAGAAGGATACATTGAGATTTCTCTGATTTTCCAGGAAGGATACATTGAGATGTGAATGATTCAAAACTTAATTACAGAATCAGCGATATAAATACGATGTCCGAAATTACTGAAATGGAACCGAAATCAGGAATGGAGCCGAAATCACAAATGGAATGAAAATGAATTTAGATTTTACACATTTCTAGTCCATTCGAAAATATCCGAAAAGTTTTCGTTTTCACACAAAAATTCGTTTGGATCTGCCGTTTTCAGATCTTAAAATTTTCGGAAAATCGGCTGGATCCGAATGCACGAATCGGGAAATTTCGTGAAAATTCCGAAATTCCGAAACCCGAAACGCACAACCCTACTTTCCTCACACCATAGCTTGTGGTTTAGATGAACCAATGCATAATAGCGCATTGTGCCATCACCTCCACATTTGCTCCAGCATGGGAAATGAGAAGGTGAGCCAGTGCAGTGGCATTGTTTGCATTATAAGTAAAAACTCATAATGTCACTGCCTTAGAACAGAGAAAAAAGTATCGGGGTTACTCAAAGAGAGGTGAAAAGGAGGAGAATGAATGGAGAATTGAAGATTCTAGGTCAAAATATCCAAACCAGAAAAATTCTCCCATTCATCTCACATTCCAAATCGGCTATTTTGACCTAGAATTTTCCATTCTCCAGTCATTCTCCTGCTTTTTACCGCACTCTGAATAACCCTGTATACCTTTTCCACAATTATTTATTTTCACATATTACATGGTCATGTTTGGTTTTGCTAGAAAGGCCAGACTGCGGTGTAAAACTCAGAAATGCAGGATTCCAAAGTTCCCTCGCCTTTCTTCACAGCAGTGCCACAGTTTAGGATGTTAATGAAACAATGCATTGTGCCATCACCTCCACTCTTGGTGGCAGTGCGGGGAATGAGAAGGTGATTTTATATAGTGTATATGTGTGTATATATAAAACAAAAACTTGGAGAGAGCACTCCAGACAAACAGATTCAAAAACCAGCAACAACAGCTCCATGCATGGGTACATAATACCAGCTTTTACCACATGGTGAAAATTTCATAACTCTGAGCTTTGCTGAATAAAATGGTGGAAATTTGGTTCGCAATGAACGGCCGTGAATTGCTTAAGCCTGCCAACAGCGTCAATGTAATCCACCCTCTGGCAGGTCCTACTCTGCAAACCTAATGACTGCCCATAATGGGATAAACTCACTTTTGTATGTATTTCCTGGGTATGCACCCCTCCTTGCCACAGGTACTCCTCCTCCAGGTACTATTTAACCTTGATCTGCAGGAGCTCCATGAAGGGACCTGTTCCTCAGTAAGTGAGTTTATCCCATTATGGGCAGTCATTAGGTTTGCAGAGTAGGACCTGCCAGAGGGTGGATTACATTGACGCTGTTGGCAGGCTTAAGCAATTCACGGCCGTTCATTGCGAACCAAATTTCCACCATTTTATTCAGCAAAGCTCAGAGTTATGAAATTTTCACCATGTGGTAAAAGCTGGTATTATGTACCCATGCATGGAGCTGTTGTTGCAGGTTTTTGAATGTATTTGTCTGGAGTGCTCTCTCCATGTTTTTGTTTTGTATTTTATTTTGAGACGCACCCGCACTGATATGCTTAGTTAAGGCTGAGTGCTACCCCCCATGTTTTTTGTGTATATATATATATATATATATATGTAACGTGAACAATAGTGCTGCAAAAGAAAAAGAAAAAAATATATATTTCTTTTTTATTTCTAAAGTAACTTGGTCATTTGTGGAATCATTAGAAAGGCCATACTTGGGCCTTTTCAACAATACTTTATATGTTCTTCTAGCCCATATGGCTCCAAAGACAGAGGTTTTAAATAATTGTAAAATGTCATTTATTTATTTTTTACAGAGCAAGGCACCCCATTGTAGCAGGCACATGCCTACTCTGCCTACTTATAAATCCGTCCCTGCCCACAGATGCTCAATCACATTGAGATCTGGTGAATATGGGGGCTGAGGAAATACCTTGAAATCTTTGTCATGTTCCTCAAACCATTCCTGCACAGTGTTTGCAGTGTGCAACGGGGTATTATCCTGCTGTAAGTGGCGACTGCCATCAGGAACAACAATGTCATGAAGAGGTAGTCTGCGTCTCTAGATAGGTGGTATGTGTCATGTGTGATCAGACATCTTTCTATAATGGCCAGCTTTAAGCTTTCAGCAATTTGAGCTACAGTAGCTCTTCTATGTGATTGGACGACACGGGTTAGCCTTTGCTTCCCATCTACTGTACATCAATGAGCTTTAGGTGCCCACGACCCTGATGCTGGCTCACCTGTTATCATTCCTTGCACCACTATTTGGTAGGTCCTGTCCAATGCATACCAGGAACACACCAAAAGACATGCCGTTTTGGAGATGCTCTGACCCAGACGTCTAGTCATCACTATTTGGCCCTGGTCAGTGTCTCCGATCTTTTCACTTGTCCATTTTTCCTGCTTCCAACACATGACATTCAAGAACTGACTGTTCACTTGCTGTCTAATATATCCAGCTCCTTGACAGGTGCCATTGTAATCATATAAATGTTACTCACTGCACCTGTCAGTGGTTTTAATGTTGTGGCTGATTACTGTATACATGAATGAGGCTTGATGACTGTAGTATCAACACAGCAACTGCATATAATAATTGAATAACAGAATAGCAGCATAAAATGTGAACCGATAACTCCTGTTATCCTCAAACCACATGTAAAATACACATATTTCACTCGCACACAAAATAGTGGTTCCGCTTGTGGACCAGCAGTGAAAAGCTCAAGTCCTTTTTTTGTGCTTGTGATATTTGCGTCCAAACCTCTTCCTTTCTTTCAGCTCTCGCCAGTTCCTGTTTTGTGTAGACATTCCGCAGCAGTATAGTGTGCAATTTGTTTCTGTAAAAACACTGCTGATCCATTACAACAACATCTTTCATAATACATTATAATCTCATATATTATGCGACAAGAGAAAAAAGCAAAATAAAGAACCCTTTCATATTTATTCATGTGGATCAGTGTTGAGAATACACTCACAGCAGTGACTTATGCAACGTGTGAGTCCAAATAACATGCTGTTTTGAGTCTATCACATGTTTTAAACTGTATCGCGATGTCCATGGCTCCTAGGGGAAACAATGTGAGGATGTTCAAGCAGAACCTGATGGAACTGATCGGAACCTGTAGCATTTAGGTGCGAGTTAGAGACAAAAAGCGAATTTTTTTTTTTTTAAAAAAAATTAACTTTTATAAAGTTATATTAAAAGAGAAACAATACATTAAAGTGATGGTTAATGAAAATCACAATTATAATTTATATGTGCCACATGAAACCTACAATTTAGAAAGTATGTCCCTCCTTTTTTTGATTAAAGGCAACACCTGGTAATATATTATACAAAAACAGAAGAAAAAAGAATTACTGCTGTTTCCAAAAGGAAAACCACTTAAAATTAAGACCAGAATCTGAGAGAATCCGAGAGATGGAATGTTTTATGATGCTTCCTTCGGCAGGATAATGCACCATGTCAAAAGGCTCAAATCATCTCAAACTGGTTTCTTGAACGCAATGAGTTCACTGTGCTCCAATGGCTTCCACATTCACCAGATCTCAATCCAATAGAGCACCTGTGGGATCAAAATGACCGGTGATATATAGTGTGTTTATTATTGCAGAAGCCACTTGCACATCACAGCAATTCAAAGAATTGCATCCCAGAGCTCCTGTGCTACACTCCGCATGTGCAGCAAGGAAATCTGGGTAGGATATGCAAATGACATATATATATATAGCAACTCTAGAGACCATTTAAATGGTTTGCAGTCTTGCTTTATTCAGCATCTGTTGAAGGCAGAATGTCCAAATGAAAACTAAAGCATAAATCAAATCCTACTCCAAGCGGAGTCTACTTAAACAAAAGGTTTCCCTTACTACCAATGCTGGGCAGCTAAGCTGCTTACCATTCAAAAATATTTAAGAGAGAAATGAAGAGCTCTTACTTCCGTCAGCGGTTGCCCAGGGAGAATGTTTTGGTTTAATCCATGCAAAGATTAATCCTATGGTTTGGGGCCCAGGGATGGAGCACTCGCATAGTAGTGTGGGCCAGTGCTCCACTCCATACTTTCCATTCAGCTCAGCAGATGAGCGGTCCAGTCCAGGACTGGCTGGGGAGTTCCTCACCTGCTGGGTAAAAGGATTCCCAGCAGGGAATTCAGAGAGAGAGAATGCCCTGCGCAAGAAGGGAAGCTGCAAGCTCTCTCAGCAGAGAAAGCTTAGACTTTGATGGACTTATTTAACCCTTTGCTGCCGCGGGGCGTACTATGCTGCCCCCGCGACGGGTGAGCCTTGAAGCAGCAGGGCAGCATAGTATGCTTTGCTAGCTTCAGAGGGCCTCCTTCGCTCCCCCCCACCACTCAGCACACATCCCCCTGCAGCAAATGACGCCGTGCATTAGCTGTATAGGCGGGTTGGAGGAGGGGCCCGTCACAGCAGCTGGCAAGCGGGGCGTACTAATATAACCCGCCCCACGGCAAAGGGTTAAGAGTTACTGGGTCCCAGCTCACAATATATATATATATATATATATATATATATATATATATATACACAGTTGTGTTCAAAATTATTCAACCCCCACTGAAATTGAGTGTTTTGGCCAGTTTGACATTGATTTTGATCATTCAGTCATCTTGCTTACAATTAAATCAAAGAGGCACGTGTAGGTCAGACAAATATAACATAACATTTATAATGAAATAACCACAAATGTCTTTTCTGTGCTCACATCATTATCAGTTTTATTCAACCCCCAAGTGACATTCAATCTTAGTACTTAGTACAACATCCTTTTACAGTTATTTTTTTTTCCATATAAAGAATTTTTATTGGAGTTTACACAAAAAGTGGTACATACATTTAAATGAAAGAACCATCCAAAGGAAGAAGCATAAATGAGCATCAATGGCAATAAACAATATAATTCAATTAGATTATCTTCGTAAACTGAAAAAGGGGGTCATTTGTGCGCACTCCATTTTCTAATAACTTATAATTCCTAAACTAACATAAAACATAAAACAGAAAACATGGCAGCACTATCATCTTACAGTCGACATATCTTATATCAGATTTCCAGATTCAACAAACATCTTCCATCCCTCCCACGTATCATGTAGCAGGCACATAGAATTGTTCGCGGTGTGAAACATTTCCTCATATTTGAAAACATTTTCTAGGGCCCCCATAACCTCCTTCATAGAGGGACACATAGAGGACCGCCAATGTCTAGCTATTACAATTTTAGCTGTACCAAGCACCATGGAGATAAACCTCCTATGACGGGTCTGAATTGTAACAGGTATAAGGTGTAAGAGGTACATTTTCGGACAAAGTGGGAGTTTAAGTGAAGTACAATGGGAGATCAACCTATTTATCTTTTCCCAATATCCCCCCAGTATGGGACAGAGCCAGAAAGTATGCAATAATGAGCCAGTGCCGGTAAGACATCTCCAACAGAGACCTGTGTTCCCTGAAATATGGGCCACCCGGGTGGGTGTTAAATACCATCTGCACAGGAGTTTGATATGGGCTTCTCGTAAATTGGTACTTCTAGAATATTTATATATCGTTTCCATGGCGTATGACCAATCTTCTATGGAAAGTGTTAAGGCTAAGTCTTTTTCCCAATTAACCATATAGGGTAGTTTTTTAGGCGGGGTCGCAGTTAGGAGGCTGTTGTAACAAAGGGACAGCGGTTTCATGTGACATTTTCGTCCCATACACAATTTATGAAAAGCCGAGAGGTTCACATCGGTGAAAGAGGTAAGGCCTTTCTGGGTCAAAGCATGTTTCGCACGAAGATATGTGAAGCATTCCTTTGATGGAATAGCGAACTCCTGTACCAAATCGGGGAAGGTTTTCAGGGAGCGTGGCGTGAAGAGCTGCCATACATGAGTCAAGCCTCGCCTGATCCAGGAGTCTAAGGTTAAATCGGGAAAAAAGCGACACAGAACCCTTAAGGGGGCAAGGCATAGTAAATTGTAAGGCCTTACCAATTGACGGCCCCACAATCGCCATGCCATGAGGGAGAGCATCGAAACAGGCAACAAACCCGTGGTACAATTCCTCGGTAGGAATGTGAGCCACATCAGGTCATGAAGTCTTTACGGGAAAATCATGGCATTCTCCAGCTGCAGCCATAGTGGTGGTTCTTTTTGATACATTGATGACAACAGTTGGCTAGTAATGCTGCTTTATAATAAGATTGCAGATCCAGAAACCCCAACCCACCATTACGCCGCGGCATTGTAACCGTGGAGGCCGACACTCGAGGAGGCTTCCCGTTCCATATGTGTGCAGGAATAACGTTTTTGCAGCCGGAGCAATAAATGCGCCGGGATGAAAACCGGGATATTCCTGAAATAATATAAAATTTGGGGTAAGATACACATCTTCATGGCCACCATACGACCCAGCCAAGATGAGTCGATTGTTGAGGCGCAGCTCTCCAAATGGAGCACAGAGTTCAAGAGTGGCGTAAAGTTTTCTTTAAGGATGGTTCCCCGCGATTTAGAAAGGGATATACCCAGATATTTTTTAAAGAGGTAGAACGCCAGTCAAAAGGGTATTTACTACGCAAAGAGCTGAGGGGCGAAGCAGCAATATTTATGGGGAGAGCTTGCGTTTTACTCATGTTATTTTTATAATAGGATATCGCGCCAAAATTATCGAGGAGGCTAAACAGGGGAGGGAGCGAGGTCTCCGGTGTGGTCAGAAAAAGCAGTATGTCGTCCGCAAACAGTGCCAATTTATGTTCCCCATTCGGGGTTGATAAGCCCTTAATAGCCGGAGCCGTTTTAATCTGCAACGCCAGGGGTTCTAAGGCCAGAATGAATATTAACGGGGATAAAAGGCAACCCTGACGGGTGCCATTTGTTATATGGAAAGCGGATGATAGAAACCCCGAAGCCAATACTTTCGCCGACGGATCTGAGTAGAGGGCCATAACGCTGTTTATAAATTGTGCTGGGAAGCCAAACTTTAGTAACACCATCCGCATATACCCCCAGTGCAGGCGATCAAATGCCTTTTCAGCATCTAATGCCAACAGGAGTCCAGAAATGTTAGTCCTATGGGCCAGGTCGAGTATATCATAAAACCGTCGGGTGTTGTCACACGTTTGGCGGCCCGGGACAAAGCCAGTCTGCTCATTCGCAATCAAAGAAGGAAGTAGAGGGGCCAATCTATTTGCCAGCAATTTAGCATATAACTTGGCATCTACATTCAACAGGGAGATGGGACGGAAATTGGCACAATGTGTCGGGGATTTACCGGGTTTAGGCAGGGTGACTATTGTCGCTTGCAGCATCTCCGAAGGGATAATGCCGGTATCCTTAATATCATTAAAAAGCAGGGTAAGAATCGGGACTAGAAAGGAAGCAAATTTCTGGTAGTACAGATTCGTAAAACCTTCGGGGCCAGGAGCTTTATTTTTTGGGAGCGCCTTAATAGCCTTATATACCTCCTCCTCTGTAAACGTAGCCAGCAAACCTGTAGCCTGAGGGGTAGTTATAGAAGGGAGATTAGCCGTCTGAAGAAAGAGCTCTATGTCGTCTAATGCAGGGGTCGGCATGGTATTGTTTAGTCCCAGGTTATATAAGGAGGCATAATAGCGTGTGAATTCATCAGTAATAAGGGCAGGGTTATAAATCTTCACGCTATTAGCATCCAAAAGGAACGGTATGTTTGTTTTCATTCTTTTCCCTTTCAATTTAGACGCCAGCAATTTCCCCGGTTTATTCCCTTGGGTATAGTGGGCATAGTTAAGCCTCCTAAGTGAGCGCACCGTGACCTGGAGCATAAGGTGCTCCAACTCGCGGCGCTGTAGAGTCAGCTGAGCAGTAATATGTGGGGCAGGAGCGGTTTTATTCTGAGACTCCAACTCAGTGATTCGTCGTAGAAGAGCAGACGTCTGAGCATTAAGGCTGGGGTCAGACGAGCGTAGTGTTCACGTCCGTGATTGCGCCTAAAAGTACGTCCGTGATAGCATGAAAGAAAGTCATTGGAGCCTGACACATGAAGTACGTCCGCACTGAACTGCAGACGCACCACGGCCGCGGCAAACGGACGCAAGGCAGGCAAGAACGTACAACCCCTAGAACGGCCGCACAAAGTGCGCTGCGTCCGCAACGTCTGCATAGCTTTGTGTGTGAGTGATGGAACGTGGTCAGACGGACTGCATTTATACGTCCAGCATTTTTCATGGACAAAATGGTTTTGCTTTTTAATTTATTTTCCCTCCTACATCCGTCAAAATATATACGTCAGTGAAAAAAACGGACTGTCTGGCCACTACTGCGTCTTCCGTACTAACGTACGTCCGTGTGCACGGATGTACAGTCCGTAGAAATCACGCTCGTCTGACCCTAGCCTTAAACGTCTCTTCCTCTGCGCTCCTTTCTGAATAAAATGTCCTCGCAGAACAGCCTTGTGTGCCAACCAAACCGACGATGTTGCAACATCCTCAGTCATGTTCGTCGTGAAATACTCCTGAAGGAGTTGCATAGTATTAGCCACGTCATCTCCATTTACAATAAGCGAGTCGTTGAGTCTCCAGTTCCCCATACCCCTTGGCGGAAAGGCCGCCTCAAAGGTAAGCGTAAGTGGAGCATGGTCAGACCACGTGATAATGCCTATGGTCGCCTCTAATAGGCGGGGCAACGCCGAACTATGAATCAAACACAAGTCAATTCTACTATACGAGGAATGAACATGAGAAAAAAAAGTGTAATCGCGCGTAGTAGGGTGACATATCCGCCAAGTATCAGAGTTCAAACGAATGCATGAATTCCCGTAGTTGTTTACTAGAGGCTGGGGGGAGCGGGTTTTGGAGCTGGGTTGGCTTGATTGGGTGTCAACGTCAGGGTCAGGTGTGCAGTTAAAATCCCCACATAGAAACAACGTGCCACTAGATATTTTTTTCACTCTACCATAAGCTTTCCGAAGATAAGAAATTGGGTTTTCATTGGGGAGATATAGGTTAGCAATAGTAATTGGTAATTCGTTCAACGTGCCCACAAGAATCACTAGGCGGCCCAACGGATCAACATACTGAGCCGAACACACAAAGGTCCAGTCTCTGTGGAATAGAATCGAGACACCTTTAGACTTCGTCTGAGCAGTGGAGTGATACGCCTCAGTATACATGCGCGATTTCAGAAACGGCAGACGTCTCGTACAAAAATGAGTCTCTTGCAAACATACAATAGCTGGTTGAGACTTATGCAGATCACGAAATAAAGCATGGCGTTTGTACGGAGTATTCAAGCCTCGAACATTTAAGGAATAAATTTGGAATTGAGGTTTACTCATCATTATTGGCCCCCAACCCCCTGGTACTCACAGCGGTCCTGACATACAATTTCCGTGGGAGGATGGGAGGACTCCCCTGCGCACAATAATGCCCAGAATGATATATTACAGTGCATACCAATAAGACAAACAATACATACAAGACAAACCTAAGACGAACCAGAAAAAGAAAATAAAAATAAAAATAAAAACAGAAAAAACCCAACAGACCAGAAAAGAAAAGGAGAACTGCATTCCATAAATGCAGTTGAGTGGGGTCAATCAACACAGCAGAATGGTATAATTGGAAAAGCAACACGTTCAAGAAAAAAACCCCAGCGGGGGAAAAACACAGTCCCAACTTCATCCGTGAAGGTGACTGCGCCAATATACAGGCCAGTAAAAAGCCTCGGGGCTAGTCAGTAGCAGGAACAGAACCCCAGAGGGTGCCACCCAAGGGACGAATCACAAAGGGGGATGAGTCCCGAAACCACGATAGAGCACCTGGCGTAATAAAAGAACACGCCCACAGGCGAAAAAATGCAGGACCATATCATCTCACTTAGGCCGAACCCGGTGCCACTCCGGAGAGACTTTCAGCGGCGAAGATGATTCCTCACGGGGGGGAGTAAACTCAGCCACCACCTTCCATTCTGTCAGCAGACGCATGCCAGTGGTGGGCTCCGGAATGACGTGCAGGACTCCTTCCCGCCATAACAAGATCTTTGTGGGAAATCCCCAACGATACGCCATGTTGTGGTCACGCAAAATTTTGGTGAAGGACAAAAATTCCCGTCTTTTAGACATAGTAGCCGTTGACAGGTCTGCATAGAAAGAAACTTCGGCATACGGAGACGGTAGAGGCATAGATTTCCGTGACGCTCTCATTAACGCTTCTTTAACGTGAAAAAAATGCACCCGGACCAAAACATCTCTAGAGGCCGATGGCGGCAGGTTTTTTGCACGCGGCAATCTGTGCGCTCGATCCATCAGGAAATCCTGCGATGAATATGTAGGTGCCAAGATCTGGAAAAGTTCCATAATGTAAAGCTGGAGATCAACAGAGCCCACTGCCTCCGGAATGCCCCGGATCCGTATATTATTACGCCTGGAGCGGTCTTCCATATCGGCCAGTTTCGTTGCCATGGTATCATGCGCTGTTTGCAAAGCTATGTGACGGTCCACCAGGTCATTATGGGCTAAGCATAAGTCGTCTGTCTTAGATTCTAAAGAGTCAGTCCTCTCTCCCAGGTCTTGTACATCGCGCCTCAGCTCCTGCAGCGCCTCTTTAAGATCCGCTTGGATGGTAGATCGAAGTTCTTGCAGCATGGCATGAAGTCTGCTTTCCGATGGTGGTGATATGTCAGACATGCAAGGTGGCCCCGCAGCTGCTGCCTCCAGCGTGGGGGAGGAAACAGAGGAGGGAGATCCGCCATCTTGGGCCTCACGGACCCGATCTTTTCTTGCCGATTTTAGTGACTCTAGCGCCCGCTGCGCCTTAGGTGGCACCATCTGGGTGCTAGGAAGTATCACCCACCTGTGGGTGAAGTTTCAGCCCCGGGGATGCAATAACAAAGCCGCAGGAATTGGAAACTCAGCGCCGGTCACAGGAGCTCTCACTACATGCGACCGCGCGCTGCAACGTCCGGCCACGCCCCCATCCTTTTACAGTTATAACAGCTTTTAAACGTGAAGCATAGCTTGACACAAGTGTCTTGCAGCGATCTACGGGTATCTTCGCCCATTAGTCATGGGCAAAAGCCTCCAGTTCAGTCACATTCTTAGGCTTGCGCACTGCAACTGCTTTCTTTAAGTCCCACCAGAGGTTCTCAATCGGATTTAAGTCAGGTGACTGCGATGGCCACTCCAAAATGTTCCAGCCTTTAATCTGCAACCATGCTCTAGTGGACTTGGAGGTATGCTTGGGATCATTGTCCTGTTGAAAGGTCCAACGTCTCCCAAGCCTCAGGTTTGTGACGGACTGCATCACATTGTCATCCAATATCTCCTGGTACTGAAGAGAATTCATGGTACCTTGCACACGCTGAAGCTTCCCTGTACCTGCAGAAGCAAAACAGCCCCAAAGCATGATTGACCCCCCGCCATGCTTCACAGTAGGCAAGGTGTTCTTTTCTTCATAGGCCTTGTTCTTCCTCCTCCAAACATAGTGTTGATCCATGGGCCCAAACAGTTCTAATTTTGTTTCATCAGTCCACAGAACACAATCCCAAACCTTCTGTGGTTTGTCCACATGACTTTTGGCATACTGCAGTCGACTCTTCTTATTCTTTGGAGACAGCAAGGGGGTGCGCCTGAGAGTTCTGGCATGGAGGCCTTCATTACGCAGTGTGCACCGTATTGTCTGAGCTGAAACTTCAGTACCCACATCTGACAAATCTTTTCTCAGTTCCTCAGCAGTCACACGTGGACTTTTCTCCACTCTACGCTTCAGGTAGCACACAGCAGTCGAAGTCAGCATCTTCTTTCTGCCACGACCAGGTAGCGTTTCAACAGTGCCCTTTGCCTTGAATTTGCGAATGATGCTTCCTATGGTCTCTCTTGGTATGTTTAACATCTTTGCAATCTTCTTATAGCCATTGCCCTTCCTGTGAAGAGTAATCACCTCTTCTCTTGTCTTCCTGGACCATTCTCTTGACTTCACCATGTTTGTAACCACACCAGTAAATGTCTAGAAGGAGCTGAGTATCACAGTCATTTTAAAGCTGCCTAATTGGTGCTTATTATGCTTTATTGCTGCTCCGTGACATCCACAGGTGTTTTCAATACCGGATTGAAATCACTTGAATGAACCTCTGTTCTTCAGAGTGGTAGTCTTTAAGGGGTTGAATAATTGTGTCAATGAAGAATTCACAAAAGAAACATTTACTACTGTATTACAAAACCAATTGATGTCATTTTAGTTGCATATGGTCCTTTAAAAAGTCCTTGTAGGATTTCATTCTGAATACAATTACAAATGTACACTAAATTCCCTAAAACCCTTTACAGCATTGGGGGTTGAATAATTTTGAACACAACTGTAGGAACACAACACATTACAAGGTAGCTCAAATGTTAGAACTGTGAATATTTTCACAAAATCATACCTTCTCCAGGAAAAATGAAAATTATTAAATTTATTATTATTAAAATTTTAATTATTTTCAACGTGTCATTTCCATATCATTGACAAGACACATCATAATGATATACAACTTGTCTTAACTATAGTGAAAGGATACCCAGGCCCTGCAGCAGATGGTTATTATGAGAGAGCTGGCAATACCTGCCGTTCTATGCTGAGCTCTATCCAACCAACACTACAAGGACTCACTTCCTGAGAGCACCACGAATGTGTCATGTCTAATCATGTCTGTGCTTTTACTCTGTTTGCAAAATTAAGCTCACACAGAGTTGTCAATCTAATTATAAAAGAATACTGTAGAATTCCGTCATTATTTCCTACTGTTTTATTTGCACTGTATTTCAGTGTTTTGTAAAAACAAGCAAAAAAACCTAATAAAATACTTTTTATTATCTTATTTATAATGAGATCATATTTCTGACAATTGATGCATAAATAATAAAATAATCATCAACTATATGTCACCGATATGTGATCAAAAACTTATTGTTAGAATCTGGGGCAGACATGTAACAAAATCAATCCATCTTCTGTTAATAGCATGGAGATAGAACAATATTCTAGCATTCTAAAAGGTAATACTCTCATCCATTTCATTCCTTTTCTCAAATTCTAGAGGATCTGCATTTCAGGGTATTCTGTCGTCAGGTCGCCACCTTGACACCAATGGCAAAAAGTCAGCTTTTTAAAAATGTAGTGGAAATAAAAAGTCATTTCTCCATCATGAAAATTGGAGCAATTGCGCTGACTTTCCTATGCAAGTTACCGACATACTATTAGGGTGGAGGATATAATGCTAGCGTCGTTTTTAAGGTTAGGGTCATTATTAGAGTTAGTATTTGTGCTTGTTTTAGGGTTTGGGATAGTATTAAGTTGTGTTGCTCTGTGTATGGGGAGGGGGAGCGAGGATAGGAGCCCAGGGTGCAGTGACACTCACGGAAGCCACAGATGCATAGTAAACCGTGGCGTATTAAGCATAAAACGCAATACACTAGTGAAGGATAGAACAGGAAGAGGGTTTACAGAGGCGTAACTAGAAACCTCAGGGCCCCGGTGCAAGAATCCATGAAGGCCCCCCCTGTCAGCTGTGGGGAGGGGCCGAAGCGGGCTATTGAAGTCAGCGGGGTGTACCAGACGCCCCACGCCTTCAAGACCCACTGCCCCAGATATTAGACAGCCAGTATCAGACCCCCAGTAATTAGCCAGTATCAGACCCTAGTAATTAGCCAGTATCAGACCCTAGTAATTAGCCAGTATCAGAACCCCAGTAATTAGCCAGTATCAGAACCCCAGTAATCAGCCAGTATGAGAGACCCCCAGTAATTAGCCAGTATCAGAACCCCAGTAATCAGTCAGTATCAGAGACCCCAGTAATTAGCCAGTATCAGACCCCCAGTAATTAGCCAGTATCAGAGACCCCAGTAATTAGCCAGTATCAGACCCCCAGTAATTATCCAGTATCAGAGACCCCAGTAATTAGCCAGTATCAGAACCCCAGTAATTAGCCAGTATCAGACCCCCAGTAATTAGCCAGTATCAGAGACTCCAGTAATTAGCCAGTATCAGACCCCCAGTAATTAGCCAGTATCAGAAGCCCAGTAATTAGCTAGTATCAGACCCCCAGTAATTAGCCAGTATCAGACCCCAGTAACTAGCCAGTATCAGACCCCAGTAATTAGCCAGTATCAGAGACCCCCAGTAATTAGCCAGTATCAGATCCCCAGTAGGGATGAGCTGTTCGGGTTCGGACGGTTCGGAGTTCAGCCCGAACTTTGGCAGTTCGAAAGTTCGCGAACTTCGAACTTTTTGGGTGTGTTCGGTTCGAGTTCGAAAAAAAAAAGAAATTTTGAAAAAAGTATAGAAAATTCTTAAAAAAATACTAAAAAATCTAGAAATAAAGAGACTCTTTACTGCAGAATATTATAAGCAACGGTTTATTAGATATTGAATTAAAAACGAATGTATACGTGGAAAGATTCTCAACTCTAAATGACCTCTGTTCACAAACGGGCATAACACCAGGTGTTTTTAGTCTGGTAATCAATTTGATACATTGCACACTATACTGAGGTACTGAGGGGGTGGGGTGGTGTCTGCTTTTGATTGAGATTTGAGAATTAATTTCCCTCCTAAAACTTCCTAATATGCTGCATTTAACTGGTGTTTGAAAATAATTCAAAATAACATCTAAAGCAATGTTATTTTTCACCTCGGGATTAAACATTCACAGGGTTATTCAGAGAGCGGTGAAAAGCAGGAGAATAACTGGAGAAGTGAAAATTCTATGTCAAAATAGCCAAACCAGAAAAATTCTCCCATTTAACTCACTTTCCAAATTGGCTATTTGGTCTAGATTGTTCTCTTCTCCTGCCAGTTCTCCTGGCTTTCACCTCTCTCTCAGGGTTGTTCAGAGAAAGGTGAAAAACAGGAGAATGGCAGGAAAAGAGCACAATCTGGACCAAATAGCCGATTTGGAAAGTGAGATAAGGCTAGGGTCAGACTAACGCATTTTTCGCAGCGACCGTCAAAAAGTGCGTCCGAACGCATTGCCGTATTTTTTCACGGAATGCGCGAAAACGGTCATACGATGTGCATTTTTGTGCGGGATTTTTTACGGATCCAAACCAGGAAACTTTGGGTGTCTGGACGTTATGTTGGCCGGACATGAGCAGGGTCTGCCGTCTCCAAATCACGCACACACGCCGCTAGTGGACGCAGCGCACTCTGTACGTCCGTACTAGCGGTTCTGCGTTCTCGAAAAAATGCGTTCATTTTCCAATTGCGTTGCGCAGCCGGACGTTCGTGCGACCGTACTTCGTATATTGGCCATCATTGCCCGTCATTTGCTGCTAGTGCGGCCGTGATTAAGTGCGCCTAAACGCACGTTAAAAATTCTCTAGTCTGACCCTAGCCTAAATGGGAGAATTTTTCTGGTTTGGCTATTTTGACCTAGAATTTTCCATTCTCCAGTCATTCTCCTGCTCTTCACTGCTCTCTGAATAACCCTGATAGGGTTATTCAGAGAAAGGTGAAACTCAGGAGAATGACTGAAGAGAAAATTCTAGGTCAAAATAGCCAAACCAGAAAAATTCGCCCATTTATCTCACTTTCCAAATCAGCTATTTGGTCTAGAATTTTCTCCTGCTTTTCACCGCCAAAAAATCAGTAAACTTTTTCTGCGTGTCCGAAAATGTCTCCTCTTTTCATACAGACTGCCGCCCCAAGCAGTTGTTTATGGATAGATTAAAGGAAAAGCATTTACCGTCATTTGAAATGTCATTTTTTGATTTTTACATATTTCTATACATCCTAGAAATCCGCCACTTCACGGGCAGGTTATGGGGACCTCCTAAGCACGATATTTGAAGGAATTTTTCGTTTTTATTTTTAACCCTTATTTCATGGAAAACTCACTGTTCCTTTAAAAACTTTTTTTAACTTTTTGTCCTTGTTTCCTGTCCCCCAGGGCACTACCCGGACCCCCATACACCTTTTATGGCAAATATCTAGCATATATGCCCTCTTGGAGGGCACTCTAAAAACCGAATTTTCAGCCCCATTAACTTGTATTGAGTTCGGGTTCGGATACGAACATTTGGGAAGTTCGGGTTCGGCTCCGAACCCGAACTCAGGGAGTGTTCGGCTCATCCCTAATCCCCAGTAATTAGCCAGTATCAGAGACATAGAAACATAGAAAATGTCGGCAGATAAGAACCTTTCGGCCCATCTAGTCTGCCCAATTACATGGATACTTTACCTGGATTTATCTTTTGTTTAGGATAGCCTTCTGCCTATCCCATGCCTGCTTAAATTCAATTACTGTTTTGGCCTCTACCACTTCAACTGGAAGACTGTTCCATGTGTAACGGGTTTTTGCGTAGTCCCACAAATACCCCTGTGGTCCTTTACCTCAGTTACCTTCAAGCGCTCTGCAAGCTGATCCTGAGCCTCCGCTGCCTGGGAGTTGGGGTACATGACTGCGGCAGTGCCTCCACCCAACTGGACATCCAGGCTTTGGGTGTGAGATCCAGTTGGGAACATATTTAAACAAGCAATAAATCAACACAGAGCGGTCTTTTATAGAACTTTGTATTGCACAGCAAAACTCTATGCAAAAATAAATGTATCGGTCTAAATAAACATAATGCAGTGGAATAAGTAAATAACGCAAGAGTCAGTATGAGTTTACCCACAAACAATACTGCGGCCCACCCTAGTCTTTTCCCTAATGGTACCATAGGTAGGTGGTGCACATTGTTGGGGCCCAGACTAATTGTAATCCACTTTCTTAGTAATATGCTGGGATGTTCCAGGGATCAGAGAAGTCATAGACTGCTGCTTTAGTAACCAGTGTCAGAATGCCTTGTTGTAAAACCAATTGGAGAGGTCTCAGCTTACCTCTCCACAGTCTGCAATCAGATTTTGTCCAGGAAGGGGAGAAGCTGCTCCACTGGGATTCCTTCTTTCTGCAGAACAATCACTGCCAGGAACAGTTCTGTGCTTTGATCTGGATACAGAGTCTGCTGGGAGCCTTTATGCAGGATGCTTCAGCACTGGACACAATACCACAAATCTCAGCCACCATCATCTTCCAGCTTCCTCTCTTGCAGCCCTGCCTCCACACACAAAACCATAGAGCCACACAGTCTTGAATCTCAGAGCAAACAGAAGGTCGCCATCTGCTGGTTACTACATAGAAACTGCAGGGTAGTAGAATTACTGTACTCCAGGGGTTACATGTTCCCCTTTGAAAATAACTTGCCTTCCACAGGCAAGTCCTGGACAGGAAGCGATCAAAAACCAAACCGTATAAAACATTTATAAAAGCCTACAATAACAGTGCTAGCTAATACAATGACATCCTAGCTGGCCAACTACGCTAAAACAGAGAATGATTTTCATTTACAATTTCAGCTAGCGCATGGAGAAAGGAGGTCATTTTACATGATGCCTGTGTCACTGGAGCATAGCTAGGTTCTCCTATATGATCATAAACCAAGGCTGTAGGAGGCTGCCGTACCCTGGTGCTGTGTCTTGGAAGTCGCTGGGGAAGAGCACTTTCTGACCGTGCCTGGGAAGCTTCGGCTCCTGCCCTGTAGTTGGGGAGGTCACCAGTGGCTTGAGGCCCTGGCTCTCCCATAGATCGAGAGTCTCTGACGGTGGTCCCAGACACAAAGCACAGGCTTTCTGGGTTCAAAGATGGAGGACTGTTTGACATAAGAGGTGTTTTAACTCTCTGAGGTGCCACAGGGGTAGGAGACAAATTCTGTGTTCTCTCAGTATGGGGAGATCACCACTGATCATCAGCTGTGGGAGTCTCTGAGGCCTCCTCTGTCCCATTTTCAGGACTCGCTGCTGTGCTTTCTTCCAATTCACTACTACGCTCTTCCTCATCATCTGTATAGGCTACCGGTAGTAGATGGTTCCTATGCCAAGCCTTTATCCGTCCTTCAGGCCCTTTTATGTTGTACACTGGCAGTCCTTTTAGCTTAGACACAACTTCGAACAGGATATCCTTCCATCTGTCTGCTAATTTGTGTTTTCCAAGCAACCCTAGATTCCGCAGTAGAACCTTATCGCCTGCTTGGATTTCCCGATACTTGACTTTGGTATCGTATCTTCTCTTGTTCCGCTCCTCCATTCTTGTCAATAGCTTGAGTAGCCAACTCATAGGCCCTGTGGAGGTTTTGCTTGAGGTCCTCACATAATGGGAGTGTGAGCTTGAAGTTGTCCCATCAGGGGACACCCCCATCCGGACATCTATTGTAGTCTAGCTTCCCTTCCAAACATCAGGAAGTAGGGTGAAAATCCTGTAGACTCATTTCTTGTGCAATTATATGCGTGGACCATGGTTTCCACGTGCTTACTCCAAGACCGCTTCTCCACTGTTTTCAGAGTCCCAAGCATATCTAGGAGGGTCCTATTAAAAGCTCAGGAGCATCACCCTCTGGGGTAGGGTGTTGTTCTGGACTTCTGAACCTGCAACATATCCAGCAGCTCTTTGATCAACTTGCTCTCAAAGTCTCTACCTTGATCAGAATGTATTCGATTGGGTAGACCGTAGTGCATGAAATACTTCTGCCACAGGACTTTAGCTACAGTCACAGCCTTCTGGTCTTTAGTAGGAAAGGCCTGAGCGTATCTGGTAAAATGATCTGTAACCACTAGAACATTCCCGATTCCAGTAGTATCATTCTCAATACATAGATAGTCCATGCACACAAGATCCAGGGGCCCTGTGCTTTTAAGGTGGCCCATAGGGGCAGCTCTCACAGGTAGGGTCTTTCTCTGAATACATCTTCTGCAGGTTTTCACATAATGTTCAACACATTCCCTCATACGAGGCCAATAGAACCGGTCTTGTATCAGTCCGTAGGTTTTGTCAACTCCAAGATGACCATGTTGATCATGGAGAGCTCTCATGACTATTCCCGGTATCTATGAGGTAGTACCAGCTGCTTTCGACCTGGGTGGTCGTGGTATTTCAAAATCCTATAAAGGATCCCATCTTCCAGATGTAGTTTACTCCACTCTCTCCGGTACACGTCTCTTTGTCCTATTGGAAGGGAGCTCAGCAATTTAGGATTCTTAACTCTCATCGCCTTGAGGACTGTCCCTATATACCAATCCTGTGATTGGGCTTTCTTTTTTTCTTCATTGGTTATTTGAGACCAATGTTGAAGGATGACTGGAGCACAAAATATCTCTGGTACTGCTTCTGAGGAGTAACTGATGGAATCTATTCCTCTAAGGTCAGAGAACTCCTCCTGTTTCTCGGCCACTACATAGGCGTGGCAAAAAGCCCCTACCCCTGGCCCAGGAATTTCTTCCCATTCTTCCTTTTCTTCATGAGGAAGCAGTCCAGGTCTGCGAAGACAGAGCATCTGCACTGACATTCTTGGGGCCTGGCTTGTATTTAAGGCTGAAATTATAGCTCGACAATGCTGCCAGCCACCTGTGTCCTGTGGCATCTAGCTTAGCCGTAGTTTGAATATATGTAAGTGGATTATTATCTGTCCTTACTTCAAATGTTGTACCATATAAATAGTCATGCAATTTGTCTACAATTGCCCACTTAAGAGCCAAGAATTCTAGCTTGTGGACTGTATAGTTTTTCTCTGCACCAGTTAGACTTCTGCTTATGTATGCCACGGGTTTTAACCCTTCTGGGTAGCTTTGATGTAATACACCCCCTAGGGCCTCCATACTGGCATCGACATGGAGCACATACTGCTTCTCGGGGTCTGCATACGCCAAGACTGGGGCTTCTGTAAGTCTTTCTTTCAAGGTTAAAAAGGCTTCTTCACATCCTGAAGCCCATTTGTTTCCGAAGGAGTCTTTAGGACTGGGTACCTTAGCACCTTCTATATCAGAGGTAACCTTTAACAAATTATGTAACTCTCGAGCAATCTTCGAGTAGTTCTTAGAAACATAGAAACATAGAAAAAATGTCGGCAGATAAGAACCTTTCGGCCCATCTAGTCTGCCCAATTACATGGATACTTAACCTGGATTTATCTTTTGTTTAGGATAGCCTTATGCCTATCCCATGCTTGCTTAAATTCAATTACTGTTTTGGCCTCTACCACTTCTACTGGAAGACTGTTCCATGTATCCACCACCCTCTCAGTAAAATAATGCTTCCTAATGTTACTTTTAAACCTTTGCCCCTCTAATCTAAGACTATGTCCTCTTGTTTTGCTATTTTGTTTCCTTTTAAATATACTCCCTTCCTCTACCTTGTGGATTCCCTTTACGTATTTAAATGTTTCTATCATATCTCCTCTGTCTCGTCTTTTTTCCAAGCTGTACATGTTAAGATCATTAAGCCTTTCCTGGTAACTTTTCTCCTTCAAGCCGTACACCATTTTAGTAGCCCTTCTCTGAACTCTCTCTAAGATGTCTATATCCTTCTATATCTTCACGAACCTTCGGTAATAACCACAGAACCCTAGGAATGAACGTAGCTCACTGATGGTATCTGGCCTAGGCCACTGCTTCAATTTTGGCCGGGTCCGTTGCTACTCCTTCTGCAGAAACGATATGACCTATATATGTGACAGAGTCCCGTGCAAATCGACATTTGTCCAATGATAATTTCAGACCCTCTGCTTGGAGTCGATCCAGCACTTTCAGTAATCGCTGTTCCTGTTCTTCCGGGGTCCTTCCAAACACTATGAGACCATCCAGATACACTAGGCACTCCTTGGGATTCATATCCCCCACAGTCTTTTCCATTAGCCTTTGGAATGTGGCAGGAGCTCCTGTGATTCCTTGAGGCATCCTAGTAAACTCATAGAACCCCAAAGGGCAAATGAAGGCTGTCTTTTCCTGATCCTCCTCATTCAGTGGAACTTGATAATACCCAGATCTCAAGTCAAGAACACTAAACCACTGGCTTCCAGAAAGGGCATTTAACAGATCTTCTATCCGTGGTAGTGTGTACTGATCTGGCACTTTTCTCTTATTCAGAGTGCGATAGTCTATGCAGAGCCGAACTGTGCCATTCTTTTTCCTAACTATCACTATGGGTGCGGCATATGGGCTTCTGGACTCTTTAATAATACCAGATTCTTCCATCCGTTGTAATATATCACGGACATCCTCCACATCTCGCGGGGGTATTCTCCTTGATCTCTCCCTGAAAGGAGTTGAGTTAGAAAGTCTAATAGCATGTGTGGCACTTCTTGCGCATCCCACATCCAATTCTTCCTGGAGAAGACTTCCTCTCTTGTAATTAGTTTGGATCGGAGTCTATCTTTCCAATCTTGTGGTAAAGGAGAATCTTCCAGATCAAAATCTATACATCCTTCAAGGTTACTGCCCAGTTCTGCTTTCATGGACATTACTGAAGATACCTGCTCTATCAAGTGAATTACGCCAATCTTCTGGTGACGATCAATTCTGACCTCAGTAGGTGTGAAATTCTTTATCATTATGGGGAAATCTTTACACCAGTGATTCCGCCAATCTTTCACTTCAGGTATGAGGGTCCATCCATTTTTCGTATCCTCCTCAGTCAAGGACTCAACTAGGTATTGCCTGGTTCCTCCTGATATTTCATGATGCATAGAAGCTATGGCTCGTAGAGTCTTGGTTTCTCCAGGCTTCAAAATACAGACTCTTTTCCTGAGTAATAGCATGACCCAGGTTTAGCTTGTAGGGCTAGTCGACGACACTCCTATCCTAAAACAGGGCTGACCTCCATTAGTCGTGCTAGAGATACATCTCCCACTTCAGAAAGATAGGTCCTGAACATGTCCTGCACAATTCTTGCATTGCTACCCAGAATAATTGGAAGCACATGGTTTTCTTTCCACTGGGCATATAAGAGCTTCCAATTCCATAGGACAGATCATTCCTGTGTTTAATTGTGGGATGGTTACAGTAACCCTTATGCATCCCTGTACAGATTGGGCCTGAGATCCCACTCCCCACAACTGCAACTCTCCCGCAGGCTCCAGAGGAATATGGCTTAAATGATGATCATAGAAGTCTCTATAAATGATGGTGACCTGAGATCCAGTATCTAGCAAGGCGGATGCGTAAATACCCTCTATTTGCAGGTGTATGATTGATTTGGGCCCGATCTTGGCTCCCACAGATATATGATCTTACTTACTTTTCTTAGAAACACTGGAAGCGGAGGCCTTCTCTAGTCCTGCTGCTCTATTACATTGACTACTTACCTTTAGATCCTCTGAAATAAAACCCCTAAATCCCTTTCCTCAGATGTTGAGGTTAGGACTGTATCAAATATTCTATATTCAGCCCTTGGGTTTTTT